>OX392463.1:133210221-133810221 GCA_947623515.1 Neoascia interrupta
TCTGATCCAATGGTGTTCGTTGGGATGGTCTAAGACATGCTCGGCTAGAGCGGATTTTTCTCGCTGCTGATTGCTCACAGCATTTATATGCTCTTTTAAACGGGTCGAAATACTTCGTCGCGTTTGTCCAATGTATGATGACCCACAGCTACAAGGGACTGCGTAAACAACGGGAGTTTGGAGAGGAAAGCGATCTTTGGGTGATTGTAGATAAATTATCACCTTTTTTGGCGGTAAGAAGATCGTTTTCACACCGTATCGTTTTAGAATTCTACCGACTTTGTCCGTGACACCTTTCACGTACGGTAGAAAGGCTCTCTTGTCCAACTCATTGCAGTCTTCTTGTCGCGACTAATTTGGCATCCATGAACGTTGTCTTTTCGAGTAGCCGTTCGATTGAAGGACGTTGTCCACAAAGGTAAGTTCAGCGGCGAGATGCTCTGTATCACATACATTGTATCACTCTCAGCCACCTGATGCACAACAACGAGAGGACGAGACAGCATTACCGCCTACGCACCGCTACAACTTGCGTAGTGCTAATCGCCACAAGCATTTTTAGGCAGTTTCCCGGTGACCACGCTTAATGTAACTTAAGCGAAACGTTCGGGGTGAGTACGGTTTGCACTTATACTCTATTTTAACGCGGCATATCCCAAAACCTTTAAAATTATGTCTAAAAACCGCCAAAGCCTTAAAAGTTATAATATGTAATATAACTAGCAGAGTAATTTAAAAATGCATCTGGCCTGCATCTAATTGTTGTCCATTCTATTTGCATATTGGAAGACAAAGAAGTGTTTAATATTCGGCCGACCCTAACCTGGACAGCAGACACCGATCAGAAAGCCGCTCATTTTGAAAAAGACGCTCCTTGATTTTTCGTTTGTTGCCGCTTTTGGTCCGCCCCGGATATTTTCCATACCGGTACCCACCAAATCTGGTGAGCCTTAGCATTCCCCTATCCGCCACCTAGGGAGGCACCCAATTGGGTACCAGGAACCCCAGAAGGGGTTAATCGTAACATCATGTTCAAACCGTTCAGCTTACGAACCAGGCCCGCCTTACCCAAATGCACACCAACAAAAATCACTGAATTCGCGAAGATAAACGTCGACTTAGCCAGCGGAGAAATAAACAGTAAGCTAAAAAAAAATGTAAGCCTCGTGATCTGAAGGGGAAGACGAAAAGTATTAGTACCGCATTTGCTATGAATCTTATTGTCACAGCCTGCCCATACTTTCGGCATGTTATGCACTGGCGAAAAGTGGGTTCAGTGAATAATATGCCAAAAGTATAAAACTTAATTAAAATTTTTACAATAGTACCTATAAATAACATGGAAAAAAATTCTTTATTTCTTATTTTATTTCTTATTGCCAAAATAATTGCACTTTTTTCGTATTATATTTCGGTTTTTAAAATAAGAGTTACCTAATTTTACTAAATGATTTACCTGTGTTAACCTGTGTTTTATTTCATCTGCAAAACCTGTTGAAAATAAAATGATATTTCGTTTTAAAAATCAGATCTATCCCCTATACAGGGTGTTTCCAAATTCGATGCAAATATTTTGACACAAGAGATTCGTCCGACCATAGGATTCTGCTTATAAAACCGTTGTCATCCAAGTTCCGCTCTAACAACCAGTTGCAAAACTCAAGTCTCGGCTCCAAATCACTCGGAAGCAGTTCCTGCACAGGTGTATGGTGGTATGGATACAAGTTTTCCGTATGCAGGAGGCGAACAATTTTATGTGTTGAAACATTAAATCGCAAGGATAAGCGCCTGATGCTGATTGATGGATCATTTGCAACCGCTTCCAGTATTCTTTCATCAACTGCAATTCTTCCTGGTGAAGCTCCTGCGTTAGGTCGTCTTGTTGAAACAGATCCCGTTTCCCGAAGTCTTCGAAACGAATTTGTAAAAACGCGGGGATTAGGTACTCTTCGGTTAGGATAAAGCTGATGGTATCTTTGCTGTGCTCTAATAGAACTTCCTGTTGCACATCCCATAAACGTAGATAATATCGGCGTATTCTTCGTTTGTAAAAGATGCCATTTCAAGTAGGGTTTCTTAACAACTGTTGTGTAACCTCGGCTTCAAAAATGACTTTGATGGATTTAATTTTGTTTTCTAACCTTTTATACAATTTACATTAGGTAAATTTTCCAACTAGGCGACCAACCTCAAACTTAATCCTTTTTGGGATTTAACAGAAAAATGATAGGGAAATTACCTTTTTATCAGGTAGTCTAATAAAAATGCATGCTCTAAAACTTACGTAAATTATTAATACATACTCAAAAAATCGTTCTTGTTGTCAATCGCGGTTATAAAAGTAGGTAACAAATCATATTTCCACCTTATACCTGTCGCCGCTTCGTGAAAAGAGTTTTTCATAATTTTACCTTTTATGGAATTTCCCAAGTATCATAAAATCTGTGGGTTTTTCGGGTAACTTGTCTTAGCAATTTTTATTAAGTATTGTTAGGTGCACTAGAAAAAAAATTACCCATATGTTTATTACGCATTTTTCGCAGAAATGTGTCTTGAAAGTCAAAAAAAATGTCATGGGCAGGGAAAAAGGATCCGACTTAAAAGCAAATATCTCGAAAGTTAAAAAAGTCATCAATTTAATTTTAATGCAGTTAAAAGGAGTACTATTTCTTCTAAAATTTAAGTCCTAAATAAAGTACCTGTTGTAAGTGTTAGCGGAGATATTTGTGTTAGTATGGGTCAAGGTACCTCAAAGTAGGTGTTTTCTTAAATTCCCAATAAGTGGTATCAAAATTTGAGATAGGCCCATACTGTAGAACAATTTTTGTCTTCAAATATACCCAAGAATCTTGTGTCAAAATATTTGCATCGAATTTGGAAACACCCTGTATAATAAAGCGCTATGTGCGTATGTCACGTACACTCGCCAAATGACAAGTCCAAGCCGTGTGACTCAGTGGCTCACTGGTAGAGTGTTCGGCTCGCGTTTCGTTGGTTCGGAGTTCAAATCGCGTCGAGGGGCAAAGGCATTTTTTTTTTTAATAAATTCTGCAATGTTTTTTTTCCTTGGGTTCATTGTAGTTTCTAACATGTTAGTACCGAAAAACGAAATGCTTCAACTTTAAAGGATTCCTTCAGCTCCTGCCCACTTCTTCCAGAATACGTTGGGCTCATTGGAGTATTCCTTGGGTTCATTGCAGTATTCCTTGGGTTCATTGGAGGTCCTGGCCTGGTAGAACCGAAAAATTATATATTTCCCCTTTATAAAGGATCTCTGTGGGCAGCTCTTGCCCACTTCCTCCAGAATTCTTTGGGCTCATTATAGTATAACTTGGGTTCATTGAAGTTCCTGGCCTGGTAGAACCGAAAAATGATACGCTTCCCCTTTATAATAGATCTCTTTAGCTCCTGCCCACTTCCTCCAGAATTCTTTGGGCTCATTACAGTATAACTTGGGTCCATTGCAGTTCCTGGTCTGGTAGAACCGAAAAATTTATGCTTCCCCTTTATAAAGGATCTCTTCAGCTCCAGCCCACTTCCTCCAGAATTCTTTGGGCTCATTACAGTATCACTTGCTGTCATTGGAATTCATGGCCTGGTTATACCGAAAAATGATATGCTTCTCCTTTATAAAGGATCCCTGCAGATCCTGCCCACTTCCTCCAGAATTCCTTGGGTTCATTGGAGTTCCTGGCCTGGTAGTACCGAAAAATGATATGCTACCCCTTTTTAAAGGATCCCTCCAGATCCTGCCTACTTCCCCCAGAATTCTTTGGACTCATTACAGTACAATTTGGGTTCATTAGAGTTCCTGGCCTCGTAAAACCGCAAAATCAAATGCTTCCCCTTTATAAAGGATCTCTTCAGCTCCTGCCCACTTCCTCCAGGATCCTTTGGGGTCATTACAGTATTACTTGGGTTCGTTGGAGTTCATGGCCTGGTAGTACCAAACAATGATATGCTTCTCCTTTATAAAGGATCCCTGCAGATCCTGCCCAGTTCCTGCAGAATTCCTTGGGTTCATTGGAGTTCCTGGCCTGGTAGTACCGAAAAATGATATGCTTCACCCTAAAGGATAAAGGATCCCTGCAGATCGTGCCCACTTCCTCCAGAATTCTTTGGGTTCACAAGGTTAGGAACTCTGGTATGTAGTACCGAAAAATTATATTCTTCTACTTTATAATACCGATAATGAGTTTTTCTCATAGAGGTGAAGCATATAATTTTAAGTTAAAAGTAAAAATTAAAAAGGTAAAAACGAAAAGTAAAAAGTTAAAAGTAAAAACTATCAAGTTCCCCTACAATAAAGTGCTATATGCATAGGTATTCAAAGAGCTATTTGGCCCAGGGCAATTTTTTGTTTGCTATTTTAATCGATGTGTGCTGCGTTGTTCCTGTCTTACGACAGGCTTCTTTACTAGTTGGTTTTATAGTTCCTCTGTCTGTGTTGCAACTTGCCCCATATGTGGGGTAAGTTGAAACAGCACATTTTTTTTTTATTTTTCTTTCAAGTCATATCCTGACATATTATGAATAACTGTTGCTGAGCCTTTGATGGATATTGTAGTTGAAACATTACTTTTTAATGTAAAAAAAGCTTTAGCTGACTTATTACCAAAATTATAGGAGCAGCATAGGATTTAGTAAAAAGTGTTACTTTTAGCCCCACTCTCCCTTATGTATAGGGCATATTTTTTTAATTTTTGGAGATTTAAATCTCCCAAGTAAAGGAGTGTCCGGTTTAATTTGGAATTGTCAAAGTTTCCGTTGATGTCATAGCAGGCATAGTGACATTCCAGGCAACTGTAAGCCCGACGAACTCGCCAAACTTAAAACTACTCTCTCAATTTTGGCTGATAGAGGCTCCTCAGGCATTCCAATTTCGACATGCTAACTCATGACAAAACTGGATGCAAGAAAAAGACCAAATCTCAGATGGACAAGATATTAAACGCTCTAAGAGTTTGATAGGTGCTTAATTAATCGCACATTAGTGCTACAACCGGTGTCACTACAGGCATTGTCTGATAAGCAAACATGCGACAAAGCTTGGGGTCTATTCTAACGACTTCTGAAGGAGCTGCATGGATGAGGAGGAAAAAGAGACTACTCTCCACCTTCTGTGCAAACGCCTCGCTCTCTTTAAGATCCGCAATTTTCACCTTGCAGCTTTCTTCTAAAATGATCTTAGTGATCTTAGCACGACTGACCCAAAACATCTCTTACGCTTTATTAGTAACTCGAAATGGTTCGACGAGTAGGCAATATTTCCAGGACCTACATATGTAGGTCTAAGTGTGTTGGTTTCTTCGAACCCGACAGCCGCCTCAACTTAAATTAACCTTGCTGACGTTGAGTATGGGCTACCATACTGCTGCACCGTAAAGAAGGATTCGTCTGGTCAATGACACATTGGCTGTGATAAGCCAATGTGTCGTGTAAGACTGAACAGCCTGCTGGCCTAACTAAAGCTGAGGGAATTCGCCTTATTCGAGAAGTGTATGATGTTACCATTATAGTAGGAGGGACTATGTGTAATGTATTTCTTTTTGAAACTGTCGTAGTTGAATTGTCGTAGTGAATTAACACTCAGACCATTTTCTATCTCCCAGTTGTAGGAAAGAATGTGTGCAGGTTGCATTAAGTCTCTTAGTACTATGGGGATAGTTCCCCGACAAGGCTACTGCGTTAGCATCTGCATATTCATTCGTTTTGCCCGCTTCTTTTAGGATCAGTAACAGTTTATTCGTTCCAGAGAATGGGGGATAGTACTTCACCCTGACGTGTACCTCTTCTGGTCGAAGTTTTTTAGGCAGCGTGACCTAAAGTAGTATTAATTATCCGTGATTAGTCTCAGGGCATTCGAATAGACATCGGAGCTTTTTCCCGCCTTGGCGATAATGACCACCTTAATTTGATTCCATCTGGTGCGACGAATGTGGTAAAAAGAAAGACAAGTCTTTGTAAATAATTTCCAGCCAGGGGATAAATCGATTCGGACTTTTGCTGAGGCTCGGTTGGTACTATGCCGTCGAGTCCTGGTGACTTGTAGGGACTTAAGCTTTTTATTGCTCACATGATCTTATGACGTGTTATCACAGAGTTCGGATGACTTATAGGCGTAGCTCTAACTTGGTTTGGACTGGAGCAGTCTGGTGAGTGCCCGGAGAAACGCGTGTCCACCAGCAGTTTTGAAGATTCTTCATAAGATAATGTCCTCGTGTAATCTGCCTTTTTGAGAACGCTATATACATTGGGACCGGTGCGAGAGTTTTTCAGAGCCTAGATGCTTCCGAGGATTTTTTGATGGTTTCGCAGAATTTCTTCCACATAAGGTCAATGTGGATTAGGTCGCTTTCCTAATTTCAGTTATAAAGATCATAGAAATAGCATATAGGAGCCCAAGTCTTGAGTCTCTCCTGTATTCCTTGCCGTATTGAACTTTCTTCTTCAGGTTTCTTAAGTCCACATTCCAAGCATCAAATTAATCAGAAGCGAGACTAAGGTCCAGGGAACAGGGAGTTTAATTCAGGTACGTATACACGGTTAAAAATTTTGGATTTTTTTAATACACCTTTTGTATTTCAGCTCTATGCAACACAGAGAAAATTAATATTTAATATTTCAGATATATTAAATTTTTTTTTTAATAATATTGGGTTACTTTTTAGTATATTTTTACTAAAATCGCAATATGTAATGCAAAACCGGTTAATTTGTAATCTACTAGATTGAAATGTAATCTTTTAGTATTAAAATGTAATCTTTTATTTACTAACTTAAATTTTGTTGGTGTCTGCGATTGAAGAGTAATGCTAGAATTATTAGAATTTAGCTCTTTCCATATTATATCTTAATATTCAATTACTATTTTTAAGGCTTATGGAATTAAAATTTAATTTTTGGTAAGACTTAAATCAAAATATGCAGCTTATCATAAAATGGGATTGAAGTCAACACATAATTGCATTTAAAACGCAACGCTTTGATTTTTAATACGCAAAGGTGTTAAATTTGAATTGGATAACATTGAAGTCTAATAAAGTTGTAATAAAAACTAATTAAATGAATTTAAGTGAGTGTATAATCTACAATATTGCGGCGTCTGGAACGCCATGGGGCATTATACGTCAGTCTTGTGTACTCTCATCGAGTTAAGTCGGATTTAGTGCATAAAAATTTAAATTTTACAAGAAATTTCAAGTGGGAAAAAAAGAAGATAAATAGTTTCTGATATCGGAAAGGTCACTCCCAAGAGGCAGGAAGCAAACATATTACTTCAAAGGTAAGTGCAAGTTGTTAATCAAACCTTAAAAAGAATTTTTAGATTTATCTTGCGTGTCTTTTATTTATTTTTAGAAGATTCGACTTGAGATTGCTGCGACTATATATATTGTTCAAGTCAAGATTTTGTACTACGATCGAGACTTAAAAGGTTTGTTGAAAGTTTAATCTAACTTAAACCATTGCTTTTATATTTTTCTTTGTCTGACAGATTTAATTCACCCGTATGGGATTTGTACTGCTATTTACAGCTACATAAGTGCTCTACAACTTGGAATGGCGGATACAGGCGAATTCATTTTATTTCGAGTTTTATGCGTACTGTACTTTTTATTTTAAACAATACGCATGCTACAATGTAATACATATATTTATTATATTTTAATATATCTTTATTGAAAATAAATAAAATTTTTATTAAAATATGAGTGAGCTTGTATTTCTTTACAGTGTTTCTGGTATTGCCTTTTAATTCTAGACTGATTCACTTAAGTAATTTGGTATTCGTAAACAATACACATCTAATTATTCATTAATACTGTTGCATTAAAATTTAACGTTTGGGATTCGTTTTTCATACACATCTAATTATTTATTAATACTATTGTATTAAAATTAAATAATTGAAACAATTTCTCTTTTGCTAAAATTTAATATTTTTTGTATTAAAATTCAGTACTTCTTGTATTAAAAGTAGAATTCTAATATTCTCGATGTATTAGATTCTAATAAATTTCTGGTGTTGTCCTATAAAACCCAAAAAATATTAAAATTCGCCCCAAAATTTTTAACCGTGTACGTAAGTACGACCAATCTTCAGCTCAAAAAGCGGGGATCTCGAAAACGATAGAAGTTTAAAAAGAATAGTTTAAAAAACCATCAACCTATTATATGGCTTCTACCTACTTGTTGCCCCAAGAAGCTTTCAAATTGACAATTTTTTGTTTTTACATTGAAAAGTGAAAAATTACTGATTTACTGATTTTTCTCCAGAAAAAGCAATACTTACAAGCCCCATGATTGTTTAACTCTTCGCACATAAGAAAAGGTGGAAGGGGAAATGTCTTTAAGAATATATTGCTACTCACAAGTAAAATAGATAACGTAGGTAACATATTGTGCTTACCATTAATTTTAGGTTTCCTCTGTCAAACTCTTGAATAACGCCATTTTCTTTTTCTTTCTTTCAGGTACGTAACCAACGTTAATATCATTTAAGCCTATATTCATTAAAGGTAATTTATTGAATACATACACATTTTTAAACTTCCATTCAGGGGTTCCTTTTGTTAAATTTACAATCACAGCAACTCTCCGCTCTAATCCGTGTCACCATTTTTAGAAAAGTTACACAACTCATAGCTCGTTTAATACGTATATTTTTTTAACGATTTCTAATTAACTCTTAAAAATGCATTCGGCTAAACCTGTTGCAACTCCTAAAAGCCTACCATGACATACTATTAAAAATAAATTAGAATTGAATTACCCCTAATCGATACCTGCATGGCTCCCACCTCTTCACACTGTTATCACGCTTCGAACAGCCACTCTAATGTAAACAATCAAAATCATAAACCACTGACACAATGAGCCATTGGCATAAATTCTTTTAGTTTTCATAAATGCCAGACAATAAATGTATTTTATAGCGCCCCACCGACACCATTCACTTTGTTCTGCCCACATCCGTAAAACGACAGGAAAAAACGTAACATAGCCAGAGCCAGAGAAACCCTGTCGAACGAAACCGTCCAAGTTTAAATTATGAAATTCGATAGCCATAAACATCGCCATCCAGGAGGCACGTTTGGGCAATTAAATTATTTTATGTCATATTTTACGAATCAGTTTTTCGGAAATAACTCAAAGGCAAAGCCGGTCGGCGAACGAATGGGCCTAAACGGAACCGTACCCCAGGGACCATCGGGTAACTCAATAAAAAATTACTCCCAAACGCTAATATGGTTTCAATAAACTCTTTGATTGAAATTCCATTTTGGATTTTCTCGAGGATTTTGGCAACCCACAACCCTCAAGAAGTCCCGACCGGAGCTCACCCGCACTTAACTGATGAAAAGCAAACTGAAATTCAATCTAATTCCTATTTTAATATTTACATGGATAAACATCACAGGACACACATATACCTCTACTACACACAAAGTCCGATGGATGAAGTTTTTCACTCGAAATCAATATTTCATACCACAAACCGCCTAAGCTGTGCAGAGTAGTCGGAATGTGTACCCTTAAATGAATTAGGAAAAGCCTTCAAGTTGTGGGGGGCAGGGGCGTAAAACTTGGACTGACAATCGAGGCAGGGTATGCTGGACGCTGACTTTGGTCCTGGAAAGGCCTTCGAACGGACTTAACCATTTGGAAGCGAGTTAACCCTTTTTTCTTTAGATCTATGTTTGGTGAAGCTGCAGCTGCTGTGAATTGCTGGTGGATGGTTGAAATTGGGCCAAGTAGGGGCCAAGCAACTTTTTCTTATTGATCTGATTTAAAAAGTTTTGACGGCACTGGCCGTGGGATTTTGCAAGAATTAGGTGGTTACACTCTGCAAAAAAAAATGAAAAATATGGGACATGAGTTTTAAATAGTTTAAAAGCATTGGATGGTCACACTGATTGAGAAAATTCGTGTAATAATGATTGTGTACAAAAAAAAAAACAAATTTTATAAATGAAAATCAAAGGCAATTATTTAAATTCTATTTTTTCAACACTTCATTTAGCCTATTGCTTAAATTACTAAACAAATAGATATTCAACTTCTGATATGAAAAGCTTGAAATTGACGAATTTAGCTGTATGTACTCTGGCATTTGTTTACAAATGTGGGTGAATTCTTCAATTCGTCAGTTCCATACAATTTCGTTTTGACGGTTTGTTGACGGATTGTTGCTATTTTTTTACCGAAACAGAAATTTGTTAGCTGGGAATCTTTGAACGCATTACATCAGAGGCATCATTTAAAAAAGTGTGATGAAAATAGAGCCCCAATATTAAAATAAAAACAAGCTCAAAAATACGAGCTTTGACACCATATCAAAGCTTTGCATACATCAAACTTCGCGTCCATCCCAAATCCACGTTTTAAAATTGTATTTAGATAAAACAAGTGGTGAAGTGCAACAGTGCCTTATGTAAAAACACTTCTCTTATACACTTATCTACACTTTATTTTCTTGTTATGAATTTTGACCTATTTTATTTTAAGTTTATTGTTAGGGAAATTATTTTTTAGTTGAAGTATATAATATGTTTGTTTTAAAATGTGCAATAAAGAACATTTATGAATCTTAGAACGAAAGAAAAATATCTGTCTAATTTTAAGGGCAGGGTTAACTCTTTTTCCGCTGGATTTTTTATAGCTCGTGGTCATCAATTTTTCCGTGTTACATTATTTCGAACGGATGATGTATGTAATTCTAAAGAGTATAACCTGGTCAAAGAGAGTACTTATTCGTGCTTTCCTTCCACTTCTACCGACAGAACACTATTTTTATACTGCTTAATAAGTCCGATTCATTATTGGTGAACAGGTTTGGGTTATCTTTTATCCTTTTCTGAAGTTCAATGCGCAGAATATAGAGTTTTAAAGTAATTGGCTGTCTATACTATACGGTCTATTTTTGTCGAAAAAAAAAGGAAATTTACGAATGCGTCTAAATTTCTGAGGGTGCTCTGCCAGCTTTAACAAGTAGTTTCAATGCGGGTACACACAATCTCTTTTTTATCTTTAATCATTACGCATTTCTTCGTTAGACATATCGTGCCCTGTTTACTCTAAAGACTCATAAAAATTTCTTCTTAACGTTAACATTTTGTCAGTATTCGAAAACAGTTGGCCTAGCCCTTACCTTATAATATTCTCGTGTCGTCACAAAAATTTAAAAATTTTTTTTTAAATACTTGTTTCTTTTTATTTTCGCAGAGTGTACACTACCCCTTCCAGTGTAGAAGACCAAAGCAAAGGCTTATAACCACAAGAAATCAATTTGTTAGGTTTCTGTGCTGTTCTTCAAATATACTATGGCCCACGGGGGTTTGCTGCACAGCGTGGATCCACCACCACCCAGTTGCCGTCTGTTGACCCACTTGATTTAATCAAATTATTGATCCAAAATGGTAAAGTCAAGGATAACATTTCTTGCCCTGCCCAGCAATCCCTCTAAATCTCTCTCGCTCGCTTGGCGAATCCTTGTTAATAATTCACAATCGAAGGGAAATTAATTTTGGAAATTTCAAATAATTTCCCACAATGAAAATGTTTACATCTGAGCATTAATTTATTCGCCTAAAACCATCCCCCTGGGCCCAATTGTCCAACCACGCTGAAAATCTTAAACCACAACGGAAGGAAATTAATTAAAGCAATTCCAGTGATTTATAGGTCTGAGTCTTGTGGTCATTATTTCTCATTATTTCCCATCAATTCAATTCATTCATTCATTTTCGATGATGTATACCTACTTTATGGATGTACTTTCTATATGAAAAGTATCTATTGTAAACGATGGATGCCCATTTGGGCGCTCATCGTATTAAGAATACAAAAGCAATGCTGAATGTATCTGATTTCCATTTTTCCTACCATTTCCACGGTTCTGTGCAAATAAGTATCTTTTGTCTTTCACAGAAGTACCTCGACGACGCACGGTGTGCTTCTCAGGAAAACTCATGTTTGAACATTGCCACTTGACACTATTGGCACTGGAAGATGCGCCTTTTCACTTGTGTATACGACGTACTCGTGTTTGTTTTTTGATTTGGGAAAGAATAACAAAAATCTCATAGAACTGTCATCCTCCAGCAGCAGTAGTGCGCTCCCCATCATCACCATCATCATCGCTGAGCTCAAGAGGCCGTTTTACCCTGCCTCGAGAGTGTACCCACTTATGGTGCCCTCGCTAGCTCGATGCATACCAACTGTCGTGTAGGTAAATACAAATTAATTCCACTTAAACAAAACCAAAGAATAAAAGTGGTTACTATTATTATTTCTCATCGGCGCACACATGTCACAACGTGTGTGATGATGCTGCAGACGACGACGACAATGACGACACGTCCCGTCCTCACAACCAGAACGAGGAGTGATCATTGTCTTGTGGCTACCTGATTTCAAGGAATCCCTTGCGCGGCTGGTTAAACGAACCTAGTAGTTGGTAGTTCGATTTGTATCTATTTAAAATCTGATTAATGTTTTACAAATTTTTCGAGATACATAGAGTTTTTTTTTTCGTTTTTCAAGTGGTCACTTAATGTTGCACCTGTAGGTGCACATCCATTAGGGAGGCACACACAGCTGCTGGAATAGGAGACACAAATCTTGAACCCTATTTGTTCCGGTTCTCATTTGTAGATTTCGAATCTAAACATAGTTTTGGGGCAAAACTAATGGAAAAGGAGATACAGTCGAGAGATTTTCGTTGACTTTCCCAATTTCCTTTAATGGCTTTGAGTGGGCCATCTGAATGGGCAACTAGTGAATTTTTAAGTCTCTGACTTATGCAAAGGACTTTTAATTTTCAAAAGGCAGATACCTTCACATGTTTAGATTGATAGGCTGTATTGTGAGGGTGATTTTTTCTTGTAATTGGTAGATATCTCAAAAACCAAATGGAGGGCCGATGCAAACGGAAATTTCAAATCGATTTCAAATGGAAATGAGTCTGTGAATGATTGTTGTGAAACACGGGTACCCTCTGTTCTTGTCAAAGCCAGTCATTTGAATTGTTTAATATGTCAAAAGGTTTTTTTTTATTTTATTTTCGTTTTTTTTTTTCAATAAATGCATTTAATTTGTTTTTTATTTTCTCCGAAAACTTGATTTATGATTTTGGGAGAATCGATGCGGGCTACATTGCATTTGCCGCACTTCCCAGAGAGAGAAACGGATTCAAAAAACGAACATTTTCAGTACGTCTTTTTCAAGCTTTTAGTTTTTAAAATTCTCTTTTTTCAAAATTCTGATCTGATCAATAAAATTCTGCCATTTTAAGCAAGCTTTTCACTTTTTTAAGTAAAATGGTTTAAGCAATG
Organism: Neoascia interrupta; assembly: GCA_947623515.1. Lineage (NCBI taxonomy): Eukaryota > Metazoa > Arthropoda > Insecta > Diptera > Syrphidae > Neoascia > Neoascia interrupta. The sequence continues at coordinate 133,223,559 of OX392463.1, forward strand.
GTTCAAAAAGGAACGGGCAAGGGTGTTGCAGGGGGCGACAAAAATCTGCATTCAAAGAATTTTGTAAAACAAAACTTTGAAAAGCAGCATTTGGGAAGAGTTGAAAGTAAGCTATTCGCTTTTAGTGTACGCAGTGCAAGCAGCACACACACATCATCTGCATCTGATGGGGTATATGTCATTGCAAAAATGATCCCCATTGACCTGTTAAGAGATGATCTTCAAATATAAAAACAAAAACAACATGGATGAGATACATTGCGTAATTAGGACCACTGATTAAGCGTAAATATCTTTAAAGAGGACCTGTCTGTGAAAATGGCACCAGCACTGGAGTGTTATGTTTCAAGGTCTGCAACCAACCGACTTATTCCAACAATCGACGACTGGATGGACCCCATGGGTAGCAAATCGGAAGAACGGAAGGCTCAACTTCCAAATTGTAAGCATTGTTAGTACGAAGAAGCTTTAAACTTATGTACATATGTACAAGAGGGAGAAATTGTATAAAGAGAACTGAAATAGACATCAGATTCTTGAAACATAATGGGGCACATACCTATGATTTAAGAGGACTGGAGATAGAATGAACGCCTTATAAAAAAGGATAGTCCAAGAGACTGGACCTATGTCTTGTCTTTATAAACCGATAGGCTTGGATTAGTTAATGATGTTAAAGTCTACACTGAACGAAAAAAAGACTTCATGCAAAAGGAAAATCGTTTGTCACGAACGTGAAAAGGGGCCAAGCGTTAATCGAGGTTGAAGTTATTGATTTCCATCATTGTCAGTATAGGCATGTGCTATGACAGTGAGCACAAAAATATTTAAGGTCTATATGGAAAGTGTTTGCTATGAACGATACTCGATATTCAGATAAAATTATGGAGCGTTTATCACAAACGACTTTGTCTTTGCTGGTTATAAAGAAGCACACTTAGGGATAACACATATTCTTTTTATCTCAACAGTCTAGAATTTGTGACATTCATTGTTTTTCTGATAGCCTTTAAAAGATTTTCATTTGGCAGTAATAGGAAGTACTGTTTAAGCAATAGCAGAAAAATTTTACAGCACTTTATGAGTGTTCATTACAAACGACATTCCCCATACCAGTGTCATGACGTAGCATGGTAACCTCAAGATCCCACAATTGCTCCATACCAATAATTTCAGACAGCCAATAGGGTTTTTTCCATTTGGGTCTAACAGTCAGCACCGTTGGAGCAAGGGATCAAAGAGCTGATATTCATTTGTAAAACCGTTTACCATAAACGACTTTATCTCTAACAGCCATAGCAAAACATGGTTAATGTAAAATCTTAATTTGCTTACCTTAATTATGAAACATTTTGCCATTTATCATTTAATATAATGGCCATTCAGATAGAACATGTACTTAAAGCGTTATGTTGCAATAACAAAGCGTAAATCCTAAGAACCAAATCACCGATGTACTATTTATTTGGAGTAAAAACAAGTATACGTGTGACAATTTCAATACATTCAAAATTTTCTTTGATACATGAAGAGAGATGTGGAGCTTACATACTTTCAAGTTGCATTTTTATGGGAAAAAATAAAAATTTGCATAATTTGCTTTGAATTATGCAGTTGTCGATGACTCCAAGTCGCATAACATTACGAATCCGCCATATTGAGTCTAGCATTTTGATTGCCTATTGCTACGATCGCGCTTATCCCTTACACAAACAGAAAAGTTCTTTTGAGTTACTATCTTTAATATCTATCACTCTTGTTACTATCAACATTCCTTCTTAACAAAAAAGGTAATCCTGGTTGAAACTACATGGAATGCAGATACTCGTAAGCGATTTTTCTTGAACTCGGATTTAAGGGCTAGAAACGCTTGATGCAAACGTAAACCGTTAAAGTGTAAGTGGTTACTGTTTGTCACAAGCGAATTCTGTTATGGACAAGCGGTACTAAAAACGTACTGATTGCTGTAAGAGTATTTTTCTAAGGGTGATGGAAATGAAGATGAAGAAATGTGATTGGCCATAACTTCTTACTTTATATTAAAATCTCAGCATGAGCGCATGAAAAGCAAATCTGCCGGCATGTTGACACTCCCATGTATAGCGTAGTATCAGTAGTGATACTACGATTCGACGGCTGACGTTTCTATCGGTATAGAATGAGGACCTTTCGCCAGACTTACGAAGATCACTAAAATCGTCAACTAATGGAGTATTAACTAGAAAAGTCAAAAAATGGAACACCGCAAGGCGTTCTTTCTCCACTCACAAGAGCCCTCAATAACGTTGAAGACCTTAAATAAAAAAAGCTTCATCGTGAATAGGCAGATGATGCTGAAATTCTCGTCCCAGGCCAATTTCACAGCCATCGAACAAGCTGAACAACAACTTCGTAATGTCAGTAACACCGAGTCGATGACTGGAATTAAATCCGTCCAAGACGGTATGCCTTGCTGAAAAACACGCATTAGTTGCTCAAAAATAGCATTTACTGCTAGAAAAACTAGCCTCACCCAGAAAAATTACGCGGACGTCGCAAACGACACTGCCATAAGCGGAGATTTTTCTGGCTGGAACATTTTAATTTAAATGTTGGAATTTAATACAAAAAAAAAGAAGACCGTCAAGTGTGAAGACAGAGCGGTCCGTCGGCTTTTGTTGTAGGTGAGGCTAACCTTTATTATACCAGTTTGTGTAAAATTCTATTAGTTTATTATTATTTCTGAGAATATTTTACTACTGTTGTACAGTTATAAGCTTATTCTTTTTTTTCAAAGCTTTTGTGTTAGTTAACGTTCATGAGGTTGTGCCTGCGTCAAATTTGGTCGATGTAAAATAAGTGGCCCAGAAGTTACGATAGTTGATGTATATACTTGCTAGCATTATCGTTTTTTTATGAACACGTTTTTTTATGAATTTTTGCGATTTGTTTCGAAAATGCGTTTAAACGGCAGTATTTAAACTTTTCCTGAAAAATATGACTTAAGTCTTTGGCTTACTTTGTGTTGCTTTATACGTGCGTTCAATATTGTCTTTGTGCACTAAGCGGCTCAAAAGTTATGGCCTCAAACACTTTGAAAAACGTCACCCATTTTCAACTCTTCATTTCTCAAGATCTTTACAATATATTCAAAAAAATTAATTTTTGCCTTTAAGTTTAGTATCTTCTTAACTTAAGTTTCGCTTTTATTGTTCTTGTCTGCTTATCTTCTTTAAAAAAAAGTATATATTGAAAAACATTTAATCCATTTTCCCATGAAATTTCAAACTGTAATTTAACTGTTATTTCTGCTTCGTTGGATTTTCTGACTATTTCCACAATTTAAAAGCACTCCAATCTTTGTCTTTCTACGACTTGCCGTTCAGAAGTTATAACACGATTGGCCAGACGGACAACGTAGCGATACCACAAGAAGAGGTCCTTTTTCCATTTTTGGATGGACGGCTTAAAAGTCTGCTATAAATTCTGTTAGTTAAACGCAAACCAATGGCACAAAAAATGTGCCAACCAAAGTAAAATATTTTAGCAGAAAGCGGCGTACATTTTTTTATCAACTTAATTTGGAAAATTAGAATTTTTATTTCTGTCAGTGCACCTGGATCGAGCACCTGAACTTAGGATGTATGGCGCAGAGTGCTGATAAATTTAGTAATTGGAGTAGTAAACTTTGTGTCATTTGCAGTAACACACATTTTTTTGTGTGTGGTGGAAAGCTACAAAAATGAAGCATTATCCCTCCAACCTTATCAAAGTCCTAATGTCGGCTTTTATTAGAATAGTAGGCTTTTTAGGAAGTATTATATAGATACCCATTCTGGAGTGATAATACTCAACCTCGTTCCTTTATTCATCTACCACAGTAGCAAGGAGCCTAAAGCCGTCCTATCAAGTCCTAAAAGTTCGTGATCTTATAAACACCCGTCTGTGGGGAGTCTCAGTTCGTGCCACAATAGAAATTCCAGATTCTATAAAAGAAAAAAAGAAATGAATAAAATAAGAGGACAATTACAGGGGATGGCGAAATCGCCGTCTATACTGACGGTTTCAAAATGGACGTCGGAACAGGCGAGGGGGCAAATGCTATGAAGCTTTGATATTAAGTAAAATCGTGAGGATAATATCGAGGACGATATCGTGAAAATACTTCTGAAAGCTGGCGGTCAGAATCCATGCTTCCAAATTTACTCTTCGAGCCAAGTGCCCTTTCAGACCATGGATCCGGACGTGCGTCAGTGAAGTCAATGGATCTGGAAATATGCAGGAAAATTCTAGACGAGTTTACATTTTGCAATTCATTCTGTTGGGTGCCAGTGCACACTGATATCCCAAGAAACAAAGAATTGGACAAGCCTACAAGAGCTGGGTCAGAGGTGAAAGTATCTCTGGCCCTAGATTTGCCGTGCTTTGAATTTTGAACTCAATCCAGCCACCAAGCAAACCAATCTAATTCTAATCTAGGCTCAGGTGCATGCGAACAACTTATCGAAAGTATCAAAGGTGACTGAAATAATGAAATTGTTTCAGTGTACAAAACGAAAAAAGTGTATTAATTCTCCAAAACTAACCAACTTTAAACTATCAACTGTAGAATCATCGTAAAATTATCATATTTGACGAGTTTTTTTCAATGAAATTCAGCAAAACTTATGCATAATCATTGATAAAAAGAAAATTTGAAAATCTCCAGCAAGCGATTAGCTTATAAGAAGAATATGTTCACAGTCAACTTTAATTTAGATTATTGGTTCTATATCTCCTTAAATTACTAAATAACTTGTTTCCAGATGCAAAATTTTTCACAAGATTTTTTTTAATTTAAAAATTACCCTCACTTTGCATAAATACACGATGGCTCATCTGCAAAGCGATTTATCACTGTAAACAGTCCCTTGACATAATGTTGCCTTGTGTCCCCAAAAGACCGATATAATTTTTCACCAAAAATAGCCTCATAAGCATAATACAATTCCTTTTCGGCGAACAAAAACAAAATAGAAAAAAATTATGAATTTTAATGCAAATTAAAAAAAAAATTAATTGGACACAAGCCGATCGAGATGGTAGGTTATTATGGAATATAAACTTCGCCAACTCTTTCAGTTCAAAAAGGTGATAAAACGATGCCGACAAAAAGCCAATAATGGTCGCAATTTATTCAAAAGTGATCAGCAGTTAGTTTGGTTTAAATTTGAAATTAAAGCTATGGCTAAATAAATTGTTGAAATTAAGCACTTGACATGTGGTTATAATGGAAGCCTACATATAATATTCCTGTCTTCGAATTTGTCTACGGATACGTTAATTAATACTCAGTTTATTGTATTCTGAATATCCCAAACAACACATCTTCCATAGCTCATATTATGAAACTTTTGATTTATAGCTAAAAACCGCCCTCCAATAAATCAGCCATAAATCGATTCTCTCTTCGAAAAAAAGGGTTCTTTGTTTATTTTCAAGACAACTTTTAAAACGAAAATAATGTGTATGAAATGCTGCGATCAGAGCTATGGATGGGGACTCATGCTTGTTGCGAGGGGCATAGATATTCGCGGCCTGAAAGGTCGAGATGTGAATTTCCAATTTTGATTTTTTTTTTCTCACACACTGTCTCTTGTTGCATGACCTTTTTTCAAGTGCCCATTCCCCACTGTCTCCCAATTTATCATGGCCAAGTGTAAAAAAAGCTGAGAGAATTGTTTTGGAGCCCATGATGGGATTACCACGTTCCGGTTGTTCAATGCTTATCCATACCTTTTCAGCTAGTGTCCAGAGTACACTCACATCTGACAATGAGTTGAAATGAGTTTCATCGGCGCCTGTACCTAAGAACACAATAAATATATTATATACAAAAGTATCTATGCAGAGTTTAATGAGAGAAAGAGCTTTTCCTAGTCGTGCACGCACTTCACATCCAATCCATAGCCGCTTTCTATTTCTTAGTTTGCTTTCGAGTGTGAATTCGAATTTAAAAACCGTAGAAGATCAGTGTGTTTGTGTGCATAATAGGAAACATGCTGCGCTCAAAACTGTTTGTTTAATTAGATAAATTGTTGTCACTTTATGTACTCCCTGCTGATAGTTCATAAATAGAATTTATAGGCGAGCTAGATTCGAATGACTTTTCTTTTTTTTTTTGGTGAGGGGAAAATTTTACGAAAATTTATTGGTAGCTGTTTGTTAAGTATCGATAGATGTGGAAAGCTTCAATGCGGGTTAAGATATCATGAGAAGAACGGGTGCGATATATCAATATATCATCGATGTATAATGGGGTGCCACAGGGAAGACATTTAAGATCAATATTATTAATCACTTTTTTAAATGCTTAGAATTTTTCTCGTGGGATTGTTTTCTCTTACCATTTTTGATGGGGACAAATAAATCTTCAAAAGTTTGAAATAACCGTTTCAGGAAAATTAAAACTCACGGTTCGCCGCTGGAATCAACCCACTCGAATTTAGCTATGAGTTATGCCAGGAAAACTTTTTTACCAAAATAAGTCTGTACTTGTGCATATCTAAAAAGAACTACGAGGAACTGAAGACCTTCGCGCTGTGTGCTGTGACATTACTTTTGTGTTATAAGTCAAAAAGTTCTAAAAATATTTTTAAAGACTCGGGGGTCTTGTGCTTTTGTTATGTGGTCCGTATTTTAAAGTCCGGTGGATTCTAGCCTTTTCAACTAAATAAAAGCTTAGTCAGCTGCTGTTTTCTCTGCTCTCGTGCATTAAGGATGGTCGGGTTCCTACTCTTTTTTATGTGACTCTGTTTTATACATATGAGGTTCCACAGTGACAGCCTTCACATTGGTAGACTTGTCTCAAGTTTGCTATTATGTACTTAGTTAATTCGCTACTATGAGCCGAAATAATAATAACGCATCCATCCAGATGAGAAACCTGGAAGTTGCCATTTCCGTCCGTAGATCACCATAATTTTGAGGCCTTAAGCTACAGGCCTGAAACTTTGTACAAAGATACGCTCCTTGACATCCGAAGCAATCCTAGTGTTAAACATTTTAAAATCCGCTCACATAAAAAAGAAAAATGAAGGGTTGGCGTAAAAATTCTGCCGGCGACAAAATTCTTTTTACAAAATTCCGCTTGTTAAAATTCTGGAAATGCCACTTTGACAAAGCGAGACATGGAATGTGTATGCAGGGGCGTATTTACGACCACCTTTAATTATACCCGACCCAGGGTATATTAATTTTAATGCATAGCTTGTAACGCAGTGAAATTATCATCGTAGATCCTTAAGACCTTTTATATATAGGATTAGATATGATCGAGACCGACAAGTGAATCGATTAAGCTATGTCCGTCCGTCTGTCCGTCTGTCCATATGTGTGAAGTTGTAAGATCATTGAGATTGAGCTAGGACTCTCAAAAGGAGTGTATCTTGGTTCTAACTTTGTACAGACAAACTGTGCAAATTGGTTAAATCCGTCAACAGCCACGCCCACCACTGGCTTCAATGTAAGACAACCTCTATTTCAAATTTTATTTCATAATGCCCTTTGGTCAAGTTAGACAAGGCGTAGGAACTCATATTTTGGTATAGAGTAATAGTGGCCCAAAACCTCTAAGAAGGCAAAAATTGGACCACCCACAATATCGACCATGCTCACTTTTAGCATGTAAAATCTTTAAAATCCCGATTTCTCGGAAAGGTCACTCCAAATCGGAAAAAATTATATGACAAATATTGAAAATATTAGTATTTGCTAAGTTTGCTCCATACCAACTTGCTCCATACTCCGCCCACTTTTAGGGAGTGTTTTTAGGAAAAAACAGGTTTTACCGAAATAATTTCCGGTTGTAACGCATTTTGTCATGATTCTACCGAAATTACAATTAATTGATTTTAAGTTTTAGCCAAGGCCCACTTTTGGGGGCGTAGCCTATAAAAATAATATATGAATTCGGGACACAAAATTTTAAGGTTTGGTGTTACATGGTATATAGGGTCGGGCTTATAGAAGTTTGTCACAGACGAACTCTTGCACTTACTCACTTGTTTTAAAAAATACTTTTTTGACTCTTTAGCTATGTTAGAATGGTGCAAGCACACTGATTTTTGGTATGTTACCAAATACGAATTGTCATTGTTTTTGAGGCCATAGAAAAAGTTTGGCCCTTACATTGACCACGCTCACATTTAAAGACGTTTTTACTTAAAATAACTTCAATAAATATATTACATCAATATATATGAAATCTGACAAAAAATTATGTGACAAATGCTGTAGATATTAACATTCTTACTTTCTTGTCTGCATAGTTTATGTCACCGCCCACTTTTCTGGACGTGGCTTGAAGAAAAGTATTTTTTTTAGCTAAAAAGGCAGGGTTTAAGCCCAAAACGTGTGCAATCACCTAAAATAAGGCATTCAAAAGTTATATTTTTGTACCCCGCCCACTTACTGGAGGTGTGGCAGTTTCTTCTTTAGATAGGGTATTTCGCAATCGAACTGAAGTTTTTACATACGTACTCTTGCACTTGTTACCTATGCTTAACTTCCAAAATGTGATATTTTGCTAAAAAAAAAAAGCAGAATAAGCTGAATTTTATTGCTTGAGTCAGAATTTTAAAAAGCATACTTATGACTCCATCCCAAGAATAAAGCCCATAGACCGCCGTTAGAGGGAGTGGAATTGATTAGAAGAGTAATCTTTTGAAAGAATTGTATGTACTTGTTTTTTCTTGACTTAAAGGATACAATCTTCGGATCGTTTGGAATCGGTTGCATTTGCTCATGGTATAGTGAAAAATGTTTAACTTACTAAAAAATCTGCTATTTTCCAGCAGATTACAACTATCCTTAAGACGCTTGATTCGGAGGTCTCGATCGTTCTAGTCGGCGAGCAGGGTTTGGCTTATTTAAACTTTCGAATGATTTCGTCATTAAAATGTCCATGAAATCTAGCAAGAAATTTGAGACTAAAGTTTGCCACCTTCTCAGTCGATCGAGGAAATCGCTTTTTCTTATATACCATTAAGCATTTACGATTGTTCTAAGAGCAGCGTCATATTTTGAAAAGTTTCTGAAAATGACTTAGTATAATCAAAAGTTGTATGCATGTGCACATCCAAGATGGTCTCTAGTGGAGAGTATAAAAAACACTAGTGTGCCAACAAGGCTTCCCAGCGGAACAACGTTTTCGTTTATTATTTTATAAATTATTTAAAATAAGTCTTAGCTCTCATATCTCACACAAAATGTCTATTGTGAGAACGTGACTCCAAAAAGTCATACAAAACTTTTCGATATTTATAGTTTAGGCCTTTATGCCATACTTTATCAAAGGCTCGCGATAGGTACATCAAAAAAAGCAAACATGAACATTTTCATTTCTTACGTAAAATACGTTCTCGAATTTTCTGTCATTCGGGCATTTTACCCATTTCGGAAACATTTCTTACTACTTTGGCGAGTTTCTGATACCTTGGAACAAAAAATTCTCGTTAAGGCATTTATGATGTAGAGAAATTTGATTATCGCTTTCTTCGGTAGCTTTTTTTAAATATCGCAACTCAAAGTTATTTTTAAAATTTTATTTCCTTATATGAAGTTAAGACGCATTTTTCATTCAAAAAAAAAAATTCCAAAACTAAGCTGTGTGCGTGACAATTCTTTTTCACTATCACCGATCAGTACACTGAGCAGTTGGAAAAGAGTTTTTAATAACAAGCTGCGTTTTTTTTCACTCTTAAGAAAACAGCTTCTTATGCTCTGTTCATATATTTTACGACAGTTTTTTTTTTGTAGGTATTATTTCCGAACAAACTGTAGTCAGAGTGTTATAGCTTATTCCACAGAAGTGTTTGCTGCCTTTAGGGGGCAGGGCGGAAGAATATTTGATTTTTCGTACTCAAATTAAAAGTTAAAGTTGGGGTGTTTGTTTTTGCCAATTGTTTTTGCTTTCCATTTTACTTGTGTATAACATTTGTATAACATTTTAGTATTGAAGTTTCTTTTCTTTTTTTCTTTTTTGATTTCGCAAAGGAGCTCATATCTAATACAAAACTACATAAATACTAAGGCAACACGATGTGTGTCGTTTTGAAGGCCATATGGCAAATGATCATTGAGCGCTGAACAGTTAAGGGAACAGTTAGTTTCGAGAGCAATCGCAGTTGCTCACTGCTATCATGAAGAACGGTGTGATCGGCAGCTGTGAGATTGATTGATTCTGCATTGAGATTGCCAATGGTTACCCATACAATGGTTTAAAGGATTCTTCTAGATGCTCTGAAATTCATCTGCTTTCTCTTCTCGTCTCTTACCCATTTGTCATCGGCATTCCCTCGGCGCTGAGTACATTAATCTTATTCACGGCGTTCCTTTTTTTTAGCACAAAAGTGAGTACGAAAGTGAGTAAGAAGTTCGACTCCTTATCAGAAGTTTTCGAGCTAATCGCTAGCCTCCGACTTTGAAATATATCGATACCTTTTCAAAGTCCGAAATCAGGCATACTCGTATGTCCCTATGTAGGAACACTTAGTAAGCCGATTTTCAAAAAAGGCCATTCTTTAGGTGCCATATAAATTCAATTTTTCCATGTTAAAAGTTTGGTTTTTTTAGGTATAAACTCGCTCCATTTCTCATATATTACTTGATCAAATTTGATCAGCTTTTACAATTATTTTCTTACGACGTTGATGTCGTTTTGTAACTCTATGGCGATTCCATTACTTGCGGTAACTCGCTAGGTGACTTCTTCCCTTTTAATTGGCACAAACCACGGGGGCCTGATTGCTGACTGAACTTCGTGGATCTCGCATAACAATTGTTCGTTTAAAATCTTCGCATCGCATACATTGAGTTGCAAATCTGTTGCCCTTCCGCTTGGACTCAGTTTTAACATTGATGTTCAGGACTGCTTTGATTTTGTAAGTTTCCATTACATGCGACTATGATGAAGACACCGACTAGATGTGGTTTCACCAAGATGGCGTTGAACTTTTTCATTTAAGGCATGATCTGGCCATCTCACCATTTTAGGCTTGCTCCGTGCCCAACATACAATTTATAACCGTTAATTCAAATGAATTGCAATTTATTGTCTTTAAAGGTTTGTCGTTTGTTTGAGTTACGGTGTAGTTGATCAAAGGTTGCCTTCTTATATGTTCATTATTTTTCGCTGCTACCTTAAAAACCAACCTTGCTGATTGCTTAAGAAAAAACGATCCCTATTTGCATGTGCTCAATTACCTATCTCGCCTCGAAGATCGCTTCTATATTCGATGCGTGTATTCTCGTTCCATGATGGCGATCAACAAAAATGTTAAAATCCAATTTTCCAACGAATCCAGAGTCCTACTATAAAAAAAACTTTAAGTTGTAGTTAAGTCTAATTAAAATGGTCTTGTCTTTTCCTCCGCAGCATTAATGCCATCAATATAATTTATATATTGGATGAGGAAAAGGGTCAGTCGACTGGCGACGACGACGACCACTGCCATAACAGTCAATTTCCCTTGGAAAAAGTCTTAAATTTTAATTGCTGGATATACTCAGAAGCTTCCACTCTTCCACCATCAAAGCAAAATTTACTTCATTTAACCGAATTGAAACCCAGTCTTCACTCACATATCTCCCAGGAGTATTATCTGCCGATATCTGCTTGAAGAGTTATACACGATCGGGATGCATCGAGAGGTAGATGCACTCATAATAAACAAAATTCTCATATTACCTACCACCGAAAAAAAAAATCGGACCCATAGTGTGTGTGCATGAAGACTTATCGCCACCGATCTTGGGAAGGTAGTTCGTATAAGGAACGTATCTTTCACCGAATAAACTTCCCATTTGGAGTGCATCTGATCGACACTGGTTAAATTGCTCTCCTGACCACTGGTTCATGCCAATAAACTGTTGGCCGTTCGCTGTTAAGACGCGTAAGTCACGTTTGAACGCTTGTCGGCGCGGCGGCGGAGAGTAACCTACGCGGCTGCTTTCAAAATATGTACTACGATCGTATTTAAGTCAAAACTATTACTCATAAATCGACTTCAAAGACACTTGAACCATGCAACAGTACTAGTATATCTATGCATCATGCGGTCAGTCAAAAGTGCATTTCGCATATCTATCTGCATCTATCTTGTTTGTGGTTTATTGGCCAAGGCTATGGTCCACCAGCGTTGTCGTGTGCAAAAGGTTACTTAGACACAGCGGCCAGCACTGGAAGTGAAAGTGTTTTGCGGTTTTTCCTACACACGCAGCTGTCTGTCCATTAAGCGCTTCTAACTTGTTGTGTGTGCAAATTCATCTAGATAGTTTTTCCTCACTTATTTCCCACATTAATGGATCTCTGCGCGCATGTGGGTTTAATTAAAAGCGCCAACGCCTGACTGGATGGTAGGAAGCAATCATTCGCCGGTTGCCAAGCTGCCACCATCAAACATCCACCGTATGGTACTAACAAGCTCTGAATCGCCCTCATAATCAGGCGTTGTCTTGTCTCTGTTCTCGAACTCTTTTTCGCTGTGTGTACTCGTCTACACGTTTAATTTTGAAAAACATTTTCTGAAAATTTTAAGACAACCAAGTGAATAATGTAGACCCAGTCCTCGTACTCTGGTACTGGTTAGGCGGCGCGTACTCTCTCAAGTGTGCACAGCACATGCATGCAGGCATTTATAGTGCAGCTACAACACCAAATGAATGAAAATTCTCTGAAGGGGTTTTTCAAATTAAAATTTTCATCGTGCATCGAGATAAAAATAATTTATAAGTGAATTGGAATGGCTTTGAAGACGAGTCTTTTGTCTGCAACGTATTAATTATTTGAGAAATGCTGTTTCACGTAAATTTCTAGCATATTTTGTAGATGCCAGCCACGAATATAGTCTATGGCTTTGTGTTCTAAAAATAAGTTTATTTAAAAAAAATATATGTATATATGAAAGTTAGTGCATTCATAATTTGAGTGTTAATTTTTATGTATTCAGTGTGTGGGATTGGCTGGTGTATCCTACCACTTCGGCTAAACGAATGCACCTAATCAGGGTTGTCAAAAACTACCTCATATCCGTTGACTGACAAAGTGATTTAAAATCATAAATAAGGATATTCAGCTGACAACCTTAAGCATCTAAAATATGATGAAAAATTCTGACGAGAGTTCTTAGCTTTGACAAACCCCTCAAAGTGTTCTTTGTTGTATTAATTGCGAGTATGGATTTAAGAAAAACGTGATATTTTTAAACTTCATAATTGTTTGCGTCTTAAATAATTCACACGGGGGCTTTCTGTAGTCTCCATGAAGGACGTGTATTTTGTATTACACATCTGGGCTGAGGCTCATGGGAAACTTGGCACTGCTCGTATAAACACCCTCCTTATACGATGGCGGCGACACGACACATAATCTCTTCCATATAAAGAGGTTATGAGGTCAAGTTTTAAATGCGTTATCTGTTTTATTTAATGGAAAGGGACATTGACAATGTTTAGACAGACATATAATTCGATGATAAAGTTTTCCTAAAGAATTTTGCGGGAACTTCTAAGTGATTTCTTATCAAATTTAAAAGCCAAATACCACCTATGTGGCTGAATAAAACTATGAAACTTTATTGGACTGCTCCCAAGAGACGCATTTGGACGATGTAAGTGCTTGTGGAATTATGCGTAAGTTTCTCATCGTAAAAACGTTGTGGTGCAGTTCCGGGTGCAGAATATAAACATAATAATTTGACTCAGCCTTGCCTCGGTTACGCTTCTTCATGTTAATAGTAGGCGTCCTCATACGAAATTGATGACTCAGTTCCCTTCAATTGTTTTAATACAAAGATTGTCGACAAAGGGAGAATAATGTCGCCCTAATTGACTCAATGATCTCTGGAAAATTCTTCAATCAGTTTGTCGGAATCATGTTCAGTGATGACGTTTTGCTACGGATGTGAAATTGAACGTCTTTGAAAAGCTAAGAATGGAGTTTAATTTAAGGGAAAATAATTGTTTTATGTTTTGATGTTTTTGCACTTAAGTATAGTTAAGTTAAGATTCACAATTTCTTTTAGTTTGTAGAGAAAGTGGTTATTGCCCACTTAAAGATAACTCTCTAATGTTCCCCTCTTCTGCAACATTTGTCCCCATGGCAGCGAATCTGGGACTTAAGGGATCTACCTTTTATGTGTTATCGATAGATTGGAGTTAATTCAAAGACGCACCATCTCCCTTAAGAATAACCAGTTACGCTTACGATATGAAGCCGTAAAAGAAGAAATATATGTCGCTGTTCCTTAGCATAGTAAAGAGGTGGGAGCAACGGCTTTCGGATTGAGGTCGAACAGAGTGAGTCCTATATACGTGATGTAATAATTCTTGTAGGTGATATAAGGGGTTGGGGAGGGGTCGATCTTACCCGAGTCCGGTAAAAGGAACAAATTCCGAGGTGTATAGTTCGCAATGACATCGCCATGAGAAAGTTTTAAGTTGAGTCTGCCAAGATCGCTTAGATATTCGAAGAAGTAATTGCCTATTGTAATTCATTACTTATCTAACTTTTCCGTTTCCCCAACGGCGCCAGCTTATATGTATGTTTTGCTGAACTACTTCATACAGCCGGCCATTGACAGAGAATGTATTAGGAAAGACTAAAATATTTTCCAGATAAAATTTCTTAGACGAAATAGTTTCTCCCGTTCGGTTACTTGTCTTTGGCAACAGCTCAATTAACTTTGAAATCACTTTGTTTCTGGATTCTGAATGATCTTCCTCCAGTTCGTTGACTAGCATTTTTCCCTAGATTTTCTATATATACCCTAAAGTCACTCTAAAATATTTTTCCACGCTGCAAACATCATCAAGCAAAACAACTTCATAATAAATTTAATAGGTACACTATTTATCTGTCCTTTTTTTTCTCTCTCAGATCAGCAACTTGCGATTGCACTAATTCTTTCCAAGTTCAAAACGCTAATCAATTTTTAACAAATAAAATATCTTCATTCCAGATAGAGTCGAGGGCTTATCTTACCCTGCACATGATATTCCATCATTCGAGAGGATTTAGCATCAGATACTCTGTCAAAAAAGCCTGCATTTCTAATTACCATTTAAAAACCTTTTTACTGTATAATGATGCTGAAATTAAGTGGTATTTTTCACTACGATTTCCCATAAGAGAGCAAATATTTGAAGGTCAAATAAAGGCAATTTTTTATGACCAAAAAATATTTTAAAAGATTTTTAATCGCAAAAACAATTTGTTTTAATTAAAAAGCTAACCGAACGTATTTAAACGTTTTTTTATAATTTTTCTAATAAATTTAATGAAAATTTAATCAAATGCTGAAAAGTGAAAAATTACAACAATTTACAATTCTACAAACATTATTTTTTTTTATTTTAATGCACAGTAAAAAAACCGTGGACCTCTAGAGATATGTTCGAGACCGATTGCTGAATTCATTATGTCAAGTCCGTCCGTCGGTCTGCATGTGTAAAGGTTTCTTGAGCTGAAACTTGGCACACGACGTGGATCTTTAATTGCACAGACAAAGTGTAAAAGTTGTTTAAATCCAACATCGAATATGCCCACTATTGGCTTCAATGTGAGAGAACCTGCAATTAGATTTTATTTCACAATTGGTCAAATTACAAACCTTTTGGTCAAATTAGACAAGGTGTAGGAAAGGAATTTTTGTGCAGGGCAAAAGTGGGCCAAAAGCCGTAATTAGACAAAAATTGAACACCTTTTAGATATTTAAAAACAGATTTTCTCGAAAATTCTAAAACATAAATAAAGATATTGCCATTTGCTTAGTTTGTTGCATACAAAGCAATGAGCTCCGCCTACCTAAAGGGGGCGTTTTTAGGGGAAAAAAAATTTAGCATTATTTTCCGCTTTTAACGCATCATTCTGATGATTTTAACAAAATCAGAATTATTTGATTTTAATTTTCGGTCCACGCCCATTTTTGATGACTCTGGCAGCAAATTCTGGAGCTCGGCATTTTTAGTGGTCTGTCCAAAAATGGAAAAATTACCTGTTATATTATCACAAAGTCCGTCCGTCCAATCGCGTTATAGCTTCTAAACGTTAAGTCGTTAAAAGACAAAGTTTGGTGTGCTTTTAAACTTTATAAAAAATTCAGAGACGGCACACTCTAGGTTAGGGCAAAAAAAAAACTATTTAATTTTTTCATACAAAAAAGCGATTGGTTTGGACGTTATTCCTCTAGGTCGAAAAACAAGAATGGCGTCAGATTTTGACAAGCGGACTTAAAGGTTTATGCGCAAGCGGCTATTTTATGTGCTTAAACGTTCTGAATGAAAACTTTCACGAAACGAAATTGACGCGAAATTCACTTTTGCAATCCTTAAAAAATATTATTTTGCACCTGTAGAATGAAACGAATGTCGTGCAACTTGTAATTTGATTTCAATTTTAAAAATATGCGTTTATTTCAATTTTAAAAATATGAGTCAAATTGTTGAGTACATGAGTCCGCCTAAAAAATATGAGTCCCATTGGTAACTCTGGTTTCATGGGAAATAAAATTAAATGTTTTTAATACTTTTTTTAAGAAGGTTATCAGGTTATCAGGTAAGAACTAGGAAAACGAAACTTAGGTTAAGTAAATGTTAAACTTTAACAAAAAAAAACATTTTTTTTGTGTTTGAGGCCATAGCTTTTGAACCGCTTAATGCACAAAGCGAACGTTGAACACACTTATAAAACAACTCAAAGTAAACCAAGTGCTAAAGTGATATTTTTCAATTTTATTACTGCCGTTTTGACGCATTATCTAAAAAAATCAAAAAAAATCACAAAAGTTCATGTGCCAAAGAAAAGTGACAAATGCTAGTTGTTATGCTTGCTTGGTTGTTAAATTGAGAAAAAAGTCCAACGGTAATTAAAATAAAAAAAATTTAAATTGCTCTTTTATGGATTTTAAATTTTAAAAATTTGCCATTTTTAAAATTTATTTAGGACAAGAAAATATATATCCTTACTTCTATATTCGAAACGGTTAGAGGGAAAAATATTTGAAATAAATAACTAACGTAGTCCATCTTTTGAAATAAAAATAAACAGTTTTGAAATAGTTGATGGTTAAACACTTTAGTTGATTGACTAAACTGATGTTGCTAGCAAATATGTATATCGTAACTTTTGAACCACTTACATCAACCAAATTTAACGCCATCTCAACCACATGACGTTAGCTATCACAAAAAACGTCATGTGGTTTTGAAAAAAAAAAAATAAACACTATAACACTTTTTCTTAAGGAAAAAACATAAAAACAAATAAAATGAATAATTTTTTTCCAGTCGTTTTTTTAGAGTAACGAAACTAAAGAACCACCCAATAGAAGCAAAATATAACAGACTGGAAAATAAATCCAAAAATAATTTTTAATAAACAAATAGAACATTACACCAACTGCGCAATAAAAATGAGATTAACATTCAACAAAAGTTGACGGACCGCTCCGAAATTGTCTTCATATTTGACAGTCTTTTATTTTTATGTGAGATGTAAAGTTTAAGCCTTAAGTTTTTTTAGGTGTGCAAGATTAAAAGCAGGACAACGTATTTTTTTATGGTTATTCCGCGATAAGATCAATACCTTGAAATATACATATTTCTCACCATTCTTAAAATTGTTAATAAAATAAATCGCGTTTGCTTTTCTGCTTTTCTTAGAGCAATTTATGGAAAATACAGGTTTTTAACCGCCATTAAAGTAATCTTTGTTTCTTTCCCACCCGAAATTTTGCTATCCAGTAGCTTAATTTGAATGTTAAACCTCAACGTAAATGTATATTCCCAAAGGCCATTCAGTAAAAGTGTGACTGAAATCTCTATTTGGCTCCTCTATACTAAATTAGTCATTCTTAATTAACGTCAATATATTGATTTATCGAACTCGATGATATCTTGCTTTGATCTAACAAAAAAAGTCATCCAATGCATAGTAGCCACAGTTTGTACCTACCTGTATCACAAATATACAGAAGACCTATTAATAATCAATTAACCTCTCTTCAACTATACCTGCTTCTCTATATATTCACTACTGTTCAATATTCAAAGTCGATATCAATCTCTTGATTGCCAGATAAAAATCAATAAAACTTAGGAAGGAAAAAAACCAAACAAAATCGATCATAAAATGAGATCTGCTCGCAAAGCCCTTAATAACCCTCACTCTGATCGATCTCGTTTGTATCGGTTGTCCGTTGTTAAGCATTCCCCTCCGAACTCGAAAACTATATCATTTAAATTTAATTTTCTTTCAAACAGCCTAATCCACATAAATTAATCAACCTCCATCTTGCTATGCGTCGCGTCGACACAACATGTTAGAATTTTAATTAATATTTTCCGACCTGAATTTTTATTGGCTCCTAAGTATTTCGTATCCGAAATTCCTTCACCCACCTAAAAGAGTATATTTCTTTTCTAATTAAGTATTTTTTACACAAGATTTTAAGCATTTATTTTTTTTTAAGAAATACAGTTTTGAAGATTTGTTTTCTTAATTTCGTATTCAAAATGCAATCGAAAAGCTACTTGAAGATACTTAATACTTACACAAGAAGCAGAAAAGATACTCGCTTCCAAGCCACACCATACTGCGGCTACACGTTGGATTTTATTGCCCTTTGTTGGCTGAGTCAGTTGCGCGAGCAGTTCCTGGAAGCCATTCCCGTTCACTATCAATCACTAACGATCTCGAAAAGTGAAGAGTTGTTTGGTACCTTTTTTTTCTTTTCACTCACCTGTGGATTTGAAGTTGTGTTTTAAAGACACAAATACCTACTACATGCGGTATGGGTTTCTTACGACGAGTATGTGGTCGCCCCTCTTCGCTCTGGGACAATTTTCTGTTTATTATGCTTAATTTCGTGATCTTTGTTCGATTAATTCGTAATTAGAATGGTATTTACGTCCCATAATCCGTTGGATCAATATTTATCTGAATGGCTGAGTCTTTATAGCGTTATTTCGAACACTGCCAGGTGTCGATGGTTATAGCTTTTCCGATCAAAATCTAGAAGGAAACAGTTCTGCTGATTGCAGTTGTAGTCTTTCATTGGAATATTGAAAATGCTTCCCCAAAAGGACCACAAATCCTCGCTTTCCAAATAAAAAAACATTATTTTTCTTTTAATTTTTAATCTTTTCGTATCTTTTATTCTTAAATTGTAATTTTCTTTTAATTTTTAGTAGTAACAACTATTAAATACTATAGTAGAATATATACAGAATTTGTTGGCTTACAATAGTCAGTCAAATATACATAAATTATTAACATAATAGGTAGGTGTAGGTATAGTCAGTTTTTTTCGAATATGGCAAGGCAAACGCCTTTCTATAGTCAAATACAATTTCTTTAAGTACATCTTGAAAGAGTTTTATTTATATACAGTGGATTATAATACGTATTTACAAAAGGTGTATAGCTAATGACTAAAGTTAGATACAGAAATTCTACACAACATTATTATCACATTTCTTGATTTAATTAATTTTTTTTTAACATTTCTAGTTGTCGCTTTTATTGTTTGCATATTCATGATTGTCAGATGAAATATTGTAAAGCTTGTAAAATTAATAATATAAAAAAAACGTTTACAAACTGTTTTTTGCTGTCGATGCTGGCTGGATAATGTGGAATGTTTATTAAGTATGCTAATTCTCGGCTTGTTTCTATGACTGCTGGTTATGATCATGATGAGGTTTTTTAAATAGAAGAAGACTTAGCAGAAAGCTAAACCGCCATGCCGCAACAGGAAGAACAGGCAAAGGATGATGATCAGTCTTTGTTTGCTGGCGTTTTTCATTTCGTTGTGGTGGCAGGAAATCGACTCCAAGCTCCTTGCAGCTCGTTGCTTATTTGCATATCAATGCTGAGTTGTTTTTGCCGGTTTCTATGCATTTTTAGTCGTGTAGCACGAGATGTTGGAAAGCGAACGTGCTCGGAATTGACAAACATTGGTTGCACAGTGATCGTTTGTGGTTTGCTTTGGGCATTTGTAATCACTTCTTCACTGGGTTTCACACGGAGATATTGTTTTTTATGGTTCCAGGGTATCTGTCCATTTCGAGTCACGACATCACTTTTTTATTGTTTACAATTTTTTCCCCTTGGTGGAAATGGGTTTTATTTTTTAGTATTTACACTTTTACTGTCTATCACTTGATGGGGCAATTTTTTTTAGCACTGATTATATGTGAACCGCTACAGTCCTCGGTGAAGCATTCCTTTGGCATTGGCCAACCGGCACCGCCGAACCTGGTATAACGCCTGCATTCGGTCCCACGTGCGGCATATGTGGCGATCGCTGAAGTTGCTCTTGCTGCTGTTGGGCCATCAGCATCTGTTGCTGATTTGAATTATTATTTCGATTGTGATTTTGCCTGGTTGTGCCGGCCATCAAATTATGGTGCATTGCATTGCCTCTAAAGCTGGAATGCTGCAAATGATGCGGTTGCGGTTGGAAATGATGCAAATGATGATGCGGGTTATGATGGTGTGGCGCCATCGGGATGTGTACTCCTGGACAGTGTCCACCATGTGGGCGACGTTGGTTGTTCGGCACGTCGGGCAGTGCAAATCTTAGTTTCTCCCAGAATAGCTTATCGCCCCACTGCAGATAGGTGTTTGTCTTCAGATACAATCGAATATCAGGATCGAGATCTTTTTGTGGCACCTCACCCAGCACGATCACGATCAGTCGACGTCGTCGATCACGCAGCACTTGATGATGGGCAGATTTGAACTCGAATCGACACCACTCGGATTTTATGAAATTCTCGGAGAGTACCATGATCGTGCGACGTGAAGAATCGATGGCCTGCACGATCGTATCGGCGATGTAGGCGCCCACCGGGAAATCTCGATGGTGTAGGCAAAGTTTGTAGCGTGTATCGCCGTTCTCCAGTTCGGGAGCGAGTTCCTCAGCGACAAATGCTTCGTCTTTCGAACTATACGAGATGAAAGCGTCGAAGAGTTTCTCTCGTTCACCCTTGTCGATGTCCTTGTTGGCGTTGTAGAAGAGACGTATACCGAATCGTGAATGGCACCAAACACGCATCTCTTGGCGGAAGAAGAAGACAACCAGAGTGCATATGATCACGAAGAGGAAACCAGTAAGAATGGCCACAAGGATCGGAATATAATCCTGGAACGGTGGTTGATTGAGGATCATTTTGGTGGAAGTTAGGTTTCCGCTGGAGGCCATACTTTCTGCATCCGAACTGTTGGCGATCGCATTCGATCGATTGTTTATGCCACAGGCAATAAAACGTGTTCCAGTTGCGGACTCGTTATTGGTTGCGTAGATGGAATAAACTTCTCCATTCACTGTCGTCGTTGTATTTGATCCCACGTTGACTCTACCTGCCATGGTGCATTTGACTTTGTTGCGATCTTGCACCGAATCATGGCGGTTGATGTAGTCTCTGAATTTGTCGACGAATTCGCATTCACAGGTCCAGGGATTGCCTGACAATCGCAGCTCGTTCAGATAGGGTGGCAAAAAGTTCCAGATGCCAAACTCAACGATCGCATTATGATCGAGGCGGAGGATCTTTAGATGGTAAAGATGCGTGAATGTTAATGAATCGATTGCGACAATATTGTTGTGTTGCAGATAAAGCTCTTGAAGGTTGTCTAGTCCTTGGAACTCGTTGCCGTTTAGTTGTCGAAGATTATTATGATTCAGTTGGAGCACCTCTAATTCCAGGAGTCCGTAGAATGTGCGATTTTGAACGATTTCGACGCGTGAATGATTCAGGTGAAGCACCCTCAGCCGTTTGCGCCCAATGAACGAGTGGCTTCCTAGTTCCTGGAAATTGTTGCCATCCAGATAGAGTTGTGTCGCGTCCATGGGAATATGTTGGGGTAGTTCACGATCGTAGCTTCCACGCGAACAATCTACAACGTTCGATGTCCAACTTTGATCGTGGTAGCACGAACAGCGATCCGGGCATTGCATCTTGCAGTCGCAGGCGTAATAGTCACAGCAGTGACAAAGAGCAAAGCAATGGGCCTCGTACTTGCAGAGGAACTCATTTGATTTGGCCTCAATCAGTGGAACATGTGCCTTGCCTCTGACATATGACAGCTTGCAGTAGATTTGGTCCAAATCCATGAGTTTTGGCTGAGTTCGTGCTTCGGTATTGATTTTCTGTAGCCAGTCCAGGTTGCAGTCACATTGGAATGGATTGGAACCAATGAAGAACTCTGGTATTTCCTTGTCCTCCGGGATAGGTGATAGTCTCAAGGCATTGGGTTCGAGTGTTGTCAGCTTGTTGCGCACCAAATCGACTTTGGTGAGGTTTGGCTTCTTGAAGAAGGTGTACGGTTGGATTTTCTCGATGAGGTTGTCATTCAAATGAAGTACCTCGACGCTATTTGGAATCGAGCTGGCGGTGATTTCTGTTAGCCGGTTGGCACTGGCATCGAATGTACTCAACATAAGCTCTGTTTCGATTTCAAAATAGTTGCCCAGCTGAGTGATTCTGTTGGCTCTCACATCTAACCACTGAAGACCTGTTGGGATGTGAGCGTAGTCGAATTTCTCGAGATGATTGTCGGAAATATTCAACCAAACGAGATTCTGCAGCTCGGTGAACAGTCCAGTGATGCTCTTCAAGTGGTTGCCATCGAGCCTTATTGCTTGAATTTGGATATTTCGGTGGAATGCACCTGGTTCGATGCCTTTAATTTTGTTGCCTGATAAGTTGACGATTTGCAGAGATGACATTCGGTCGAAGATTCCTCGTCGAATGTAGTCAATCGAATTTTCAGTTAGTCGAAGGCCGTACAAGCTTTCCATAACGCTTATGCTGGTATTTTCAATGGTCGTGATCAGGTTCTCTCCGATATCCAGAGTTTTTAGAAAGGGCACCTGCCCTAAGGCTTCAGGGACAGTCAAAAGTTTATTGCCATTCAAGTGAAGATCTTGAACACTGGAACAGTTCTTGAAGGCCATTAAGTCGACCTTGGAGATGCGATTGTAGTCCATAGATAGCACAAGAATGTTATTAAGTCCACGTAGAGTGTTCGCACCGATCATCGTAATCCGATTGTTTGACAAGATCAGTGTATGCAGATTGGTCAGATCGGCGAATGTGTTGTCAGGGATGTGATCGATGTAGTTCTCTTCGAGTTTTAGTACTTGCAGGCTTCCCAGACTGCGGAAGATACTCTGCTCAAGTTTGCTTATCTTATTGGACGACAAATCTAGCAGCATTAAGCGTTTAAGTCCGACAAAGGTTACAGCATTAATCCATTGAGAGTTGAGTTCGTTAGCGGACAAATCCAAGACTAAAAGATCTGCCAGCTCCGAAAACAACCCAGGCGCAAGTACGTTTATGCTGTTGTTACGCAAATAAATCTCTTTGACGTATTTGGCCTCTGCGAACAATTCTGGAGGTAGTGACGTTAGCCGGTTTTCCGACAAATCGATGACAGACAAGGAGACCAGGCCCTCGAAGGCACGATCAGCAATGAAGTTCATGCCGTTGCGGCCAAGTTTTAGTTTTTTTAGCCTTCCGAGTGCGGAAAAGATAGCCGATGGTAGATTAGCGATCTTGTTACTGGACAGGTCAAGAACACTGATCGCTGATCCACATATCCGAGATTTTCTAGTGCTTAACGATGCGCTGAAGTGAAAATTCCCCAAATCCTGTATTTCATTGTGGGACATGTTCAGGTGGGTCAACATTTTCAGAGGACATATGACTCCATCTGGTACTAGCCAAATGTTGTTCAAACTCAAGTCCAACCGATCGAGTTGACGAAAATCTACAAATGCATTTGGAGCGATCTCCAAACTCATCGTCGACCAGTCGGAGTTGTGTGTACGGATTGTAAGGTTCCTGAGTTCATGCAACCCGCGGAAGGAACCTTCAGTGATGTTTCCCAATTTGCAGTATTCGATAGTTAACGCGCGCAATTCGATCAACGAACGGAAACTGTCCGCGCTAAGACTGCTCTGGTAAAACAGTGCATCGTTACATTCTAGACGCAAACGGATCGTATTCTGTGGTTGTATCACGCTAAAGTTTGTATTCTCCAGTTCGCTATTGATCGTGCGAAGCTGGCAGACGAGCACAATATCCGATTCCGTGGTGCCTGACCAGCGGCATTCGTCAGGGGCTTGATAGAGAACGGTTTTTGATAACGCGGCACCAAGAATGGGGATTATAAAGGTGATCAGTACCGAAAGGATTGTTTTCGACATGATCGGGGTTTGAGTGCACATATTCATTCACAACTTTCCTTTCTTCTAATTTTTTTTACTCTCAACACTTTGTTTTGAAATTTATTTTATTTCTCAAATTTCTTAAGGATTCACAACATTTTCATGCATTTTTGCAAGCACTATAGGCGGGGTTCAACGTATCCGTATCCGAGACGGGAGATGTGAAGATTTTATTTTTACTGTCGAAAAAAAAAAATATATCTATTTCTAAGTCGATCTCGCAATTTTGATTTTCTTTAATCCAAAGAATGTAGGGGACTTTCGAAGAATTTTTCAAAAATTGATTAAAGGTTAAAAATAAATAAATTCTGCGACGTAACTGCGCGCACGTCCGAACAACTTGAATTCTTCTCATAAACTGATCGGAGAGTTGACGATTCTCTTGATATGTTGCTTTGTATCTCAGCAATTTTTTTCTGGCCTGTTTGAGTTGAAATGTTAGGTTGCATAGCATACAAAAGACACAAAACAACCACCGGTTAAACGAGTTTTTTTTTCTGTTGTTTAGTCTTGTCTCCTTTGCTCTTGCGTGTGCAGTCAATATGAATGACGAAGACGATGGTTACTTAACACAAATACATAAAAACGTTGGTAAACATGGCAGAAAGACTAGGGTGAGTGGTTTTGTATTCAAAGAATGGACAGCAGCAGAGATGTGGATAGATTTTTCTTTTTGGCTTTCTGTGCTGTCTACCTGCGTTTATTGTGTCTCTTTTAGACAGGGTTCCTTGTTGCTTCTTTTTGGTTTTTATATTTTTTTCTTGTGTTTTAGTTCATGGCGCTCATTGAGTGTGCATGATTTGTGTGTGTAAACTGAGCGAATTCAATTTGATTTGATCAAATTAACATGGTGAGAGATTTCGAATAAGTGAATAGTGCAGTTTAAGAGCAAATGAGTGAAATCATCTCACTCAAAATAGTGTCTCATTTTCAGTGGTGCCACTTTGTTAAATTAAGTGAACTTAAGTTTTTAGTGAACTTAAGTTTAAGTTTTCTGTAAACTAATTAACTTACCTATTAGTTTACAGAAAATACGTAATCGAAACATTTAAACATTAGCCAGAAAATGTTTCAGAAAATAAGTCAATTTATCGATAAAGTGAAATTTAAGTAACAATTTAACGAAAAACGATGCAAAAAATTTTAACGGCGCATACATATTTCATTTGAATCACATAACTGATTTTTCTTGTCGAAATTCGATTATCATTCTCGCGAAGAACCAAACAAATTTCAAGTTGAGTTTCCGTAAGTACTAGGTCCAGGAGCGAACCTCGACTTCAATTTGGAAATTTTCAATAAGAAAAGCTAAAAAAAAGTTTAAGTAGAAGTGAGAAGATCATGATAATGTTATATTTTTACCTTTTTTATATCGGATTGCTCCAATGGACCTACTGGTCAGTCTGCTTTCAATGAGAATACAGATAACCTCAATCCTTTATTTACCCAGTGTATCAATGGGCTTTTCCATCATTATCAAGGGTACATAAAGTTTGTTGACAAAATGTAAGTTATAGAATATTTGTAAATTCAGACTCATTTTACATATAGGTAAGTTACAGCCAAAAAACTTTATGTACTGTAACCTTGCTAATGATGGAAAAGGCCATCTATACGTTGACCATATCTATAAAACAACAGACACCAAATCGCTTCTTGGGTCGAATTAACGGAACTTATAAGAGGTTTATAAGTGATGAAAAATTTTCAGGACTCATAAGTTTTACAAGACAAATGTTGCTCTCTGAGTGTTTGTCAGACCGTTGCGGAGGTGAGGACCGTGAAAAAGAACGAGTCTTTTTCTAATTAACTTCTAATTAACTTAAAAATTAACTTAAATTTTCTAACCTGCTGTCAGGCAAAGCATTTTCATCTCAGCTGCCTTTAATTTGCTCTCATACTTCGTATACGCTATTCAACATTGTGAACCATATGTGAGCGCCGGACGCACAACTGCGGTGTAGAGCCTTCCTTTCAGCTTAAGGAGCATTTTGCGCTTACAGATGATAGTGGAGTTTTCTCGTCACTTCATCCACCCTACGCCTACGCGAATATTGCCGTCGTCATCACAGTTTGCTTCGCTATTGATCATAGGTCCGAGGAACTTAAACTTTTCACACTTGATAGCATTTCCATTCAATTTAATGTCTGGAATGGGCAGCACTGGTACTCTGTCTTCTTTTAGCTAATACGATACCCATTCCCCTCTAAAACATCAGACCATCTATCAGGTGCTGCTGCAGGGATGAACCTATGATCTACACTTATGATAGCTCAGTCTTCAGCAAAGAACAACTGATGTATTTTGGGGTCCGCCAGTTTTTCTTCAAGCAGGCAGTCAAGGACCACAATGAAAAGCAAAGGTCGGACGGTTCCCTGGTGTACACCGACTTTAATTGGGAACTCATTAGTGACTCCGGATCCGGAAGGTTATCATACTCTTGTCTTGCTCCCTCATACATGTCCATTATCATCCGCACGTAGGCTTCTGGAACTCCTCGTTTTCTTATCGTCACTCGTTTTCAATCGCCCCTTATAACGGAGTTCGTGGTAGTCTATCGACAGCTTTTTCAAAATCAGTGACAGTATTTGTGATGAAAAACTTTTCGTAGATCAAAACTATACTATACAAATTCTTTTATCGAAGATAAAAATATGGTTAACTCCAAAACTGGTTGGCCTGATTTCTATCCAATGTTCCTTGTCTCCCGTTATTAAGATCCTCATATAGGTCTCCCGTTCTAGCAATATTTTGACAAAAAGTAGTAATTCCTCCGACAAAACTTCTTTTGACTTAAATCGTCCTCCGGTTAAATGAGGCACCCAACCATTTGATTCACTTTCATTTCCATCGTGGAATGATTGATTGCGTTTTATTTCCCTCTGCCGCGAAATAAACTCCTCTCTAGCGAACAAAATCTTTTGCACTTTGTACTTTTAGTAATGCTGCAAGTGGCAACACTGGTGGTTGCACTTCATCAGGAAGGTTGAATGAGTGATTCCTCTCATTGTAGATTGAGTGCTTAGGATGAGTGTTTTTTTTTAACAGTACAATTTGTGTTGGTATTGGTAAAAGTTACGTTTGGATTGTAAATGGACTCTTCATTCACTCTTCTCTCACAAGTCTTACGTCTTACTCTCATTCAATTCAACAACCAATCTCATTCTCATCTGGACTTAATTCAGTCAGCAACCTCTTCTCTCAGTAGATCGTAAACATGTGAAAAATTTATTCACTCTATCACTCAAAGTTTGAGTACAGATTTTGTTCGTATCAAACTCCAGGTAATCGAAACTTGTTTATTACCTCTGCTTACCCTTTTTCTTTAACAGACCAACACCAAAGGAACGTATCTAGATGGGTTTCTTTACGTTTTTTTTTTGATGACTGCATGAAAGAATTTCTTAGTTCATCGAATAATCGACTCAAAAAAATGTATCTCTGTGAGAAAGTAATGCATGCATGCGCACATACCTATCTGCATTTTTTTATTTTCTTGTGTGAAATTCAATCTCAGAAGGTCTAGAGAAGATTACGCGCGAGTATATTGTATGACAGGTGACCCAATTGCTGTAAAATTTTCTGGTAAAAAAAAGATCTTCCCTTAGCCATTGTTGTTACCCATCGGTGGTTGACCCTATTCTATTTCGTTGCAGTTTGTTGAGGTAATTTGAAAGAAGCCCAGTGCACAGCAGCAGGGGTGCTGCTCAGTGCCTATACTCTGCAACAGGTAGAAATGGCTTAGATGTCTCTTTTGTATGTCTGTGAAATTAGCAATTATTTCCATGTTTACTCAAAACTCTTGTTTGCCCAACATTTCCTTGTCAAAAATTAGAAGCTGAGCAATCCGCCTCAGGTTTGTTTGTAAAAATATATTTTTTCCCCTCCTCATTATAATATCTCCGACATCGATGCAATTTTTCAAAATTAGTTTTCATTCTTTTCCCATTCGTTGTTCCATTTTGAGTGGTGTCTCTCTGGCGTGCATAGAAAATAAGAATGGATTATCATAAAGCGGTTGTTAGAAGGCAAATTTTAATCGAGAGACGTAGGAGCGCTGAGATTCTCTTCTAAACAAAAAAAAAAAACTTTTAATCGAATGGATATAAATGTTCCAAGATGCGCTCCAAGATTCGAGAATGGAGCGAACAAAGTTCCCGAAACAGCTGGATACTAATGGATATTTAAATTTTGATTTTTATTCGAGTTGAAAAAAAATCGAGTTATTAGAAAAATGACATTGAAATGAAGATGCAGTTATTCCTTCGTCGTGAGACAACTTGTATCTTTTACACCACTAAGTTGTGATCAAGTTTCCTTATGGGAAACTCCACGTATCCAAGGTGTTTCGGTGTGATAAATCAGTTTTTGGAAAATATTTCTATTATTAAGATATAGTTTTTTATTGGAACTCTGCGGGTGACAGATGATTTTGATAAGAATATATCGAAGCGGTTTCGGTTATTAATTGGCTACGGAGAAAGGCTTTTTCGAACTGGTGCCGCACGTTTTCTGGGCTAATGGCTTATGAGAGTGATAAAATATCACATCACATGCATATTGAAAAGTGAACGAGTTTCACATTAATTTTACTGTTTACAGCTGGTTGCAACATTGCCTTAATATGTCATCCTGAAAAGATCATAAAAAAGCGTCTGCCCAGTAGTCTAAAGATATATTATTGAATATACACAATCGGGTGTCTTATGATTACATTTTTTTAAGGATCATTAATAATTACGCTGGTCAAGAAAGGAAATAATTTTCAATATTTCCTCTCATAATTTTACAGTTATGGTTTTATTTTACTATGTGCACCGAGTGCGAAGAACGTTGTGTATAGGTACAACGTTCAGTGTAAAATATTTTTTCGGCTAACAGTCCTGTGCAATAGGCTTATTGCACATTTTTTAATGAGATTACCAAAGCTTAAAGCTAGTATACCTATTAATTTTACTCTTCTCATGTAGACTTTTTGATATATTCGGGATAACTCTTGTTACATTTGTGGTGAATATGTCTCAAAAAAAAAATCGAAAACCTGTTACCAGCTAGGTTAATACAGGTTTTTTTTACTGAAGGATCGTTCCTATAGGCGGCCATGTTGTTAAAACTTCATCTGCCAAATTGACTGTGATCTTTTCAGTTTTTAGACGTTTAAGACGACGTCACGCGCAATCGCTGGAGACGTCATCGGCCTGTATTTCTTTGAGAACGACGTTGGCCAGGCGTTAACGACGGATGCTGTAGATTGATCATTACAAACTGGCCTCAATCTAATAATATGGACAAAAAGTATATGTGATTTCAGCATGACGGCACATCACGCTACACAGACTATGCTCACGGAAAAAATATTTTATTTCAAAAGCATCTTCCAACAGGGGCATTCGATTATTGAAGGTTTATAGTGGCCATATATATCAAATTGACTGTGATCTATTAAATCAGTTTTGCCAATCCTTGATGGGTAAAACGTTAAAAACCATGTGAGCAATACCTGGACAAGTCTTCTGTGTATGTTTGTTTCAGATTGACGTTGGTCGATGTTAAGGTCAATGGTTACTCGTTTTTTTTTTTTTAATTGGATACAGAATCAACCGACATGTGGTTTCAGCAGGGCGGCACTGGACAACGAACAGAAAAGGATACTTTTTTTTTTTTTTGTTTTCTCAAGACAAAATTCTTTTGACAAATTTTTATGGTCCTGTGTGTCAAGAAAGAAAAAAGGGGAGAATAACTATCCGCAAATCGTATGCACTGCTACAAGATGAGGATTATAAAAAAAAAACACGGTGACAATGCTTGGCCATATCGAGCGGTCGGACAACGAAGGTGCAGCCAAAAGCATCCCCAAAACCAAGCCCCCAGTTTGGCCAGAAAGACTGAAGCTATACAGTTCAAAGTAAATTAATCCCATTACAAACGCCCAATGCACTATCCCCCGCCTAGGCTAATGTCGCTATACAACTTCACATGTTCGTTGTTACTTCGTGTCCAAATCCCGTGAACATAAATGGGACCTATCTAGCATACATGACAGATATGATAAGGGCTATATATGGTAAATTTTGTCATTTGAAATACGACTTTATGCCTCCTCCAAATATCAGCGATTGGCCAGCATTATTCATTGACAACACACGTTTTTATAGTAAGATTTGATACATCTTATTAAATTTAAAGATGCCGAGATGCCATTTATGGTTCCTTGCGCATGCACAGTGATTTACGTTTCGTAAAACAAACATCTAAAGACGATTGGAAAGACTTTAAGTAAGAACAAATGAGTGAGTGCAAGAGTTCGTCTGTAGCAAACTTCTATATTCCCGACCCTATATACCGTGTATAGCACCAAATCCATCAATAGCTTTTAAGCCCGAACTCATATATTATTTGTGTGGCCATGCCTCTAAATATGGGCGTCGGCTAAAAATTTAAATCAATTAATTGTAATTTCGTGGGATTTATAAGAGAAATACATTAAAAGCGAAAATTATTTCGGAAAAAATCCGTTTTTTCCCAAAAAAATCCCCTAAAAGTGGGCGGAGCTAAAAAAATTTTACGGAGCAGACTTAGCAAATAGTAATATCTTTAATATTTGTCATATAATTTTTTTTCGATTTGGAGTGAACTTTGCGAGAAATCGGGTTCTTACAGATCTAATATGCTAAAAGTGGGCATGGTCTATACGGTCCAATTTTTGCCTTGTTAAACTTTTAGGCGAATATTCCTAAGTACCAAAATTTGAGCTCCTACGCCTTGTCTAACTTCACCAAAAGGCATTTTGAAAGAAATTGTGAAATAGAGTTGGCCGTTGGCGGATGTAGCCAATTTTCATACTTTGTCTGTGCAACAGCAGAATTAAGCCGTGTACCTAGTTTCAGCTCTCTAGCTGGATTTTGAAGACCTTAAACCCTCACACATACAGACGGACAGACGGACGGACATTTCCTAATCGATTCACCTGTCGATCTCGATCATGTCTCTTAAAGGTCTTAGGGGTCTACGATGATTATTTCATTGCGTTACAAACTATGCATTGAATATAATATACCCTGGGTCGGGTATAAAAAGGGTTTTTCTGTTTTGTTTACTCGAGTACTCCCACATGCAAAACGATAAATCTCTATTTCCATCTACTAAATCGGGCTTCTTCGTTTAAGCATGCGAGCAGAGGCCTAAGGAAAGCCTCATGAATTTCTTCTAAGTCCTGTTAAGCTGCACTTGCCTGCACAAAAATCGTCTAAGGTATACAAAATTTTAATAAATATCCTTATCTTTAGGGTTGCGGAGCGAGGGCGGCTCTCCTTCAAGAGCCGCCCGCGCTCCGATCTTCAAAACCTGTTTCTGTTTAGCTGCAGTTGCCTGCACAAAAATCGTCTAAGGTATACAAAATGTTGATAAATATCCTTATCTTTAGGGTTGCGGAGCGAGGGCGGCTCTCCTTCAAGAGCCGCCCTCGCTCTGATCTTCAAAACCTTCAAAAAAATTATCACTTCATTAAGGGACGACGCGTCCAGTGTCAGTTATTCGTTGACTGCGTACATGTACTTGGTTTCGCGTCCTGTTCTAAGCTCCCAAACGTGTCTAAGATAGCTCACGAAGATCTCTTAACATACTTTTATGCCTGGTAAATTGCTCCTCTGAAGTAAGATTTCAAATTTCGCACAATATTTTCCAGCGTTTTGTTAAAAAAGTCCTGAAAAATTAATGAGGTACAGAATTCAGTTAAGATCTTAGTAATTCTAATCAGAACTTACGTGACGGCACGTAACATCGTGAACGTGATCGTAACTCAACGAGTAAAAACCTCTTAAAGAGAAGAAAATAATCTCACTCAAACAGTTCTTCGTTTTCTAGACACTGACACACTCAGCCTCAGAGTCAGACTGAACTACATTATGGTTTCATTTCAAGTTTAACATCAACTGCAAGCTGCAACAAAAATGCATTTTTGTGAAGTAAATTGAACTCAGGAGCACAACAAACCACTCAAGAGAGTTTGAGTGATATGCTTACGTAATTTCTTGCGACCTCGTACCGGATCCACCGGTCTTCATGCAAGTGAGATTTGATTTGACATGCAGATTTTGAGCCATAAAATGTGTTCTATTGTTCAAAATCAAATAAACAACAACAATGAGAATATGATTTCTCCACAAAACGCCCCAAATGCAGACGAAAACACAAAACAAATTGACGTTGAATGAATCATTTATTCGCTTCTATTATGGTCAATAAATTTCATTTGTATTTCAAGAGATGAAAATTGATGCTGGTCTTTGTCCTGAGATGATGGATTTCTACTTGTTTTGTTGCTTCTGATGTCATGTGCAATACAAGGCTGTTCTCGTACTGGAAGACTAAAAATAAACTCGGAAAATAATAATGATTTCGTATAACTATTATTAATTACAATGGACGTGTGATTAATGCCCCTCCAAAAATAGGCTGTGCTCAAACACTTGCGTTCCTCTCTTTTGCACTGAATTTACTGAACTCAACGCTTCCTTTATGTTCTTTAAGGAAATTTATAAATTACTGTTCGGTTTTGAATGCCGCGGGGGAGGATAATTTTAGTGATTTACGTTGCAGTGGCTTGTTGTTTGTTCGGTGATCTCTTGTGTGAACCACATTCTTCTTCCCGAGTGTAAACCTGCATTATTTTTGACAAGATCGTTTCTCAAAAGTCCGTTGTGATCATTAGCGAAAACGAGGAATACTTATGATTCAGTCTCAAGCATTGTCGATCTACTTTAATGATTGTTAATTCCTTATATAAAAATGTTGAAATAAATAGTTCTTTTTTCTGTCTGTTCGTTGGGCATAGTTCTCTAGGCTGCAGGACTAAAAAAAAATATTAATTCTATACATCTATCAAGTGTAACAATTTGAACGAAAAACCCCGGGACGCACTGTTGTTTCAAATGACTTTTTTCGTTGCATAAATCATATCTTTCAACGCATAAATTTATCGGAACAATTTTTTCTTCCTTTTATAAGGGAATTTCAAGAGCTTTATATATTAGACGTGAATTTTAAAAAAATTGTTGTACAGGGTGTTTCGAAATAATTGGTCGACGTAAAATTTTCCTAGAAAAGGAAATTAACCAAATAAGGCATTGAAGTAAACCTATAAAAACAGTCCTAAAACTTGTGTAATTTGTAAAAAAAAGTTGACGAGCACTTGAATATGTTCTAGAATAAAATTGGTAACAACAATGGATACTAAAAGTTAACGAAGCACTTTGCCGACCGACATTGATTTACTTTTGTATGTTTTACAATCATTAGGTTCAAGACGGGTCAAATTTCAAAACGTCTTACAGTTTTGAAAGCACAAAAGCACAGGAAGTAGTTGCATATTAAACTGTTTGTGGATGTGTCTATAGAGGGATTTAAAAAATTTAAACACTTGTATAGCTTCGAGTGACAAGGAACTTACGTACAAAATTCCATAGAGACTCAGTTACAGTATGCCTAAAAAACGTTTTAATTCAGCAAAAATTTAAACAAAAAGTATCGCTACAAGAAACTGATTACAAAAAACGATATGCATAAATGAAAAAAGGGGCGTGGAAGTGAGTCGATTTTTAAACTATTTTAGTAATGACAAACTATTGTTAGTTTATAATAGAAGTTATTCCATGCTTCCAAAAACTGACACAAAATTGTGTAGGTACTTTTCTATTTATGACCCAAGGTATATTATTTTAATGCATACAGTGAAATAATCAACGCAGACCCCTAAGATCTTTTAGAGATACATATGATCGAGACCGACAGGTGAATCGATCAAGCCATGTCCGTCCGTTCGTATATGTGTAGTTTTTAGGTTTTTACAAATAAGCTAGGACGCTCAAACTAGGAGTGTATCTTCGTTCTTTTTTTGTAAAGACAAAGTGTGAAAATTGGTTAAATCCGCCAACGGCCATGCCCACTACAGGCTTTAATGTAAGGCGCAACCTCTATTTCAAATTTTCTTTCAAAATACCTTTTGGTCAAGTTAGACAAGACGTAGGAGCTCAAATTTTTGTACTGAGGAGTATTGGCCTAAAACCTTTAACAAGGCAAAAATTGGACCGCCCACAGTATAGACCATGCCCACTTTTAACATATTAGAATTTTAAAAATCCGATTTCTCGGAAAGTTCACTCCAAATCTAAAAAAATTGTATGACGATTATTATAGATATTACTATTTGCTAAGTTTGCTCCGGCGCCGTGACATAAGACCAAGCGACATAAGGCCAACTTTTAAATTTGGTCTTAAGTCACTTTTTGAAAGTGAAAGTCACCTCGTGAAAGTGACATAAAGCCAAATTCAGCCGTTTGGCATTGTGACTTTTTTGTAAAGCCCAATTTGGCTTTACAAAATCCTTTATATTTCCTATAGAAATAAAAAGAAAACAATAAAAAAATAACATCGAATTCAATGCCACGAATTTTTGGGACCACAGTGCGGTGTGTTGGTGTGGCTGGCTCTTATGCAAAAAGTCTCAGGTTCGATTCCTGTTTTTAGAGACATGGCTTTGAGTAAATTTGAATAATTTTCAAAAATGTTCTGGTTCAATAGAATTCCAGCTTAACTAACTTTTATAGCTCTTTAGCTTAAAATATAGGCATAAAAGTACATTGTTATTTCGAAATGACTTGGTTACTCACATTTTGATTCGGAGCAATAGGCGCCAGAAGCCTTTAAATAGAAAAACTCTAACCGCCCCTAACATAGACCGTGAGCTAAGCTTGTTATATGCATTGGACTCCGCCCAATTTTAGGAAGTTTTTTTTTTAAAGAAAAAACTGTTTTTTTTTTCAAATTAAGGTCTTTCCCGACAAGCGTAGAGCCTAAACAGGTCGGAAAACAGAATAGTTTTGTTAAGACCTTAGTTTTTGTTTAGACCTCGTCCATTTTAAGGACTCTTGCTCTGCTCGCTTGTTCGTTATTGATTTCTTGCGAGGGTTGTGGGTTCGAAAATCTCTTAGCGGACTCGAGAGTTTAATTCTAACGAAAACTTAACTTGAGTGTGGACTTGAACATGCGACCCACACTAAGTTGTCTTCCAACCACCTACACCAATGCGGACTTCAGATGTAGGTACCTTTGTCGAATTCAAAGGCGATTGTAGCATGGCATTTTGTTGTCTCGTTTTAGAATCTTCGCTCTTTTTACTAGGATCTTTAAATAAACGATCGCTGATCACCAATTTAGATTCAATCCGATTCTGTTATGATTATGTTCATGATTATTACAATTATATATGCAGATTGGTTCTAGATCATGTTCCCCATAATGAAATGCATTTAGATCTTCTTTTTACACGTGCATTCCAACAACTTTTAAACTTATACCCGAATCATTTCAATGTTAATTTCACACGTCAGCGTGTAACGAATTCCAACTCGGATAGATCTTCTCACAAAGAGCGTCGTTCATTTACCACCTGAAGATGTGCAACGTGATAGAAAGTGTATCTTGTTGAATGGCCACATCCCCGTTTTGTTTCTTTTTTCTGTTGCATCATCGAGTTGATTGTTCTTTTTATAAAACTCATCCTGTCCATGTTGTGGATGTCATAGCTATCGATATGTGTCCAATTTATAAAACAAGACAGTTCAACAAGATGAATTCCAACCAAAGACAATGCAAGCGGATGTAGGTACAACAGAGACTGAGGGGAATGTAGGTGCACAAAAGTCAGCTGTAGTTGAATATTACCTATATCAAACTGATGTATCTCTAGGGAGGAATTATATTTTCATGGTGCACAAGTGCCAATGTCGGTCGTACCACCTCTACCTAGAGATAAGGAAATGACAACAATGGCCAAACATTCGATACTTTTTAGTCTATCTGCTGGTTGGATGTGAAATGCCTTCAAACAGGTAGATGCAGCATGCAGGATATTATACATACACAGCACAGAGGTAATCCTTTCGATAAAATCTAACCTAATGATTCGGATACACAAATGGCAAGCTATGCAACAACACAAATGCATTTGCATTATGCAACGGCTAGGAATTTCCGAGCCATAACACATACCAGCTGTCGTTTTCGCATCCGGAATTAAAAAAAAAAATCCCCGGGGCG
The DNA here is from genome assembly GCA_947623515.1 of Neoascia interrupta. Classification (NCBI taxonomy): domain Eukaryota; kingdom Metazoa; phylum Arthropoda; class Insecta; order Diptera; family Syrphidae; genus Neoascia; species Neoascia interrupta. The sequence continues at coordinate 133,259,910 of OX392463.1, forward strand.
AATTTTCGCCAATTTGACAGGTGAAATATGAACTCAGAAAGGAAGTTAGTGGATGGTATACTTGGATTTTTGAAAATTCATTTCCGAAATCATCTCATATTTCTCCGGAGTGCCTATCGACAAATGGGCGTTTTATTCGTACCCACGCACATCTCGATGGGGATATGAGATAACTGGGCCAATTTTAGATTTTTTTTTATCGACCAATCATTGTTTATTGGGCGTTTTATTGGCTCGCTCTCAGCATGCAGCACGAGTTTTCCGCTGATAATAATCATAACTTTGATCGTGTTTCGACGGTGGAACACGATGTGCCAGATTGTCAGCCAGGGGTCTGTCGCTATAGATGAGTGGGTGGAACAGTGCTTCAATGTGATATTCGAGACAATATGGAAATGGTTTTCATGTTCCATTTGGCACTCATTGAGGTAATCATGTCAAATTGAGAGTCTGACGCGACCACCATGCTCGAACAATGTTGAATGGATGCGACTTCCTTTTCATTCGGCTTGTCGGTTTCAATAACAATTAAAAGCGACGCATGTCCATCCTGAGGTTTATGTTTTGCCGATACAAATCTCTCTGACAAACGGAATTTAATTAGACATTCGACGGGGGAATCCACTCTTTACGCGCACAAGTTCCCCAGTCGACACGCAAGCAGAGAACTCCTGTCAGGCAAGAGGCATCTGTGTAAACATACACGCTATCCCCAATGGACAGATTTTATATCTCTTTCTCATCATATTTAGTTCATCCGAGTTGGCGCAGTGTATTTATATTTATTTCACTTCCAATGGTCTCTTGGCCAGAGTCAATCGATAATCTGCGCGCACGGCGCGATTGGAGCAAGTGCGCACTCAGCGATCGTTGATTAGATTTATGATGCGAACAAGTGATCGCGACGAGCACCATTCGACAATATGTACTCGTAGTTGTATATCTGCTTGGACTTTTGTATATGGGTAAAGTGAGGCGGCTGCTGTTGTGCTGGTGGTTCGGTTACTGATGGGCAATAACAAACGTTTAAACTCTTGTCGCCGGGTCGTTTTGATGATCAATGATCATTTGCCGACTGTGCGAACAGTTGTACGAATCTCGCGGTTGACAGGTTGGTTTTACAAATCATAAAATTGTTGGGTAGCAGTTGGAGACGACCAACCAGTAACCGCAACTTCTGTGCTTGTTGGTCGGTCAGGGCGTTGTGTTCGTAGCCAGCTGATCTTGACCTTGTATATAAGCTGCTAGACAAATACGTTAGTATGAACTTTTTCCTTTCTTAATCACGTATAGAATAGTGATCTTGAAGCTTTTTAAGAAATTACTTATTCCCAAATCCTAATGTTTTTACTATAAGTTCTTTTCAAAAGTTCAAAAATATAAATTTGAAAATGTTTTACATTAGGGATATGACTTTATTAATTTGCCTGTCGTTCTTGACAATCTCTGAAAGATCTTAGGCTTATCGCACACATGACACTTTTAGTCACGCAACGATTGGATTGTCTTTTTGTGTCCTATGAGCTTGTAGGGGAATGCGCAACCGACACGAAACTAGTTTCCGAAAACTTTTAAATTTGTTTTTTGCCACAGATTTTTTAGTTGCTTGTTGTCGTAATTGAATTTTTTAACTCGTGCAGCTTTCTTTTTAAATGCCATGAAACTCTTTAAGTTCTTTCACTTCGGCGACATATTAGAGTTAAATATTTCATTAAGGTTCGTGTATAGGTACCTTTGCGAACTAAAGAAGTTGCTCGTGTTAACGCTGCTGTCGTGGATTGTAAGTAAACTATTGATGCTTTAAAACATTGCTAGTGTGCGATAAGCCTTAGGGTAATTATTCAAACTTGTTAAACAAAAAACTATGCATTTAAATTAATGTACCCTTTCTTATATAGGGAATATACAATATACATGGGCATACGTAAAATTACCAGCTATAACCTAGACAAAAGAAACCCGACCAGGAAGTCGTTTATATTGAGACAGACGCTCCTGGACTAATTTCATTGTAGGTTTAAGTCTGCCCCTAACATTTTTCATGCCGGTATCCGCCATTTTAGGTGAGAGTTGTCTAATCGCCATCTCGGGAATCACATAATTGGGAACTAGGAAGCCCTAGACATACGGAACGGACTGTGTTTCAAATTCGAAAGAAAGAATGAAAGAAATTCCCGACGTTACAAAACAAAAATAGCTAAGAATCCTTAAAACCTTAACAATTTCCTGACCAGCCCTCCTATTTATCAATTAAGTAGTCTGATAAATGACTTTTGGGGTAAAGTATTTATCCCTATTATTCTACATAGGCGAGTATATACTGCCTGATGAATTTCGTGTGTTTTAATGTTTTTCGTTCCCCAATGCTTGGGGCTTGCCTGCCTATCGACTTCCGCTAATTTTCAAAGAAATGTTTTGTTTGAAATAAAAAATAAAAAGCCTTGAAAACGTCTACTAAAATAATGGAGAGTAATATGGTACCTACTGGTGGGTTATACAGCACTTTCATTTTTCTTGTGGTTGTTTTTATACCCAATCCCATAGAAGAGGAGGTACATTAAGTTTGATTCATAGTTTGTAACTTAGAGAAATAATCACCGGAGACCCCCAAGACCTTAAGGGATCGAGACCGAATTGTAAGTCGAATAAGACATCCGTCCGTCCGTCTGTCTGTCGGTAGTTTTTAGACCTTAAATTTTGAGCTTGGATTTTGAAACTTCATATCTGGGTCTCGAAGCAGCACTAGCGTAAAAAATTCGCCCACTGACACGCCTACTTTACTTAATAGCATGAAAAATCAAAACTGTCACAGGATGCTGAAAGTGTATTGAGATTGACATTGCAAAAAAATCGAAAAACGTCGCATTTCATTTTCAGTTTAACAAACAATATTTACATGCAATGCGTTTACTTGCAATGAACCAAGTGCTTAGGTCATATTTTTCAAAAGCAATTTGAGTACTGTAGTTTTGACGCATTTTCGAAAAAAAATCACAAAAATGCATGAAAAAACGTGTGTCCCCCCTCCTTATCTCCGGTGCTGTTTGGTGGAATTCTATGAAAAAAATCACACGTATCAGAAATAATTAAAAATTTTAAGGAAAATTATAGCGGATTTTGAAATTTCAAAATCTTCTGAGATTTAACTCGAAAACATAAAAGCATTTTCGAAAACAATTTTTGAAAGTCTTCTAGTAGCTTAACGGTATAGGCGATCTTTTTCAGATTCCGTTAAAGTACAAAGCTTATAAAAAGAAAGAAGGCTGCGTTAAATTTTTTTTAAATTGCCGTTTTTAACCCAAGTTTTTAGAAGCCTATTTAAAAAACAAAATAAAAAAGGAGCTTGTTTTACTGTTTGCGCATAAACCGGTAGCCATAGAATTAAAAAAAAGGCATCCAAGGCTAGTGCTTGTGGTTGTGCTATTGGAAAAAAGTCTAACGGGAACTTGAAAAACTTCAAAATACTTGTTTTATGGATTTGAAATTTAAAAAATTATAAAAACGTTCAAAAAACGCATGTCTCCCCCTCTCTCTCCCAAACGGTATAAAGTATAATTTTTATATTAACACCGGGCATAGTCCATCTTCTTAAATTTTATACAAAACTATAGCAGACATCCAATATTCAAAAACTTCGAAGATTTAACTGAAAAACGTGAAAACATTTTCGAAAACTATTTTTTAAGAATTTCTAGTTCCTTAACGGTTATGACCACCTTGTTTAAATTTGGCTGAAGTATGTAATGTTTAAAAGGCGAGCGAACTGCATCAAAAACGTTTCAAAATTGCCGTTTTCGACCCTAAGTTTTTAAGCTCATTCAAACAAGCGAAAAAAAACAGCATATTTTTACCGTTTTCTCAGAAATCCATGTCCACAGAATTTGAGAATAGTGGCAAATGCTAGCACAGGTGGTTTTTAAAATTGATCAAAAAGTCTAACGGTAATTGAAAATAATCGAAATTGCTGTTTTATGGGTTTTAAATTATAATAATCCTAAAAAAGGCCAAGAAAAAGTATGTCCTTCATTCTATTTTGGAAACGGTAAGGCTTCTTGTCAGCCTATTTTTAGAGTAATGAAACCCAATACAAAATCACCCAATATAATATATAGATTATTATGTTGGGTGATGATTATATAGAATCACCCAATATAATAACAGTAGACAGCACTACGAAAAAAGTATATTGCAGACTGTAAAATATATCCAGAAATAATTTTAATAAATAAATAGAATGTTACACAAGCTGCGCAATATAGATGACTATAACCTTCAACAAAAACCGACGGACCGCTCCGCGTATGTCCTCAAACTTGACGGTCTTTTTTTTTTCATAAAAATGCGCTTAAAACATGCAAACCACAGTTTTGGATAATATATTTGAACAAAGGCTACAATGCTATTGAATAGGGGTCGATGCCACACCCCTTTTTACAAAGTTACGTTTTTAACTGATAAATGCGATCCGGAGCTTGACAGTGGTCAATTGGGATGGGGTATCCAACGATTCGCCTAAACGGATTGTAACCCGCTCACTAGTTTTTCCTTATTTCCAAGCAATATTTTTGTGACTGTCTTTAAGAAGAGTGTAAAACTTTCGCCAATATAAATGTTGGTATGAGAAGCTCCAAAAAAAAGTTTCCCTATACCCTATAATTTTTTTTCCGTTTACGAACTAATATGTGTCTGTTTCATCTTAATACTTCATCTTAAACCCACGCCCATAATTCACGTTTGTGGGCGTGGGTTTAAGATGAAGTATTTTTTTTAATATACATTTTTTTTAGTGCGTTTGCAGTTTGAAATGCATCTGTTTCACAAAAAGCTGGTTCAATAATATTTTTTGTGGCCCGTTTTTTGATTTTTTATATCAAAACAAAAAAAAATACTTAATCTAAAATATATTATAAGAAATATAAAAATATGTATAATATTAATATTTCATAAAATATAAATAAAATATAAATTAAATAAATAAAAATAAATAAATAAAATTAAATAAATAAAAAACAAGAAGTGAAGAAATTACATTGCTGCGAAATACCCCGGTCTCCCGGGTATCTCCACCTCTAACCACCATGTTTTTTTGATGTGTGTTTTTTTGGTGTCTGTTTTTTGTAAATATGATATGAATAAATGTGGTAGCGGCCTTTTAATATGTATAAATTTATTAGCTCAGCTTTTAGAATTATGAAAACACAAACACACATGGTTCACACTTATTAAACGAACACCTGACTGCAAAGGCTTCTTCTTAACGTATTTCACGAATTCACAAAAAAAAAAAATTAAATCTGCCTTAATTTTTTACTACGATTGGCACACCATCTGGCGAGCGCTTATGCGTTACAGATTGATAATAATGTAGATATATTTGTTTGACAAAAGTCGTTTGGTGGAAGTTATTGAAAGGGTACAATACCATGTCACCGACTTTCTACAGACTGTTTGCGATTTTTGTAGTTTCGTAAAGCAATTTGGCTCTCAACACGGTGTGCAAATATACATATTAATAAATAAAAAAAATTAACACGTTTTTTCAGAAAACGTATACATATGTCAAACCCCGCCACCTTTCACCATTGCTTACACATTTATTTCTCTACCATCAAAAGAACACCGCATGAAGCGCGATAATTTCATAAAACTATTTCGCCCATTATCGCTGCTCATCTCCATCAAACCCAACGATTGCCAGACATTTTGGACAGCCCCTGCATTCTATTTCTGATGCATCAAAGAATTTAAATATTAAACAATCCACAAAACAGCAGTAACACTTCTGCACCACACATAATATCGTCGCCGAAATATCTCCCGTCGATATCCTCAACACGTCGCGATCGTCGTCGTCGCGCAAAAAAAAAAAAAAACAATTTACCTTAACCAAGTCAACCACCTTCGAGACCATTTAAGTCCTAAGCTATGCCGCTTTGCACTGCGCTTTAAAATTCCTCTCAAGCAAGCCGCCTGGCAAAAAGTGAACGCGTATCCTCTTAGCTCAAATAAAACGCATAAAGTGCGAGAAACGCAAACATATGAAATGCCATGTTAAATGAAAGATTTTTTTTTTTTTTTGAAATTTTATACACGTCTTCGCTGCTACAGTAGCAATTCCTTGCACGATGCTTCAACAAAAACTTGACCCATCAATCTACGTTCCGTCATCAGCTCCGTCGCATGGTCGCTGGTGATTTGATTCCTTCAAAGTATGCAACAGAAGGTATACGCACTTTATTTCATCCCACATGTCGAGTGTATAAATGTTGTCCTCGCATTATTGTCATCATTAGGTGGAAAATATTTGGTGGAATTTTTCTGTTAACCAACTTTGAGCTCTGCCCTTAAGGCCCTTTTAGACGCCTTTGACTTGCAAGTCTTTGGTTTTGCGGAATTCACATCCACTGGAATAAAATTAAATAACGCGTAATTTCATTTGAGTTTTCCTCAGCTCACTCTCGTTATATTCCGAAGGCAAGGAAAATACATTCCAACAATTGCTGGTGCTTGGTTTGTGTTCTAGAGATGGAATTGAGGCTATATAGTTGGGTCTGCACACCGCACCGGTAGCAGGAACCCAACGCAAAATTGGATGAGAAGACCACAAACGGCTATATAACGACAGCGACAAGGATGAGAGATATAATGACAACAACGATAATGATGATGAAGCAGACTGCATTGCATGCAACACTGCAGTGAGCCGAGCAGAGGCAAGCAACCAAGAGCACCGCAAATATCCATAGATACATTCGCGCTTCGGATATGCAGAAAAAAGTTAAACATTCCGCTTGGGAGATTGTGCAACTATGGCGCACAAGTAGAGTAAAAGTCTCCCAATTGCGGGACTTGATTTTCAGTTGAAGGCTGCTACATGCAGCCATTGTGATTGAAGTATAATGAGATTTTTTAAGAATAGCAGATTGATTGAATATCGAAATTTCGTGAATATAATTTGCGTACACAAATTAATTGCAGGGTGAAGTAAAAATACAATTCAGTTTTTAGAGAAAACAGTAGCGACAGAAAACTTCAAGAACTACATGCACAAAGGACCATAATTTTTTTTTCCATTTTATTTTCCAAATTTTGATAATTTCACTTTGAAAATTAATTTTTCAAAAACTATTCTCAAATTTACAAAAAGGTATAGGTATCATGGCATTGTGAGGTTGTTACCATAGTTTTTAAACATATTTTTTCTGTTTGAATTATTTTTTTTTTAAATTCCCCTTCCTGCTAAACGGGGAAGGTGTAGAGTCGCTCCCATACAATTCGTTTCTTGTCTTGACCCAACCTACGTAATGTAAGCGTATGATTATAGAATGTCTCAATATATTGAATTGAATTGAATTGAATTACGCGCTCCTCTATCCTTTTGTCATACTATGTTTATATGCTTACCCGTTTCAAGTTAAATAATTTCAGCTGCAACCGCCAGCTTCAGCTTCACATTGTGATGTTCTTTTTTAAATTTAAAAATAAAAAAATAAATAGAGTGGCGCAACAGCTCGAGGTGAACCAGAGCCAACTTCTCAACAATGTATGCTGTGTGTGTTAATTTCTTCACATACAAAAGGACCTACAAATTTTTGCCGAATCCGAACGGCACTTTGAGAAGTTTTTAAAGACAAATGATACTCTCGGAGGGCTTGTCAGACCCTCGCAGAGGTGGGGACCGTGAAAAAGAACTAGTCTTTTTTTTCAGGTGACGCTGGCAGGATTCGAACCCAGGCCTCCGGCGTAGTAAGCACACACACTAACCACTACGCCATGGCACCCCACCTTTTTTAAATTTAGGTTCATCTATATCAATAGCGTCAGCTTCAGCTACACATTCTGGTCAGATCTAAGAGGCGACCTGAATAACTCGTAAGAACTGCTGTAATAACTTAAGGAATTTTTACTTACCTCATCCAAAAATATAATTAAAATACATACACTAAAAAACGTGTGTTTTTATGGGAATTTCGGTGACTGTAATCAGCTTTGCAAAAAAAAAAATCAATACATAAAACAAAGGAGGGAAAGAAAAGCACGTGTTCTTCCTTGAAGTTTTTGTCACTTTTGACAAGTTTTCAATGTTTGAAAAGTTGTATAATTTTAGTTTCACATCGTATTCGCTCTTATGAGAATACGTCTATTCAAATTTTTATTCAACTATAGCGTCAGCCATCTGCGATGAAGCTCCTATTCTTAAGTGCACATGATCGAGACCAAATTCTGAGTCGAATGAGTCATGTGTGTTCGTCCGTCACCAATTTCTAGGCCTTAGATTTTGAGCCAGAGACCTGAAATTTTCCGCGTGAGATCCAGGACAACCGACGCAAAATAATTGGTTAAATGTGTCAAATCTGCCTACAGATACGCCCACAATCGCTCTAAATGTGTTACTTCCTCCTGTACTTTGACTGTGTCTTATCAGGCCACACCTGTGCTGTCAAATAAAACTCGGTTTTTGTGACAATTGTAACTTGGTGTACACCCGGTTTCATTGTTAACAGAACGAAGATTACTGCACGGGTGTGGTCATCACGTTAAGTGTCAAATTGCTTTGACTTCAGTTTGTTTACTTTATTTTCATTTCGTAATTTTGTTAGCTTTGCATCGGTTGCTTGTACTATTTACTTGAAATTAATAGCTTTAAGATTAAGATACTTTGTAAGTTTTGATCGATATCATACAATTTTAGTAACAAATGAAAATTGAGTCGAAATGTCACTTCACATATCCAATTTCGAATTCGGTGTTGGTACCGAACGAATTCGGAGTTCAAAAGAACATTAACATTAGCACGATTCCGTTTAGGTGTATGAGAAAAAAAAAACAGTTTTTTTCTGTATTCCAACCAGTTTCACGATTAAATTCGTAAATTAGAAATTTTACATTTAACATCTCCTAGTGACTGACAGAACAACAAAAGACAAATTAAGTCGGTTGACCTCCGCTAGTGGGCGTGACATCCATTTAATGAGTAATTTTTCAAAATTTTTGTAAAAAAAGAAAAAAAAATCTTAATATAATGTGTAGAAAGCTCTTTGTTGTACATTTTATGATACAAGATCGGCCACGCCCACTTCAGGAAGCAAAATTTAAGAAAAACCAAAGCTAAAAAAACTCTTATGTTAAGAAAAAGATGGACATCAGCTCTAACGTCTAATATAAGGAAAAATAGGAAATACAATGTACCAAATAAGTTACCTACATCAGGCTACATACCAGAGTGTCATAGATTACTACTTTTGCTTGCACAAAGTTTTTGATCACGCCCATTTTTAGGGGTCGTATTTACAAAATTATTAAATTGGAACCAAAAAATTAGATTGTTGGGTTTTTTAATGTACTGCAGGCTTAAATATTACTTAGCTTATATTGAAGCTTGTATTAAATTCAGAAATCTGATAAGGAATAAAATAAAATATTCTTTACTTATAGGTAATTTTTCATTAAACTTTGTGTCTACACACAGCCAAAAATTGTTACGTCAACGTGTTCAATGCATTTTGTATTCTTTTACTTTTATTTTCTTATCTTGTTAACGGTGTCGTATTATCGCAAAATGCTAAATACATTTTATCCTTTTTTCAGATAATGAACCCGGTTAATTATGTGTATCGATATTTAGTTTTGTAGTTTGGTATAGTCCTAATTCATTTTGTAGGACTTTTGGATACGAGAAAATTTTTTGTACTCAACACATTTGAATGAGAAGAAATAATTTTTTAAAAAAATTGTCGAAAGTTTTGTATCCGACGTCTTTTTGTACCTCGGCCCGAAAGCTACTTTTCAGCAAACTTATAAACATTAAAAATCTGTCCTTCCGTGTTCATGTCTAGCTTTTATATAGCAGATAAAGTACATTGGAAAGTACATCGTTCATAATGCTCGCATTATTATTATGTTGTCTTTGAATCATAGCAAATATTTGAAATTTAAAATTTAATGGTTGGTCCCGCTTTTGATTATATAAGAACTTATATATTATTCACTAAGCAGATTAACTTTTAAAATTATATCGGAGTCAAAACCATATTATCATATTATCAAAACATATTATAAAAATTACTAAAATTTATTTATCTCATTTTTTTCTCGGTAAATATAAGTATTTTGTTATCTAGTCATTACTTTAAGGCACTTTAGAACTGATTAAAGTATGCCGGGAGCAAGCATACGACTGGAATCGTAATATAATTTAAATTATACATAAAAAATTATTAAAAACACTACGATGTTTATTTTTATAGTTATGTAGTTAGCTAGGCATAAACACTCTAAAGTCCGCTACAATTTATTTTAAGTACAAACATTTATTTGTATCGAATTTTGATTAATTAAAGTCTCCTTTTGCGAATGCAAATGCAAAAAAAAACCATGCGGGAAACAATTATTGAAAAAAAATTAAAGGCATTTCAAGTTATATAAAAAAAAAACTGAAAAGCAGTTGAAGGTTCTACAACTTCCCCATGGTTTATAGTAAATGGTTGACTCCCCGGTAATTAAAGGTCTTAGCTTTGAAGACAGTGAACAGTATATAAGATGCAGACTGAAGTCTTAGAAGCTTTTTTTCTTAAGACTTAGTTGGCAGATGATGCGGCGAAAAAAGTACGTTATAAGAATGTAAAAGACTAAGATTCAGAAATCAAAGTACGTTATGAATCAGACGTTGTCTGCAGAATCAGTTAAATATTCTGCAGACAAATATACGGCAAAAAATGGTAGAACTATAGGTCAATCATCAACAACCATCAAGCAGAAAAATGCTGTCACCTAATGGAATTCAAAGTAGGTACACTGGCGCCTCCGTAAAACGAAGAAGTGTCTTGCAGCTTCTGCCGTCTCCATGACAGAATAAACTAGAAGAGAAATTATAGCCTAAATTCTAGAAGTAGACAGAACGAAGAGTCCAAAGCAGCCTGCGAAGAATACTAAAAGCCGTGATGTGTATCACACAATGCGATAAGTAGATGTGGAGCGTAAGATTATCATTTTCTAAATATTTTTATCAATACAAATATTTTTCTTTCTTTCTTTTCTATACTTACAAAATTTAAACAATTTCAAATGAATAACGAAAAATGTTTTAAACAAAACAATAACAAATCAACAATACATATTTACACACTTTTTTCTATATGCGGGTACAATGGTGGTTAGTGTATATGACTACTGTGCACGAGGTCCCGGGTCAAATCCTGATCGGGCACAATGAGTCTTTCACGGTTCCACCTTTGTGAGGGTCTGTCAAACTCTCCGAGAGTATCATTTGGGATGACAGACCCCTCAATTCACCATTCGGAATTGGCAAAAAATTTCCGACCTCCAGGTGTGCAAGAACACCTGGGGGGACCTACAGGAGTTCTTAAGTATAGTTAAGTTTTCTCATTAATCATTTTATTGAAAAAGGACAATTTATGGTATCACGACGTTGTTCGTTCGTCCAAAAGTTAGTCTAACAAGCTCTTATTTTAAGCGTTATTATGAAATTTATTTATTCATTCATTTTCTGTAACCGCTTATCCCTAGAAGGGTCGCGGAGCGAGGGCGGCTCCATTGTCCCCCATGGCATGGACCTTCCATCGTTCCCGATCCTCTCGCACCAACTTAAGAGATACCAGCGCGAACCCCAGACGGGTCTAGTAGATGTTCTGATCCCACCACCTGTTTCTTGGCCTACCAGGGGCAAGGCGCTCGCATCTCGGCATCATATAAAAAATAGTTCTTCAGTGGGTAACCAAAAGTCCGTAAAATGGACTGTTAAATACTCAACTCATCTTGTCCCATTTATCGTAAATTGCGGATTTTTTCACCCTTTATTACAAACTATCGATAAAGGTTAGAATTTAAGATGTAGCTAGACCCAGATCATATTATTTTGTTATTAGAAAGGTTTTTACATTTTAAACATTTGAGTTAAATCAGTATCCTGAATATCCATACAGTTACAAAAATCTAACGAAGGTTTTCTTTTGTCATTTCAGGTACGTAATTTTACGGGTAAGAAATAATGCAACATGTTGTTTTTAATTTGTCACACAGTTTTTGGCATCTACCTACAGTCTACGTTCGGGCATAGCTAACTCTATAATGCCATGAGTTGAAACGAATTCAAGATGATAAAAATGTACCCATTTGTCTTGAGTAATTTCAATTAATATAACCTTCCTAGCTATAACTTTTCGACTGGCTACCACTTAACTTAAATAGATTTGAAATGATTGCGTCTAGAAAAATTATCACAAATTTGTCAATACCCGACAAATCTCGAAATTCCATCTCTCATTGCGCCAGACTTAGCGTCGACACTCTGCCATCATCAACACGGGTTAAACCCACAAAATCTACCACTTAGTAGTCCACCATCTAACCACACACAAAACATCCTGATTCATATCTACCACGGTTGGAAAAATGAAACGAATTAGGAATTCCGCCCGCATTCTCGTTTTCTTTGCTCCCATCCCCAACTTGTTCTATACACACCTCCACGGCCTGGATGGCTCTCTTCGGAGTTTCCCAAAGTCTTAACACAGCACAAAATGCATATAATCAGCCCCCTCTCTGGTGAAGCCACTAAGTCTAGCCTCGTTTCAGTTACTTCCCCCCCCCCCCCCCCCCCTTACCATTGGATGCAACGTGCTCAAAAGATCAAAACCGAAAACCCATTCGAAATCACGAAGAAGCAGTATTTTTCCGATTCTAGATACATTCGGTGTTTTGGTTTTAATGTGCTCACTTCCCTGCTTCACAATCGGCACCGCGAAGCGATATACGAGCAAGTGTGTACGTGTGATGACCTTTTTGATACGAAAATAATGTAAACCACAAAGTATCTATTTGAGAGTAACCTACCGAGATAATTGTAATGCGTAAGCGTATCCCTGACAAATGCAAGATTGGACATTTTTATGGTAATTAAAATGCACCCAGAAGCTAATGGACGTAGTCGGCTGGGCTAAGCGTAGGCTGACGAGTGTAAATTTGGTATGCTTCACATGTTAAACTACCAATGGAATGTCATGTATCTCTTAGAGATATTTAAATGCCAACTGCAGTAGATAGAACAAAGTATCTGGATGCGAAATTCATTCAGAAAATTGTTTCCTAATGTATTTCCAAATAGATGTTTGTATAGCACGTTGTGAATGTCGGAGGGTAATAACAATTAAACAGCCATAACAATTAGTTCAATCGGTATTTTTGGCTTTCCGCATATCTGTATACTCTCTGGCGGTTAAAAAAGGGGGATTGCAGCAAAGTCAGTGCAAATTTCTCTCATTCTTTGTCGGCGATAATTAGTGGATCCGAAAATTCCCGATAAACTCTGTACCTACTCCGCTGGTTCACGGTGGAAAGTACCTACTGGCAACTTCTTTGTATGTAGGTACGAGTATATTGTATCTATTGCGGGAAACATAATAAAAAATTACTGTTTGTGGTAAGCCTTTCATTTTATATGGGTATGTGATGCGGTCTGTTTGCTTAGTGTTTTTGGTATTGATGCTTCTGCAGGTAGGGTACATTTCTACTGACAAGCGTCGAGACTTCAACTATCAAATGAAGGCCTTTCCCGAGGTCACATGGAGTGATAATAGGGATGATAATTAAGATCGCTACTGAGTGATATTTCACCTTTTTATTGGTTGGAAAAACAACGTTATACATGAAACCCCTTTGAAAACCGAAAAAAATATCTTAAAATGTCGGTACTTCTCAAATGATTTTCTCGGAAACCGTCGTCGACATATGTTGTTATATCATTGCTTTGAAGCAAGGCGTATACAAGGATCAACTCTCAAGGACTAACATTTAAAGAACTAATTAACATCTGCCCATTTTGGAGAAATTTCATTTTATGATATACCAAGAAAAATGTGTTGTGGCGAAGTAGTTTTCGATATACGAAATTTGAAGCTGTTTCTAGAAGACTTTCTAAAACTTAAAAGAGACACCCCTAAAAATTATTTTATTAAGGTTGTTACTAAAGTATAGTCAATAATCTCTAAGTTCCTTCCCAAGGATTCGTAGCCATATGCTGCGTCAACAGTAGAAACGTTAGGCAGGTGTACGTAAGTATATCTTGCATCGCTTTAAGAACCCTCATCGTTCATCGCTTAATGAACCCCATTTCAAGGCATCTTTGCATATTTGATTTGGAAGCATTAAGTTCTATTGTTCTATACTTTTGTCAAACCAATAATGTTTGACAAAGGTCAGGAATTTACTTACGGGCGCAGCAAGGAATATGAAAATTGCAATGTAGGTTGGAGACAAAACATATTTAATGAAAATCCAAACAAAATGCGGTTTGGATGGACAAAACTCAACCCTAATAAGGCATATCAGCATTGTGCTATTGTGGGCATCGAGCTTAAGTCTGACCTGGATCCACTTGCATTAAACGTTTCGAACATATGTATGTACATATTTCTGGTCCGTTGGATTAAAGACATATTGATTCCAAATGGAGGCCAGATTAATGGCCAGGACTAATGCCAGACTCCATCAAACGATATTGAAATAACAGGCGGTTACCTTTCCTTCAACAAGAAGATGAAGAGGTCCAATTTTTCGGTATGAATAAGGAATCTGTACAGAGTTTGTGAACATTGGTAAATTATTAACCCCTTTTACTACGTAAAATTGACATGCGTTGACTTGTTCTATTTAAGAACGATTCGCCAAATCTTCGTGCAGACGCAAATTTTGTCCATGGCTCGTTGGAGGCTTCAACGTGGCCATAACTGTCTGATCATCTTGAGGTATGTCTCTTGTGTAGAGTAGAAATAGGGTCGGTGCGAGAACACTTCACTGGGGTACACCAGCTCGAATTTGCTTGAAATTCGAGAATTCAGTACCACAACTAACACGAAATAGTCTGTTTTCGAGATAGTTATTGGATTGCAATATTCTAATCATGTCAAACATATTTTCCGGCAAGTTTTGCCGTAGCTTATATTTCAAACTTTCGTGCCATACTTTATCGAAGGCTTGCGATACGTCGAGGAAAGCACTTGAACATACCTTTTTCCTGAGGCTTTTTCAATTTCATGTGTTATTCTGTAAACATGATCTACTGTGGAATTGTTAGCGCTGAAACTGAATTAATGATCCGGGAACAAGCGTCTTTCTGCAATCATAGGTTGTAATCGCTTCAACAGAAGTTTCTCGAACACTTTCGATATTATCGGCAGAAGCGATACGGTAAAAAAAAACACTGAAAAAGAATTACAAACGGGTTTTTTGTTTTCAAAATTTTAACATATTTTGGCTTGCTGCTCAAGTGGTTTATGCTTGCGTGAAATTAAGTTGATAAGATGTTAACGGCTCAGAAGCAATAGGCAGTGGGTACCTACCATTTCAGTAAATGAACTAAAATGATTTTACGTATATCTCGAAAGCCGTGCAATATTACGACCCCGCTTAATTTTTCTTTGAGTCCCAAAAAATTGTTTATTTCTGATACCTTTACCGAGAAAGTGTTTTTTTAAAGCTTTTTTAGCTTTTTATGATTTTTTTTTATTAAAAATCCATAAAACGACTATTCAGAATCTTTTTTTTTTTGAATACCGTTATTTTATTTTAACTCTTTGCGCTATTTTATCTCAGTTTGTGCACAGTTTGTACACAGTAAATGCGATTTTTAAAATTTGCTCCTTAAACCGTTTCAGAAAATTTTAAGTTAAAAACGTCATTTTTGAAAGATCTTAAAAGTCTTAGAAATTTTTTCATACTTTTCATATACAAACCAAATTTCCTTATAATCAGATCTACCGTAAAAAGATACCAGAATATTATGAAAAATAAATTTTTAAATGTTTTTGAAGCTTTCGGGCTAAATGTCAGAATCCGACAAATATTCAAAAACGAGAACACATTTTTTTTTATGATTTTTTGGTTCGAGAATACGTCAAAACCGCAGCTTTAAAACGGTTTAACCGAAACTCGATTTAAGCTTTTGCTTAAGCTGCGGTTGTTATATAAGTTTGTGCAATATCTGCTTTTTGAATGAAGTAATTAAAAAGTTATGACCTTAAACACGTTGAAAGCGGACACATATTTTAGAATCCTTTTTTCTCAAAAACTTTTCAATATTTTGTAAAAACTCAAAATGAAAATTTAATAGCACTTTTTGCCTTCTTACATCAAAATTCGAACTGTAATTTAACCGGTATGTGTGTATATAAAAACGATGGGACGATCGGACGATCGGACGATTTACGGTCCCGTCTGCATAGACGGAGAGTGGAGGAGGAGATATAACATCGAACTGTACGGGCTGTACAGCGATACCGACCTAGCCAAAAGAGTCAAAACACAACGTCTACGATGGCTGGATCATCTAGAGCGGATGGACACCAACGCCCCGGCCCGGAAAATCTTCGAATCCACACCGCAGGGACGACGCGGTAGAGGAGCACCGAGACTCAGGTGGCGCACGCAAGTGGAAGGAGACCTCAGCCAACTTCGCGTGCGAAACTGGAGACGGCTAGCTAGAGACAGAGCTGGCTGGCGAAGCTTGTTGGCTGAGGCCCAGGTCCACCCCGGACTGTAGCGCCACCTTAAGTAAGTAAGTAAAGTGTATATAAAAAATTGTCCTGTATACGTTTTCAGTCACGGACTTTATAAATGTACAAAATCTCATCTTTCTACGACTCACCGTTCAGAAGGTAGAGGTGCGGACGAACGGACGGACAACGGAGTGATACCATAAGAGGTCCTTTTTCCATTTTTGAACGAACCGCTAAAAATTAATGAAATATTTTTCATTTTCTTATTGTAAATATAAGTTTATTTTGTTTCCTTACATTAATAATGAGTATGCCCGTTGTTTTTCGAACTAACGGTATTGAATGGAATCATAATGGTGCTTCCAGATAGTAATGAAAATCTGATTCCAGGGATCACGGATTGCTTCGATTAAGGTGATCGTGTCTTCAAGGCAAGCGAGCGTTAAGGGCTCATCAGTTCCACGTTCACCTCGAAACACCTCGCACTACACTGTTTCAAAATTCTTTATTTTGTAGAACAAGTACACTTTGGAATTCACTGCCTGATTTGATTGCATATTTCCTAACACTTATAAACTTCAAACTTTTAAAAATAAAGTAAATAAGTAGATATCTCCTTATATCTCGGGGCACTGTTTCAGTGTTATAGGTTCACCTTTCCTGAGAGAAGGCATTATTATTTCTCCAATTAAATGTCATATTCTCGGACACTCAATGTGCCTACTCTGACGTGAAAGGCTAAACAAGTAATATTAGGTACAATAGGAACATGTAGATGGTATAACGCAACTTTTCTTTTCTAAAACTCAAAGTCCTTTCCATGTTCAAAGGATGCCGCTTGGTAGTCTCATAACTAGGTCATAAACGCATTTGAATCCTTTTCTGTGTCCTTCCACGTAATAGCACGTATTTGATTGATTCGCCGCAGATGCCGTCGGTCAGAAGCAACGTTTTGCTGGAATCCTTGTCCTCAGAAGTTTCTACGTGTTTATAATCAGACAACAGACATCCCTTTTATGACCTCGACCTGAACAACATCATCTTTCGAGAGACTACTATACGATTTCGGCGTGTTGTTTTGAACTAGATAACAATGAATGTGATAATTGTGGCCTTTCCACACCAACTAGGTCGTGTTGAACCCAGTAGTCCAAGGTACTCATTAACACTTTTGAACCACCACCCTTCTCCGAAATGTATAATTACAATTTTTCAAATATAAAGTAGGTATGTTCACTTTTTTCGTGCACTCTTTTGGAAGCTACCCGCTCGTCCAATTAGTGGATGAAGAAACCAGAAACCAGTCAGCGACAAACGTGCACAACATCGGTTCCATGCAGCCTGCTCCGAGCTCACTAGCTCACCTCACTTACTGCAGGGTTAATGAATTTGTTGACAGACAATTTTGACGCCATCGTCACGCTGTAAACTCAGCTTCCTCATGTGTCGCTGGCATATATGCTGTGTTACTTGTATAGACCCTGGCATTTGGCAGTCAACTTTTTCATGACATTTATCTCTTCCACTTGGATGGCAGCTTCGATTTTCCCGCCAGCACATTATTCAATTGCTTACATCGTGGACTCTCTATCAATCCAAGGTAAATCCAGGCGAAAAGTGATTTCATGAGCGGCTTAGAGGGTCACCCGATAGAGGGCGAAGATAGTGATGGGGGCGTATGTTCGGTGTCCGCTCATACTGGCGATGTAATCCCTCTTTTCGGTTCGATTGATATAATTATAAACACACGACACGGAGCGACCGGCATATGAGATACATCAGCATGGTCGAAGAAATGAAAGTATAATTCGATTACATGATCTGTCGACTCTATGCGGGAATGCACGAATAAACCCGTGTTGCCATACATGAGGACATGATGAAGTTGCATCTGAAGGCGAGATGCAATGTGTTAATTAAGAGGTGCTAGTGCGGAACAGGTGGAACTAAGGCTGCATAAAATAATTACGAGTAAGAGAGTTTTCGGAGGCGAAAAAAACCCAAAACCGAAAGGACGCTAATTGATACTGGAATTTGGAGATTTTCAGAAATGCAGCTGTGCTATGGTAAACCCAAAACCAATGGGAACTTTCCAGCGTGACTTGTGGGTGTAAAGCACCCACGACACTCTAACAAATTTAAACACAAATGTTAACTGGAAATCAAGTTGTCAGTCAAATTGGAGACAGCAAAAAAATCTGTCTCTTTTTTTCTAAATGACAGAAAAAAAATTACATCTACTGGTTATTTTATCTTGCAAATAGCTTTTTTAGTGCTTTAGGGGGCTTTGCTTAGTAGGAGATAGTACAATAGCATTTAGGTGACTTTAAGTTTTGGTTTTACAATATTTGCGATCTTGTAGAAAATAATATTGAATTAAAATAAAAAAAAGAACAGTCATGTATGAAGTCATACACGGTGCCCCCATTGGCCTTTGTTGAAGGTTAGGTTCATCCTTATTAGAACGTTTGTCTAAAATACTTTTTTTTTAATTCTTGTATAACCATCAATAATTAAAGAAAAGTTTTTTTTTTACGGATACTATACGGTTATTTGGAATTATTACTTTGGAATTTGGTGTTCTTATGTTGGGCACTATTGTTCTTATGTTGTCTATTACTCGACATTAATTCAAAATAAAGGGTGGCATACAATTTTTTCTCCCGTTTTTATAGGCGACCCAGAGTATATTAATTTCAATGCATAGTTTGTAACACAGTGAAATAAATCACCGTAGACCCTTAAAGCCTTTAAGAGATATCATCGAGACCGAGCTATAAATTCATAAAGCCATGTCCGGCCGTCTGTCCGTATGCATGCATTTTTGACTTTAAAAGTTTTTAAAAGTCTAATTTCTCGAAAAATTAATTCTTAAATGAAAAAAAATTATATGACAAACATTAAAGATATCTGCTAAGTTTCTTATGTAAGAAACATTGAGCTCCGCCCACTTTTAGGGAGTGTTTTTAGGAAAAAACTATTTTTGAAGCACTCATTTTCGCTTTTAATGTCATTTTCTCATCATTCTTATGAAACGAAAATGATTTGGTTTAAATTTTCAGCCCACGCCCATTTTTGGTCAACACAAATAATTGACATACATGAATTCGGGCCAAAAAAAACCATTAACCTTACAGGGCTTTACAGGGTAAACAAGGTCGGGTACTTAGTAGTTTGTTACATATGTTGTCCTCCATGAAAGCGCTCTGAAAAAAGAAAATTGGTCCAGACCCAACGACAGAACAGTTCGGTGCCGCTTTAAGACGTTTCGTTCTATAAAAAAATATTCATTATAAACTAATGAATGAAATAATATGAAATTTCGTGCAGAATATACAGGTTTTGGTTGTCATAAAAATTGCTAACTCAGAGCTTATCAAGTGTTGTACTGGTAAAAATAAAATAAACATTAAGTAAAGTGAATAAAGTCTCCTGGTCATTTTTGCCATCCGCACGCAACAAAATTTTCTAAATACAAACCCATGATTTGACTAGCCCATGTGTAATAAATAAACTAACAATGACTCACAAATTTTCGTCTTACGAGCAACTCCACGCATTTTATAGAATTTTTTCAATGGATTCGTGATATTAAAATTGTTTTAAGCTTAATCTATCCTTCTTAAAATCCGAACGTTACGTAAAATTTACAAGCACACCGCCCATAAAAGTGTCAAATCGGAAAGTGTAAGGTTGTTACGCCGCCGCCGATGCACGCAGACTATTCCATTAGAAGTTGTCTTGCTGCTTAAGCGTTAGGAAAAATCAACCGCACTTAGAGGCCTCTAAGAAATACCTTGAAAAACAACTTTGGAGAAAACCCGCCGAAAGCAAAGACATCCAGCTACTTGAACAATCTGATCCAGAAGGCTGCACTCACGGTGTGTCTCTTTCATAATATTAAGTGACGTGCGTGTACTACTAAACGCTGCTGAAATTGCCGATGACAACAAACGAGACGTCGTCGATCATGATGATAACGTAACGATGATGATGTACAAGCGGGCAAAATGAAACGAAGCCATCGGCTTCTTCCTTCCTTCGCTTCTTGGATTCTAATTTATCGATTTCTGCAAGGGTGTGCTGATGCTTTATTTCATTCGCCAAGATGACGTATTAATATGAGATTGACACTGAAGCTCCCGAACCAGACGTACGTAAAGGTGATCCATCTTTGAAAATTATGATTATGTACGCGAATGTTGTCACAGTCTGTGGTGGTTGTTGCACCAGAATTTGATTAAAAAATGGGGTGCCTTTGGGGTGCCATTACAGTGCGCCAACTTTTTTGTTTGGATAAATTATGATAATTTTCAGTAATTTTTTGGGGCATAATTTGACCATTTAAGCGATTCAATGTGTCAAAAGAATGAAGTGAGTGATAAGATAGAAGCGAGTCTTTCGAATGTAAACCAATAATTATTTACTTAAAATAATGAGAGTCCTTTCGACGAAAAAAGTTGCATATGCCAAGAAGTCATTACATTATGTCTGGGAATGCCGGGGACTGGATGTGTTAATTATTTTCACTGAATCAAAATGTGTAAAGAAGTACTTTCAGCTTTTGTTGCGTATAAAAATTCTAACTATACTCATAGAAACCTTTTGTATTGGATGTTTTATCACAACTATGCATTCTGTGTGTGTAACAGCTTGTGTTCTTACACGCATTGAGAGAATTTGCCGATTCCGAACGGTGAATTGGGAGGTCTCTCATGATAAGCCTTAACACCTTGAGGACTTTTAGAGATATCATCGAGACTGGCAGGTGAATTTTTTAAGCCATCCGTGTGTGTGACGTTTTAAGGTTTTAAAAATTGAGATAGAGGGCTGAAACTTGAAGAGCTTACATCTCATTGTGCACAGACAAAGTATTAAAACTGTTAAGATCCGCCCACTGCCACGTCCATAATTTTTTCAATGTAAGGCAGCCGGAGCTTTAGATTTTCTTCCAAAAAGGTCTTTTGCTCAAGTTAAACAAGGCGTATAGGAACTGAAATTTTTGTGTATGGTAATAGTGGCCAAAACCCTTTAACAACACGACAAAAAGTGGATAACTTACACCAACAAACCTGAACAGTTTTTCAAGATCGATAAAAAAGTACAGGTATAACAAAAATTAAGGATTAAGGGTATAACGAAAAAGCATACATTATAGACAAAAACCAGTGAGTTGGTCGAATTTTGACAAAGAATCAATCGTGTTCACTGTTGTACAATTGGTAGAGCATTTACTCGCGACAGATAAGGGTTGCAGGACCATCCCCTGCGGTGAACTACACACGTTTTTTTTCTTTCGACATTTCCGTCCGCTAATATTTCAACTCCACTCTACGACTGAAAAGTAAAAATATTTCCATTTGTTTAGCCTTTTACATACAGTTCATTGAGTTCCGCCCACTTTAAGGATGCTTTTTTAGGAAAATTTTTTTTTTTTTTCAGTCACCGTCGGCTCTCGTAGCGCAAACATCTACTTGTCCATCGCTGTGTTCTCGCTCGACGCTCTATTGATAAGTGACAGCTCGTCTTCATTTCGCTCTTTACTGTAGTTCTCGATAACCTCTTTTGAATTTGAATTTGCCTTTTGAAAAAGATATGAAAGTTCTTTTCATATCGAACCTCGTGGTTATTCCATCTATTTACTTCTTGCCGTTAAATTTTAACATGGGTCCGCCGGGGCCGAGAAAGAAATCCGGGAATCAATTCGACATACTTTCTGATATGTCATCTGAGCAACCTAGGGCGAAGAAAAACAAACGTGGTTGGTCACCTGTTGATTACACAGAACTACCCGCTGTTTCTCGCAAGACCAAAAACCCGAAATTTGTCGTGATAACACCTAAAAGTGAAGAGAAACCCATCTCATCTGTAAGTTTTTTCGTATTAAAGAAATCAATCGACGCTATTAGTGAGAGACGGTTATTATTGAGAGACGGCAGCGTGCTCTTACTAGCAAAAAGTCAACAAATTGCTGACAAATTCATTAAGATCAATAATCTAGCCAATCTTATTCCTGTATCAGTCACTTTCCACAAACACCTCAACTCCTCAAAAGGTAAAGCTTACGCACCATGGTTAAAAAATGTTCAAGATTCCGAAATCGTTTCTGAAATGCAATCGCAAGGGGTAACCGAAGTGTACAAGTTCTCTAAAAAGATAAATGACAAATTTGAACCCACAGTCCTCATGTTCTTCACTTTTGATCTTTATCAAATTCCAGAAAGCGTCGAGATTGGTTGGTACAAGGTAAAGGTTAAGGAATACATTCCTTCACCTATGAGATGCCGTAATTGCCAGCTGCTCGGTCATACCACAAAAACGTGCACCAGAAGTAAGGTTTTCTCTGAGTACAGTCTTCCAAGCGTCATGCGGCTTCTCCCTGTACTAGGTTCATGTGCGCAAACTGCCTCGAAAACCATTCGTCTTCCTCAAAATATTGCCCAAAATTTATTCAAAACAAAGAAATACTGACAATTAAAACTAGAAACAAATGCTCCATGGCCGAGGCTAGACGCACATACAACGAACAAAACCAAAAGTGCGATTCTAACGCACCATCTTTCTCTGAGCATATAAAAAGTTCAACAGCCCATAACTCCCACCAACCTCAAAATCACTCTCTTAATAAATCTCCTCCACAATCTTGCACCACCGAAACTCAATCAAATTCAGCAACCGCACAAACGATCGACCAAGCCGCAATGGTCTCTTCACCACAGCCCAATACCACGCGCACACCACATTCATCAGCAATATTCAGTAATCAACCCATACTTTTCCCTCCTCCCATGTAAAAAAAAATCTTAGCACATACAAAAGCAAATACTTCTGACAGTACGTCAGCCTCACCAGATAAAAACAACTCCACCACACACGAAATCTCTTCACGTAACTTTTCTCTTTCACAAATCAACTCAATCACCCACTTTACTGCACTCAATGATAACTAACTCTCACAATGAAAATGCAAGCACATAATAGTAAAGCCTGTGAACCCTCAACGTCGCGTGATAGAAATTGCGAACTCCTCCGCAAGCGCGGTCATCGACACAACAGTATTGGCCAATACTAACCAACTGGCCAGAATAACCAACAACCAAAAACACTCTTCAACTCTCTTGATATTTTGCAATGGAACCTTAAAGGTTACAAGAACAATTATGACGAACTTAATTTATTAATTAAGGAACGTAACTATGATATAATCTCGTTACAAGAAACACATATTCCCTATTTAGGAGATGCTATAAAACCAAAGCAATACATTGGATATTTTGCTAACTTACCTTCTAATCTTGCATCGGTTCAAGGAGTTGGTATACTTCTCAAAAGCAATATCCCTCATGTGCCTAAGCCAATTAACTCAAACATCTTATCCACAGCTGTAGAAGTAAATATGGGTATTAAGGTCACTATAATTTGTATTTACATCCTGGCAGGCTAAACATTCACGCGAAGTGATTTAGAGAATATTATTCGGCAAGTGCAACCACCCTACATTCTCACAGGTGACTTCAACTCCTGGAGCACGCTCTGGGGTTCGCCTAAGAGCAATAAAAGAGGCCTTACAATTGAAGAATTCATTAGGAAATCCGACTTAATCATACTAAATGACGGTTCTCCAACCCACTTCTCAACTCATAAAACTTTTACCCACGTCAATGTCTCATGTTCCTCTTCAATCCTCTTCCCAAAAACATCTTGCCCCATATATGACCACCTTCACAACAGCGACCACTTTCCGATATCAATCTCATTGCCCTTGACGCCTAAGAAGGAAATTCCTAAGCATATCCCTAGGTACAAAACAGACTTGGCAAATTGGAAACATTACAAAGACAAGCTCGAGCAGGACCTATCAAAAAGTACTACAATCGCCAACTGCATAAACAATGAGGCTGCCACTTTGCTCAAACGCATACGCAAAGCTGCAAACGAATCTATTCCTCAATAGTCTTAAAAACCGTCTAAACGAACAGTGCCTCGGTGGAACTCTGATCTAGCTAGGCTAAAAACTGAAAAGTTCTGTACTTGAAGGACTTTTAAAAAAAATCCTACTAAAGTCAGCCTATTAGCCTACAAAAAAGCAAATGCTCAATTCAGAAGGTTGGTAAAAATTAGCATACTAGAGAGCATTAGGGACTTACCAGCTTAAATCAACCCTAACTCATCCACAAGCACAGCTTGGCAACGTATAAGGACCCTCACAGGCAACTCCACATACAAAGGTATTGCCTCTATAAACACACCAGACGGTTCTATAACCGATATTGACGATATTTGTAAACTCTTTGCCGAAACATGGTCATCCAACTCAGATGACACAAACTTTCCACCAGCTTTTAACACCGTGAAGGTTGCAACCCTCAACTTACCTCCACCACAAGCAATGAACGCAGCAGCCAAACGTATTGAAACCAATATTACTCTGCTTGAATTTGAAAGTTGCTTAAGTAAACTCCAAGAAAAAACTCCAGGTCGGGATAGGATCTCTTATCCTATGATAAAAAACCTTCCACTCTCAGCTAAGCAAAGACTGATATCATTATACAATAACATCTTTTGCAAAGGTATAATTCCTCAGACTTGGAAAACAGCTACCATAGTTCCAATTCCAAAGCCTAAGAAAGACATCGCAAATGTAAATGGTTATCGTCCAGTCTCATTGCTTTCCTGCTTATCAAAAGTGTTAGAAAAAATAATTGCTATTAGTTTTCTAATGGTTCGCAGAGTTCAAAAAGGTTTTAAGTCCCAATCAGGTTGCTTTCAAACCAAAAAGAGGATGCATAGATGCTTTATTGCATATTGACTATGTTGTCGCAAATGCACTTTCAGCCCGCAATCATGTGACAATTATGGCATTAGACTTTGAAAAAATCTTTGACCGTATAGGCATTCATCTCATTCTCAACAAACTAAGGGAGTGGGGTGTTGGCCCTAAAATGCATCGTTACTTTAAATCATTTCTAACAAACAGAAAATGTTTTATTAAAATACGTAGCACATTTTCAAAATCCATGCCATTGGCCAATGGTATCCCTCAAGGATCCCCATTATCTGTAATATGTTTTGCCATCGATTTCGACGAAATAAGCGCGATCATATCTAAGTTTAAAGATCTCGACCACTGTATTTATGCTGACGATGCATATATACTGTGTAAATATAATGATATAAACAAAACAAAATTAGTATTTTCTATGTTACTCAACCAAATTAACCAATGGTCTGATATTTCGGGCTCTCGTCTGTCTTTGGAAAAATGTAAAATTCTTCACTTATGTAGAAAAAAGAAATGTACGAACTTAAAAATAAATAAATAGAGTGGCGCAACAGCTCGAGGTGAACCAGGGCCAACTTCTCAACCATGTATGCTGTGTGTGCTATATTTTTTCACATACAAGGGGACCTACAATTTTTTGCCGAATCCGAACGGCACCTTGAGAAGTTTTTCAAGACAAATGTTACTCTCGGAGGGTTTGTCAAACCCTCGCGGAGGTGGGAGCCGTGAAAAAGAACAAGTCTTTTTTTTTCAGGTGGTAGAGGCAGGATTCGAACCCAGACCTCCGGCGTCAGAGGCACACACACTAACCACTGCGCCACGGCACCCAAATGTACGAACTTAGAATTAGTTATTAACAACATAAAATTAGAAACAGCAACTAACCTTAATGTTCTAGGGCTTCTTATAAACAATTAATATAACTGGAAACCTCACTGTATTAATCTCAAAAAGTCACTAACAGCAAGGCTAAATATTGTAAAGTATCTCTGGTCAAGTAGAAGTAACGTCCACGTAAACTCACTTTGTAACTTAACAAAAATGTTAGTTTTAAGCAAGATTGATTATCCCTTGGCCATCTATAGTTCCTGACCCAAAACAACTAAAAACATTATTGCACCAACATATCATCAATCAGCGAGGAGAAGCCTAGGCGCCTTTCCAACTTCCCCAACGAAAAATATTCTCGCTGAAGCTGGACCGACAATTGGCGAACGCTACCGGGAAGCCATCGCAAAATTAAATGTGAAGCTTTCATTTCAAACTGGGTCTGTAATAGACAATGACTCGAAAAAAGCCAGAAATCACAAACAGAAGAATCCCATCCGCAATACACAGAATCCTTGACTCCTATTTGCTTGCCGTATAAAAGAACCCCTAAATTTACACCAACTATATCAACCTACTTCACTGCAGAAGAATTCAGTAATTCTCGACCTACAAGAATTCCGTAAGGACGTTACTAGTAATGCCATTTACAAAGCACGATTCCTCAAAATTGCGACTGATCTGAAAAGTAAAGGATGGACTTTCATATACACAGACGGATCAAAAACAAATACAAACACAGCTTTCGCAGTTGTAACTGAAGCAGGTTCAATCATAAAACAAGGAATTTTACCTAATATTGCTTCCATATACCCGATTGAACCACTAGCGATACTTGAAGCAGTAAACAAGAGCACACAAACAACAGGCAAATGGGCCATTTGCTCCGACAGCTTATCCGTTTTACAAGGCATCATGAACCCGAGAAATGACACAGGAGTTACGAAACCAACAGTTATTTGAATGGGAACACTACCAACACCACTACCAATCCGTCAAGCTGCAAAAAAAAAAAACGTCCGAATTTCCCAACAAACATCCCTAAAGCACATATTACTATGTTCATTCGACTACGACTTGGACACACCGCATACACGCACCATCACTTGCTCAAAAGGGAACCTCGACCTACCTTTCCCACCTGCCGCAGCTCCATAACAGTCACGCATCTCCTCAGCGCATGCTTCCTATCGTCACATCCATCATTGCAAACGTACCATAGCCAACACCATAATCTATTGGAAACTCTTAGAGAACCTTAACCTTAACCTTAGAGAATTCTTAAGTTGAAAAAAATCATAAACATTCTTAAGATCCCTATTTAACTTAATTATATATTAGTTATTTCTTTTATGAGCCAAAAGCCTTTGCTGCTAGTTGCTCTTTCCTTATATATTAGGTACAATTTTAAATTGTATTTTAATATAATAAATAAAAAATATGATAAATAAATAAAAAATAAACTTTTTTTATATTTTAATGTTCGCTTTTAACGCAATTTTCTCATGATTTTTATGAAATCAGAATCAATGGATTTTGATTAACTCTTATTTGTTCTAGCTCTTACTCAACTATGCCAAAAATCACAAAAAAAAAATTGGGTAATTTCTCTGTTTTTGGCGATCTTTCAAAATGAAATAAAGCCCGAAATGTCAAGTTTTAAAAAAGACAAGGAGGGGGCTTGCAAACGTGCCTCATACAGCAACCTCATACATACATATTCCACTGTTCGAACATGAAGTCTATGGATATGACAGTGAAGTATGTGTGTAATTTGTTGAAGGTTTTTTGCAAAATGAAATTTTTTCTTTCCGCTCGTTTTTTCATTTGAAAAAACGAGCGGAAAACAAATTTGAAAAGAATTTGATGATGGAAGATAAAAGTAGTTTTCGCTCCAACACAAACGCCAATGAGTCAGTATGGAACACGAAAACCCTGCACAGAAGCACTAAAGCTTACTCCCGCAAGTGTTACGTTTTTGCGGAGAAAAGCAATAATATAACCAGCATAATTATACCCGACCCGGGGTATATTAAGTTTGGTGTATAGTTTGTAACGCAGTGAAATAATCACCGTAGACTCCTAAGACCTTTTAGAGATATGAATGGGACCGACAGGAGAATCGATAAAGCCATGTCCGTCCGTCTTTTAAGGTAGAGAGCTGAAATTTGGTGGGTTGGCTGGAAGTCCCTTGGACTAGATCAAGTTTGAAAATTAGCTGAATCCGCCCACACACACGCCCACTACTGTATGTGCGACAATCTCTAACTTAAAAAATACTTTTTCCAAATTTTAGTTACAATGGTGCTAGCGTATTCATTTTTGGTATGTAACATTACCTTGTAATTGTCTTTGAAGTAGTTAAAAAAGTTTGGCCTTTTCATTGACTACGACCACTTTTTTAAGGGATTTTAGCTTAAAATAACTGTTTTTTATAAATATATATGAAATTTGACTAAAAATTATAGGACAAAAGTTGTAGAGAATAACATTTTCTAACTTTCATATATATGTATAGTATGTGGCGTTAATAAAAGTGATTTTTTTAGTTAAAAAGCCGGAGCTTTAAGCCGAAACGTATGCAACCACCTAGTGTAAAGCATTCAACAGTTATGTTTTTACATCCCGCCCACTTTTTGGAGGCGTTGCAGGTTTTTTTTTGGATGGTCGGGTGTTTTGCAATCCGTCGTAGATGGACTGAAGCTTTTGCATGCGCACTGTTGCACTTTTCCACTTGTTTTATTTGAGAATAAAAAATGAAAATTATTATTACCAGCGGATAGCATCCATACCATATCTGGTGAGCGTTCCCCTATCCGTCACATGGAGAGACGCCCAAAGGGGGGCCCAACAATCCCAAAAAGGGATGAAGTTAGATGAGATTTAACTTCATCACTAGTGGGTCCAAAAATATTGGCTTATTTTGCATTGAATCAAAAGTTAACCGAAAGTATCGTTGCTTATATTGGAGAGCAGCCCTTAGGGCAAAGCCATACAAATATAATGGTTGGTAGCTCGCCAGAATTGGTAGCCACACTTCTGCGTTTTGATACTGTTGGTTTGTTTTCATTTGTTTTTCAAATATTTATTTTCTTATGGGGGAAACCGTAGGAAGATTTGTCACTTTATGTTAGCGTCATTATAATATAAAGTTTATTGGAATTTTTGTAGAATTTTTGAAATATTTATACCTTTCAATATTAAATTTAATTGTGTATGACTTTGTCTTAGGGACTGCTCTCCAATACAAGCAACGATACGTTCGGTTAGGTTTTTAAATAAAAATATTGGTTTCTTTTGCGTTTTTTGGTTTTCGGCGATTTTTCTTATAGCCTTACTCGACTCACCTGTTCTTGTTAGCTTTCTTAATAAAGGGCCGCGTGCGTTTGGTAATATGGCCGCAGCATGGTTAACGTTTAAGTTTGAGTTATAGATCGAATAGGTCTTTGTAGCTTTTGTGCATGGAAATGCACGCTAGATTTTATAGATCAATGAAACACATACTTTGTCTTTTCAGGTTATTTGTATGTCTATCTCCTTCGGACGACCTCTTTTTGCCCAGATAGGAGCCTGTCGTATGTTGGTATAAGTTGCTTCTTTAGAAGGATCGGTCATTATCATTGCATATAAAGACGGATTGATTATTTTGAACAAACTCGCAATAGCCCCAAGTTACATAAAGCAGCAAGGATGGTAATGTCACGTGTATTAACCAATCTTTTGCGTGGCTTCTAAATACGCGGCAAGACGTGCGGCCAACGTCATGCTACAAAATTTTAGCAGAGACTCAAACATCATACAATGCGACTATTTACCCCAGCAGTTATTGCTTTACCTAATATGAGTTTTGCTTCAAAAATTGCTTCAAAAATTATTTGAAATTCATTCAAATGGGGTGACAGGGTCTAACTATCATTAAAAGCTGAGATACGTCTATTTATTGGCATTCGAGGGACAGGTTTGAATGGCGTGAAAGCAGTCTGACTGTTGACTTTAATATCGGTTGTTCAATATTCTTAAAGGCGTCTCTAGGAGAAAGAACCTTCATTATACGTCCATATTTGTGATCTTGGTTTCCAATATAAATATGTCTGTTTTTAAAGTAAGTCTAATGGAGTATTCCCCTGCAATCATGACCTTTGTTGAATAAAATTTTGATATTCTTATTTTATAAGAACCATCCTAAAGCATTTAATAATATCTTTTTGTAAAACTAACTCCTAACTCATAAATTGGAAGTTCGTTCATCAAGCATGTTTTAATTACCTGTCTTCCTTCATGATTGTGTTTAAACCCCCGATGATTAAAACGATCTCAAGTGCCTACTTTAAAATGATCAAACCCTCTTCCTGATAAAGTATGCACTTCGTTGGAAAACGTTCAAAAAGGATGTTTATTCACCACCTAATTGGCTAACATTCTTATTTAATACCGGCGCCTCTATTGCAGTCATTCAATTGGCTTAACTACTATACCTACCTACGCACTCGAAGGCTTAATACCCCTAGATAGTGAAACTCCTTTTGAGGAATTTATTTTCCAATTTCATCCAGCCAACTGCGTGTCTATATATATTATATTCATTCCGATCCTAAGACAATCTTCAGCGCACACACATGTCTATCTACGCACTGCAAAAAGATTCACTTTTTCCCTCAGAACGATAAAGTAGTATAACATCGCCGTGCGACGACGATGTGATGCGTTCGTCGACGATAAAACAACCTGCATCATGCTGCCTAACTTGTTGCGCTCCTGCTTGCGTCTCTGTCGTTTTATTCCAACTTAATTGCATAAATAAGGAGACAAGTTGCCCGCACTTTAACGTGATGTTTTTGACATGTCCACAATATTAAATTATTTATGCGGACGAATGCCAGACGGAGCACGGAGGCTTCGCGAAGCCACAACGATGACAAGTAATGGATAAACGAATGCAACGGCCCCAGCGACAGTGATGGCGATTACGATGATATATGTATAGTGGGCCGTCCATCGTTGTCGTTGTCGAACCTAAGTGGACTGGGAATGGCTCCTATGAGGACTTGCCATCGGATGGTGATGATGATCTTGATGATGGTGTGCTTGAGCTTCTAAGTCCCCACAAAGATCAGCGATCAAAATGATTTCGGGCGGATAGTGCAGACGCACTGCTGCGTTTCCCAATTATGTGAGAATAATTCTCGGACACAGGTGCACAAAGAAGGGTGTGTTGAATGTGTTTTTCAGTGTAACACTCAGTCCCACTGGGCAAATCACGAGATCGACGAAAATATTTAAGGCCAGAAAAGCGAAAGCAATTGCTCGTTTTCAGGTGGAAACTAACACGACCAGCAAGGAAACTGAAGATATTATTAAAGACGCGCATTTTCCTGGTTGTAACGGAGTAAATATATTCTGCAGAGGCCGTTGCCGCTCTTGATAAAAAGACCGTCAAGTATGAAGACATACGTGGAGCGGTCCGTCGTCTTAGTTGCAGGTCAAGCTTAAACCTTTATTGCGCAGTTTGCGTAAAATTCTATTTGTTCATATTTGACATTCTGTTGAATGTAATCATTTTTCTTGGTGGAGTCTACTGTTTTTATATTGATTGATTTTTTTCACTTAAAAACAGGGTAGGATAAACTCTTCCTTTTATTTTTTTTATATTTTTACTTTTAAATAAACTGTTACAAGCGTATTGTTATTTTTGTCATTGCCCTTGTCTTGGCTAACTTTCATGTGGTTCATTAAAACAGTGAATAAGTGCTACAGAAGTATAAGTAATAAGTACGCAGAAGTTACAGTCCGTAAAAGGACCGTTGAATACCTCATCCTATCCCACATAGTAAAATGCTGATGGCATTGTTATTTTTTGACATTTTTAAGTAGTACAAACTTCGAAATGGCGCGTTGTCCAATCGCCCTTAAATACCAACTATAAGATATTTCCACAGATATTTCCAAGTTACGCTTAAATGTACGTAAAAATGTAATTTTTCGGTTCAAATTATATATTTTTGAAAAATCGATCCCTAAAAGGGGGCGTGGCTAAAAACTTTATATGAACGAAATCTGGACTGAAGTCTCGTTAACCTAACCTGCTACTTTTTTTGTTTCATGCTTTCCTAAATTAGGCTAAAGGCCAGTCGAAAATACGTCTTTCTGGAAAATTTTAGGTTTTTCTTCTATTCTGGCTCCAAAATGTGGGCGTGGCCTAAAGTCTTGTACAAACAAAATGTAGAACTAAGCGTTTTCTACAAAAAATATAAATCAAAATTTTTTCAATTTCCAACAAAAATATTAAGTAAACTGCATTTGAAAATTTACCCTTAAAATAGAACCCACGCCCACTGGAGGAGGATTACCAATTAAATTTTTTTTTGTGTCTAACATTCATTAGAAGAAGCTAAATGTCAAATTTCAGCCTATTAGAACGTCTTACAGTTTTGAAATCTCTGGAGGTAGTTGCACATTTAGACGGATTGTGGGCGTGTCTTTGGGCGGATTTCAAAAATGTTTACACTTGTACTGCTTCGCATGCCGTGGACCTTACGTACGAAATTTCAGTACCCTAGCTCGAAATTTAAGGCCTTAAAACATGTGACATACAGACGGACGGACGGACATGGCTTATTCGATTCAGAATTCGGTCTCGATCATATCCCCTTAAGATCTTGGGCGTCTACCATTATTATTTCACCGTGTTACAAACTATGTGACAAACTTAATATACCTCCTATCCTATGGATTTTGTACCCCAAAAACTTGCAACGAAATTAAAAAATCTTAAGTGTCTTTTTACTTATTTCGCATTTTTTTCGCTGCTTTTTCAGTTCATTACGACGAATATGCCATGTTTCTGAAATTTTTGTTGTTGTCAGCGGTGCAGTATTTTTGTTTTGTTTGAGTAAGAAGGGATTAACTAAATTTGTAGTGAACATTGTGTTATATAGCATATATCCATGTCATTGTCAGTGTAGCAGTGACTCATTATACTTATTTTTGGCTACTGCATATTTCCTTGGCTTTTTTGAACTTTTTTAAAATTTAAAATGCATAAAACAGCAATTTTTTTTCAAATAGGTACCGTTAACCTTTTTTTTCAATTTTACAACCAACCGCGTTCCATTTGTCACTTTTCTTTGAACATTCTGTGGACATGGATTTCTGAGAAAACAGTAAAACATGTTGCTTTCTTTTGCGGTTAAAAACGTGAGGTTGGAAAC
This sequence comes from Neoascia interrupta, assembly GCA_947623515.1. NCBI lineage: Eukaryota > Metazoa > Arthropoda > Insecta > Diptera > Syrphidae > Neoascia > Neoascia interrupta. The sequence continues at coordinate 133,293,239 of OX392463.1, forward strand.
AGCAATTTTGAAACTTTTTAAATGCAGTTATTTTGCGTTGTAAACGCTTCATACTTCAGCCAAATTCAAATGAGATCGTGGTTACCGTTAACGGACTAGCAACCTTTTAAAAACCGTTTTCGAAAATGTCTTTACGTTTTTGAGTAAAGTCTTTGAAGTTTTGTGAATATTCGAAGATTGCTATAGTTTTGCATAAATTCTCCGAAGATGGACTTTGCCCATTTTTTATTTCGAAGTTATGCCTATACTTTACACCATTAAGGAGATAGAGGGGGAGTCATATCATATCTTTATTTGTCCTTATTTATAATTTTTTAAATTTCAAATCCATAAAACAACTATTTTGAATTTTGTTTTTCTTGAATTCTATGGCACCCGGTTTTTGCGTAAACGCTAAGGCTAAGCTGAGCTAAGAAGCTTCTCCTTTTTTTTAAAAAAGGTTTCGACAAACTAAGGTAGGAAACGTCAATTTAAAGTATTTTTTAAGCAGTTTGCTTACTTTTTGACCGTAAGATACCAGAAAATTTTTGAAAATGCTTTTGAGTTAAATCTCAAAAGGTTTTGAAAATTCAAAATTCGCTTAATTTTTCCTTAAATTTTTTAATAATTTCTAATACGTGTGACTTTTTTATATGATTTCCCTTAATAATACCGGAGATTAGGGGACACACACACACGCTTTTTCATAAATTTTTGCGATTTTTTTTCAAAAACGCGTCAAAACGGCAGTATTAATTTTTTTTCAGAAAATATGACCCTTCGTTTACTTTAAGATGCTTTATAAGCGTGTTCAATATTGGCTTTGTGTATTAAGCGGTTCGAAAACTATGGCCTGAAATACTTCGAAAAATGCCATTCATTTTCAACTCTTCATTTCTCAAAAGTTTTGGAAGCTTTAATAAAAATCGAATGTTTTAATTTAATTTTAGAATCTACTAAACTTAGTTTTGCTTTTCTTCTTCTTGCCTGCTTACCTCCATTAAAAAAGAAAAACATTTAATCCATTTTCCCATGAAACTTCAAACTGTAATTAAATCGTTATTTGTGTTCAGAAAAAAATTTCTCTCCTAGGATTCTCTGATTATTTCTGCAGTTTAAAAGTACGACAAATTTGGTCTTTCTACGACTTACCGTACTGTCAATTTATAGTATAGAAAAAAGGAGGGGAATATCGTTGAATATTTGCCCTTTTTTTAAATTTAGAATTACATATTTAAAGTCGATTGGGAGAAAAGTGAAAAAAATCATGACCAAAGTATATTCTCTGTCATGGGCTTAATTCAAAAAATTTCATGATATGTGATTTCTTTAACATTTATCTAAAATAAATGTGGGCCTTAAATCGAAAAAGCACCTCGCTTATTTCGCAAAAAAATGCATGTAGTTTTTGATAAAAAAATAAAATTGTCATAATGTTGAGTAGTTTCCCCAGAAAATGCAAAGAAAGCTTGCAAAGTTTCCACCACCCGTGCACAAAAACAAAATAAATTTTTCGAAATGCTTATATCGGAAAATGTACAATTCTCTCCACGTAGCCAAATACCTCCAAAATTGTCATTCTAGGTAGACTCCCCTCTCAAGGGTGAAAAGCTGGTCTGCTGGGCCTCTGTCTGACCGAAAGTCGCACTGCTCTTTTCTTAACAAAACTTAAAAGTTTTGTTTTGAATATTTTGAAGTTTTATTTTTGGATGCATGTTCCCCAAGCTTACGCATACACAACCATATTCTAAACCCCTAAAAAGGGCTTGCTGGGCTCTGTGGGTAAGATTTCAATTATGAAAAAGTTAGAAAGTTGCAACCGTGTACTAAAAACTCTGCGGACGATGGTGGGATCGAAATCCATTTATACCCTTTTCAAATACTATTCAAATGTACATTTAGCCCTTTTATTTGTCCCTCTAGCATTACTGACATCAGTTTCCTGTGCTATCCTTGCCAACGATAACACACGATCCATTTACCGCTTTAATATCCCATAATGTCCACATCCGCGTATATCTCAATTAAACCGTGTTTCCATCCATGTAAGTGCTCGAAGGGTAGGGGTAACACTTCCGCGTTACTACATAAGTTTTCCGCCAAAAAACGGGTTTTCTCCCCATAAATTAGTCGATCGCTCATGCGTGATAGTTGGTCATATGTCCCATTAAACCCTAGCCCATTAAATAATGGCAACACTACAACCCCATGCCGTATTATGGAGTTGCAATGACTTTGCTACAAGCACACTGACAGGTGATTGATCATTGCCACTCGGTTGACGGCTTAGTATACTCTCTCCCCTCTTCATTAGCTGTTAGCTAGCTCATTAGCACAAGAATGGGAAAAGTCGATGAAAACATTAAGGAAATTTCACGGGACGAAAGAAAAACCAATTTCCCAATTCACTGAAGCCGACCGCACAGTATCAGAGAGAAAAGCCGGCCCACGATCAATCGATTCAAGGAGTGATGATGACGTAATAAAACGAATTTATTGAAGACCCTTGACAGCCGGTCCTTGGTAACAGGGTTCCAGTTGTAATAAAAATTCAAACTGAGACGATGTAGTTCTAGAGAAAAGAGTTAAGGAAAATGCACCCAATCGTGTTGCGCATGCGCAATGGGTTACTTTGATGAGGGTACCTGTGTAGTGTTCCCTGTGTTAAGCCCTATTAGCATGAAAAAACATTGTTCCTCACTAAGACAACCAATGGGAGTCAACGGGGAGATTGAGAAAAGGATTATTTTCGTTTTAATTAACTTTTGAAGTCTGTGTAGTATTCCGATCATAGGACACCTGTTTTTTTTTTTTTTTCTCAGGATTCCTGTTTGAGCTTCAATATTGTAGATTTATTCATTTATTTGATGAACTTCAATATATACGTACATAGTTTAATTCGTGTTTGTTTTTTCTGTCACTTTTTAAAAAATGGTTGGTCATGGTCATTTAATCAATGCCGCTAGAACGGATTTCAAAGCCGCTCCTCCAAAGGTTCAAACTGATACCTACCTTAAAGTTACCCGGTTAAGGGTAAAAAATCATTTATGCGAACCTTTAAAGAAAACACATTGCTAGTGCAGAAAATCAATGAAATCTAACGCGTCACGGGTACTGTCGTTTCTTACAACCAACGTTTACCGGTTCGAAAAGCTAGAATTCCATATCCTTGGAAAGAGATTGATTTGCATGAAACCCACAATGTCCACAAGAACACCAGTGTATGCACAGCGCATATCCAAAATTTCAAACGAACAGGAGCAATCTCGCAGAGAATTCTACCAGAAGTACCAAGATATAATGCCTATTCAACAGTCGAAGGACATAAGCTCGTTACTTTGGCCAAAAATTTTCATCAATCTGGGTGTAAAAGATGTTCGACCCACGGAACGGTTGGTCATCATTTTGTATACCGAAGTTGCGCCCAATGTTGTGTTGCAGCTTGTCAAAATGTGCAAGCAAGGGATCAGCACTTTAGCATTTCATCGGATCTTGCCGAACCTCTGTTTAGAGGCGGAGATTGCTGTGCCAAGTGGAACAGAAGTTGGCATGACAAAAACACTTAATCCTTACATCGATCATGGACAGGCAGGAACATTGTCACTGCTAGAACGGGGAAACGGGGAAAATTTTCATTTTAGTATAAGCTTCAAGCCTTTAAAAGTATTGAATGGAAAGCGAGTTGTTTTCGGTAAGGTAGTTGAGGGTTTGAAGATTTTGGCTGCCTTGCAGGACTGTGGAACAAAGAATGGAAAGCCGACGAAATAAATTTTTGTGACTTCTTGTGGTCTGATACGATAAATAAAAGTTATTTGAATTGCATATACGTAGACTAATATATATTTTTTTATTATTTAAAAAAAATTTAGAAAGTGTTGCATTTTTTTGGGTATATTTTACCAATTTCTACAAATGCGTTCCTGAGACGAAATTTTCGTCTGCATGAAAAAATGTGTGAGTGCTCCTTATCTCCACTGTTGTATCCACTGTTACATATGAATTCATACACGGAGCGGTCCGTCGGCTACTTTTGAAAGAAGAATTATTGCTTAATTTGCATATAAAATGTTGTATAGCATATTTGCGACTTAGTTTTGTTTTCTTTTAATGACGATTTCGGACTTTATGGCATTTTTCCAAGCGCATCTCGATTACTCAATTTTCAATTCGAGATGCGCTTCGCAAAATGCCATAAAGTCCGAAATCTTAATTTTTGTCTTGGTTTTTTTTTATTGTTTGCTTTCTGCTCCAGTGGTTTGTGCTTGTGTAAAATTTAGTTGATAAGATAGAAACAACTTAGAAGTTATGGGCATTTTTTAGCACTATCATTTTAGTAAATCAACTTAAATGATTTTCAGCATATCTCAAAAACCACGCAATATTTCAACCCCTCTATACTTTTCTTTGGTCTATGTTTGATATTCTTTTCAAAACGGTTTATCTTACCGTTATCGAGATAGTGTGGGGGCACACGGTTTTTAAGCTTTTTTCTGCCATTTTTTTTGATTTAAAATCCATTGAACGTCTATTCGGGACCTTTTGTTAAATACCGTTATATATATTTTTTTAATTCTCATATACTTTGCGCTAGCAACGGTTACTCTTTCCTAATACTCAGAGTATAGGGTTTTTAGTTACTCGCTTTTATAACAGTAAAAGCGAGTTTTTTAATTTTAGAAAATTTTAAGTTAGAAACGGCAGTTTTGAAAGATCTTAAAATTTTTAGAATTCACTTTGTGCGTTTTATATACAAACCAAATTTCATTATAATCGGTACCACCGTTAGGATTCCAGGATATTCTGAAAAATAAATGTTGAAATATTTTTGAAGTTTTCGAATTAAAAAATCTCAGCTAAATCTCAGAATCTGCTAAATATTTGAAAATTTCGATAGTTTTCCCGGAAATTATAAATAATTCTTGATGTGTGTGATTTTTTTCAAGACATTCAAAGCTACAGCTCTAAAACCGTTCAACCAAAATTTGATTTTAGCGTTTGCCCTTTGGCTGCTTTATATGTTAGCCCAATATCGACTTTTAAAATAAAGTTATGAAAAAGTTTTGAATAATTTAAACACGTTGAAAATGGGTATCTATTTTCCATTCCTTATATCTCAAAAACTTTTCGAAAATTCGAATTTATTATGAAAAGTTAATATGTTCTTAGTGCATTTTTTTAATGTCCTTCTTTCTAGCTGTAAAACTTTTGGCATAAGTTTACCGTAAGGCCAAGTGTAATATATGGATTTGGGTGTCCATGCTATTAAAAATTTGTCGGTCTCGACAAATTCAAAAAAAGTGCAACTTCAACATACCCGTAAATGGCCACAGGCGCCTGTCAGACAACTTGCACCTTTCCTTGCGGAGCGACGAAGTCGCGTGAGCGGCAAAACCCTGCGTAAAAGAGCTTTAATAGCTATAACTCGCAAGCTAAATGAAACCGACTGTTTTTAATTACATATTTGTAAAAAGGACATTCAAATACGTACATATATTGGCGTAAAGATAACAAAGAAATTTCACTGGGACCTACGTTAAACTTGTTCCAATTTTTTTAAGATAAAGAAGTCAAAATACTTTCTGTCGTTTTTCCCATATTCAAACTGTAATTAAAGCGTTATGCGTTTTAATTTTTTTCACGGTTTTTATAAGGGTATCCATTTTCATCTTTCTACGACTTTCCGTTCATAAGTTACAGGCGCGGACGGACGGACGGAAAACATAGCGATACCATAAAAGGGTCCTTTTTCCTTTTTTGGACGGACCGCTAAAATATCACACGTGTCAGAAATTATCCAAAATTTTATGGAAAATTATAGCGAATTGTGAGGCTTCAGAAACTTCTAAGATTTAACTGGAATACATAAAAGAATTTTCAAAAACAATTTTTTTTAAAATCTTCTAGTATCTTAACGGTAACAGCGGTCGTATTCAGATTCAAGTACAAAGCGTAGTGAAAAATTGTCATTTCCAGCCAGTTTTTCGAACTCTATTTAATTCCCCCTACAGACCGGACCCAAAAAGGGTTTTCGTGAAAACACGCGAAGACATCTTCAAAAACAAGAGTTTTCCAATAGATTTTTTAAATTTTTTTTTTTTTGAAACTCTAGTTTCTTAGCAGTTTTCGTTCACTGTGATATACACGAATATCAAATTACCTTGAGAATTTAATTATACCCGACCGAGGGTATATTAATTTTAATGCATAGTTTGTAACACAGTGAAATAAATAATCGTAGACCCTTAAGAACTTTTAGAGATATGATCGAGACCGACAGGTGAATCGATTAAGCCAGGTCCGTCCGTCTGTATATGTGAAGGTTTTGGGTCTTCAAAAACAAAGCTAGAGAGCTACATGGCTTGGTTCTTCTATTGCACAGACAAAGTGTGAAAATTGGCTTAGTTCGTCAATGGCCACGCCCACTACTGGCTTCAAAGTGAGACAACCTCTATTTCATATTTTCTTTCAAAATGCCTTTTGGTCAAATTAGACAAGGCGCAGGAATTCAAATGTTGGTACAAAGCAATATGAGCTCAAGACCTTTGCAAAAATTGGACTGGCCACAATATTGACCATGTCCACTTTTAAGATCTTTAAAAATCCGATTTCTCGGAAAGTTCACTTTAAATCGGAAAAAAATTATAATGACAAATATTAAAGATATTACTGCTTTCTAAGTTTGCTCCATACAAAGTTTTGAGCTCCGCCTACTCTTTTAAGAGGCGTAAGGAGGCGTTTTTAGGAAAAAACTGTTTTTTCCGAAATAATTTTCGCTTTTAACGCGTCATCTCCTGATTCTAACGCAATTGCAATTAATAGATTTTAATTTTAAGACAATGCCCACTTTTGGGGGCGTGGCCCATACAAATAATATATGAATTCGGGCCAAAAAACTATGAGACTTGGTGTTGCACGGTATATAGGGTTGGCTATATAGAAATTTGTCACAGACGAACTCTTGCACTTACTTACTTGTTTTTGGTTGTTTTTTTGCACTTCCGCGCAAACGAGAACATTTGTTACCAATTGACTATTGAAGGCGGTCAACTCTGGAATATGTGAAGTAAGGTTGGCTGGCTGTTGTTGTAATCCCATTTCTTAATCGAGTACGAAAATTATTTCTTAAGGATATTTTCCAAGGGCAATCTATTTTTTTCACAAATCAGGCTGATAACTCACATGGAAAAACGCGAATTCGTTTATCGAAGGCAGGTCAACTTGTCAACTTCGAGATCTGTGTTGACAGCTATAGCTCTTCAAATGTTTTAAATTTGACCACCAAGTTTCGCTTTCCAACTTTTTCCAATCGTCAACTGATTTCCTAAGCGATTTTAAAATTGGGAAATTTTAGAGCAAAACGATTCTTTTCCCATCTTCAGTTACTTCTTCTTTACAAAGCTCAGATAAGACCGGCATTAGAATTCTGCTTTCAGATGTGGAGCTCTGCTTCTAAGCATTCTCTCCGCCTTCTTGATTTAAGTCAGAAAAGAGCCATTCGTTTAATCGATAATCCTGAGTTAACAACCAATCTCTTATCACTTACACACCGTAGACATGTTGCTGTTTTATGTCTTTTTTAATGATCTTAATTTTAATTGTAATGGCAAATGCTCTAAAGATTTAAGAAATTTAAATCTGATTAATTCCTGAAAACTCTTCTTTTGTTCGATCTACAAAGCAAGCGTTAAGCGCTCATCAGTTCCATGTTCACCTCGAAACACCACGCATTACACTGTTTTAAAAATCTTGCTTCTATAGAACAAGCATTCTTTGGAATTCACTACCTGAATACATATTTCCTAACACATATAAACTCCAAACTTTTAAAAATAAAGTAAATATATATCTCCCCACATCTCGGGGCACTGGTTCAGTGTTATAGGCTCGCTTTTCCTGAGAGAAGAATTAAAAAAAATAATAAAAATGGGAACCGAAATTCTTTTAGTTTAACGCTATACAAAAAAAATATTGGATGGACTTTGAAAAAACAGCATTCTGAAAACTTAATATTTTAAGAAATGGAATTTAAAGAAAAATAATTACTTCTAACAATGATGAAATAACCTATAACAACTTATAAGTGAAATAGCTCGTAATGAGGATTTACATATTTCATTATGAAAAAACTCCTAGCACAAAAAGACGGAATAAACCCTGATTGTAATGCAAATAATCCTTAAATTTAGCAGTTTCTTCATGAGTTAGAACTCCTTACTTTGTATGTAAAATTTTAGGTTTTATTTAGTTTTTTTCTAGGACTTATGAGGATGGAAGCAAGAGTCGACAATGACTCTTGCTTCCAAACCTTCTTTGATTATGCGAAAACTCACTTGGCCCGAGTCGGAACAGGAAATGTATGCAACAATCGTTTAAAATTTAGTGAAAGAGAATTTGGAAATACACAAGAACTTATCTTAACCTATCGGTCGTTTTTCGGTAAATTTTTGTGTGTTCATTAAGTTTGTTAGCCCACCAGTTTTTCTTCGTACATTTGAATCAGTTGATCAAAGAGCGCCGAAGAATAGTTTTGATTTGATTTGGAAGAAAATCATGTGAATGACCATCCTTGGTCGTAATACGACCAAGGACATATGAAATCCAGTATCATGGATGGATGAGGGTTACTCAAGTAAAGTTGATATCATTGCGCACGCGCAATAACTTATTTTGATGAGGGTAGCCGTACTGTAGCCATGTGTAGTTCCCCCTCTTAGACCCCCAAAAGCATTAAAATTCATTGTTCCTCTCTCAGACAGCCAATATAGCGCAACAAAGCGCAGTTTGAGAAATTGAATTGGTTTCTTTTAAATTTCTTTTTTTTTAGTTCTTTGTTGTATTCCGATCGTAGGACACCTGTTTTTTTAGCTCAGAGTTCCTGTTTGAGCTTCAATATACATAAATAGTTTTTTTCATATTTCTTATGAGCTTCAATATATGTACATACATATGTATGTAGGTATACATAGCTTTTCTTGTTTTTTTTTCCTATCACTGTTTAAAAAAGATGCGCCACGGCCATATAATAATTGCCGCTAGAACGCAAATCGACTTCACTCCTCCAAAGGTTGACGCAGGAACCTTCCTTAAAGAAATCCGATTAAGGGAGGAAAATAAATGCAATGAGCGAACGTTTAGAGAAAACGTATTGCTAGTGCAGAAAATCAATAAAATCCAACGCATCTCGGGTTCTGTCAATTGTTACAATAAACAAATAGTGACTCATAATACTAGAATCCAAGACATCAAGAATGGGTTAAAAAAAATCGATGCGCAAAATCAGATCCTTGGAAGGAGATTGCTTTGCATTAAGCCCACAATGTCCACAAGAACACCAGTGCATGCAAAGCGCGTCTCCAAAACTTCAAACGAACAGGAACACCTTCGCAGAGAACTTTACCGGAAGTACCAAGACATAATGCCAATTCAACAGCCGAAGGACATTGGCTCCTTACTTTGGCCAAAGATTTTCATCAATCTAGCTGTAAAAGGTTTTCGACCCGCGGGACGGTTGGTCATCACTTTGTATACCGAAGTTGCGCCAACTGTTGTGTTGCAGTTTGTTAGAATGTGCAAGAATGGGACAAGTACTTTAGCATTTCATCGGATCTTTCCGAACCTCTGGATAGAGGCGGCGATTACTGTGCCAAGTGGAACAAAAGTTGGCATGATAAAAAAAATTAATCCTTACATCGATCATGGACAGGCTGGAACATTGTCATTGCTAGAACGGGGAAACGGGGAAAATTTTCATTTTAGCATAAGCTTCAAGTCGTTAAATGTTTTGAATGGAAAGAGAGTTGTTTTCGGCAAGGTAGTTGAGGGCTTGAAGATCTTGGCTGCTTTGCAGGACTTTGGAACAAAGAATGGCAAGCCGAAGAAAGAAATTTTTGTGACTGCTTGTGGGCTGATTCGATGAACGAAAGTTTTTTGAAGTGCATAGGTATACGTAGGCTTATATATTTTACATCTAATAAAAAAATATGGCAATGTGGCAAAATGTGGCAACCTTTTTTTAAATTGTAACCTCGCTGTTTAAACTACCCTTGAAATGCGTAGCACATCGCGAACAGAAACAATTTAAGAAGAGAAAAGGTCCGATGATCCAGTACTCAACAGATAAACTAAAGCTTATCCCCGCCATGAGTGTTATGCCCTTAAGGCCAGTATGCAGCTGTAGTGAAACTAAAAATCCTATACAAAAATGTTGTTTAAATGAAAAATTTCGTCCTGCTTTTCGTTTTACAGTAGGTACCATGGGCCCCTATTCTGTAAAAATCCTCGTTAAAACGTAATCTTTTTCGTTAATATATATCTACTAAATGAGAGTCGTATGAAAAAATGAGTATCGTTGAATCTTAGAGGATTCTCGTTTTACGCAATCGCATTTACACTAACACGATTTCGTTTGCGCTAAGATTGTTTTACAGAATAGGGGGCCTGCCCTGGTCAACAGCGAAAACATGCTGAATGACATTACTGTACTCAAATTCTCTTCACTTCTTTTCGCTCACGCTTTATTGTAGCGCCTTAGCAAAGCTATTTCCTTGAAACGATGGCGGTGCCGTAAATTAAGGTAAAAGTTCGATCGACTACATTTTCATTGCAGATTGGAAATAACTTCGAATTCCTAGAATTTTTGTGTTCGACTTTATTTCAAATAAAAAAAAAGGAAATAAGGTCGAAAAATGTATAAAGTTAAAAAGAAACTACAATTTGTGAAAGTGACATATAAAGCCAAATTGAATATGTCAATTTGGGTTTAGGTCCCTTTAAGGTCCCTTTTGACCCTTAGGTCCCTTTTTTGTAATTTTTTTTATTTTTGACATTGATTCCATTTAAATAGGTTCCTCTAATTTAATCTGTCTCAATTTAATGGAAATAAAGTCGATTTGACATTTTTACCTTCTACCTTGATTCACGACACCTTTTACCTGCCATTCTTACTGCCAGTTTCCGGATGTCGGCTTGCAACTGTTGACGCTTCTCACCCATTGTCTGTACTCTTAGGCGCAACTGGACCCGGCAAATTCGCTGTATGTGGTCGTCGCCAAATCTAATTTAAATAGCCTTAACCATGGCATCATAATCCTTGTGTTTGTCTTCAGCGATGGTCTGCAGTAACTCGCCTTCTGTTCCTCTAAATGCAAGCAGTATATTTTTTTCTTAGTTGCCCCAATTATTGATCATCGCGGCAGCTTTGATTTGCTTCTTATACATCGGCCACGACATTTGATCATTAAAGACAGGAGGCTGCAGTTTTAATGCTGTGAGCCATTAGGCAAAAATTCCCGAACTTTCTGTTTATTAACCGATCCTGGTTCCTTAGCCAGTTGACTTCCACCCTTTAAATTTTTTGACCCATTGCTTGGAACTTTTCGTCAAAAAACGCATTTTGGGAATCGAGTTTGCTTTCCATGCTATTGCTGATCAAACTTGGTATCCAGCTTTTTAAAAGCTTTTCGTAACCTCTTTTCTTTTCGTGACCTCTTATGCTCATACCTACTTTTGTTCATCGAACATGATTTTGAGAACGTTCTTTCGTTTTTTCTAGCTGCTCTCTAGCTTCTTGAATTTTCAACTTCACACCCTGGCGTTGGTGCAATAATTCGGTTTTAAGCCCCGCAGTCTGGAGGCTTTCAACTCACCTGTTGTCGATCTGTCAATTTTGCTACCCATTTTAAATTATCTGAACACAATTTTCACAACACAATCAGTTAAGTTAATATTTCTGCTCCAGAAAATTTACTTCCGAATAAATGTCTTCGTTAATTGTAACTTGATCGCACATCCAGCTCAGATTATGTCCGGAAAACTCCACCATGAAAACTGTCTGAGTCACCGTTATGCTATGTCTTCACCGGCAATCAAAAGAGGATTAGTTAGAGACGATTAAATTTGACACGAACACTCTGTTTCTGTCACTTGGCTCTCAAAAGAGAGTGACGATGTCATTTCGCCACGATTTTCTCAGTAAAAATCACAATAGAAAACGTACTTTTGACAGATCTGTCTTACAGGGACAGTTTCAGTTTCCTTTTTTTGGTTATTATAGGTTTGTGAATAGGATGAATGGGATTTATAAGAGGTTTTATTTTTAATCGTTTGCCGAGAGGATTTAAATTTGTATAGAAAATCGCATGATTTGCAGAGGATTTAATAAAGATTTATATTAATCGTGGATGAGTGCCCGGTGGAAACATGGTATTACTGATTACGCATAATCAGTATCTCTGGAAAATTCTACTAAAAAAACAAACAGTTTGATACACTAATACTGTTCCAGAAAATCCCTTTCTAGAACTTACCCGCACAATTATGAGTTTTATTCCCAATTTCTGACACCAATGTAATTTTTTGGCTGCGGTTCATCGATCAAACCTTACTTTCACCTTTATAATTACACAACCAAATACAGCAACGAAACGCATTTTAATTGTTCTTTACGGACAAAATGTTTTGAAGTTGAGGCCAATCTAAGTAAAAATTAAATACTTTTGTTTATCAACACAACTTATTCAATTTGACATCACAATTATTTCAACTTCGCCACTACGAATTGAACTCTTTATTTCAATTTAAACGTTTATAACGTTTACTCCATATTAGGACTATTTAAAGGTACAAATACAACTGTCCCGCCGTGTTTTTATACAAACTAACCACGTTCTAGAAATGCTCAATTGGTATTTTTCCACTAGATCAATGGAGGGCAAATTTTCGATATTCAAATTTCAGTTCACTGTCAGTTGACTGAAATGTCAGGTAGGTGTGTTTGTGTAGTGAATCGAGCGGTTGTGTTCGTTAAGTGAATTTATGGGTAAATTCATTCACTCCTGCATGTCTTTTTCATGTCTCGTCGCCACATCACACTATATTTTTCAGTAATTCAAACTGATAAAATTTTGAAAGAAAATGAAAAACCGGCAATATTAAATAAAAAAATGTACGCAATTGGGATAAAACAGGGTTTAAACAAACTTGATACACGTATTTCAGGATTTTTAATAAGCTGTATTTTCGAAAGCTGATTCTTAAAAAAACACGATTTTTTAAATCCAAATGCCGATACGCTCACGTTTTTTGGTAAATTTTTAAAGCGCCTTGTATTAAGTTTGTCAGCCAAGCAGTATTCCTACGTACAGTTTAATTGATCGAAGACTGCCAAAAAGTTCTGAATTGATTTTGAAGAAAAATGAATTGTTATAGTCTAAGAGCCCACAGCGTATTTTGGGAGTGGTTATATAACCAAAAAAATGCATATTATTGGAAAAGTCTATTTCACGCGATGTCAAATTTCAAAGTCTGGCAACTTTTTCTTTCAGCCGTGGCAAGTAGTGTTAACTTAAGAATGGAACCTTTGTGAGCGAGGATGAAACCACCTCAAAGTTGACTTAAAACCATAAAAGTATTGCCCTAATTACAAATGTAAAGGTTTCAGACCTTTTTAGCCCAGCCTATGATTAAATGATTAAAGCCTATATTTTTGAGGCTTGTGTGTACCTTATATTAAGTCTGTTTGAGGACAGTGTGTACCTTATATTGAGTCTGTTTACCTTATATTGAATGTTTGGTATTCTGATCGTAGAATTCCTGTTTTTTCTAATCTCAAAATTCCTGTTTGAGCGTCAAAGTATTCATAGTTTTTTTTGTTTTTTTTCGGTCACGGTTACAAAAATGACTGGTCACGGCCATTTAATCCTCGCCTCTAGAAAAAGCGTCGACGCTTCATATCCAAAAGTTCCACCTGGCGCCTACATTAAAGTTATCCAACTAAGAGAGGACTGTCATTCTTTTAAGAAAATCTTTAGAGAAAACGTATTGCTAGTGCAGAAAATCAATAAAATCCAACGTATCTTGGGTACTATAGACCCTTACAATTACCGTTTTGGGGTTAAAAAGTCCAGGATCACAGACATCAGAAATTGGCTAGCAAAAACCGATGCGGAAAACTATGGGCTTGGAAAGAGATTGGTTTGCGTGAAGCCCACTATGGCCACAAGAACACCATTACATGCAGTGCAAAGCTGCAAAGCTTCAAACGACCAAGAGCAGTATCGCAAAGAGCTCTACCGAAAGTTCAAAGATGTAATGCTAACTGAGCAACCGGAGGAAATTGGCTCGTTGCTTGCTCCAAAAATTTTCATCGATGTAGGTGTAAAAGATGTTCGACTCGCAGAACGGTTGGTCATCATTTTATACACTGAAGTTGCGCCCAATGTTGTCTTGGAGTTTGTCAAGATGTGCAAAAAAGGGACATGCGCCTTAACATTTCATCGGATCTTTCCGAACCTCTGGATGGAGACGGAGATCACTGTGCCAAGTGGAACAGAAGTTGGCGCGACAAAAAAACTTAATCCGTACGTCGATCATGGACAGCCTGGAACATTGTCACTGCTAGAACGGGGAAACGGGGAAAATTTTCATTTTAGCATAAGCTTCAAGCCGTTAAAAGTATTGAATGAAAAGCGAGTTGCTTTTGGCAAGGTAATTGAGGGTTTGAAGATTTTGGCTGCTTTGCAAGACTTTGGAACTAAGAATGGCAAGCCGAAGAAAGATATAATGGTCACTACTTGTGGACTGGTTCGATAAATCCAAACAAACAATAATAGAAAAATAAGTTATAAATACAAAATACTAGATAAAAAAAATATTTTAAATAGAATTTCTGCTTATTGGGCTTCATAATCGTTGATATTATTTGTGATTAAGGATGATAATGAAAGTCCTATAACCAAAAAAGTCTATTTAAAATATAAAAATAAATCACTCAATATTTTGATTGTTGTTGTGTTCCATGAAGGAGTTGTTGTGACTTTGTCAGGGGTGAGTTTAGTCACATTTGATTTTTATCTTATAAGAACCGTACTTCGTTTCTCAGTTCAGACGCAGAATGCTCAGATAGAAGAATGTAAGGCGAAGTCATTAATAGTGGGTTAGTACAACGGCGTTAGGTATTATTGCCCAAAACCACAACGCTCATATTTTAAAATGATATAACGGCCAAAAAAGCGACATATCGCCCAAATCTCTTGGTGTTAAGCGTCACAACGCCCAAATTAAATGTCATATCGCCCAAATGTACGATTTTTTTTACAACAACGAATTGGTAATACATTTTTTTTTAAATTTGGGTATTGGGGTTTTGTGCGATAAGACCATACGCCTTCACGTGGTAGGTCTTATCGCCCAAAACAATAAGGCCCATATTTTAAAATATTAACGTCCAAAAATGCGACATATCGCCCAAATCTCAAGGTGTAAAGCGTCACAACGCCCAGATGAATGTCATATCGCCAAAATTAATGATTTTTATACAACAACAAATTACTGGAATATTTTTTTGGGCGTTATGATATTTTCAAATTTGGGCGTTATGGTTTTGGGCGATATGACTAAAAGTATAAAATCTTAATATTTATTATGTCCAATTATATTTTTTTTAATCGCGCAGTTTTAAGTTCATTTCCAAATACAAAATACCGAAAGTCAAACAGTGTTTAGGTGATTCTTAAAAAAAGGCTCCGGGTGTCTCTTCGACTCATACACCGGCCGGCCTTCGGCCTCACATGCAGGTGCTCAGGGACTGACTTCTTTTTAAATCGCGCAATTTTAAGTTCATTTCCAAAAACAAAATACCGAAAGTCAAAGAGTGTTTGGGTGGTTCTTAAAAAAAGAATCCGGGGGTCTCCTCGACCCATACGCGCGCCGGCCGGCCTTCGGCCTCACATGCAGGTGCTCAGGGCGCTATTACGCAGCATATGTCCAACTTAACATTTTTGTTTTAAACTGCGCGATTTTTTTTTGTTCTTTTCCAAACTCAAAATCTCGGAAATCAAACAGTGTTTGGGTAATTCAAAAAAAAAAAAAAAACAAGTAGGCAATTTTTAGTAATGTTTCATATACTGAGTGTCCATTATTTGTATTGGCCACGACCCCAAAAAAGGACGTGGGCTGAAAATTAAAATTAATTAACTCTAATTTCGTTGGAATCACGAGAAAATGCGAATATTTATACTAAAAAAACAGTTTTTTTTCCCCAAAAAGGCTTCTAAAAAGTGGGCGGAGCTCAATGCTTTGTATGCAACAAACTTAGCAAATGGTAATATCTTTAATATTTGTCACATAATTTTTTTTCAATTTAAAATGAATTTACCAAGAAATCAGGTTTTCAAAGATTTCAGATCTTAAAAATGGGCATGATCAATAGAGTGGGCGGTCTGATTTTTGTCTAATTAAAGGTTTCTGGTCGATATTGCTCTCCACCAAAATTTGAGTTCATATGTTTTGTCTATCTTGACCAAAAGGCATTTTGAAATAAAATGTAAATTTGAGGTTGTCTGACATTCAAGCCAATTGTGGGCGTGGCTGTGGGCGGATCTTCTAAATTTTCGTACTTTGTCTGTACAAAATGAGAACCAAGCAACGCTGCAAGTTTGAGTTTCCTAGCTCAATTTAAAAGACGTCTAAAGTGCATACATACGAACAGACGGACAGACAGACGGACGGACATGGCTTAATCGACTTACCTGTCGGTCTCGATCATATCTCTAAATGGTCTTAGGGGTCTTCGGTGGTTATTTCACTGTGTTACAAACTATACATTAAAATTAAAATACCCTTGGTCGGGTATAAAAAAAAATCGGGGTGTTTCTTCAACTGACATTTCCTTTGGGTTTTCTGATGCTTTTTACATTGAGATCTAGACAATATTATAATAATTTTATAATATAATTAGAGAGACCTTATTTTGCCCAAAAGAGCAACATAGCGCCCAAATCTCATGGTGTAAAGCGCCACAGCGCCCAAATAAAATGTCATATCGCCCAAATCGACGATTTTTTTGCAACAACAAAATGTTAAGAAATTTTTTGGGCGTTATGACATTTTAAAATTTGGGCCAAGTGCAACAGTGTGTAAGCAAAATTTACAGTCCTTAAAATAGACCGTTGAATACCCCACCCTATCCCATGTTGTAAATAATTAATGTTATTTTTTTAGCTGTTTGTGGTAAGGGTAAACTTGAAAACGGGCCTGGTCAATCATCATTTATTACAAACTATCAATATTACCCTAGATCTTTCCAAGGGATGCTTAAATGTACCGAAAAATGCCACTAAAAGGAGGCGTGGCTAAAAAATTTGTGTAAACGAAATGTCGAATTAGGTCAATCATCATTTATTACAAACTATCAATATTACCCTAGATCTTTCCAAGGGATGCTTAAATGTACCGAAAAATGCCACTAAAAGGAGGCGTGGCTAAAAAATTTGTGTAAACGAAATGTCGAATTAGGTGTTTTGTACGGCATAGAGTACAATTTTTTCGACTTGGAACAAAAAAATTAAATAAACTGAATTTTAAAAATTACACTAAATTACTAATTTAAATTTTTTTAAAAATTACCTTTATCGCGCACCACGCCCACTGGGGGAGGTTGGGTCTTTTTTCATTTTTGTATCTTATAACCAGTAGGAGAAAATTCAAAATGAAACGAAATTGAAATTTCAACCATTTAAAACGTCATATACGTTTTTGAAAGCTCTGCAGGTAGTTGTGTATTTCTTTTCATTTTGGGCGTGTCTGTGGGCGGTTTTTAGAAAGTTTAACACTTGAACGCTTAGGATAACAAAGAGCTTATGCACAGGTTCCTATTTCACTTTCCTAGCTCTAAATTTAAGACCTTAAAACATGTGACATATTGACAGACGGACGGACACGGCATCATTCATGGCTTCATTAAAGGCCAATTATGGATTCATATGCCCTAAAGGTCTTGGGGGTCTACCATAATAACCATGTGAGATGGGGTATAAAAGCCATCAAGTGTAAAGTTGACACACACGGAGCAGTCCGCCGTCGACCTTAGTTGAAGTCTAAGTGCAATTGTATTGTTTAAATTGTGTAAAACGTTGTTTAGTATGTTTGAAACCGTCTCTTGCCGAAAAATTTCGACTTATCGAAAGCTCAATTGTTTCGCTAAAACTTTTCAATACTGCGATTTTTTTTTTAAATGTTTTGTGCATACATTTTTTTTAATGTTGTCGTATAACAAATGTATTGAAAAAAAGGAGGTGAACATCTTTGACTGTTTGGCCGATTTTCAGATTTTAAATTAATAAATTTATTTTTTGATTAATGTCTACAAAAATTTTCAATAAAATTGTTTTATAATATTTTTAAAGGCTTTTTTTCCTTATTTTGGGTGGATTCAAAGTTTTGATACTCAAAATGTTTATACCCTATTCCACAGGAATGGAGTATATTAAGTTTGATACAGGCGAAAATGTATAATAGAGAAAAATTGACGATAGACCCCCAAGACCTTAAGGGCATATGATCGAGACCGAATTCTGAGTCGAATGAGCTATGTCCGTCCGTCCGTCTGATGTCAGCATGTTTTTTGGCCTTAAATTTTGAGTTTGGAAGCTGTACGTAAGCTCTCTGTCATCCGAAGCAATACAAGTGTTAAAATTTTTTAAATCTTCCCACAGACACGCCCACAATCGGTCTAAATGTGCAACAACCTCCGGTGCTTACAAGACTGTAAGACGTCGTGAAAAGCTGAAATTTATTATTTAGCATCTTCTAATGATAACAAGTGGGCGTGGCATCGATTGAAAGCGTAATCTTTCACATGCAATTTATTCAATATTTTCGTTCCAAATCGACAAAATTTTACTTAATATATTATATAGAAAACACTTTTTTTAATTTCTTTTATTTTTCAGCCACGCCCACATTTGGAGGCAGAATTTAAGAAAAACCTCTAATTTTCCAGAAATTATGGATTTCGACTACTTTTTAGCCCAACTTAACTAAGGATAAGGAACAAAATTTAGCACATTAGCTTCACCGGGTTTTATACTAGATTTCGTTCCTACAAAGTTTTTGTCCACGCCCATGTTAAGAGGTTGATATTACGAAATTGTTGAATTCTACCCAAAAAACTACATTTTTGAATCGAATTAAAGAGTAATTGTTCAAATGCAGTTATTTCAATATTTTTGTTCCAAATCGAAA
Organism: Neoascia interrupta; assembly: GCA_947623515.1. Taxonomy (NCBI): domain Eukaryota; kingdom Metazoa; phylum Arthropoda; class Insecta; order Diptera; family Syrphidae; genus Neoascia; species Neoascia interrupta. The sequence continues at coordinate 133,312,238 of OX392463.1, forward strand.
AATTTGTACTTAATATGTTATGTAGAAAATATATAGTTCTACATTTGGTTTATGCAAAGTTTTGGGCCACACCCATATTTAGAGGCACAATTCCATAAAAACCTATAAATTTCCAGAAAAAAACATGGATTTCGATTGCTTTTTAGCTTAACTAAGTAAAGAATAAGAAATAAAATTTACCACATAAAGAACACCGGATACTATTTCAGATTTCCTTTATACAAAATTTTCGGCCACGCCCATCTGTAGAGGTCAATTTCACAAAATTATGGAATTTGAACCAAAAAATTACAGTTTTGCGTACATTTTAGCCGCAAACTTGGATATTTTTATGCTAATATTGATTTTCGGTAAAAGGGGTTGGACATGCCACGCCCCCCTTTTTTTTTTAAGTGTACAAAAAGTTAAAAGGAAGGATTTTTTTTTTCTGATGCATAAGTGGTAACGGGACGGGTATGGAAAACAAGAACATAAACGAATGGAAAGGAGAATAGGCATGGAAAGGAGAAAAGGAATGGAAAGGAGAATAGGAATAGGAAAAGGAAAAGGGTATACCGCGGTCCATTACAGACGGACCGAAGCTATTATATACGCACTGTTGCGCACTAATACGTACTCATAATATTTTGTGGCTATGTGTATGAACGATTTTTGAAATTGTTCATACATATATCCGTTACTGAGATAGAGGCAACACTCACACATTTTTAAGTTTCCTGATAGTTATTTTAAATTAAAAAAAAAAACGACTAAAGCCGCGTTGTCACAAGCAACGTAAAACGGGAACAGAAACAGAATCCCATACATAAGCAACTGAAACCTAAATTCGTTGAATGCTTTTTGTGTTGCTAATGTATGAAATTCTGTTTCTGTTCGTGTTCCTTGTGAAAACGCGGCTTAATTGAATTTTTTCGAATGAATTTTTATTTTTTCAATACTCTGTCTGCGCTAGCAATGACTATTTTATGACGGACAACGAACCAATACGAACCAATAAGCCCATCCACAGTCTCTTTCTATTTTTAACAAACCGCTAAAAACTTCCTCGTTTGCTTCCCCCAAAAATCGATGACTCGAAAATATGCCAGCCAGATTCCGGCGTTATTTCGTGAACCATGTCTTTACCAATGAACCAAGGCAATAAAACAAAGTTTAATTTCGCGAACTTAATTGCTTCTAAATATAAATTGTCTTTGGCATTGTCATCAGTAGTCCTCTGTGTTCTGGATGTTCTCGTTTATATTTTTGGTTTTATCCGTGGCGGCGGTTCGGTCAAGCCAACACATATTGCCATTATTCATTCACCATTTTTCAATAAATCAGCGAGACGTGTTCGCAATAATTTCATTCAAAAATTTCGTCCCTGCTACAGATTCAACCAAAAAGGAACGATGAGAAACAGTCTATTGTGCTTTGCAATAACCAAGTCAACCATTCCAACATCAGCCCAGTCGTGATGGAACTGCTAGCTGCCTACTGCCCACTTGCAGAAGCACAGATGCGCATGAAAAAACAAACGAACTCAGTGAGAGAGACTATCTCCCAGATACGCGAATTGTAACCACTATTCGGCCCGGTGGACGACGGCGGCGTCACGACTTAATTGTTACGCACTTTAGACAGTGCGCTGTACCAATGGACCAGGACGATGATCATCATCGTATAAGCCCATCCACAGTCTCAAAAGCCAGCATTTCGACTCACGAAAAGATTGTTGAACACGGTCCCGTGCGCCATGCTTCACTGGGGAATCTTTGGGTTGAGTTTTTTTTGAGGAATGTTTCATGGGTAGCTTGACTATACCTACACATAAAAAAAAACGAATAAAACGATTGAACCAGGAAAATAGCGTTTTCGTGATTCGGACATTATAGCAAATTTTCGCGAACGCGCACAGATGAACGCGCCATCGAGGAATAGAGCACCAGAATACTTGTTGGCTGGGTTACATGGTAGGTGGAATAAAATAAAAAAGGTAAAATCACAGCAAATCGCAACATTGTCCTTTGTTGCAATTGCAGACTTGGCAAGAAAAACAAAAACTAGTCGAACTAGACACACAAAAATTCTTTAGTCTTTCCGATTCGAAAATAATCTGATTTGCAAATCACGTAAATTTATGGAGTTTTTGATCGAAACTGAGGAATTTCCTATAGGAAAACGATCTTCTATGCATTCGTGGTCAATTCACATGGCACAGTCTTGACCGCCTATGCCTTTAGGTGTTATGAATGCGAAAGTCGAAAGTGGTTGGCTTTAGGTTCAAAGTTGAAGGCGACATTGAAGATGTTAATGCTTACCACAAAGACGCATCGGTGTGGTTTGGTGAACATTTGTGAACTTACCATAAAAATTTCGTAAACGGTCCATTGCGCGTTAAGCAAAAATTTTGAGGCGGGCAATATCATGGACTCGTTGCGAAGATATATTTCTCTGGCTACAGTTGAGAATCTACCTTGCAGTTTAATGTACAAGTGAAGACTTCGTCGAGGTTCTGAAGCCTTAGACTTTGTGAACCTCTCATGGAACCTATAAATAAATAAATAGAGTGGCGCAACAGCTCGATGTGAACCAGGGCCAACTTCTCAACAATGTATGCTGTGTGTGTTAATATCTTCACATACAAGGGGACCTACAATTTTTTGCCGAATCCGAACGGCACTCTGAGAAGTTTTTCAAGACAAATGATACTCTCGGAGGGCTTGTCAGACCCTCGCGGAGGTGGGGACCGTGAAAAAGAACAAGTATTTTTTTTTCAGGTGACGATGGCAGGATTCGAACCCAGACCTCCGGCGTAATAAGCACACACACTAACCACTACGCCACGGCGCCCCACATGGAACCTATGGAACACATGAAAATAAGAAGCTTTTTTCTCGTAGGTAATTCTTATTTTATCCAACTTTGTTACTTGACTGATATGATGCGGGGTTTTCATCTATTCAACAGCAACTCGTAAAAACTAATTGCATTTCGCGCTACATTGGCCCGAACGAGCAATTTCGACTAGTTCGGAATTTGCAACACATACCTTCGATGGATCTAGAAGTAAAACTTAAAAAAATCCACTGTAAAACTTTGCTGGTTTTGACGTTCACAATCAGGCATATAAGGGCTTGGAACTTGAACGCGCATAATGTTAAAGATCTTAAAGCACGTTTTTCAAAAGCTTTTAATTCAATATCAATTAGTCTTGATAACACCTCTTAAGATCGTAGGCTTTGACACTTGGCTCTCTAGTTTCTGTAGACTGTGTATATCACGTACATGACACGAGGCTAGCACTTTAAACAACTTTGTGTACCATCAAAAATTAACTCACTGCCATTGTGGCACCTCATAGGCTACTTGTAGTTGACTGCTACTTGACCACCTTCCTAACCGCTTCGACCGAAATGGATTATCTACTTTAAAACAACGACTTATAGTCGGAGAGCTGATGACAATTTTTTTTTACTGATTTCAAAAGCTTTCCAACTTTCATAAATTTGTTTTCCTGACTTAGAAGATTACAAAAATAACATTTTGCCGCCTGGTACCGGGGGCCTCTGGAAGAAGCACCGACTTAAAGTTGCACAAAAAAGTAAGAAAGTTAATCAATAGTAAGATGTCATACGAAGCTGAAATTTCATATTTAGCATCTCGTAGCGATTCCAAGTCATAAAAAATAAAATCATATTGGTAGACCTCTCGTAGTGGGTGTGGCATAGACTTAAAAATTAATTATTCAAATACAACTTATGCAATATTTTTGTTCAAAATCGAGAAAATTTTTCTTAATATATTATGTAGTAAACAACCAGTCCTACAGTTTCTTTATATAAGGTTTGGCGCCATGCCCACATTTGGAGGCAGAGTTTAAGAAAAACCTTAATTTTTTCAAAATATAGTTTATTTTAAGCCTAATTTATAAAAGAATAAGAAATAAATTTTACCATAGAATTTAGACCAGACTTCATTCTACATTTCATTCATACGAAGTTTTTGGCCACACCCATTTTTTGGGGTCATTTTTTTACTGATTTGTTGAAATCAGTAAAAAAGGTACACACAGGTATTGCTTCGGATTGGAAACGAATTGCAGATGTATATGTCGTTTTTCTTAAATGTTGGTTCAAAAACCTTTCGATTCCCTATGGTACTACAAGGCAATTATGATTATAATATACATAAATAAGAATGTTTCTATTTCAAAAATACTCTTATATTTATAGAATTTAATAACAAAAATTCTTATATCATTTCAGGTACGCACCTCAATTCTTTAGTGGTAGTAACCAATATTACGCTAATGTCATATGTAAGTTTTTCGTAACCTTAGAATAAAATAAATAGTTAAATGTCAACGGCTCAACGGCTTGATCACTGAAGCCGACTCGACTGCTGAATGATTTGACTGATTAAGGAAATGGACAAATGACGACTTTTTATTGCTTGACATTTGAAATTCAGCTTTTGTACAGCAAATTTTTTTAAATTTAACTGATGGAAACGTTTAAAAGTTTAGCTCTTTCACGCGCGTTATGTAATTATATAATAAGGATAAATCCCTAATCTCTATTGATGCTTTATGATATCAATATTGGGGTAGGGGTACAATTGCAGAAGCTAGCCGATTTGAAAAGTGCTTCAATCTATTAGTCTGGGCCTCAACAATAACGCAAAATTAATAAAATGTGTGCTTACTAGAACGGATTACTAAAGCCCAGCACAAATATGGAAGATTTTTATAGATCACTCCAAGTCTCCCAAATTTCCTTTATTTCGTTTTCATAACATAGTCCGGTGGCAAAAGACGATTCCTTCAATTTTTTATATATTTAAAAAAACTGTTAAAAGTTTATTGTTTTTTCAAAATTGTATGTGTTGACTTGACTTAACTAATGTAGTTCAGTCATTTAAAATATTTCAAGCACATCTCGCCAGCCCTATTACTATTTCAGACCCACTTCAGTTTTTTTTTTTTTAATTATAAACAAATTTACCCATTACCGTTTGAGAGATAGAAAGTAGAGCATGTATGTATTCTCGGCCTTTTTCTTATATGTATATAAAACTAATAAAATAGCACTTTTTTCAATTGCTGTTAGACTTTTTTTCAATATTATACAACCATCTGCTCTAGCTTTCGATACTTTTCTTACATTGTGCGGAATTAGATTTCTTAAAAAACGGTAAAAGATATCTTGTACTTCGTTTTTATAGCCCATCCCATAGGATAGAAGGTATATTAAGTTTTTCACATAGTTTGTAACACGGTGAAATAATAATGGTAGACCCCATATGCCCTTAAGGGCATATCATTGAGACAGAATTCTGAATCTAATAAGCCATGTCCGACCGTCCATCTGTATGTCACATATTTTTAGGCCTTACATTTTGAGCAAGGTAGCTGAAGTTTCGCGTATTTAAGCTCCACGCCATGCGAAGCAGTACAAGTGTAAACAATCGGTCTAAATGTGCTACTATCTCCAGAGCTTTCAAGGCTGTAAGACGTCTTAAAAGGTCAAATTTGACATTTAGCATCTCCTCATAATACAAAAAAGAAAAATTAATTGTTAAACCTCCTCCAGTAGGCGTGGCATCTACATAAAGGCTAATTTTGCACTTGAATTTTGTTAAATAGTTTTGCTGCAAATTGAAAAAAATTTACTTCATATTTTATGTAAAAAAAACTGTATTATTCTTTTTGTTTATACAAAACTTTGGACCAGAATTGAAGAAAAATCTAAAATTTTCCAGAAAAACGTAATTTCGACTTGCCTTGAGCCTTTTAGAAAAGAATAAAACAAAAAAAAAATTAGCAGGAAAGTTAAAAGAGATTGAAAGATTTCATTCCGGATTTCGTTTAAACAAAATTTTTAGCCTCGCCCCCTTTAAGGGGTCGATTTTTAAAAAATATTGAAATTGAAACAAAAAATTCATTTTTACATGCATTTAAGCGTAAATTGGAAATATCTGTGTTAATTTTGATAGTTTGTTATAAGGGGTGGTTGAACCACGCCCCTTTTTGAAGTTTTTACTACTTATAAAATGTGAAAAAATTACAAAAACATCAGCATTTTACAATGTGGGATTGAATGGGGTACTCAACGGTTCGTTTTACGCTGTTGCACTTACTCACTGGTTTCCTGTACGCTTTGTACTTAAACCAGGTTTGAGCAAGACCGCTGTTACCGTAAAAATAGGTACTAAAAGTTTTAAAAAATTATGGCTTTTGAATAGATAATAATAGAGTATTAATCTTTCCCCCGCCCCGGAGATAGATACTGGGTCGGACACATGTTTTTGCATGTAATTTTGGGATTTATTTTCGAAAATGCAACTAAACGGCAGTATAAGAACCCTTTCAAAAAAATAAATATTATTTAAGCACTTGGTTTAATTAATAAAAAGTTTTTAGTCATTTTGCTAGAAACTAGGAAAACGAAACGTGTATTTATAGAATTTTTATGAAAAATTTTATTTTTTTGAAAATATTGAATAGTTTGCCACAAAATCCTTGGCTGACCTTGTTCGTCTGGTCTCTTTTTAGTAATACTCAAGTCTAAAACGACTGCTCAAAAGCTCATACAAGAACCGCACGTAAGGACAAGCTTCCGTAAACTCGTGCTGTCTAAATTTAATTGGACATGGCTTCCATACTCTTTTAGGTTGTTTTCCATGATAAGATTTTTTTTTCACATTTGACACTGAAACAGCTTGGCAAGGCGTTTTTATGAGCTCAACTTTGCCAAAGGCAACCTCTTCGTCGTCGTCGCAATAATAATGTACACCAACACTGCAAAGCTCGTAAAATATTTATGCCGCCTTGATTGGGTTCAATACGCCCACCGTGCGTCTTTATGACCCACTGCCTTCCTCCAGGAAGAGACTAATTTTCGTCCGCACGGAATAAAGGAAACAAATTTATATGGACTTCCACGTTTGTCAATTATTAGCATTGGCTCCTTGGAGCATCTCAATTATATGACTCCTGGGCCATCGATTAGACAAACAAACAGATAAAGAGTCGAATCACGTGCATCCTTCCGCTTTGGCGTCGAAATAATTTTAATGTTTTTTGGTGGTTTTCACCTTTCTGATGCATTTGAAGTGGGTTTTGAAGGCGGCCATCAATCAATTATCATCATGCTACTGAACCACTGACATTCAAAAACCGCGCCATGCAGACATGCATGTACCTGCCTTCGCATTAGGCTTCAATATGTTTATCCAGCGAAAGCGAGAGACTATAGTGAAATCTCTAGAGAGCTAAGAGCTTCCGATTACAAGTCTGGAATTAGATTTGGGTAGGTTGGTAGAAATCCCAGCAATTATCCACTTTTTGTGGCAATTATCGGTTCGACTGACATCGAGGAGGTAGAGATGTGAATTCTTTACGTTTGACCTGAATTGGGGAGACCTTTCGTTGGATGAATGAAATTGGTTTAATAATTGGCCTAATGCGTTTTCCAATAGACAAGATTGTCTTGAATTAAAATTTTTCTCTTTCGATACAGAGGTAGATGTTAATTTGGCAAAATAAACGTCGTGTCGCGGCTTCACTGAGGCAAAGATTGGGAGAAACTTTTATGGGCGGGCAGTAAAGGGTCATCGGTCATTCAATGTGGCGAAGAGTCCACGCAAGTCTTGTCCAAATAGGTTACAGTCAGCTGCAGGGGCTTTAATAAATATATACAGCCGATAATTTGATGCAAATTGGGATGAGCATAGTTAATTGATTGGATATTATGCAGGCTAAGTGGAAATCAGGCATGTATTTTCTACGTTTCGGGGCTATTTTGGTCCTATAACTAGCAGGTAAGAGAGGTAGTTTAATTTGGAGGAATTTAGTTCGAAATCCATAATTTTGCTTGCGGGAGATACGTGAGAATTAACATGGTTGGTGGTTGACGTTAAGTGAACTAAGGGAGAAGAGTGGAAGACGGGGTTAAGTATCTACTTATTATGTTAATCGAGAATTTTTTAGTAGCCACAGAGTGTAAGCATGTGTTTTTGTGAAATAATTCTCCCAAATTCTTACACTTATTTCATTGGTAGTAATGATATTGGCTGATCTTCACCCTGCGCCTATAATGGGTGCCGTGAAATAAGGCCGAGCGAAATAACGCCGAATTCCAAAATTCGGCTTTACTTCGCTTTGGCGAAGTAATAATTCCAAAGTTCGGCGTTATTTCACTTTGACAAAGCGAAATAACGCCTAATGGTGCTTGCGAATTAAAGCCAAATGAAATGTGTACAGAATTCGGCTTTATTTCTTTTTGAGAAAGCGAAATAAAGCCGAATCATAGATAAGGCTATGGCTAAATAGTTCCAAAGCCGACTGTTCGAAAAAATTTGCGCGAATTCTTGAACTATTATTTTTTCATTTTCTTATCGATAGAAGATAGTTAATAAATAATTTTCAAGCAAACGAGAAATTAATAGTTCAAAAATTCGCGCGAATTCTTGAACTATTAATTTCACGTTTGCTTGAAAATTATTTATTAACTATCTTCTATCGATAAGTTAATGGATTAACAATAGTTCGAATTTTTTTTTACTTTTTTTTTAAGAATTAAGAATTATAAGAACAAATATTAGTTAAAACATTTTGAATTTGTTTATGTTAGAAAACTCCTTCAGCTCTATCCCTGTTCAGGGCTCCTATGAGAACAACTAGCGCTGTTGAGGAATATAACAGTCGACTAAGCCGGAAGTTGGTGAAATTTGGACATTTTTTTAAGTTCGTAGACTGCCTGCTTGATGAAGACGTCATAAAGTCAAAGGAGTTTATAATGTCAATAGACGGCACGTTCCAAATCCTTGAGCCGCCAAAAAAGATAGGGGACAACAAATTAAAGCGGCCTTAAATAAACTCGACAAAAAAATCATTTCGATCCATGATATTTTCAACCAAATGACAAATGAAAGTAACAATTTACTGTCTGAAGATGTGCTTATTGAAAGCGTAAGCGACGAAGATGAAGACGATTTAGGTCCTTGTGGAGGAGGAGCGGATAATTTTATTGTTGACGATGGCTCTCTTCTGTGTGTTATATGTTGTGAAAATGTTCGAACTGTTCTTCTACAGCCTTGTAATCACTTCAAACTGTGTTTGAAGTGATTACAAGGCTGTATACAGGATTGTCGGAGAGATATGTTAAGGTAAATAATCCGACTCTCTGTCCAATTTGCAGGCAAATTGTTCAAAGTAGCGGTGATGTTTCATCGAAGGCGGTGATGACCATGTTGGATGGTTTAAAATTGATTTGGCGTTTTTATGATTGAAAATTTATTTGCTTTCTCATAGAATGATCCATAGCCGGTAACGGATTTGTATTTGACGAGGAAGCTCACGGCTCCGTTGCTGTGTGAGAAAGATCAATATTGCCAATAAAAACTCCAATGACCATGCCTCAATGTAAAGTTGTATGAGGTATAGGCAGAAATCCTACAGTGCCATGTGGATATGGTGGAACTTTTCAGGTTATGAATAGTTCAACAACACATTTGTTGCATTTGAGTCCATTTACTTTCAAATATAAGTTCTTCGATTTTTTTTTAAGTTTATGTAGAGCCTGCAAATCTACTTGCCAAAACTAGGCAAGTGATATCCTGTGACTTTATACAAAAATTAAATGCAAGATGTCTAGTGCTTAGTGCTTATGCAGCTCGAGGGAAGTTAAATAGGACACTGAAAATAAAACCCTGGTATAATTGACAAAAATGCAGGTGTTCACTTAATCTTCTATCAAAATACGTCCAAAAAAACCATTTTATCAAATTGACAAAATTTTGTAACAATGACAAAAAATTATTTTTTCGTATTGGGAAAAATCCACTTGTTGTAGCAACAAAAACATTGTTTGGAATTAAAAAAAATTAACTGCCAACACTAATACTAACTTACTTACTTAACGTATTGCGTGAAAAGTGTTCACTGCGAATTTTTTTTTTAATTATGATTGTCCCCGTCAGGAATCGAACCTAGAGTTTTCTTCATACTCTGCTACAGAGAAGTCGAGCTCATTGACGCGCGCGGCCGTTGTTGCTACAAAATATTGTGTGCCAAGAAGTTACTTAAAGGAAGAAGGGAAAAAACTGACAAAAGTAAATTTTTCATATTGATAACGATTTTGTTAAATTGACAGTCTAAATTTTGTAGTTCTGATAAAAACCTCAAAAAAAGCTTTTGTTGTTCGAACAAAGTTTTTGTTGTTTTGTACAAAACGGAATTTTCTTTCTTCTTTTGGAAAATCGACGGAAAATTGTTTCATTTAACACAAACGTTCTGTCATAATGAAAAAAATCATTTGCTGATGTAATAAAAAAGCTATGTTACCAAATATTTTGCCAATTTGACAAAAAGCTCATTTAAATGGATTGAAATTTCTTTAAAATGACAATCTCATTGCTAAATCAACAATTTTGCTTTTGTTGAATTTTAACAAAAAGTTTTTGTCAATATTACCTTCAAAATTATTTTCAGTGTATTGACAGCACCTTAATATTATTTAATATTAAGGTGCTGCACCTATAATATTATTTAATTACTCAACGTTAAGGCCTAAGAATTTTTTACAGTCTTTAACAGTATTAAACTTTTTTTAAATGTTTTTTTTTTTTTAACTACCAACCGATGGAGCACTCAGGCACAACTACTCAGGCATTGTTGAACAATGCAGACTGTTCTTATTTACTGTAATTTATTTACTTACATATTACTGTGCTTATTTTTTCCGAGCTTGTTTGTTAACACACAATCACAGCCCCGAAAATCCGCCACCTAGTAATCGTTCCGCTGGCGCTGTATAAATGTCCTTTCCGCAGGCATTTTCAGAGGGAAGTCAGTTTCCCACGGACTCCCTATAACATGTCTGGAGCTTTAAGATTTATTAAGTCGCTAAATTCCGATTCCCGTTAAAAACTATGGGTTTTAAATTTTTGATTTTTACATCATTAGTGAAAGTTACATCCATGAGTTTCCATTACAAAACCATTTAAGAATCTACCTAAGACAAATTCTTGAACATTATAGCGGTACCGTGAAATAAGACCGAGCGAAATAACGCCGAATTCCAAAATTCGGCTTTACTTCGCTTTGGCAAAGTGAAATAACGCCGAATTTTGGAATTTGGCGTTATTTCGCTTTGAATTAATAAATAGTTTCAGATAAAATCTTTCAGATTCGCACCCAGAAAATTTGCCACACGAATGTATAACACGCGCTTCAAACGCATTCATAACATTTTCATTTGATTTATTTAATAAAATAAAGTTTTAATTTTAGATAAGTAAGAAATTTTTTACTAACTATAACAAAAATATGTGCGTAAATAAACTACTTATTTCAATTTTCATATGTATACCTATCAATCAATCACTCAAATAAAACGAAAAAGGAATGAATATTGATGTACAAAGTTTGAGAAAAACTTAAGAGATCTAAGAAAATTATCAGAAACTTATAAAAAAAAACTTTTTTTTTTAAGTTTAGAAAGTAGAAATTCACAATTTCGGAGTTTAACAATATATTTTTGTGCTACTTTGAACAATTTGCCTGCAAATTGGACAGAGAGTCGGATTATTTACCTGTGTTTGAAGTGATTACAAGGCTGTATACAGGATTGTCGGAGAGATATGTTAAGGTAAATAATCCGACTCTCTGTCCAATTTGCAGGCAAATTGTTCAAAGTAGCACAAAAATATATTGTTAAACTCCGAAATTGTGAATTTCTACTTTCTAAACTTAAAAAAAAAAGTTTTTTTTTATAAGTTTCTGATAATTTTCTTAGATCTTTTAAGTTTTTCTCAAACTTTGTACATCAATATTCATTCCTTTTTCGTTTTATTTGAGTGATTGATTGATAGGTATACATATGAAAATTGAAATAAGTAGTTTATTTACGCACATATTTTTGTTATAGTTAGTAAAAAATTTCTTACTTATCTAAAATTAAAACTTTATTTTATTAAATAAATCAAATGAAAATGTTATGAATGCGTTTGAAGCGCGTGTTATACATTCGTGTGGCAAATTTTCTGGGTGCGAATCTGAAAGATTTTATCTGAAAATATTTATTAATTCAAAGCGAAATAACGCCAAATTCCAAAATTCGGCGTTATTTCACTTTGCCAAAGCGAAGTAAAGCCGAATTTTGGAATTCGGCGTTATTTCGCTCGGTCTTATTTCACGGTACCGCTATAATGTTCAAGAATTTGTCTTAGGTAGATTCTTAAATGGTTTTGTAATGGAAACTCATGGATGTAACTTTCACTAATGATGTAAAAATCAAAAATTTAAAACCCATAGTTTTTAACGGGAATCGGAATTTAGCGACTTAATAAATCTTAAAGCTCCAGACATGTTATAGGGAGTCCGTGGGAAACTGACTTCCCTCTGAAAATGCCTGCGGAAAGGACATTTATACAGCGCCAGCGGAACGATTACTAGGTGGCGGATTTTCGGGGCTGTGATTGTGTGTTAACAAACAAGCTCGGAAAAAATAAGCACAGTAATATGTAAGTAAATAAATTACAGTAAATAAGAACAGTCTGCATTGTTCAACAATGCCTGAGTAGTTGTGCCTGAGTGCTCCATCGGTTGGTAGTTAAAAAAAAAAAACATTTAAAAAAAGTTTAATACTGTTAAAGACTGTAAAAAATTCTTAGGCCTTAACGTTGAGTAATTAAATAATATTATAGGTGCAGCACCTTAATATTAAATAATATTAAGGTGCTGTCAATACACTGAAAATAATTTTGAAGGTAATATTGACAAAAACTTTTTGTTAAAATTCAACAAAAGCAAAATTGTTGATTTAGCAATGAGATTGTCATTTTAAAGAAATTTCAATCCATTTAAATGAGCTTTTTGTCAAATTGGCAAAATATTTGGTAACATAGCTTTTTTATTACATCAGCAAATGATTTTTTCATTATGACAGAACGTTTGTGTTAAATGAAACAATTTTCCGTCGATTTTCTAAAAGAAGAAAGAAAATTCCGTTTTGTACAAGACAACAAAAACTTTGTTCGAACAACAAAAGCTTTTTTTGAGGTTTTTATCAGAACTCCAAAATTTAGACTGTCAATTTAACAAAATCGTTATCAATATGAAAAATTTACTTTTGTCAGTTTTTTCCCTTCTTCCTTTAAGTAACTTCTTGGAACACAATATTTTGTAGCAACAACGGCCGCGCGCGTCAATGAGCTCGTCTTCTCTGTAGCAGAGTATGAAGAAAACTCTAGGTTCGATTCCTGACGGGGGCAATCATAATCAAAAAAAAATCCGCAGTGAACACTTTTCACGCAATACGTAAAGTAAGTAAGTTAGTATTAGTGTTGGCAGTTAATTTTTTTTTAATTCCAAACAAATTTTATGTTGTTACAACAAATGGATTTTTCTCAATACGAAAAAATAGTTTTTTGTCATTATTACAAAATTTTGTCAATTTGATAAAATGGTTTTGCTGGACGTATTTTGATAGAAGATTAAGTGAACACCTGTATTTTTGTCAATTATACCAGGGTTTTATTTTCAGTGTCCTATTTAACTTCCCTTCGAGCTGCATAAGCACTAAGCACTAGACATCTTGCATTTAATTTTTGTATAAAGTCACAGGATATCACTTGCCTAGTTTTGGCAAGTAGATTTGCAGGCTCTACATAAACTTAAAAAAAAATCGAAGAACTTATATTTGAAAGTAATGCAACAAATGTGTTGTTGAACTATTCATAACCTGAAAAGTTCCACCATATCCACATGGCACTGTAGGATTTCTGCCTATACCTCATACAACTTTACATTGAGGCATGGTCATTGGAGTTTTTATTGGCAATATTGATCTTTCTCACACAGCAACGGAGCCGTGAGCTTCCTCATCAAATACAAATCCGTTACCGGCTATGGATCATTCTATGAGAAAGCAAATAAATTTTCAATCATAAAAACGCCAAATCAATTTTAAACCATCCAACATGGTCATCACCGCCTTCGATGTTTGCCAGCCGCGGGTACACCAGCGTGATCATCATCGCTGTGCTCATGGCCTGGCCATCATCACCGTTCTATATACTCATACACTTCGTGATCCTCGGGCAACCTCAGTTCATCCTCTTCGTGCCAAGAACAAACAACAATCAACACAACATAACCGATATGTTACCATTATTATTTTTATGTGACTTATATAGGGTGCAGTGGTGCTTTTTGCCTCATTCCCGGATCCTGGTTTCGTTCGATCCTGAAAAATCAATTGCTACCCTGAGGTGAGGAATACACCCGATACAGCCCGCGCATGTGAACTCCATATCAAGATTGCCTTTCGATCTGAGTGTGAAAACGTGTTGAGAAGAAAAATTACCATTGTGATGTTGTGATTTGATGGCCTACCAATTGCTCCAGGAGGAAAGATTCGTTTTCGGAGTTTTTGCTTTATTGCTTTGGACAGCGGTCTCGTGTATCCGATGTTTTCCTGGTTTCTTTTAACTCTGGTAGGCCAAATTGGTGGCCAAAAATGAGAGCATCAGCATCATCATCTTTCAACGTGAAACATTTTTTTCGGCGACATATTGACGGGTGACATTATTTTATTATTCCAGGATGTTTTTGCCCGCGTGTATCTGGCAACGATGTCCGGTGACAGCTTGACAGGAATTAGCGGTATGTTGTTTTTGTTCGGGTCTTCTTTGTTTGATTCGACTTGCAGCAATGCGTTTTTTTCTGTTTTTGTTGTTGAGAAAGGAAAGTTTTCAGCAAACAAATCATGTTGCATTAACTGAAAAGAATGTTTTACTTCTGACATGGCGGGATTTAAGCAACATTAAAAGAGGGTTTCGTTGAAATGTTCATAGGTATATATACATAATTGACGTTTCTTTTTGTTTGATAAAATCAATGGGGGCTGTTGAATTTTTAAGGCAATTCCTGGTCGCTTTAGTTTTGTATTGAATTGAAATTGGCTAATGCTTCTCAATGGCTTCAGAAACTTCCCCTGGAACCCTAGTGACAAGCTTTCGATTCAGGGAGACATATAAAAGTATTGCTCATTCCACATGGTGAAGTAGCAGTTCAACATTCAGATTGCCACGAATACTGCAATTCATCCCAGAATACTTATTTCGACAGCTTTTACGTACCTGTACCTACCTCAATCTTAATTGTTCTGTCACAATACAATAACTTTCCAATGATTTAATTTTTTCGGCCATGGATGAGGCGCGTATCTCTCCAAGCTCAGGTATCCTGCGGACCCGGCCACCATAGTTCTTTAAATATTATGTTTTTGTAGTAATTTGTGGCGTTAACCTTCATCCGGCATCACGTAACGTAGATGGCCACTAACCCATTCAAATTTTTTCTGGCTGGAATGGCTTACCCGTGTACAATTGAATCAAAAATATTTTTTGCCAAGCCTGCGCTTCAACGTCGAGTCCATATATTATAAAAAGAGAGGCTGAGAGATCGCGGCCCTGTCAAATTCTACTCACACATTAAAAGGACGGAATTGGACTTAATTTATTCGGATGCAGCTTCAGCAGTTGCCGTTCTTATATCTGCAGTAGCCATATTTGCTAAAAAGACCGAATGTCTTGCATTCAGTCTTCAGCAAAAGGCAGCTGCTATATTCGTATAACCTTGCAAATCTCCACAGTTTATCACGAAGTGGCTGGCTATAAGCCTTTTCAAATTTTCAAAGCACGTGTTCAATAACCACAATGAGCCTTGCCTGTTCTAACTTGCTTGCATGTTTTCGCCCCTTAAGTTACCGGTTTGGGGAAGCAAAGTTCGCATGTTCAATTTACACAAAGTAGGTTTTCTTCTGCTCTCTCTGGTTGAACTCCAAACCAAAGATGATGCTAAAGATGTGTGGTTCTCGGTGTCGGAGTTTTCTTATCTTTTCACTTTTCACATCTCTTTCAGCTGCAATGACTTCTTAAAAATGTGCTGTGCGAATTGTTTTCCGACTCAATATATATTTTCAATATATTTTCCGCTATACGCGGCTCACAAATCTTGATTTTTGGCTCGCTTGCGTAAAAATCCTTCCGTTGATCCCCTACGATCCCTCTCAAAACCTGAGCAGCACTTTTCTTTTTTTTGAGTGTTCTTTTTGAACACTCGACGGTACTGCGAAGAAATCTATATCAATGTTGCCAGATGTATGTGTAGAAGGCTTTCGAGTGAAAAGAATGGGTTCATAATAGACAACCTAAGACTGGAGTTAGTCCAAAACTTCTGTGCCCACAAAGACTGCTAAACGCAATCCCGAACATCAAGCCTCTGCTTATAGCATAACTTCCTCCTGTAAGATTTATGCCTTCCCGAGGGATTACCCAGTACACCTACCAGTTACAGCCTGCCCTGGAGCATTTTTGCGAAAGCGTTGAAAGTGTTTTTATGGCGCGTATATTTGACACGCATATAAACTGTTCGTCCGGTAAAAATTAGCCAATGAAGAGGTTTCGTTATCGGTTAGGTGAAGTTAAATAGCCACACAAGTTTCCCTAGCCGAGTTTTCTTTTCGCAGAGCGTCTTTGCTTTTAAAACTTGTTGTATATGCAATCATTAATTTTTCACCTAACCTAGTGTGATTGAACATGAATTTGTGTTTTTCGAAATATTCTTTAGTCTTTCAGAAAGCGGGTAATTGGCTCCCCAGCAGTTCTAAGGCAGCATCTCCAAAGAGCGAGGATTACTTTCTTCACCTTTCCTCTCTCCTCTTTCTTAATTTTTTGAACCTACAGAGGCACTCATCTTGGCGTTCCCATCTCGCCAATATATTCTTTGGTAGCCTATATGCCTCCTCAACCCAATATGATATATTTAAAACCACTTTACCGCGCGTCGACGTTTCATTAGTTTTGATATACAATTTCGGAGACCCTATTTATCATTTTTTGAAATTCGGCTAAAACTTTATTCAAATCATTCCCCTAAGAGTTCCTATATCTATAGGCACCACCCATAACAGTCATCCTTCAGCACCAGATGTCGCACTACAGTCAAAATTGACTGCACCTAAGCGTACCCCATTCAAATAAATTTTACATTTCAAGAACCCTGCACTGTAATATAAATAAAATCTAGCACCATACAATAATCAGCAAAAATTGCGCTCAAGGACCAGTAGGTACAAGGGAAACCAAAACAGTTGGCACTTTCCGCCCGTCCATTTAAATGTTCGCCCCCTCAGCTTCTATAAGCGGCAAGTTTTGCTTATTTCCGCCTGTATGTCGGTGATGCCCCAATTTTGACCCTTTTGCTTGTTGAAACATTTGTGCAGAGGAAAACTAATTAAATAAATAGGACACAGCGAAGAAAGCAGCAGCAAAAGAATAAAACGAGCAAAGAATTAAATCAAGTCCCCTTAATAACCAAGAACTAACTTAGGTAGGTTAGGTACATACAATGAATAAATGAAAAAGCAGAAGGCAAAAAAAAAAACAGTATTATACTATAGCCTCTAACCAAAAATTTCAATTTTGCCAACACTATTATAAAAACCATCTGCCGGTCGAGCTTTTTTTGCTGCCTTTCGCTTGGCCTAGTCATACAAATTCTATGACAGCGGGATAACATTTTGCCAAGGACACTTTGTCCGAGCAAAAAGAAAAAATGCAGTAAAGATATAAGAAAATCTTTGTGAAGCTCGTACCTATTCGCAGTCGTTGTCCTGAATTACCTGAGTATAATTTCTTTTTTAATTAATTGCATTTGTCCTTTTACTATGAAGTCGTCCTTTTTGGCCGAAAGGCGGTGGTGGTCGTAGATGGAAATTAAGGTCCTTCCCAGTGTTATTTCACTGATGTCCCTCAGAGTTTACTTATTTTTTGTATGTGTTCATATAGATGAAGGACATCGAGTTATTGAGGCTATTTGTACAGTTGGAGTTTAACTATATAATAGTTGTTACAAGGTTTGTGTGTTTAAGTCTTGTGTCTACATGCATTCCAAGAAGACAAAGTAGAAAAAGTGTCGCTCGAATTCTTGCAACAACTTTAAAGGACCAAACCAAAGTAAATAAAGAGTTACATAAATTCGGTGGACAATAGAATGTGTACCTTTTAAAGAAGTGTGATATTGTTTACGATGAAATATATGGTAAATTTTAAAATCTTGGGTTGCCAAGGAATAAATTGTGACATTCATATTAATTTTTAAGTTTACGAGTAGCTCCTTGAAGATCTTTGAGAGAAATTGAGAGAAATTTTATGGTTTTTGATTTGCCCACCTTTGAAAAAATAAAAGGAAACTGTTTAACAGCTAATAACCTACCGGCAACCCCTGTAAGGAGCTACTGTTGGTTTTGGAGTAGCTGCAAGGGTGGGTGTTTGAAACAAAGTGATAAATAAAAATTCAATACATTATTTAAATAAAGTTTAAAACTGAAGGGGATCAAACGATATTTTTAAAGTGGGATCCAAGTAGATTAGAATTTTGAAAGAGCAGGATTTTTGGAGACAGTATATAAATAGACCGGGAGTTCGAAAGACTGTGTTTACAAACTTAAATGGCGGGACTTCCTAAAAAAGGGAAGATTTAAAAGTTGGCTTCCGACACGCTTCTTAAAAAAATAAAAATAAAAATATTCTTTTTTGGCATTTGACCTATTCCATTTTTTTCGATTGCAAGTCCGAGGCACCTCTTAACTAAAGATACCGAAGTCACAATTCAATCTTCGTTAAGTTTTATAAGAAAATGTATACATTTTTGAGAAATGAAAAGTAAAAAATGGATGACATTTTTCAAAGTGTTTGAGATAAATTTTGAACCGCGTAGTGCACAAAGCCAATATTGATAACATTTAAAAAGCAACTCAAACTTGAATATATTTGTCAGAAAAATATTTCACACAATACTGCTGTTTTAACGCATTTTCCAAAAAAAAAAATAGCAAAAACGCATTAAAAAAATGTGCCCTAATTCATTTGACAAAACTTGTCACATAGTCTCTTGTTGAAAATATGTGCACTTATGCAAACTGTAAGAAAGTGAAACCCTTACCAAGTCCAATCACCAGTTTTGTACCCAACTCTGTTTCTCATCTTTTCAAATGATCTTTTGTCTCTTAATTTCTGAATGAAATTCTACGAGATATAACGACTTTTGCCTTTACCCCCGACTTAAGCCAGCTTATTCAACTGATTATTTACATTATTTGCTCCAACAGTCAGCATTCCAGTCCAGCGCTATCACAACAATTCAACAGCTAGTTGCCGAAGTAAAAGTGCACAAGGACGTAGTTCTGTTTTACCCCAGTTGTATGCCCATGTGCATTCCTTTGACAATCGCTTTACCTACAAAGGGTAAACGTTGTTCGAGTTTCAAATGTGCCAACTCACCTGGCAACATCCTAGCCAAACAATGTGCCACTTTAAGTTTGTGTCGTCTCTCTCTTGTTCGCAAACTAGCTATTTTAGTGTTATACGACGAGTGAGTGTTTGCCTCATGCCCACAAAGGACGTACCTAATACCAAAGAAAACTCTTGTGCTAAACGAATATTTCGTCCTTTCAAATTAAAACCGGCTACGCGCTACAGGCTGCTGGCAAAAGGACTCCTAAATAGAACTGTACTTACATTACAGTACTGTCTCTACTGGTTTGTGCTGTTCGTTTGTCTGCAAATACACAAGGACATCTCCGCTTCGGCTACACATAAACACAAAAGAGCTCATATTCTTATACTTAAAATAAAACAAAAGTGGCTCCTCCATACATATCACACACCGATCCACTCGATTGCACAGAAACAACTCAAAAAGGACTCCCCCCACCTTATACAAACTCTAGTGGTGTAGTGCCCCATCCTCGCTTGCGTCCACACAGTTATTCTTTATCCTGTTTCAGGTTGTTTATTTTTTATGTGTGTCCTTTTTTATGTGTATATATTTGCTGCCTAGGTAAACGGTAAACTTTTATTACATTCTGCTGTGCTCTGCAGAGAGTGCCTTAGCCTCGGTTTGTCTGTCTGACTGGCGGATGGCTGGCTGTTTGCTTAGTGAATGAGAATGGTACACATATTATAAGGACACACAAAACAATCGTAACAACATTCTGCGAGTACGTGATTTCATTTAAAAGTTCAGTACAATTTGTTGCAGGTTACATGCTGCGGTATGTCTTCCTTCGTGTATACGTGTAGCCAAACATATGTAGCTGCCGCACCAGGCTACCACGTAAGCAAGCCCATAATAAGGACACAGATACAGTGTACGGTGGGAGAGAGATATACTCTCAATATAATCCTGGCGCAAACAAAACGAACGACCTCCATTTTTATCGTTATTACATTACACAGAGAGGCAAAGGCTACAACCTACAAAATGAGGGCGAGCGAGGGGTAGCTGCTAGGGATTGAGGCCAGTGGTGGATAGGAGCTTTTGTTGCTTAATTGCAAAACCTGTAATTTGCGCTACGTTTGTTAGATAATTTGTTTTTACCGTTTCACCGTTAGCAGGAAGTCGTTCAGTTGTCGGTCGGCGTTGTCCCCCCCGCTTGTCTGCTCTACTTGCTGGCGCAACACATGTTTAGGCCAAACAACAGATTTGCACTACAATTGTCCAGCGGTTGGTACTGATGCGGCTATACCACTGCAACAGGACGACAAGGACGAGTAAGCTTTCTCTAGGCACTCATAGCTATGGTAGAGCAGTTAAATCGTAATCATGTTTGGAATTGTTTTGGCGGGTAATTGTACAGGTGGGTTGGTGTCGGCGTGGCTATGTTCGATGGTCATGTGCCTTGATTACCGTGGGAGAAAAATAAGGATTTTTCATTTTAGATTACGATTCCTTGTGTTTATTTTTTTTTCTACATTTATGTAAGTGGCATTTCCGGTGCCATGAAGTTCCATTTCATTTAAACTTTTGCTGTTTTAGTTTTTGTCTTTGCTATGGGAAGTTGTGTTTATTTGCCTTGTATACATGTCAAATGACCTCTGGGGTGCCTAAACGACGTCATTTAATATTTACGAGGTAGCTCGCAAAGATTTGAGAAATGGCTTGTCCATTTTGTGGGTGATCTATTTATTAGTCGCAATATTGGGCTAAAGTTTCCAACTTTAACATGTTTTTGTTGGAAATTGTTCAAGGTTAACCGATGAAAGTCGAGGAATGAGTGCAATGTCTTTGTTGGCAAAATAAAAGTCTAAATTGATTTGAACTTAGACGTTTGCTTTCTAAAAAAAAACAAGTTGAAACCTTTTAATGGAAAAAAAATCTCAAAAGTTTTATCATTAGCAAACTTGTCAAAGGAAATGTACGGTTGGAGAGGTTCACAAGGTGAATTCTTCTTAAAAGCATTCTTTTATGTACTCATAATGAGCACGCACAAACCCTTAAGAAGAAATGCGACACATAGATTTATACAACGATGCCAGTCGTTCGTTTCTAAACAATGACGATGTTCGAAAAAACGTTTTTTATAAATAAAAGGTAAACCCCTGAGATGAAGGTCTTTGGGGTGAGCAATGCCCTGATGAGTTTTAAAATCGATGCGATCATAATTTACATCAAGACAAAATAGGTTCCTATAATGCGGTTTGTGTCCCAGTCTATCAGGCAGCGGTTAGGATTTTTTTCGTCGGAGGTTGCTACTCTCCGATTGAGCACTCACACACAATTACTGGTCCACTGTGCTTTCATGTTTCACCTTGAAATGAGTTCAGATTCAATTTTCCGAACTTTCTAGGTCAGCCTGCCTTTTGTGTACTGAAGCTTGGAACCTTCCCAAGGGGTATAAATTCGCTACTATTAGCGTTCAATCATATATGTATGCATTTCCTCCTTATTAATTTTCTTGAAAGTTTTTAGTAATGATTGGATATTCGATTTGACCAAATTTTTCGTGACCAGAAATAACTTCAGCTATTGAGAAACGTACCCGTTTTTACAAGGCTATTCAATTCCAGGCTCGCGAGTGAGTTTAAGATAGTGTTCTTTTTTGCCTTTAAATGCCGAAATTCCACTTCTTTCGAGTATTAAAGTTTTTTATATAAACATGTGAGTAAGTGCAAGAGTGTCTGTAACGAAATTTTTAACACCCGATCTCATTTCCCCAGCAACGCAAAATCTTGAATTTTTTTGGGCTGAATTCTTTCACTGGAAGTGATTTGGGTGTTTGGACACAATTCGCCTGCCGGTCTCGATCATATCTCTTAAATGTCCTTGGGGTCTACGGTCATTGTTTCACTGTGTTGCAACTACATAAAAACTAGTGGGAGGGTTACAATCCGCTTAGGCAAATCGTTGGATACCCCATCCCAATTGACCACTGTCAAGCTCCGAATGGTGTCATAAATCTTGGTTGTTAAATTTCAGTTAATAATCTTCTCCCTAAGAAAGGGGCGTGGCATCCCACCCCTTCTCAACAACATCGTATTTTTGTTTATATTTTTTATCAGAAGTGGTATACACGTGTTGACTGCATTTTTATAATAAAAATTTGGTTTATACTTAATAAAATTACTTAATAAATTTATTCACTTGATAGCTTACGCACATATCTGAACATTTTATAGTGAAAGTTTTTTGGATTTAAAGCAAATATATCAAATAAAAATCGTTTATTAGAATGCATATTAAGTATGATCACACCTACAAGGCGGCGGTATTCGTTTTTTTTTTAAATGCCAATCAAAATACACTTAAGCGAGGATATCGCATACCAAATTTCAGCTTCCTGCGACAACCTTGATTTTTCATGCTATTAAGTAAAGTGGGCGTGTCAGTGGGCGGATTTCAAAAATTTTTACACTTGTACTGCTTCGGGACCTAGAAAGAACAGATAGCATGTTTCAAGCTCCTAGCTCAAAATTTAAGGCCTAAAAACTACCGACAGACGGACGGACGGACGGACGGACATGGCTCATTCGACTAACAATTCGGTCTCGATCATATGCCCTTAAGGTCTTGGGGGTCTACTGTGATTATTTCTCTACGTTACAAAATATGAATCAAACTTAATATACCTCCTATTCTATGGGATGGGGTATAGTTAATATGTATACACAAAAATGTAAATGTAAGATCTTCCGTATTGGGGCATTGATGTCCATCCACACTAGATGACCCAGCTATCGAACCGCAGCCGTTGTGTTAACGGTGTCGGTGTACAGTCCATACGGTTCTCTGTTATATGTAACAGAGGTGTAACAGGTTCTCCTCCTCCAATGTAATTGGGCGAGCTTTTGAAAGATTGTGCCTCTGGTGTTTTCGCGGGAGTTCTGCACAATTCTATGAAGTATGATGCAAAAGAAGTCGCATTACAGCGCGGGTAACTGGCTTCAGCAGTATTTTGGGTAACGAGCTGGCTTGTCTATCATTCGTCCAAGAAATGGAAGCACATTACGAAAAACGATTTCAGAAAAATGCTGGGAATATTTTTCGTAAGAAAGCGGAAAAGGTGGAGTTTTCTGACAACTTAACTTCCCTCCGTAACTTCTAGTCAAATATGGTCAAACCAGAATAATATACTGTAATGTTTTTGCCTGGGGTTCTCCAAAAAAAACTCAATTTCACAATGAAACACTTAATTTATCAAACAAACTTATTAAATTTTACTACTTACAATTCAACACTTTCAATTCAATCACTTTTTACTTTATTACCTGTTTTCACAAGTCCACGTTTAAAATATCACCTTCCCGTACGAACGAGCCTGTCACCCGTGTATTTATACAAAATTAAGCACCTTCTAGTACGTTCCATACATCCCCTTTGGTAAACTTCCATTGGTACTCTTCCGTCGAATTCCAAGAAGGAGATATCGAAATTCGAACTTCGAATATGCCAGCTGACTGAAATGACAGTTGGGTATGTTCGTTTAGTGAATCGAGCGGGTGTGTTCGTAGAGTGAATCGATGGGTGCATTCAGCGACACCTGTCTGTTGTTTTATTTCTTTTCGCCACAAATTAATACCTATTTTATTTTTTTTGTCGAAGGCTATCCGATTATCCGATGGAGCACTCAGAACCATTGTACTACCATACACACACCAGTTTTGCACTCACTACGTCAGCATTTTTTAGCACTACCATTTTAGTAAATCAACTTAAATTATTTTAAGCGTTGTGCACATCTACCCAAAAAAACTTTTAATTTGTTGTAAATTTCATGAAAATCTTCACTACTTGGGGAGATGAATTGGTCCGAAGTGTTTTAATGTATTTATTCGTTTTTCTCATTCAATTCCAATCTACGCCAAATACGCTCTAAGTTTAAGTTTGATGCGACAATTTGTAGCACCAGATCAGAGCCAAATTTTCGTTTCAATGTTTTAACTATCAAATTTGCATTGTAATATGCTTATAGTAAGAGCACTTAATATGTGTTGTTGTTATTACGAATAATTTCGGTCAAAATAATTCCTATGAAATATTGAATTTTAACATTTAACATAGAAACGTTATTTAAAACGGTGCATTGCCAGCTTTAGTACCTATTTCCCAAAACACACCAATCGTATACATGTTAAGATCCTCTCAGAGTGCTTACACCCATTTCCTTCTGCCTATTCCTGCATTATTTATTATTTAACTGACCACAAGCTCCATCTTTTTACATCCTTTTCTTTGGCTGAAAAAAAAAACTACCGCCATAAACTCCACGTACTGCCATAAACCGCTCCCAAAATGACAACCTCTTTCATGACACTCACTCGAAAGCAATTTTATTCCCCTCGGTGCTCAGGCGCAAGATCCTGATTAGATGTTTCTCCGCCTCGCTGTGTAGTTACCTGCGCCAAGAACGACTATCGGAAACATGGTCATAAACCTCGTATTGCGTCCCAATCGATGGCAAGTGATAAAAAATTGTCACATAATAATAAAAATAAATCCACGGCGAACAATTCTTGTTCAGCACCGACAACTACTTCAACTACTTGGATGACGACCCCTGAACGATCTCTTTTCCTCGAGCTGAACACGCAGGCAAAGTACACTCGTCGTCGCCGAGAACCCTGACGATCCATTGGACTTGGTTCATTCTGTCCTGTTCGGTTTATGAATTTGCATCTGTACAAACTGGACAACCTTAGCCTCGTCTGGCTACCCAAGAGCTATTGATGTAGCTGCTGTACAATGGACCAAAGGAGTTGCCAATTTGAAATTCATTTTAGGTTTCGGGTTTTTTTTTGTTTCTTGTCCAATGGTGGGGTATATCATGTCGTTGTTATTGTATTTTCCAGGACAAATTATCTCCTTCGATATAAATCTGAATAAGCACCGCGTGCGGCTCGCCTCAATCGATTTTGTGCGCTGTGCGCTGCACTCTGTAACAGCTACAAGTTCAAGATGGGCATCGACTATGTGTGTTTTTGTTAGTGAAGGCGTGGCATTGAAGAAAAGAAAATATACGACCAAAAACAGGACAACAACAAGAGCTCGAACATCAAATTGTTGTTAAGGAGAGCAAAGAGCCGAAACAAGAACACCGGACAGGGGTCTATTGTACGACCATGGGGTCATAAGATGATGTGATGCTGAACACAAGAACTCACTCAGGATGGCCTGTGGTGACGATACTGGAGAGTAGCAAAGGAGTCTGCTATTAAATTGTCCATATATGTAGATTTGATAGTGCGAGGCAAATGCGAGCAATCGGGTGACGCTGACGACAATTATCAGGCTGACGGTAAGCTTTAAGCCTTTTTGGCGACTACAATATGAACAGTGTGTGTTAAAGGGAGGGAAACAGTCTTTGTGTAATAAACTAATGACAAGCATTCATGTTGGTAAATAACTCTTCAAAGCTTCTTGTACTTACAAGAAGAAGAGTTCGCCAACCTGCAACGTTAATTTCTGAATCTCGTTGACGACGAAATTAGCGAAAAGCTTGTGTCGAGTAACTTTCGGATGTCAGAAAAACGAAGCTGCACTCTTGCGATCCTGAAATGTTGATCTTTAGTTGGTTGTTTATATAACGCATCCCGGAAGTTGTTCCTCGAACGGTTGAAGAGAAATTATTAATTTTCTTGGAAGTTGCTCGGCTTGCTTTCAATATCTAAAGCTCTCAGACAAAGTAAATGTTCAGCACATTGAAACTAGAGCTTCGCTTCGGAGCCTCATTACGTAACATTACGTTTTCTCTTTACGTTTGCCAAACGGAACGGTTGAAGCCGAGGCAACATTTTGTTCGGAAATGCTGAACTCGTAAACGTCAAGCACTCAAGCTAAGGCGAAACCAAGGCTTTTTGTGAATCCCAATTTATTTCTCCAAAACTTTCCCATATTTTTTCTAAAACGTGTTGCAGCTTCATAATTTTCGATAATACCAAAAATTAGTTGCTTTTGTCCGGTAGATTTTCGGCAAAAAGTCTTCACTGAGAGGCTACCAGGGAGGGCACTGCACTTCCGTGTGCTGTTGGAGCTGTCAGAAGTCTTACACACTATTGTCTCGCGTGGTTGTCTGTGTTTGTCCGACTATTTGTGAAGAAATGTCTTGGACTAAAGACACCGATCGCATTAGTCTTAACACTTCTCTCCGCCACTTGCCACTTGCTTCTTCTATCTGAAGAAATCTGCCATTATGAGGACCTTTACTCTCAGAGTCGAGGAGAGCCTTCACGTTCCAGAAGCAAAGCACTGTCGAGCTACCCAACAACAGTCAAAAAGTAACAATGGAGTAACAACATTTCTAAGACGTGACAGACGTAACAAAGGTTTGGTTGTAAGTATCAATAACACGCTTTGTATTCACACTCATTTGCGGAAAATCATCCTCCAAAGCCGTCTTAAATATTTCTTATTTAAAGCACCTATACTACTTCTCTGTACCCTGTTTTTCCTGTTATATTGTAGGTTCTCCGAAATCTGAACCCAAAGTGAGCTTTAGTCACTATGATCGAATTGTGTTCTTTAACACTTTGTTTTGGTACACGAACCCTGGGCTCGTCTTGACCAAGACTTCCCCCCATTTAATAAGAGCAGAACCCAACGGCTACAGTCGACCAGAAAAACAAAAAACGTCGCAGACAAATGCCCAATTTAAGGCCAAAAATCTGAAATGGGTCGCAAAATCTTTACCTTCCTTTGCCTGGTTTTAATCTGTAAAAGTGCCGCTGGCTGGTCTACATGGCACATACACCCGTGCAGGGCACAAAAATCGCCGTACGATGTGAAGAGGTGTTGGGGTTGGGATACTTGAAGCAAGACCTCTATGAGTGGTCCTTTATGGGCTTAACACGGAACACACAAACGAAACGAGGTGTTTGGCGGACAAATATATCGTTCGGTGTCAATTGGAACACAGCCCTGCAACGCTGCCGCCGCGCCGCCACCGAAAACAAAGGCAAATATTTTTGTTTGTTGCTTTTTGCAGCCTTATCCCTCGGCCGTTTCTAACTTGGTTGCAAGCAGAATTTATATTCGTTGTAGGCTGTTAGGCTAATTTAACTTCGGATGGAGACGACAATGTCCACATGGTCATGCTTTAAAGGGAAGACGAGAGAAAAAAAAGCCCAACCAAGTAATGGATGATGGTCTTTTAGTGTTGTGCCTCCTATGTTGTGTGAGTCTTCTCCAAGGCAATCTATTACCGTGCGGATGAGAGATGTAATTTAGCATACGTCGTCGCCTCTGCCGCATGTTAAGTCTGGAAGCTTGAGACTTCTCGCAAGACAAAACACCAATATCCTGGGCGCGTAAAGTGTGATAAATCAGCGTGTGTGCTGGTAGGAGTGCTTGATTCCAATTTGTTTGGATTTCGACACTAAAATGTTGCTCACGGTGTTGCTGAAAATACAGGCATTGTCACCATTGTAAATGGGGTTAATGCGATAACATTTTCTTTGTGTAGAAAAATTGAAAACTTTGGCTGTGTGATTCAGAGGTGATTTAGATTGGTTAGACGTCGAGTTGAGGGAGTCATGAGTCAGTCAATGAGTTGCATAGATATTGGGTCGCTATTTGCCAGATGTGTCAATAGTAAGTAGTTTGACAGCTTATTTTGTAGCGAAATATCTTTAAGAGGAGGTATTTTATGTAATGCACGGTTTCGGAATAAAATGAGTAATTTCACTATTTAGGGCGAAGAAAACTTGTTCAGATCCCACAACAATAATTTTAACGCATCTGTTCAACAAGCTGTTATTGCTTCAGCATCGGGAGTTTCAGCCAATGGGAACATTCAATCTGAACCCCAGTTTTGAGACAGCCATGACTTTTTTGAACGATTTGACAATCGGAAGCAGCGGACGAAGGAGTGGGAAGATTTGAATTCGAAGATTCTCTTTGGCAGGCATGGTTAAGAGCCCGTTTTGAATAAGTAAGTAGATATTACAATTTACTTTTTGGCCATCTATTCAATTAGTTGTATATGCTTTAGTTTTACTAAAAGATAAATCTTCAAAACCACAAATGACTGCTTAATAAATAAATAAATGTCAAAAAGCCAGAATAGTATTGCGAAATGATAATCTTTCGAGTTAAAACAAAGACTCAACATATTAAATTGGCACCGGAGTTCTGCACTTTCTCTCAAGTCTAATGTTAAAGAACTTTACATGACAGCGCATCGCCTTGTCTAAATATCTTTTTTACATCAAAGGGGTCGATGAGGTCTTTACTGATCTTCACGGAACAACGTGAGTTTTTCATCGTCATCCTGCACAAACCGACGAATTTGAACGGGTTGCCAAAACTAAACATTTCCATATATAGCTCTTGATAGATTTGAAGTCAATGAAACGGTGGTGGGGATCGATTTTGAATTCCTGCTTTTTTTCCAAAATCGACCACAGAGACATATATGATTGCTGATGGACTTTCTTGGCGTAAGGCCGCACTGTTATGGACCTTTCAGATTGTTGACGGAACGGCTTTAAACGTTTACACAGATGGATCATTGCATGTTGTGTTCTTTTGTTCTGACACACACGGAGGAGTCGTAACATTTTTTACCGAATTAGAATGGTGAATTGAGAAGCCTTTGTGACAAATTTTCGTCGAACTTCCTCTTTACATTTCCATTTCTTGGCGTTAGTGATCCCCTTAAAGTTTCGACATTCATAATACTGAGGAAGTGTCTGGCTTCGACCGCAATGTTCTCAATCTGGTTGATGGCGGATTGATCGGGAGATCTCCTTGCCCCTTTGTGGATGCTGATAAGCGGAGGCTGCATATACTAGCTATACCACAACGTGCCAACCCGCCGCAAAGTCGATCAGCCTGAATCCGTTATCAGAGGTCGGGTCGTAAAGGCTGTCCTTTCCGATACTGTGACCAATGACGACCTTCCTGGCACATATATTATATGTTTTGCCCAAGAGCTTGTATAGAACTCTGTAGGTAAGTGAGCAGTTGCGTAGGCAGGACTTTTTTTGGGGGTGGTTGAACATTTATTTTGAAAAGCTATCTTGAATTTTGGCTACATATATTCCTACATATCTTCCATATCTTCCTTTTGTTTGTGTGCCGCTGCGCTTTTTTATATCCTACCTAGGGTACATTAATCTTCATGCATAGTTTATAATATGGTGAAATAATAACCACAGCCTCGGTCCTTTTGGATATATGCTCGAAAACGACAAATAAACTGATTTAACTACGTCCGTCCGTCTGTCTGCCTGTACTTTATTTATTTATTTATTTATTTAATGTTTATTTGATGTGTGATAAAGCTAGAGAGCTGGAACTTGTAGTGTGGATTTTTCATAATTTTTCACAGACAGACTATGAAATCGGCTATGAACATCCGCTAACAGCTATGCCCACAATTGACTTGAATGCCAAGATAACTAAAATGCACATTTAATTTCAAGAGACTTTCAAGAGACATTTTGACTTACTTAAACAAGTCATAGAAACTCATATTTCGATGTATATAAATTGCGTCTGAAATGGTTAACACGACTAAAATCGTACCGGCCGTTCCACTTTTTATGTCCTCAAAAATTTGATTTCTCTGAAAATTCACTCAACAATTTTTTTTTTATAATTAGCAAGCGATCAAGGAGTTATGATAATGACTACCCTAAAGATGCGTAGCACATCACAAGCGGACAGATTTTGAGGATAGATAGATAGAAAGATAGTAGAGAACATGAAAACTCTGCTCTGAAATGCCAACGCTTACCCCCGCAAGTGTTATGCCCATACGGAGAAAAGCAATTATATAACCAGCAGAGTATTTCATGAATGCATCTGGCATCTAATTGTTGTCCATTCTTCTCGCCACCTGGGGAGGCGCCCAATTGCGGACCAGCAACCCCAGAAGGGATATTTTTACATCGAAAAAAACGTCTGAAAATATTAAAGACATTAGCATGCTCTAAGTTGGTTCCATACAAAGTTTTGGGCTCCGCTCACTTTAAGAGGGCGTTTTTAAGAAAAAACTATTTTTCTGCTCAAGTTTCAGCCTTGAACACAATTATTCTTATTCCTAAAGAAATAAGATTAGGGGATTTTCTTCTAAACCCACTCCCCTTTGTGGGGCGATGCAAAATGCAAGGGTATGCGTATAAATTAAGCTACAGTGGTAAACAGCCGTAATTCACGTAGTAAGATGACACAAGTGCCACTTAGGCATGCCCATTCCAGCCCGTGCATCGACAAACTTTAAAAGAAAATAAAATCAAAAATCCAGCATAATGTTTACTCAAAAGCTGAGGTTATGAATAAGATTTAAAAAATAAAACTGCGATATTGGTGCAAATGGAAAGGTTTTGTTTAATTTTGTTTAAGTTTCTTCAATTTAGCTGCAGGTAAAGGTGCAACTCCACCTATAGAAACTAATGTTGAATTCTAACAACATCGAACACTGAGTCGGTGTAATAAATCCTTCAGTGTAACAGGCTCTTATTGCCTGGGGATGATTTGAGGCTGAATTTGAAAAAAGAATTCAGTATAAAAGCTCGTTCCAGTAGTGTGCGTGCAGTAAGTAGGTAACATTTACATAAGAGAAGTAAATATTTTTCTCTGTGTATTTCGCGGCTAAATTGTTGTCGCGGCTAAATAATTGGCGGCAGAAGCGCCCTGAGTCCCCCCTGCGTACGCCACTGTAAGAGATAAGTTAGTGACTTTGAAATAATATGCATGTCACTTTGCTAACAGCTCTATTTATTCTTCATAGTGGTCTTATTTCAGCACTATACATTTTCCAAAAATCTCAAGTCAATTTTTTCTGTTCGAATCCTAAACAATCGCGGCCATTACTCGCATAAGTCGCAGTTTTCAATCCTCCTTTTAGCCAGCTCTTCCCACCGCGTTTTTTGGAAGTTAGTTATATCAGCTTTGCAGTTGTTCTGCTACGGGACCTTACATTCCATATCAAGATCCGAAGCGAATTCCTTGTTCCGTTTGCATTGGTCGTCAACAATAAATCCGTGCCGTTCCGAGCGTTGTTCCTGGCTCGTAACCAACGTTTACGTTTACTTAAGTCACCCCGATGACACGACACCCGTCGAAGAACGGAGACCCGGATAACCCCTTCTTAGGTCTTACCAGTCCATATACGGTATTCACTGAAAAGTTCGACCTGACTGGAACTGTGGACGCTATCGTCGAGTCTATCTGGGGAGTTTCTCCGCTGCTATCCGGGGCAAGGAAAAGTGCCTAAGTGGAAACACTGCTGTCCCCTTTCCCTTCTGCTATCTCCAAAAACCTTTCGAATGTGTTTTGAACCCAATATCAAGATGAGGTATGGGCACCCGCTATTCGCAAATGTTTATCCTTTGATCATATTAGATTCATAGGGTTTTTGAAAAACAAGGTAGGATTTCAGCGCATTTGAGATGGGGAACACATCCCCTTTGACTACAAAAATCAAACAAGCATAAGACGTCACCGATGTACAAAAACTTTTCTGTTACCAAGCATGAAATGTTGTCACTTATGCCAGAATTTTTATTTTTAATACTTTTTATAAAATTACTCACAAAATACGTACTTATGCGTGCAAGAACTGGCTATGTAAGATAATGATTAATTCGTTCGTTAGATTTTTCTGGATCCCTGTTATGATTTCGACACCGATCTTACTTAAATTGAAGCACAACCTATATAGCACACTCATCGTAAAAATGTCGACTTCCTAACTTTTATTCCTAAGCGTGCTTACGCAGTCAGTGGCAGATTACCAATCTTGCTGTATTAATAAAATAATATACATACGTGCGCTACCGACTGAATGGAGTTTACTCATGAGGCCCGAACCAGCCTTCATTTCTCTTCATAAAAAAGTAATTTCGGGGACTTTGCTCACAAGCAACTCCTTCGCTTCTAAGCGGCTCGCCAGCAATTTCATTTCACTTTTTTCCCCGATTCATTTTTCCCTTGGAGTGGGAATTTATGGTTATTGCCATAAAATTAAGTGAATTTCGGAGAAGGAATATTTAGCTCCAACATAAGACCCTTTAACACGGGGTCCGTAACATGAGACCCCGCACTAACTTTGAAGTAAGCGTCAGGTTGGTATTCACTACCCGGTGTACAACTCTCCTAAATAATTAAATCCCTCTGCAATAGAGGAGGTGTTTTACGAATCTCAAACCTAAAGCGTTTTTCTAGCTTCAACTCTCTCACCTGCGCCGCCAAATTTATGACCCCACCTAGAGAAACTACAAGTTTAAGGTTGAAACAAGTAAAACCGAAATACCCTTCCTGCTGAGGTTTCGTTGCTTCTACTGTGCTGTGAGTCCAGCCAGAGTTTCGTACGCTTTGAGTTCATATCAGTTACGTGATGTGAATTGCAAAAAGTATCCGCGCAATATCCTGCGATGACTTGGAATTTATTTTCACTGCAGCTCACATGGGAAGAGCAATGGCTTCCAATTGGTGCTACTAATGTGAGTATTTTACTTTTTTAACAGAAAATGAGCCACCAATCGAATTGGGACAACTTAATGGCCATTAAGTGATATATTCACGTAATTTTATTCCCCTAAATATCCCCACATCCCGGCTCCCCCCTTAGTATTCAAATGTAGTATCGACAAATTATTTTCAAAGAAGCGGTTCTTCCCAAATCTTCGTTTCTTTGTTGCCGTTGCCAAGGGGGAATGGGATTTGAAATCACGACGTGCTTGTGCTTCAGTTCTATTCTTCTTCACCTGATGTGAATTAAATTATCGCACGATGTTTTCAAATAAAATTAAATCAAATAGGGGAATAAAAATTGTATCTGCATCGTTTTTTAGTTGTATCTTGTTGCGCGTGTATGGCTGTGAGGGAGACGTGATTGTAAGTGAATAGTGCACTAGTGTGCATACCGTTTATGACATGCATGCACCGCGCAAAGGAGAACTTTTCCATCACGATTTGTGATCGTAATCATGTGTACGCTTGGGTCTTTTACAATGCATTTGTGTGACAATAGATACAGTTGTATCGGACGAGAGTTTATGTGCCATTTACATGGAGTGCCATCAGGTTCGCATGTGAGACCTGTTTTGTTTACTTAATTAGGCTACTGTGCTGGGGAGGAATTGCGAGTACACGCGAGTACACAAACAGGAATCCTGTCGAAGAATGAGTATTTAGTAATTTTATGCACCTGCATGAGTCATAAAGTTATTCTGCGATTTCTTGCTCTGAAGAAAGAATGTCCGAGGGAGTGTCCAAAACTGCGTTTTCATGCGAACTATTTAGTAAATTGTGTGACTCGCTGATTTATTGCGAATGACACATTCTTGAGTGACAAACTGAAATGTGGGCGAGCTGTAAGGAATAATTTGAGAGAAAAGAGCGAAAAAACAAGCGTAGGCGAGGTGGAAAACCATCTACAGTATCTATAACCTATTAAATCAAAGGTACATTTGGAGTTGAGGCTTACCTCTACCTTAAACGATCTTTTTCAGACATGATGATGTCAAAATATCGCCACTTTTGTGTTTATAAGGACCTCGAAAACTTGCAAAATTCTAAAATTGAAACCCTACTGAAAGCGGGCAGCTTATGCCCAGCCTTTATTAATTTAAGTACCTATACCTACGTGGGGTGCCGTGGCGCTAGTAAGTCAGGTAAGTGTATGTGCTCATAGATAAGATAAGACTATTTCTTTTTCACGGTACTCACCTTCGCGAGGGTCTGACAAACCCTCCAAGAGTAATATTTGTCTTAATAAACTTCTCAAAGTGCCGCTCGGATTCGGTGAAAAATTGTAGGGTACCCTGTATGTGAAGAAATCAAAATGGCTGTTACGCCATTTTGTTCATTTTTATACCTTACCCAGGGTATATCTAGTTTGTTGTATAGTTTGTAACGTAGTGAAATAATCACCGTAGACCCCTAAAACTTTTTAGAGATATGAATGGGACCGACAGGAGAATCGATCAAGCCGTGTCCCTCCGTCCGTCGGTATGTAAACAACTTTTAAGCCTTAAATTTTAAGCTAGAGAGCTGAAAGCTGGTAAGTTGGCTGAAAGTCCAGTCCTTCAGATGAATTTTGAAAATTAGCTGAATCCGCCCACAGTCACGCCCACTACGGGTATGTATGTGCGACCATCTCTAATTTAAGAAAATACATTTTTCGCTTACTACGCCGGAGGTCTGGGTTCGAATC
Organism: Neoascia interrupta; assembly: GCA_947623515.1. Lineage (NCBI taxonomy): Eukaryota > Metazoa > Arthropoda > Insecta > Diptera > Syrphidae > Neoascia > Neoascia interrupta. Next base: position 133,346,728 of record OX392463.1, read on the forward strand.
CTACCATCGTCACCTGAAAAAAAAGACTCGTTCTTTTTCACGGCCCTCACCTCCGCGAGGGTCTGACAAGCCCTCCGAGAGTATCATTTGTCTTGAAAAACTTCTCAAAGTGCCGTTCGGATTCGGCAAAAAAATTGTAGGCCCCCTGTATGTGAAGAAATTAACACATAGAGCATACATTGTTGAGAAGTTGGCCCCGGTTCACCTCGAGCCGTTGCGCCTTTCTATTTTTATTTATTTTTATATGACTCCGCTTATTTTTGTGGGCATGTCATTAAAAAAGTGATTTTTTGAGTTAAAAAAAAAACAGAGAATTAGGCTGAATTGTATGCAACCACCAAGTTTGCTTTTTGGTAGGGTGGCAAACCTTTAATCGTCAAAGACGGACTGCGGTTTTTACATACCCACCGTTGCGCTTTCCAACTTGTTTTTCGTCCATTTGTTAGTCGAAGTTAGTTTTTCTACGTTAAAACAGTCTTCTGTCGCGCCTAAAACAGCCCTAAAATCGATTCAAGCCTTTGTCGAGGCATTCAAGCATTTGTTGGTCTTACGACAAAACTGCTGTTATTTGCTTCAAGCAGACAGGTTCGAGCATCATGAGTGTTGCGAGTGGGTGCATTGATGTGTGTTTAGCTTGTGAGATGAATACTGGAAGACGGGTGTTAGGTGAAAGGATACGCTATTACGCTGAGCTGGGTTTGCTTAAATGGTAGGTATCTAGGTACTTTATTAATTATTATTATAAGAGTGTTTAATTTGGGATGATCGTGAAGTAAATACATTTTTACCGGGACTCGTTTTTGGCCTGGGTCAAGAATGTCGCCGCTGAAGTAAAGTTATCCGAGGCAGCGTTACCACTGAAAAAATTTTAAAGGTTGCTTTAAAAAAATAAAAAAGGTCGCTAAAAACAAAAAAAATCGCTTTATGTAATAAATTGATCGATGAAAACACAAATTAGATAAATTTAAAAACGTCTTTTTATTCAAGTTTCTCTACCCTATTCCATACGTTTGATGGTTTATCTTTATAACATGGACAAATGTACACAACCGAAAACTCAAATATATTCTTTTGGAAAGTGACGTATGTCACTTACTTCTTCTATGGCCGCTTTCTATAAGAACTTGTGTATTTAACGTTGTTGTCAGTTGTCAGTTGCAACGTATTCATTGGGCTAGAAGCCTTTTATATATTTCGGAAAAGCTTGTTTGGAATGGCTGTTAAAAAAGTGATCGTAGCTTCTAATTTGTGTTTTCGAAAAAGTCGCTTTCAAATAAAGGTCGTCTCTTGGTCGCTAACTTGAGTCGCTCAGCGGTAACCCTTACCCGAGGTCCAGAAATGCGAGAGTGCGATAGAGAGTGTTATTTGCCAAATATATTTAGGTACAAGCCGGGAAGCTTGTCAGTGCCGCCACCGTTTAACTTATTTTTTCCATCCCTCGGGTTACGTTTCGAGTCATGTCCGTGTCATCATATGAGATTTCGGTAGGATTTAAATTTGAAGCCAAAGGCTTTCCTTCTGTTCGGGGCTTTTAGGCCTTTGGATCGTCAAACGCGTTCACCTTACTTTAGGATAGTGTCTCCAATTATAACATTCATGACTTCCCTGTTTCCACGGTTGGGAAGTGACCATAGCGCGTACATATGTACTTCATTTTTAACTGAAGGGTCTTATTCATCTTATATGTATATAATTTATTTAACGACCAAATAAATTATAAATGCAATCAACTATTGTTTTACATTTATTTTCGATGATTTTGTGTTTTCGCTTTAAACTTTACTAGTAGAAGTAAAAAAATTAGCTTAAACTCAATTTCTACCAAGAACATCATTCTTTAACAGCAAGCTACTTACCCATTGTCCATCACAAACCGTCAAGTGCTTAAGTAACTGCCTGCATCTCTGCGCTGTCGGCTACAAAGACTTCTGTGCCGCCCATAAGTTTCGTCTCCACTTGGAGGTCATCTGCCTATACATCCATTGTATTTGCACAAACGAGACAACAATTTGCTAGAAATTGGTCATAAAAACTCCTTCAGACCATCAAGAATTCACACATTCACTCGTTGCAACAATGTTAACCCGGCCAACGAGATGACAGGGTTGTGGCATCAATTTTTCTTCATCGTTCAGTAAACGAACCGAGCTCCATACCCACATGGCTACGCTGATCCCATCTATCCATCGCAAAATGGACCGATGATCGACACAAAGGTTCGAAGGTTAGGTATGTGCAGTGTACGGCTGTGTGTGTTGTTAATTTATTGGCACATATTTTTCCCTAGAAAAACGTTTCGCATTTATAATTCAGGACTCTTCTTTCTGAGGAATTCATCCGGGAGACTTTTCACACAACACGACGAGGTGATAAAATATTCTAGGTGCGCGTCTTTTTTGTTAAATTTTATATTTTTTTTTTGTTATTGCCATACCTACACTCTTTTTCCTGTGGCAGCTTTAGAGGTCTCCCTCGCCCTCTAAATTAATCGACAATGTTCGCGTGTTGAAGGACGACGACGACGGTGATTCTTCTTGTGATTCTTCTGCCCAGCGGTGTGCAATGTTTATTTAGTCTGGAGACGGACGAGATGTCTGTCTACTGGGGGCTATTTTTAGGCAAAGGAATTTGCGGGGCCTGCAGAAGTGGCCGCTAAAAATCGCTGAGAAGGTGTTTATTGGTGGTTTCGTGCAGTTAGTGCATGTTGGAGGCGAATATAATAAATAAATAAGGTTTTTGCTGTTTTTTTTTTGCGGTTCGGACATGATGATGCACAGTAGCTGGACGGTAAAGTTTGTTGGCTTAAACGCAGCCAAAAAGGCCATCTGAGGTTGAATATCAGGTGTGGATGCCTGCGGTTGATGGAGAAGTCAATTAATGGAGAATGATGTTAAAAGGTTCTTGTGGAATAGTAAATTTAGTTTTTGTACGCCATTGGTGAAAAAAATATTACGAGAATATTTGCCCAGGGAGACAAACGATGTATCCTGGTACCTACATAGAGGTTTGCACGGAGGCACCTTATATTGTGGCTTGATCTCAATGTGTACCTGGGTAAGTACAAAAGGGTGTGTAGTTCCGAAACCTTCCGGTTGAGAAGTTTAAGGTCGTTTTCATCCTGAGCTTTTCATCTAAAAAAGGTAAGAGTTTAACAAACTGATACCACATTGGAATTTCATAATGCATTCAAGATTTTTTTTCGCTGACGACACTGCTATTCTCGCTATTGATACGACAATTGAATTATCAACAGGAAAACTTCAGCGCGCTTTAGACAAAATATGCGGACGAAGAGCTGGCGAGTTGTCCTTAACGAGACTAAGTCAACGCATGTTAACTTTACTTATAAGAAGATAAACAACAAACCTTTATTCATTAACTCCGTAAGAATCCCGTACTCAAATGAAGCGAAATATCTAGGAATGACTCTAGACGCAAAACTTAAATGGAAGCCGCACGTTAAAAAGAAACGCGACGAGCTCGAAATCAGGTTAAGAGAAATGAATTGGCTTATCGGAAGATTTTCGAAACTAAGCGTATATAACAAACTGCTTTTGTATAAGCAAGTGCTAAAACCATCTTGGACGTACGGTATACAACTCTGGAGTTGTACTAAACTAAGCAATATATCTATTTTAGAAACTTTTCAAAATAAGACACTCAGAGCAATCGTTAATGCTCCATGGTACATAAGAAATAGCGATCTACACCGAGATCTTGGAATCGCAACCGTGACTGATGAGGTAACAAACTTTGCTCGCAAACTTGGTACTCGACTTCGCGGACATTGCAACAATGAAATTATCCGACCTTTGGATCAGACAAATCTTACGCGCCGACTACAATGAATGAGACCGTTGGATCTACCAGCATAAGATGAAACCGCATAACTAAAGACGGTATAGTAGGTGCTTTCGTTGGAAGGCAGTCTGCCACACGCGATTACTACAGAAGCTTGAACTACTTGTTAAGGAAACTTAGTTGTAGTCTAACACGGAAAATGGGAGGTTTTTTAGTGAGTAAGAATCTCACACTACTATGAGCAAAAAAAAAGATTTTTTTTCGTCTGTCACGTCTTTTTGAATTAAGCAGACATCGATGGCCGGATGAACTGTAGTAATCTTTTTATTTAAATTTTTATCTACCCACATTCGCCTAGAGTATAGATAAAACTATGTTTACCTTAATTTGTTGCTCAAAGCTGGATAAAAACAATTTAAAAAATATGAGTGACGATCCTCAAAAAAATACAGAATAGCATTAATTCCCCTCCCCATTGCTCTTTGTCGACAATTATTGGATCACAGCTCTTACTTATCTTTGTTAAGACTTTAATTTGTGCTTTTCAAAGGACTGTCGACACTTCCGACAATGGGGCCATTCTACACACACGATCACACCTTTACGGACTCTTAAGCTTCTTATGTTTTCATCGCAAACACAAATGAAACATTGTAAGCAGTAGAGTTAGGAAACCAAAGAACTTCCGTATTTCTCTACTCCTAGGAACTTAGGCGCATGTAGTCATATTTCAAAAGATTTCATATTGCCGTCTAGATGGCTTTTTTCCCTTTTTTACTTCTTTGTGTAAGCGCATAAGCGCCCTTGTTAATGACTCATTTATGGGAAGCATTAGGTCGCACGGTACGTTCCTCATCTGGTGAGTTTCGTGAATGCTGTTTCAAGCGTAATCGGATTATATTGGCACCTAAGGGAAAGTTGAAAAGGTTGATGCGTATTCAAGACGCTGCGTTGGCTTGTTGACTGGAGATTTGCTGTCCGCGAAGCGTAATTGGTGTTTCACACCAGAAGTGTGGGTTGCAAGTTTGTAATTTTATTAGGTATCTCAAGACTTGACCGCGGCTGCCATTGAAACACATTTTTTAAATATTATTTCAATATATTGAGAATTGATACCTAAATAAGATAATAACGTTGTGTTAACGCGCCCTATCTCGCTACGACGGAGACGGACCTGTACTATATGAACAACTAGCGGACTGTGAGAGGAGCGAGGGAGAGAAGTTCTTCTCTCTGGGATGTAGGAGCAGTCAGTCTTCTTTGTGCGTGCAGCCGGACCAGTCGACAGTGACGAGTGACCGAAATCAAATTAAGATTGTCTAAATAAACATTACACCAATATCAGAATTGTTTAGTTGTTTTTATTATTTTAACAGCATTACAAAACACGTTGCTTTAAATGAGCACTCCTGGGAAATAACTTGCACAAATCGCGTAAATTGACTCCCAAGAAGATTGTCAAACTCAGCTGCTCCTGAAATTTTCAAAATAAAATTTATCAAAATGCCCAAATCGAAGGAAAAGAAAAAACTCAAATGAAAAAAAAAAAATTGACGTTTGTGTATTCGCGTAACTTTACGTAGGAAAATTCCGACCCGAAAACATTAAGGAAACTACGAGCTTTGCACAAAAAAATCTTCATAATAAATCTGAAGATTAATTTTAAACTTATTTGTCTTAATCGCAGATTAGTGTTCAGTGGAAACACCTTATAAGACAGTCAAGAAGTGTGTTGTTTTCAGCTATTGTCTTGGCAGTTAGTGGGCAGCCTGAATGAGGGCCATTTCAATACTCTCCTTGTCCTTATAAAACTTACTTGACCTGTGTTGATCGGTTGTCAAAAAAGACGAGAACGAGAATCCTGATAAACAGCCACGATTACTTTTTGCATAAATGTTTGGCTTTTTTCTTGGTTTGTGAGAACTTCAATAACAGGATCAGGATCACTTTTCTTCATTATCGTAACGCCAGCCATTTCGCTCATGTTAATCTCAAGAAAAAAACCTTATCAATCAATTTGATTAAGAATCAAAATAAAATAAAAAGGACTGAAATCTTTGTTATATGTATATACCCTCAATACCGAGAATATTTTGAACTCGCCTCGTAAATTCCGCATGCAAAAAGCAAATAAAGCTTAATGAACCCCAAACAATTATGGGACTCAATTGAAAAATAATTTTGTGAGCCTAGAAGTTGATGATTCAACCTATCATATTATTTTCTATGGCTTCGTCATTCGGTGGAAAAATGTGAGCAGCGGATTTTCATAGACAAGCTTAAACAAACTTAAAAGCCTGGCGTTCATCTCTACCATAGAAGCTTTGCGAACCGACCCCATATTTGGTTTGGAAATTCAACTGACAATACGTACTGTGTACGTTACGTTTTTGTTGGAGGTTGCTACAAATACTGGTACTATACTCAGTCACAAATACTGGTCCATTGTACTACCATGCAGACACCTTACATTAATGTATTTAGTTAACCTGTCTTTCGAAGAAAGCTGAGAAGAAAGCTTAGGTGAAAGCTTAGATGAAAAGCTTAGGTGTTCGGCACTCACCACGTCAGCCCCAAAGATCCGCCACCTGATGCGAGCAAAGGCAGGGCAACTACAGAGGAAGTATCCCGCGGCATAATCGTCCTCTCCACAGGCAGGACAGTTAGTGGGTTCGCGCAAGCCTAACACAAAGCATCTAGAGCAGAGGAATGCTTTGTGCTAGGGAAGGCCGTTCTTTGGAGTTTGGCAAAAGCGGCAGTAAGACGTTTCCGTGAAAACCTGTTCCGTGAGAAGCCCCATGTCTTGCCAAAAGCGCCTCTGCACTGCCAGAGAGTGGACAAAATTTTTTTTTGGACTCAACATGCTTGGACAATAGAAGTTTTCTATCATGGCTTAGAAAATTACCTTGTTTACCTTAGTTATGACGCACTGTCCACAATCTGCTTCCGTCATCAGCTCCCTGTGCATTAGCATGACCCTAATCCATTGAACTAATGTTTTATCTACATCGTGTTGTCTGGCTGAGTTGCACATGCTATCAAACGTCGCGTTATCAAAAGCACCCTCAATGTCAACGAAAACGCCCAGCACGTACTCCTTCTGGTCAAGAGCACATTCAATCCTACCAACAAGGTTTTGAGTCCTACCAACAAAAAGAAATTGCAATCGAAGAGCAACCTTGCGTTCGCGCAGCTCAACCAGGCTTTAAGTTTTTCAGCAGGAAGGAAGACAGACTTATGGGTCTGAAACTTTTGGCTAGGCTATAGTCAGACTTACCAGGTTTTGTATGAAAACGACTGAAAAGGCACAGTCTTAAGCAATCTTCCCCCATGATTGCATCTGTTAAAAACCTTTGATAATCAAAGCAGGCAAGCAGCGTCTCAAATCCTTTAAAAAAATCTGACCTGATGTCATCCAAGATTTTTGGGTGATAGTAGCTAATCATACACACAAAAAAAATAGTTATAACAAGAATTTCATACTTTGGCCCAACAATTTTCGTAGGTTAAAATGAACCCAAGAACTTTTAATTGTTGATTTAAGAACGAAAGTGTTACCTTTGAACAAGAACTTATATTCTTGATTAAAGAATGAAAAAAGTCAAAACAGAAATATAAACTGTTGCCTGAAAAAGGCATTGTTGGTGTTGCAAAGATTTTAATTGTTGCCATTGGCTATTAATTGCTTTTAGAACAAATCTTCGAGAAAAGAGAAAAGAAAAAGGCTGAGATTCGAACCTGGCCACCTGGGTCATCCGTCTGATAGTCAAATTGCACTCCACTAGGCTTATTCGTTGTAAAGTAAACAGTGCCAAAGCGTCATGTTAAATAACAAAGTTTTGAAAAAAGTTGAACTAAGCGTCTATAATTGTTGGTTACATTTGAACGCTCTTTAATGTCCAATATATGTATCCTCTCTGTTATTCATTTGGTTGTGATATTCCTGTCGTCTAGAATTAATGAATCTTAAAATTTTATTGCATACTTTTTATTGTCAGTGAACAGTTTATGGTAATTTAAATTAAAACTTCCTTGGCTTGAGGCTTGAACATGCGTCCTCGCGCATCAAAAGCAGCTACGCTATCCACTAGGCTATGGCGTGATATAGGTTATGCCTGCCGAAGTTGCATATTAAAGAAGTGGGTTCTTTGCCGATATGATTTTTGCGTTGACCAGCTACACAAAAAAGAGTTGTTGTCCCAAGAATCTTCGATTCTGGAAGGATTGTGAACCAAAAATTCTTAGCCCAACAATGTTCTTTTGAGCCAAGAACTCGCTGTTGATTTTTTAAAAATTAAATATTTGATTTAACACTAAAGAAGCCTACTTCCGAATGACTGAAATCATAAAAACAATGTGAGGATTTTTTGTCAGCCAGAAATTTCTAAAAGGTTGTAGAATTTTCATGCCTGTTTCGGACTGTGACCAAATCCCAAAAATATCATGAGAAGCACAAGCGGAAAAGGCTGACATGCAAACTAAATCGGGAGCAGAAATTTCCGTAAACAGGCCTTTCCCTTCTTCTAACAAGATATATTTTAACCGTCACGTACAAAAACAGCATCCCATCTACACAGCAGCAAATTAAAACAAAAAACAGAATGTGAAATTTCTGTATTAAAAGAAGGTAAATAATTATTTACACTCCAGTAAATTAAATTATTAGTACAGTAAATAAACACATCTGAAATATTTTAGATGAACAATTGTATGATTTTCCAGCTTATGTATATTTTCCTGATGAATTTGACATATTTTCTGAATAAACAAACATATCAGTTTGGGATCTTCCAAATAGTATGTATGTTTACAGCTTTGGTGTAGTGTAGACACGGTCAAATCAGTGTGTAACATCAATGAGGGTATTTCTTTAACGAAATTGGATGACATAAATAACACATCATGTCATGCTATGTGACTGTACCTTATCGTAAGAGTACCTACTTCGAAACCGAAGCTTGTTGGTTTGAGCCCCGACGGGACACACTTTTATTTTCTTTTAATAGAAGGTTTGTATAAAGCTTCTTTACTGAGATTGAGATTAATTTTTCTTTTCGTTGCATACTTTTACGATTTTACTATAACAGCTGAGAGAAGTTATCAATATTGATAGCCCCAAAATCCTGACTACAATAGATCTTTTCAGATGGGTATTAAAATACTTACTCGCACTCATTCAATTCAATTCAATTTCCTTTCCCAGATTTTTATTCCTGGCAATATATTATTACTTTCCTCATGATTGGAATGCGTCCCAAGAAAATTTTACCGTGAATTACGTTTATTATCATTACATTGAACTACGTGTTACATTGAATAACGTTTATTATTAAATACTTACTTCCGAAAGCTTAAGCAACATCAACACTTTTAATACGTGAAGTTTGCTGTCTCTCCAAATCAGCCGGCGGTCTTTAGCCCGTGTTTTCAACATTTTTTTCTGTTGTTGGTTTTAACATCACAGGTATGATCTTTTGCATATTGTCCTATATGGAAGTCATGCCTCAATTATTTAAAGCAAACACCTAGAGCTAGAGCTACTCACACTGCGAGGTCAGAGTTAAGAGCCAACGAGAGTGACCCAACACACGCCCTATCGAATTGTGCTCTCGCAATTCAGCGAGCATTCGCTCAACAGTCTCGGTGGTGGGTGAAAGCTTTCACTGTCGCTGGCTTACGGGGCGGTGGCCGGAGACTACCTAGTCAGTGAGTATCATGCATCATGTTTTGAGTGTTGATAGAGTATTTTTAATTCGTTATTTTTTTTTTTTTTAAATTACCGCTAACAACTCTTGCGTGAATAAAATTATATAAATTCATGTTTGTGTGCGCGCGTGCGCCTCTTCGATTAAATTTTTAAGCAAATCAGCTGGTTTTTACACCTTTCCTACTCTATTTTAAAAGTGGTCCAGAAAGGTAAGGAATATTAACCTACAAACTGCAGGTATTTTTTTTGTAAGTTTATGATAATATGTGTTTCTTTATTATGCTGTTAAAAGGGTTCAAGTATTGCGTAAATTACGTTCATCTCTAAAAAAGGCATACAAATAAATTGCGATCCATATCTAATTTTTATCGTCTCAATTATCTTATTATTATTTGAGCGAATCGGTATTCGGCTATGCCTCAATTAACTAAAGCAATCACTTGAGGCCGCAATTATTCACTCTGTAACCAGTAAGTTTAAGGAATATTTTGGTATACGAAAGACAAATGGTGCCGTGAAATTAAACACGCCCTCCGACTTGTGCTCTCCCAATGCGGCGAACATTCGCCAATCCGTCTCGGTGGCCGGTTGATGCCTTTAGTGTCGCTAGCTAACGGGGCGGTGACAATCTAGTGATACTGAATATCATGTTGTGAGTGTTGATAAGGTCATTCATTTTTGCTTCGTTTTTTTTTTTAACCCTAACATTAACCGTCAACTTAAAAAAAACGTAAAAAAATATGTTAATTCATAAGTTTAAGTATAGGTATAAGTGAATGTGTGCTTCTTCGATTTAATAATTTTTCCTACTCTTCTAAGGTGGTCCGAAACTGCGAAAGGTAAGAAATGTTAAATCACAAAGTGCATGTATTTTTTTCATATAAGTTTATGTTAATATTAACCATCTCCTACAGTGCTATTTAAAGTAAATATCAGTAAATATTTTGTTTAAGTATCTCATCTGTTGTGGTTAACATGTGTTGTTTGCATTATAATATAAAAAAATCGGTTTTCACTTAAAAACGCCCCCAGAAGTAGGCGTGATGATATTTTTAAGCTGATAGTAGATACCTTAAAGTACATATCTGAACATTTTAAATTGCAAGTTTTTCTTAATTTAATATTATTTAATATTAAATAAATACGGTCTTTAAGACTGCAAAAGAAATATGGCCACGCGCACATGGAGGCATTTTTTAAAGCCAATCACGAAGTGGCTATGCGGAAAATCGCACAAAAATGAAATCGCGCAAAACCGATAAATAAAAAAAAGCTGAAAAGAAATTTGGGTGATTTTTTATTTTTTGATGATTTTTCATTTTCTCCTTCCTAGAGATTTTTGATAATGAAACATCGCCCAAAATGTCAAAAAAGGAACATAAGGGGAGGCAAAAGAAAAGCCAACCAGAGGCTTGAGATGGCCCACCGGCAGGGTATAATACTGCACTCTTTATACCTGTCGCGGGTAATGAGAGATGCCAAAGAGCGCTTTATCATGGTCTTTAGCAACACCCGGGATATATTAAGGTTGCAGTATAATATTCTGCTATAGTGAAATACACACGTTTTTTCTTTCGACATTTCATCAGATTGTATTTCAAAATTAATTTGTGCCCTGAAGTAATGCCTTTCAACCAGAGATCTGCAATGTTTCACCGCAATACTTCGTGCACTGCTCGTGTACTCTGTTTTTTCTACGATTATAACTCATTAATCCCACGCTCAACATGCATCCCCATCGCATTGATCGCAAGCATGTAATGACTTGAATTCATGCGGTCATTCAAGCACTCTGCAGTGTTTTATTATTATTAATAGCGCCACCGCATTTGAAAAAAACCCCGTAAACACCGCAGTTACACGCATTCGTTTAAACGGCCCAAAAACAAGAGATATTTAACAAAATTAAATTGTGCAGCAGTTTTGGCTATTATTCCGATATCAAAGTATAAATGAAAATTTCTTTCTTCTTCCCAACCATTTGTGGAGTGTAAACGCTGTTCATTTTCTGTTTTTGCTGTGTTTTCCATATACAAATGCGGTTGGGAATTAACTCCTATCGCTTTAGCGTGAACATACGGTAGACGAGTTTTGAAGCTAGTCATACTCATTTGACTTCATTCTAGAGAGTATGGTAAGCACCTTGAGCATTGTGCCAAACAACATTGTGCCAAATCTCCAAATTTTGCCCTAAGTCACTTTCTGAAAGTGTCATTTTATTATTTGCCTTTGGCAGTATGACACCTTATACCTAAGCGACATTAGGCCAAATTTGGAGATTTGGCACAATGTCGTTTGCCATTGGGCTATACAATACGTTTGTTAGTGTCAATATACAATGTCACGATACCGATCTCTGCTGTCAACCTCTCCACACAGTTTTCACTTTTCTACATAAAGCGCTCTATCGTCCTGCATGTTTATTCTACAAGTGTGAGAACTAACCCCGATGATTCAACCCAATTTCAACTAAAGAAGGACAACAGGACTGATATTCATGAATCATTACCCCACTTGGAGATATGAGAGCCTCCAATCAGCCTTCAATCAGAGGTTCGTACTCTGACGAGCTCTGATAACCCTAATATTTGCTTCAAACCCACCCATAATATAAGCAAATAAAATCTTGGGACGGATGAGACCATACACGGTGGTTCACATACGTTAGGTGAATGTATCAAAATTGATGTTTAGTTTCTAGTCAAGGAGCCAAAGCTCAGATCGTAAGGTGTCATGATGGTCTGTACAATTTTGCAAATGGAATAGTAGGTTCGAGCAGGGAGACAGAAGTTTCGCTTTTGTGTTGTGGCAGTGCCGTTTTGATTGCGCAACGTATGCTAGCCCTTTTTGGTGGACTCTAGAAAATCTTTTCTGTCGGCAAATGTTCTTTTCCTTTTTACTGCAACCAAGTTATTCCAAGTTATTTGGAATGCCCAGTTCGGCAATGTGTTAACCAACTGTGCAATATCGTAAACTGACGACTGTATAATCCGGCTATAGGGATTTTTTTGCGGTCTTTTGAACAGAACAATGGTGTTTCCTTGTTGCACTTAGGACTCGATATCAGCGCTTGGTAGGTTGATGACCCGCAATGGTCTGCTCCTATTCACGGTGTAAAGCTATTGTTATTCTGAACTGCGTACGTCTGCGACAGTTGGCTGAAAACGAAATATGTGTCATCGCAAGTCTTAGAAAACAGTGACTTCGGGAGCTTACCAATTACTATTATATTTACCTTTTACTTGCTTATAGGACTCCGAACCTATGAAGGGCTCTACCTGTTTCACAGTAGCCTTAAATCCTCTGCGTAAGAATGTCTTTATAAGAACATAAACTTTATAGCTTTTTGCTATAAAGATCAAATGATATTACCCCCAAAATGATTGTTTGATTGATTGACTACACAAAAAGATTGTTTTCGTCAGAGGCCTCCACATGATGCAGCGCGTTTACTTTTCACATGGCTTGTAGTTATCAAAACCTTTCTATAAGGTAATCGTCCAGAAATTTCGCACAAGGACCAAGGAAAAAGCGCACAAAGTCAAAGACCTTTCTCTGTTTAAATAATCGTAATTGTGCTAAGTAAAAAGGATAAGTGTTGAATCTGCAAATACAACCTTTAACCAAAATCCGGAAAAACAGTCCGATACACATTCGTTTAAAGGCATGTCCTTCTGTCGAGAAAATCTGTTCGATAAACGATGGTACAAAACATGACCATATTGGCATGTTTTAAAATCGTTTTGTCATTTAAAATATCGCCTCCCACGAAAGCTGCTCAGATTGTAGTCCATATAACAACTTTTAAAGAACAGATAGCCTCAATCCCTATTCCCACATGGTCAACAAAACCAACCCCAGTATCGAAGCCAGCATGCCTCCCGCATCATAATTTCACCGATAATCTATTAATTTGTCATCGGCGTGTTGCAGTAATTAATATTCCAACAGTGCGCGAGATAAATGCGAGAGCGAATTCCCAGCGGCTGCACCATGACACCAGATATCTTTTTTCCCATAGCATTCCCCTGTGAAATGTGTTCTAGAATTGCAACAAAACATTTGGGCCGCACATCCTTTAATGTCTACCGCGACTTACCAATTAAAAATTTACTTCCTCTTTTGGCTTAGAGTGAGCCTTATATGCGGACTCTGGTGCTAGAGATGTGCTTCTTGCAGAACTTCGAACAGCGCTCATTGTTTGTATCGGCCAGCAAGTGCATAGGGAGAAACTTCTTGCGCCAAATGGCATTAGATTGGGACATGTCGCAGCCGTTCGGCCGGCCCGCGGTCGCCTTTTGGCCATTTAATCGTTTGCTGTTCTTAGAATGGCGGGCGGTGGCGGTGTGGTCGTAGTTGCTCCGGCACTTTGCCCATTTTATTTATGACCGCATTCCTTGCGCTGAAATTTTATTTTTGTTTTAGCACCACAGTGTGAAAATAATTCGGCTCTTAGCCATTTTCAGCCGAATTACAGCCGTCGGCGAAATAGCTAAGGAGATGTATGCCATTTGGCTGGCGCGGTGGCGGTACTTTGCTTTTGGTGTAGCTTCTACCCAGCAGGAGTCACTCGCTGGTTATAGCTGCACACAGTCGGGGTGCTTAACAAAAATTCGAACGGTGACTTGGAGGCGTCTAGGAGTGAATGCAGGGCATTTGTTACCTGGAAGCCGCACACAGTGTGCGGACTAGGTATAGATGATCAACGCGTATTGTTAGCGTGCATACCGAACGTCTATGCAAATTATTTAAGCCGATGGATGCAGTGCCGAGAGGGTTGGTGATACTTATAATGGCGTTGCCGTAGACAAACTTTCGCTACATAAGAGGAAATTTATTCGCCAAATAGAAATTGGAGTGGATTTCCATTTATGGGACATTCAACGCGCGGGCGAAATAGTTTTGTTCGCGGGGCTTGTGTGAAGTTTTTCCGACGATCTACCTAATGCAGTTTTTTTTAGTATTTTTTATGGGATTTCGGGATGTATGGTATGCTTCCAGGGGATTATAATTGATGTGTGATTGTACGTATGCGTGGTGAAAGGACTTTCGATGTGGTTAGTAACTTTGTTGCAGCTTTGAAGTTATCTGTGGATTACTGGGAATCAAATTTTAGTCTAAGCTTTAAAAGTTTTTTAAAGCTAGAGAAAGTATCAGGACTACCTCTTTTGGTTAGGTGTACCGTATACCTATTCAATTCTTATTGCTGCGCTTTATTCTATATGAAAGCAGCCCTCTTTGGGTTGCTGGTCCCCGAATGGGTGCCTCTTCAGGTGGTGGATAGAGGAATGTTCTCTAGGTATAGTGGGTACCGGTATGAAAAATTTCCGGGCGAACCAAAACCAGCAACAAACGAAAATCCAGGACGGTCTGTCTCAAAATGAGCGGCTTCCTGGTAGGCTAGGGTCGGCCGAATATTATCTTCACCTTTTATATCCCATCCCATAGGATATGAGGATATGAGAGAACACAAGTGGGAGGGTTACAATCCGCTTAGGTGAATCGTTGCATACTCCATCCCAATTGACCACTGTTAAGCTCTGAATTGTTTCATAAATCTTGGTTATTAAATTTCAGTTTCTATTAACTTCAATTGTTTTTACAATTTCTCAGTTAAAAATCTTCTCCCTAAAATGCGGGCGTGGCATCAAGCCCTTTTCAATAACATCGTTTGTTAGCGGTCCGGCCAAAAATGGAAAAAGGACCTCTTATGGTATTACTCCGTTGTCCATCCGTCCGTGCGTCCGCATCAGTTACTTTTGAACGGTAAGTCGTACAAAGATGAAATTTTAGAATACTTATAAAGTTCGTGAAAAAAATGCGAACGCATACAAGGTCAATTTTTATACATATAATAACGGTTTAATTAAAAAATAAAAATAAATAGAGTGGCGCAACAGCTCGAGGTGAACCAGGGCCAACTTCTCAGCAATGTATGCTGTTATGCTTGTGTATGCTTGTGTATGTGTGTTAATTTCTTTACATACAAGGGGACCTACAATTTTTTGCCGAATCCGAACGGCACTTTGAGAAGTTCTTCAAGACAAATGATACTCTCGGAGGGCTTGTCAGACCCTCGCGGAGGTGGGGACCGTGAAAAATAACAAGTCTTTTTTTCAGGTGGCGATGGCAGGATTCGAACCCAGGCCTCCGGCGTAGAAAGCACACCCACTAACCGCTACGCCACGGCACCCCACGGTTTAATTACAGTTTGAATATTGATGGTAAAAAAGACAAAAAGTGTTTTGGCTTTATATTATAAACTTAAACATCTCGAAAGAAGAAAATTGAAACATGCACTAAAAAAAATATTGTATTTAAATATTGAAATCCAATTTTTGTAAAATATTGAAAAGTTTTTGAGAAATACGGAATGGAAAATAGATACCCATTTTTAACGTGTTTCAGGTCATAACTATTTCATCACTTTATTTAAAAAGCCGATATTTGGCTAACATATAAAGCAGCCAAAGACTTTGCAAGGGTTTGTTAACCGATAACTAAAAAACCTGTGCTCTAGCGCAAAGTAGCGCTAGAAACCTCTAGCTAGCGCAAAGTATATGATAACAAAAAAAAATATAACAGTATTCCACATAATTTTCCGAAAAGACGTTAAATGGATTTTAAATCAAAAAAGCAGAAAAAAGCCAAGAAACTAAATGTCCCCTCACACTATCTCGATAACGGTAACATATACCGTTTTGAAAAAAATATCAGACATACCAATCTTAAGGTTCGAAAAATATAGAGGGGCTAAAATATTGCGCGGTTTTTGAGATATGCTTAAAATCATTTAATTTGATTTGCTGAAATGGTAGTGCTAAAAAATGCCTATAACTTCTAAGTTGTTTCTATCTTATCAACTTAATTTTAAACAAGTACAAAGCACTCGAGTAGAAAGCAAAATATATAAGAAATTTTGAAAACAAAAACCCGTTTATAATTTTTTCCAGTTTTTTTACCAAAAAAAAAATTATAAAAAAAATTTATCTGTCACCCTGCGTTTCAATTAAAATTTAAATACCTAAACTTAAGATTCGGCTACAATAAGTACCTACAGTAGACTTGTAAAAAAAATATTGAAAGTACCTAGAGGAAATTAATGCAAAAATATCTATTTTCAAAATTTTAAACCCGAATACGAGGCCAACAATCAAAAGTCTGCCCTCTAAAGACTGCCCTTACTAGACTGCAATGGTAGCATTTAATAACTTTTAATAACAAATCTTATGCATATATCTTCTTAAAACTCCACTCGAAATATTCCATAAATATTATATAAGCGAATCAAATGAGTTATCGAGATGCGCTTGAAAAAATGCCATAAAGTCGGAAATCGTCATTAAAAAAAAGAAAAACAAAGTAGCAAATACACTAAAAAACATTTAATGTTCAAGTTAGGCAATAGTTTCACGCTAAGCCTTCAAAAAAAGCCGACGGACCGCTCCGAGTATGACTTCATATATGACGGTCCTTTTTTTTGTTTATATATATTTTTTATAAAAAGTTGATACACGTGTTGATTGAATTTTCATATTAAAAATTTGGTTTATACTTAAATACACGCCAAAAGTGGGCGTGGCATACATTTATTAATTTCAGTTGATAGCTTTCACACATATCTGACTAAGTTTTTTGGATTTAAAGAAATTACTTCGAATAAAAACTGTTTACTAAAATGCAAATTATATATGACCACACCCACATGGGGGCGGTTTTTCCTTTTTTTGAAATGCCAATCACAATACACTTAAGCGAGGATAACGCATACCAAATTTTAGCTTCCTACGACAGCTTTGATATTTCATGCTAATAAGTAAAGCGGGCGGACTTAAAACTTTTTTACTCTTGTACTTTGAAATCCGCACACTGACATGCTCACTTTACTCATTAGCATGAAACATCAAAATTGTCTTAGGACTATCTTAGTAGATCTGTCTCAGTAAGATCTATATCCATCTTAGAAGATCGAGTCCAGATGATTTCACACACTTTGCTTCCAAGTGAATTTATTTCCATAACTGCGAATTATTATTCCTTTTTTAATTTTAATCCAACTTTTTTGTCCTTGGGCCATCAGAAAGCCTATTTGCGAGATTGTCAACCGTGCTTTAACATTTACTCCATTTAAGAATAGAGTCTTAACATTTCATTGAATTCTGCCACGGATATGATCACCAATCTTATTAGGTTTCGAAAAGTGGCAAACCAAAAAAAACGGAACTTAGTTCGTTGGTTTTGACATCTACGATTATATTACCTTACTTAAATCAACGGTTTATTCTCATAATTCTTCACAAATTATTTCAAAGCAGTATGTGAATGTAAAGAGCATCTTTCTCCCTAAGCAAATTCCGTCAGCAGATTTTTCCTTTAAAATATTTCTAAGACATTACGAACTGGTATTAGGCAAGATTAAGCTAGAAGGGTTTCTGGTGTTTCGAAGAGAAAAGCCGCAACTCCTGCTGAATCTTATGGCGTATTCTTTTGAACACCGAGCTGTCAAATAATACTTGGTGTTAGCGACAATTCCAGCGTGGTGTACAGAAGGACAAATGCAGTAGCGGTGCAGTCATCACGTCAAGTGTCCAATTGCTTTGACTTCTTTTTTGTTTACTTTTATTCATTTGTGTAGTGTTATTTTGTTGGCGTCGGTTTTTGTACTTTTTACTTTAAATGAATTTCGATAGCTTTAAATTTGAGATGTTTAGTTTTTATCGATTTCATACTCGCATTGTAAAAAATCACAAATGAAAATTTAGTCGAAACGTCACTTCAAATAAACAATCAAAGCTACACCCAGCCTCCACCTTCAAATAAGTCGACGGCGAAATTTGGAGTTCAGTGGTGTCGACACCGAACAAATTCGGAGTTCAAAAGAACACCTACATGAGCACGAGGTGTACGAGAAAAAGCCAATTTTTTTCTGTATGGAACTGGTGTGGAACAGTTTCGCGATTCAGTGTTGAAAAGAATACGCCATTACTGTGCTCTCCAAACTCCAATGATGCGAGTTTCATTTAAGACAACTTTCAAACAAAGAACAACTAAAACGCCTTCCGATCGTTTCTTTAAAGACAAACGGTCGGAGAAGTCGAAACCGTGTCGGCAACCGACTTTCAAATTCGATATGGTCGACAGTTATTTTCGAGCTCTAGGGAGTAGTGAACTGCATCCACTGTACGAAAAAAGGATCTGTCTCCCTGTCACAGGAAGGGGCTGTGAGGCCATGCGAGTTCTAGGGAGAAGTGAACTGCACCCACTGTAAGAAAAAAAGTTCGGTCGCCCTGATTTTAGCACTAGGAGGCAGACAAAGTCTCAAACTACTTTTAATTTATAGCTGCCTATATTCTCTTTTAGGTCTCTTTTCGATGACAGCATAATACTTGGTTTTACCCACATAGACTGTTTGACCCCTATTCGGCGCTTCCGTACCGATACTCACGAAGGCTTCACTGACATCACGCATGTATCCTTTTGATTATGTCAGTGTTATCTGCATATGTTAATAATTGTACTGACTTTTGACAGATTGTGCCCTGGTGTTGGTGTGGTAGTTCTGCACAATTCTATCAAGCATTATGCTAAGGAAGTCCCTGCGCGTCGCCTTGTCTAAACCTTTTTTTGTATCCTTTTTTGAGGTCGGACATACATTCCTCCGACCATACATCTTGGAACTGGTGCATGGTCCTAAGCAATTCATCGGTCCGCAAGGGCGCTTCACTTAGGTGAGGGGACGGGATTGACGACCTCGCGGACCCTATTTTGTTTACGGGGTTCAACCCCCCCAAAACCAGAAATCATCCCCTTTGAACCATTCCTCATTCCATCCAAAATCATAAATGAATAGAGTAATTAAAATTTTTCTTCTCCAGATGGTATTGGTAATTGCCAAAATCCACCCGTAGTCTCTATGTCCACAGTCGGGGCATAGCATCTGGGGGCCCCAATATTCATATATGAAAAAAAAAGAAACAAGCTACTCTTGAGGATCTTTTTTCGACTCTGCTGGCAAACTAAGCATGAGCAAGCCTGCTACTCAATGCTGACGGTAAGACTTGGGATACTTTTATGGTTGAACGGTGTCCGAAAGAGGCGGGCCCTGCGTTGCGCCTGACTAAGGGACAGTAGAAGAGGAAAAGGAAGCACCTGACCGATTGACGGTGCCAAGAAGCTTTACTGGCTAAAGGCGCAGTAAAGCACACTAAAGGCGCAGGCTAAAAGCAGTCCGGTCGACCCTTCGGTGGTGTCCATGAAATGGAAAAGGTTGGTGGAAGTCTCACCAATCTAAACAAACCAGTCCCTTACATCGGGCATCGCCTCCTCCTGCTCAACAAACACGCAAGAAGAAGCGAGTTTCTATGGCTGACGTGGTGAGTGCCGAACATCTAAGCTCTTCATCACTGAAGCCCTATCTAAATTAAAGTAAGGTGTCTGCATGGCAATACATTGGAGCACTTGTATCTGAGTGCTCAATCGGATAGTAGCAACCTTCGACAAAAAAACCAGTAGATGGATTTAAAAAGTTCAGCAGCTAATCCCTCACCTCCGACTGTTTCGTTGCACCCAGGTCGGGTGGGTGGTATTGTTCGTATGCATCGTCGGTAACTTCATCGCCTGACAGCGGGACTCGATTTGTCCACACAGCCGAAGGTACACTCGATGTTTTGCGCCCTGTTTTTGAAGATCGCATTATCAGCCGCAGAGCTGATGTCATTTGGCCACCTCGGAGCTGCGATTTGATTTGGACTACATTTTTTTAATGCCGTAAAAGATAAGTGTTACGCCGACAAGCCAGAGACAATTGACGCTTTAAAAGACAATATTCGTGAAGCCATTGGTGAAATACCCCATTGGCGGGGTGCCGTGGCGTAGTGGTTAGTGTGTGTGCTTACTATGCCGGAGGTATGGGTTCGAATCCTGCCATCCTCACCTAAAAAAAAAGGCTTGTTCTTTTTCACGGTCCCCACCTCCGCGAGGGCCTGACAAGCCCTCCTTGAGTATCTTTTGTCTTGAAAAACTTCTCAAAGTGCCGTTCGGGTTCGGCGAAAAATTGTAGGTCCCTTTGTATGTAAAATAAATTAACACACAAGCATATATTGTTGAGAAATTGGCCCTGGTTCACCTCGAGCTGTTGCGCCAATCAATTTATTTTATTTTATTGGTGAAATACAGCTGCACACAATCGATAATGTGCCGCGGCAGCAATTCGAATGAAATTATTTTCCATTATTAACCGAAAGTATTATACTTCCATTATTAACCGAAAGTATTATCTCAAAAAAAGAAATTTGAGAAATTTGAAAGTTGTTTGGCGGATTCTTTAATAGTCTGCAGAAATGGTTTTTCCAAATCCCCAGCACCGACTACGTTTGCCTGCAATTGTAGTTAATCCAGAGGCACCACATGTACAAGCCACTTATCATCGCTTTTGACAAGCTCGTTTACCATACCAATTTTGATACAGTTATTACTGCGAAGGTCCCTCATTTCTTTTTTTTATATAAAAAAATTTATTTTACATAACATTCATTATTGTGTTTTTGTTTTTGGGCTTCCTAACTTTTTACTCAGAGATCAGTTTCAGTAACAATGTTCCAGCATTAATACTAAAAATACAGGAAGGTCAAAATAAGCAGTTTCCTGGTAAGTGTCCATTTTAGTGGAGGTTTTTATTGTTAAAGTACGGGTCAGTGAAGTGTTCTGCCGGTAGAGGCATGACACTTGCGGGAGGAAGTGGACATAATATAAGAACCAAAGAGGAACTTTGGTTCTTATATTATGTCCTTCCTGCGCAGTCCTTCCCGCGCTGTCGAGTTTTTACTTAAAGGATCGCGAGCTGATTACAAAAAGAGTTCAGTTTCCGGTTTGACTGTAGAGAAATAGGTGCAGGCTAAAAGCCAGCACTGTCACTCTTGGCCTCGTGTTGGCGATGAGTTCAAATAGTACCAGAAAACGTGTGGACTAAAAACGGCAATTTTTTGCATACGTTTCAAGCGACTTATCTTTCCATAGTCAACCAATAATTCTTAAGTTATCATGGAGTCTATAATAAGTAATTAACTACTCTTCACTACAATATTAAAGCGAAAATTTATATCTGCCAGTCTACCGGCAGTCTGTGCCGAATAAAATACAATGTTCTTCTATATTACACAATCTTATTCACATATGGCTCCAACAGGTCTCAAGTTCCGTGAACCCCACGTTTCGAATCGATAAACAAAAAAACGTCTTTAGCAGGCTTGTCTAAATAATACTACGGATCGCGGCATATTGTAAAATACGCTAACTTTGGACATAATTCAGGCAATGAAATACAAATTGATTCAAAAATTAAATTACAATTATCGCCTCCCCATAATACCCACTCCCGCCCCGACCTGCATTAAATCATGGACATTAAAAAGAATCACCAATTAATGAAACCTAGAGCACAGGCGTTATTCTTCCCGCACTCTCAACCTTCTTATATCCTACCCACTTGGAGCAGTTTCTTTAATTTTTAATTAAATTATTCCCCTTAAACCGTTCTCCGAAAGGTGGTGGTGGTACTTGGTAACAGGTGTGCTGTCGTCGTCTTCGTCCTCAGTTTTTTTCTTTCATTAGTTTCCTTCTTATAATTTTTTTTATATTTTTGCGCTGTTTTCGTGAGGTAAAGGCGACGGGCGGTGCGGTCAGAAGAAAGCAAATTGCAGCTTGTCCAAGTTTTTATTTTTCAAGCTTCGAGTGAGAAGAAATAAATGAACAAAGCGCAGACATAGAGCAAGAACAAACCTCTTGGACAGAATTAATAACTGGTTTGTGTCCTCGAGTGAATCACACAAGAGAAGCCGGCTACACTGTCCAGTGATAGATTTGCCGAGACCCCAGAGGCATCTGCAGGACAATTTCATTGGCCATCGACATACAAACATACTCGTACAAAACGAAACATTTTATAGGAATTTTATGGAAATGCCCGTAGAAATAGACCAACAATTTGTGCCCGGTCCTTGGTTCGCAGTTTAGCCTCACCTTGAGGAAATGGGGTGTGCCAGCATCGAGCATTCAATTAAAAATCCTTGCACATTCGTAAATTCTAATAAACCTGTGAGCTATGGCTATTTGAACGTGTATGACGGTCGTACTCATCCCTAAGGCCGGCAAGGCTTGTTTGGGCCAATAAATTCGGATTCTGTTGAGGCTTTTATACGCATTTGTTACTAATTTGCTCGGTAATGTGTCGTCAGAATGCTATAAATTAGAGATGGTTGCGGAGTTTATAGGCACTTTGTCATGGCTTATTGGTTTTGCATATATGCAATTGACCAGGTTGGTTAGGTTGGTGGTAATTCGCTTGAAAAATAAATCACGCTGGCGCGCAATGAAAACGCATGGGATTTGAGGAGAGCATTTCTTATTGGAGTTTATTTCTGTATCTTTTTGGGTCATAAGTAACGCTCGTAAAATATCCGTTGTAAACGCCGCTGCATTAAATAAATGAAAGGCTGAATTTCTGCCTTTTATACCTGTTTAATTTGTTCATTAAAAATTATGTAATGAACAGAGAAACATGTAGGCTCATGGGGGTACTGGAATACTTTTTTTCAATTGGACTGAAAAAAGGTAAAAAAAATCTGTCACTTAATCATAGAGTATAAAAATTCAAGTTAACTAGAGTCTTAACAGGGATAAAACTTACTGCCTGAATGCAAATTTCGCAAGGTACTTGTAGGATTACTTTTTAAATCAGTTGGATGATTAAATTCAAAATTTCGAATAGAAATCTTTGAAAATTTTACGAAAAAGTTCAAAATTGCACGACACATAATTATCATCAGCTCTTGATTTAATTTATAAGCTTTTTTCAATTTACTTAATTAGCTTTAGGTTAAGAAAATTACACTGGCTTCCAGTGTAAGGAATTATCATTCCTTTTTATTATCTACCTTCCTGTCGCACCCAATTCATAATACTTCGCTGCAGTACTTTCTTTAGTTTTCTAGATTCTTTTATCACTTGCGTGTTTTCCGGTAGCTCAACCCTTCCTCCTCTTTAAAGGAT
The DNA here is from genome assembly GCA_947623515.1 of Neoascia interrupta. Lineage (NCBI taxonomy): Eukaryota > Metazoa > Arthropoda > Insecta > Diptera > Syrphidae > Neoascia > Neoascia interrupta. Next base: position 133,370,282 of record OX392463.1, read on the forward strand.
CTTATCGCAGAACTTGAGATGTAGCCAACCCTCAACCACCTTTGATTTTTGATTTGATTTTGATTTTGGTTGGGGCTAAAGCCCCCATTTATTCGGCTTAATTCAAGCTAAGACTAACTTAAATACTAACGCTTAAAAGCTAGGAGGAAGGGTGAAGAAGAATCAGTTTGAGGCTAGGTGTGCTGCGGTTAAAATCGAAGAAGCTATGGTTCGAGTTAACCTTCCGCAACATACGGGAGACAAGTTCATTGGAGCCATATGATGTACGGTGGTTAGGAATATAGAAGAGGCGTGGACACCGTAAATTACGAGGGCTAGTGTTAAAGAAAATTAAGTTATGGAGTGATGCACAGTCGATGGAGCCTGAGAGCAGACGATGAACGAAAAGCATGTCAGCAACATCTCTGCGTTCTTCAAAGGAATTCAGGTTGATAAGTTTGAGACGGTCGCGATAAGGAGGCAAGATGAGAGGGTCGTTCCAAGCGAGACCTCGAAGAGCGAACCGAAGAAAGCGACGTTGAATTTTTTCAATCCTTGTCACATGTACTTTATGATGGGGGGACCAAACTTGACTGGCGTATACGAGAAGGAGGCGAACGAAGGTAATGTTAAGGGTTCTAATTAGGGATCGAGAAGGGGGCGAAAGAAGGTAATGATAGGGATCAGAGAATTCCTTGGACCAACGTTTAATAAAGAAAAGTGATGAGTTGGCTTTCGAAATTATCTCATCAATGTGGGAGCGGAAGTTAAGTTCCCTGTCGAGCAAAATTCCAAGGTCCCGATGAAATTGAACAATGGATATAGGCTGACAATGGAGTAGATAAGGACGGGGAGGGCACGTTTTTTTCTACGAGAAAATGTTATTGAAAGGCATTTGGAGACATTGAGCTCTAAACAATTTTTGGAGACATTGAGCTCTAAACTCTAATTTTTGGAGCACCAGTACGAAAAACTGTCAAGATCTTTTTGAAGAAGACAGTAGTCGTGAAGTGAGGAGATGGATTTAAAAATGTTGGTATCGTCCGCATAGAGAGAGAGAGAAGAGAACTTTATAACTCTTTCAACGTCGTTAAAGCTAAGAATGAAGAGAAGAGGTCCGAGATGGCTGCCCCTGTGGCACCCCAGAGGAGGCCAAGAAAAGATAAGATAGGACGGATCTAAAGCGGACACAGTAAAAACGGTCTTTCAGGTATGAAGAAATCCATTTTAGCAATATGGGCTCGAAACCAAGGGCAGATATACTTTACTGAAGTCGGTAGCAATAACGTCCACTTCTTTGCCGGTCTCTAAAGCTGAGAGAGCGAAAGACAAAAACTCGACGAGGTTAGTCGTAATGGATCTACCTTTCAAAAAGCAACGTTGGTTAGGGGACAGAAACAAAAAAAAAAATTTAATGTATTTGGAGAATGGCGAAGACACGTCTAAACGGTTTGAAGGCTGACCGAGAAGTGTTCTGCTGATAAATAACATAAGTAGATGACATCCTTAGTGAGATATTGTTGAAAGCTATGATTTTCACCGAAAACCCGGCTACACTCCAGCTCTTTTCTAGCTAGTCGTGTCCAGTTTTGCACTCGAAGTTGGCTGAGGTCCCCTTCCATTTCCTCTCAAATGAACCTAGAGCATTTTTATCGTCCTTTGACAGGGTCCATGCTTCTGGACCGTAAAGTTAGACTGGGATGATGAGCGTATTATAAATGGACACTTTGGTTGCCCGAGAGAGGTCTTTGCTACTCATTTGCTTTCTTAGCCCAAACCAACAGTGATTGGCAAGAGTTAGCCAGCGTCTGATTTCAGTCCTGGTGTCGTTGTCTGAACTTGCAGCGGAACTCAGGTAGACAAATTCCATAACTACCTCAAAGTATTTGCTGTCTATTGTGTTGTCCAAGACTTTGGGTACGCTTATTTTTGCCTTCATTGACTTCTAAGCAGAAGTTTTGTCTAAGAATTGGTTGTTGGGCCTCTCTTCTTAATGACAGCATTATACTTAACTTTGCCTTCGTTGGCTGCTAAGCCCTAGCCCACATTCACCGCCTCCTATCCAAAAGTCACAAAGGGTTCACTGACATCACGCTGGTGTCTTTCCGATTATGTTAATGTCGTCTACGTATATAAGTAATTGTACGGACTTTTATAAGATTGTGCTTCTGGTTTTTGCTCGGGAGATCTGCAAAATTCTTTAAAATATAATGCTAAATAAGTCACATGACTTCGGCGAGATCTTTACCGATCTTGAACAGCGTGAGTTCGCAATCGCCATCCTTATACACAAACCAACGCTTTTTTGAGGAATACCAAAACTAGATTATGCGCTATATAGCTCGTCTCGATGGATGAAGCCATACGCGGTCTAAAAAATGGTTTAAAAGGTGGTAGGTATTGATTGGGAACTCCTAGGTTTTCTCCAAGATCGCAGGTGAATATTTGATCGTAAGTGAACTTTCCACTTATGGCAGATACTTACCATCGCATAAAAAGTTTGACCATCAGTACCTCTATACAAAAGTGCAATAACCTGGTTGATCTCAAACACCCCAAAAAAAATCCTCAGCTATAACCCCAAAAGGGGAAGAAGAAGTAAACTCAACAGGTCTGAAAGGCCCCTTGCAACTATTACCTCTCCCAACTAGGTTACAGCATGGCCGAAACCTGATGTTAACTTAACAGAGATCATTTTAAAAACTTGTTGAGAAGTGTAACAGAAACAAGAAACTGCAAGACGATGGGTTCCAACAAGTATGCTGGACACGCCTACCGAATGATAGCGGGACCTAGTAAACCAGAACAGATAAAAAATCGGCTAAAGTCAGTTCTAGAAATGGTGGCTCTAAGTTAATTCAGGGTCTTTGCAGGCCTTCCATAGATCATCGAAGGTGTGCTATTCTTGACCCTTGTTATGGTAATATAATACTCTTAGCGCGACAATATTATGCAATGCAATTAGGCATCGAGTGTTAAGATCTCGCGAGCTATTGTCCTGACTTAAGTGAGTCTCTTCTTCCTTTTTTTCTGCTGTTCCTTACATGAATATTCCTTTTTATCTCTCATTTCTGAAACCTAAGGCTTAGGCTCATTGTTTTTCATTTTATTTTCGTTAAATTTTGAAGCTGATTGGCTCTTGGATATTTTGAAGCTGTTTGAAATTGGATATTTCTTGGATTTTCGTGTCGGATGCAAAATTAGGATATAGAACCTTCCTTTCACCTAAGTACAAATAGTTTCAACTAAAATCAAATACATCATCACTTACTCACTTTACTGATGATTCAGATTCTCTCTTAGATCTTTTTGTTGTAAATGTCCTTTTAAAAGTACAGCTTTATTGCCAGCTTTCAGCTCCCGCGCTCTCCAAGCACGACCTTTTATTTCTTGCTCTCAAAATTCAAATTGTATGCGGCCCTTTCAGATTTCAATATAGAGACTTAAGGAATATACGCTATGAAACTCTGGTCCAGGACTTAGAAACTACTGACTGGCACAGTTTGTATTGCTTTTCTGGGGTAAACGATCAATAAATTTCTTCCAAAATAAAATAAAAACCTTATTTGACCGACACGTACCACTAAAGACCAAAACATTTCGCTATGTCTCTAAACCCTGGTTCACTGAAGATCTCTTCTCAATAGGCTTGATATTGCGTACAGACGATGGAAACGTTTCAAGCTTCAAGAGCTGAAAGCCACATAATGTGTCTTACGTAACCTTGCTGTCCTTAACATTAAGTTGACCAAAATAAAGTTCGACGAAATAAAAGTCGATAACACGCTCCCAGGGGGTAAGTTGTGGGTAAACCTGGGACAGTTGGGCATTGGTAGTTTGTCAACAAATTGTTTGTCTACCAAAAAGGTTGCTGCTGACGATGTTGACCTAGACCAGCTAAACGATGTGTTCGCTAACTCCGGTAGTGCCGATGCAACGCCAGTATCGCATTCGTTGCAAGGAAATAATCCACCCGAAACAACAGTAGCAGAGGTAGGCGGTGCTTTCGAATTTATAAGAGTGTGCGATGAAGATGTCGTGCAGGCGGTATTAGACATATATTTAAAGCCATATATTTAAAGTCATTCTTAGAATCCGTCTTTCCCAGTTCTTGGAAAAAGGCTTAGATTCTTCCGATTCCTAAAAAGAAATCTTGCACACTTAACGACTACAGACCGATTGCGATTTTACCCTTTTTGTCGAAGGTTTTCGAATAAGCCGTCCTGCTTTAAATGCGAGTTGTTAAACGAAAACTGTTTGCTGAATTGCAAGCAGTCTTGTTTTCGCCCAAAGCAAATCTGTTCTTTTGCTTATTGCAGAGCAGATTCGAACTGCCTTAGGCAGGAAAGAGGTGACACTTGCCAATCATATCCCTCTTGGATTTCTCCAAGGCTTTTGACACAGTCAACAACAGACTGCTTTAATTGAAGCCAATCAACGAGTTTACGTTTTCCAGGAACTCGGCTAAACATATTTTTTTATATCTTTTTCTATCATATTTTTTTGTACCTACACTCCTGTATAAATGTGAAGTTTTCTGCAGCCGTAGTAAGAGAAAACTAATGGCGTATTCTTTTGAACACCGAGCTGTCAAATAATACTCGGTGTTAGCGACAATTCCAGCGTGGTGTACACTCGGCTTCATTGTGTACATTGTATCAATCAACAAAGCTACACCCAGCCATCACCGTCAAATACGACGGTGGCGAAAATTCGCGTTCGGTGTCGACACTAAACTGATTCGGAGTTTAAAAGAACATTTACATGAGAGAAAAAAAACATTTTACACAGGTGTACGTGAAAAGAACAAGTTTTTTCTGTATTCCACACCAGTTTCACGATTCGGTGTTGAAAAGAATACGCCATAAATGTTGCCTTCAACAATATCGCCCGCTAAGCATTTAACAAGACGTTATGACCATATCTCAGATAACGCGGTGAAAATTGTCGGTTGCACGTTGGACAACTTTCTGAAATACAAAGCCTTAATATACCTGCACGAAGTCATGACATCCGGTCAACCCGAATATCTGCATAACAAATTTAATTTTGCCCATTCTCGTAGATCGTTTGTCCTTATTCAACCGAGGTACTCCTGTCATACGTTTGAACAGCAGTTCTTCGTTTGTTCAACCCGACTCTGCAACTCCATGGCAATTCATATCAGAAGTATTGACAGTTAAGACAGTTTAAAACCTTTCCTTAAAGCACCCGGCCAGTGCACACTAGTATAGTTAATAGTGTTACATTAATTGACACAAATTTTCGAAATAAATTTAACATTCTGTTGCTTTTATTTATTTATATCCTTATACGTAAGATACTTTGAGTTTTTTTTTTCTCGCTTTACTTCTTATACATTTTCTTGCTTCACAATATTTTAAGATTTATCTTATATGTTAGCTCATTGGTTTATAAAAAATTGAATTGCATACGTAAAAAATTTTCCTCCACAAAAAGAAAAACCGATACATCTCTATATCGTTGCAATAATTAGTTTGCCACCGATCAAAAATTACAAGCTTTTCGAGCTTGGCATTTTCAGCACATTTCTATTTAAAGAAGTGTACGCGTGGTGGTGTTTCAAAGAAAGAGCATTAACATTTTGAAAAAAAAATACTTTTAGTTAAAAGGATTCAACTTCCATAAATCAAGGTTTTTCCTACATTTTTATTTTCTTTCTTTGAAATTTCTTTGTGATACTTTGTCATAGAAAGTGGAGAGATTTATTCACAAATCAAATTTGACTTATACCCAAAAATTTTTATGGTTAACTTTTTGTTCTCCCCTTACATGTTTAGTTGTTTAAATAGTTAAGGTATCTCAGCCAATAAGTCTTCCTTTTAAGGTTCCCAAGGAAGAAGGATTATAACACCCTTCGTCCTTTTATCAGAATCACGATCAATTAAAAAACACGAAAATTGTAAAAAACGATTTTCTTATGACAGCAAAACAGTAAAATGGAGTTAAACCATAATAATTTAGTTATTAACAAAAAATTACTTTGATAAACATAAAGCATGAATGCGAGAAAAAGAAAACAAAGGTCATCCTTATGTTTTGTAAATGGTTGTATTTTGTTTATTTTGTAACTTCTTCTCGTAGCTATTCTTTTAAACTGCATTTTTAAAAAAAGAATTAAGACACACGACGCATTTTTTCATTATCGTTGGCCATAAAAAATAACCCTCGGCAGAGTAGCAGCCTGGCAGAAGAGTGCAACGCCAATACATGCTCTGGAGTGTGGCTGAAGCAATAACAAATTCAGTTTAAAATTCAAAATGACCTTTCATTTCCTTTAAGCTTGTTCCAAGGCTTCTCTAAATGATACTTCTTATTGTGAGAATCACCGAAGCTTCGGATTTTCTTTTAATCCGGCAGTTGTAATGGTATCCAGTGTTGCACAGATGAGGAGGATAAAACTCCTCACTTATTAAATTGCACATAGCCGTGAGCAGTAAATACGCAATTGCTACATCCGGTACACATATGAGGCTCAAGTTGGGGTTAAGACCTTTCCCTGCAACTGATCAGTCTGTTCACTTTAATCCTAGGCAAACTGATCAGTGATCATCATCGATTATTGTTTGATTCTCACACCAGGAGGGAAGCCATAAGTAATGAAAAAATGCACATCTTTCCCCAGAGAGGCTGAGGATCCAGGTTGCGATTGCAATGAAATATATTTTTCTTCTGCAAATATTGTCATGTTGTGCAGACATGTTGACATTTCAAAAGATCTGGATCTTTCACTCAATCGTCGAATTGTGACATTTGACAAGTTGGCGGCGATTTAGTTTAATAACCTGAGAGTGCGCGGCAATCCTTTGGTTAATAGTTAGCGCTTGATGGCTTGTTATGGATGGCGACTGGTCACTTGATCGTTTGACGCAGCAGGCTGGGAATGTGCGCACCGAATTGTTTCTTGTTTTATATTTCGACGGGAGTGCGTCCAAATATGGCAACAGCAATCGTAAAGAGCAATGTCAAGTGTTCTATACAAGCGACTGTGGTGTGTGTGTTGTTAAAACTTGCCGTGTACTCGAAGAATTTATGTGAACGATGGATTAGAGAAAAAAATCACATTATATACTTCATATTACCTACTGTTCTTAACGTTTTTTAAATCTAGCTTACTTTTACTATGCTTGAAAAGTGAGTTGCGAAAGAACTAAAAAAATATATTTGAAGGGTACAACTCCATTTATTTATCTACCTATCATTAATCCAAGCCTTTTTTTTTGCTTTTAGAACTACTTTTCCAAGTGATTGCTCATGGTACAGTATACGTGTTGGAAAATACTGTACCAGAGTTTCTATCTCTCCTAATTTCGAACATGGCTCGAACAACGCTCCAAAATGCGTCAGTATGTCATTAGCCCATTTTCTAGCTTTGTAAGCAGGGTTGGAAATGGCTGAGTTTATCAACATCTGAGCTCCTACTTCCCCCTGCTGTTATCTAGGTTCAAACATAAATTACCAGAGTAAAAACAGCAAAGGCATGTCTGAGTTGCTGAGTTGCCCTTTGAAAATGTTCGTGTATCTATCACAGATGGCTTACGGCTTGAGTAAGTTGGGACTTTTTTATACATCTATGTTCTTTAGCTTACCCGATTTGTTCTTATTTGGTTTCCCAGGATAGCAGTTTTGGATTTTTTTATGCAGTGAAAAATGACCGCTAAAGAGTTTCCAAAAGCATAGCAAGTATAAAAAATAAAACTAAGACAAATAAAAACGTACTGTCTGCTTGTTAACAACAAAAGGGTTTAACTGTATCTTTATTCTTGGCTTTTTGTTCAACAAGTTTTTTGTATTAGTATGTTACTGTATCTAAAAGGAATATAAAAAGCGTTCGATCCTTGGAGGTGCATTTAAAAACCAATGTTTCCAAGCGTAGCAGTCACAGGTTCTCGTGCGTTATCACTGGTAACTGCCTTCTGATGAGACCTGAAAGCAGAAAAAAAAGTGTTGAAATACGTGTGTATGTAGGTATACAGGGTGTTTCCAAATTCGATGCAAATATTTTGACACAAGATTCTTGGGTATATTTGAAGAAAAAAATTGTTCTACAGTATGGGCCTATCTCAAATTTTGATACCACTTATTGGGAATTTAAGAAAACACCTACTTTGAGGTACCTTGACCCATACTAACACAAATATCTCCGCTAACACTTACAACAGGTACTTCATTTAGGACTTACATTTTAGAAGAAATAGTACTCCTTTTAACTGCATTAAAATAAAATTGATGACCTTTTTAACTTTCGAGATATTTGCTTTTAAGTTGGATCCTTTTTCCCTGCCCATGACATTTCTTTGACTTTCAAGACACATTTCTGCGAAAAATGCGTAATAAACATATCGGTAATTTTTTTTTCTAGTGCACCTAACAATACTTAATAAAAATTGCTAAGACAAGTTACCCGGAAAAACCCACAGATTTTATTATACTTGGGAAATTCCATAGCAGGTAAAATTATGAAAAACTCGATTCATAGTGTTCAATTCCTATTATTCTGAACAAAAATGCTTGTGTTTGGTTTAAGGTTTTTTTTTTTTTCATTAAGTTAACTTTACAATCAAATAAGGTGTTCAAAGTGTCCTCCTCCATTTTGTATGCATGCTAGAGCCCGTTTTTGGATTGCGCTGTCAATGTTTATTGAGGATAACTCCTGCCTCACTTGTGACGAGGCTTGGAGAATGCGATCTTCTAAATCATTTAGAGTTTTTAAATATACCCAAGAATCTTGTGTCAAAATATTTGCATCGAATTTGGAAACACCCTGTATATGTATAGTAGGTAGGTATATTTATTAATTTAATAAGAGGATAATGCCTTTGGACTTTTGATCCAGGTAGACTTATAAACCCCAGGTGGCCTTATAACCCAGGTGGGAACTTATTAACCAAGTGACCTAACCCAGGTGGACCTATGACACTGGTGGACCTACGACAAAGGTGGACGTAAAACATGGTGGTATCATGACCCAGGTGGACGTAAGACCCAGGTGAACTTATACACTAGGTGGACTTATTACCCAGGTGGAAATAAGAAACAGGTGGACCTATGGCAAAGGTGGCCTTATAACACAGGTGGACTTAAAACCCTCTAACTATCAAAAAAAAGGTGGTAAACTATGTGGACTTATAACCCAGGTGGACTTAAGAACCAGGTTAACTGACCCAGGAGGAGACTTATGGCCCAGGTGGACTGACTTATAACTCAGGTAGTCTTATGACTCAGGTGGACTTATGACCCAGGTAGTCTGATTTCTCAGGTGGACTTTTTCCCCAGGTAGACTAATTTCCCATGTTGACTTATTTCCCAAGTCAACTTATTTCCCAGGTGGACTTATTTCCCAGGTGGACTCATTTCTCAGGTGGACTAATTTCCAGGTAGACTTATTTCCCAGTTGGACTTACTTCTCAGATCGACTTATTTTCCAGATGGACTTATTTCCCAGGTGGACTTATTACTTAGGTGGACTTATTTTCCAGGTGGACTAATTACCGAGTTGGACTAAATTCCCAGGTGGACTTATTTTCCAGGTTGACTTATTTTCCAGGTTGATTTATTCCCCAGGTGGACTTATGACCCAGGTAGACTTTTTTCCGAGATGGACTTATTACCCAGGTCGATTTATATCCCAGGTGGACTTATAACCTAGGTGGAATTATAACCTAGGTGGACTTATGGCCCATGTAGACTTACTTCCAAGATGGACTAATTTCTCGGGTGGACTTTGTTCCCAGGTAAAATTATTTCCCAGGTGGACTTACATATCTTTCAGGTGGACTTATTTCCCAGGTGCACATATTTCCCATGTGAACTTATGACCCAGGTGGACTTATTTCTCAGGTGGACTTATTTTCCAGGTAGACTTATGACCCAGGTGGACTTATTTCCCAGGTGGACTTATGACGCAGGTGGACTAATTTCTCAGATGAACTTATTTCCCAGGTGGACTTATTTCCCAGGTAAAGTTAATTTCCAGGTGGACTTATTACCCAGGTGGACTTATTGCCCAGGTCGACTTATTTCCCAGGTGGACTTATTTCCCAAGTGGACTTATAACCCAGGTGGACTTATTTTCAAGGTGGACTTCTAGCCCAGGTGGACCTATTTCCCAGGTGAACTTATTTTCCAGGTGGATTTATTCCCAAGGTGAACTAATCTCCCGGGTGGACTTATTTCCCAGGTGGACTTATTACCCAGGTGGCCTTACTTCCCAGGTGAACTTATGACCCAGGTGGACTTATTTCCCAGGTGGACTTATTTCCATGTGGACTTATGACCCAGGTGGACTTATATCCCAGGTGGACTTATTTTCCAGGTGGCTTATATCCCAGGTGGACTTATTTCCCAGGTGACCTTATTTCCCAGGTGGTTTTACGACCCAGGTGGACTTATTTCCCAGGTGGACTTCTAGCCCAGGTGAACCTATTTCCCAGGTGGACTTATTTCCCAGGTGGACTTATTTCCCATCTGGAATTATTTCCCAGGCGGACTTATTTTCCGGGTGGACTTCTGACTTAGGCGAACATATATGCCAAGTGGACTTACTTCTCAGGTGGACTTATTTCCCGGGTGGACGCATTTCCCAGGTGGCCTTGTTTCCCAGGTGGACTTACATATCTACCAGGTGGACTTATTTCCCAGGTGCACATATTTCCCATGTGGACTTATGAACCAGGTGGACTTATTTCTCAGGTGGACTTATTTCCCAGGTAGACTTATGACCCAGGTGGACTTATTTCCCAGGTGGACTTACATATCTACCAAGTGTACTTATTTCCCAGGTGGACTTATTTCCCATGTGGACTTATGACGCAGGTGAACTTATTTCCCAGACGGACTTTTTTCCCAGGTGGATTCCCATGTGGACTGACCCAGGTGGACTCATTTTCAGATGAACTTATTTCCCAGGTAGAGTTAATTATCAGGTGGACTTATTACCCAGGTCGACTTATTTCCCAGGTGGACTTATTTCCCAGGTGGACTTATGACCCAGGTGGACTTATTTCCTAGTGGACTTCTAGCCCAGGTGTACCTATTTCCCAGGTGAACTTATTTCCCAGGTGGACTTATTTCCCAGGTAGACTTATTTCCCAGGTGGACTTATTTCCCAGGTGGACTTATTTCCCAGGTGGACTTATTCCCCAGGTGGACTAATTTCCCGGGTGGACTTATTTCCCAGGTGGACTGATTATTCAGGTGGCCTTACTTCCCAGGTGAACTTATGACCCAGGTGGACTTATTTCCCAGGTGGACTTATTTCCCATGTGGACTTATGACCCAGGTGGACTTATATCCCAGGTGGACTTATTTCCCAGGTGGACTTATATCATAGGTGGACTTATTTCCCAGGTGGTTTTACGACCCAGGTGGACTTATTTCCCAGGTGGACTTCTAGCCCAGGTAACCCTCTTTCCCAGGTGGACTTATGTCCCAGGTGGACTTCTTTCCCAGGTGGGCTTACTTCCCAGGTGGACTTACTTCCCATCTGGAATTATTTCCCAGGTGGACTTATTTTCCGGGTGGACTTCTGACTTAGGCGAACATATATGCCAAGTGGACTTACTTCTCAGGTGGACTTGTTTTCCGGGTGGGCTTATGACCCAGGTGGACGCATTTCCCAGGTGGCCTTGTTTCCCAGGTGGACTTACATATCTACCAGGTGGACTTATTTCCCAGGTGCACATATTTCCCATGTGGACTTATGACCCAGGTTGACTTATTTCTCGGTGGACTTATTTCCCAGGTAGACTTATGACCCAGGTGGACTTATTTCCCAGGTGGACTAATTTCCCAGGTGGACTTATTTCCCATGTGGACTTATGACGCAGGTGGACTTATTTCTCATGCGGACTTCTAGTCCAGGTGGACCTGTTTCCCTGGTGGACTTATTTTCTGGGTCATAAGTCCACCTGGAAAATAAGTCCACCTGGGTCATAAGTCCGCCTGGGAAATAAGTCCGCCTGGGCCATAAATCCACCTGGGAAATAAGTCCACCTCGTATATGTTAGTCCACCTGGGAAATAAGTTCACCCGGGAAATTAGTCCACCTGGGAAAGAAGTCCACCTGGTAGATATGTAAGTCCACCTGGGATATAGGTCCACCGGGGCGAGAAGTCCACCTGGGTTATAAGTCCACCTGGGTCATAAGTCCACCTGGGAAATAAGTCCACGTGGGTCATAAGTCCACATGGGAAATAAGTCCACCAGGTAAATAAGTCCACGTGGGTCATAAGTCCACATGGGAAATAAGTCCACCTAGGAAATAGGTCCACCTGGATCGTAAGTCCATCTGGGAAATAAGTCCACGTGGGTCATAAGTCCACATGGGAAATAAGTCCACCAGGTTAATATGTAAGTCCACCTGGGAAATAGGTCCACCCGGGAAATTAGTCTGCCTGGGAAATACGTCCACCTTTGAAATAGGTCCACCTGGGCTGGAAGTCCACCTGGGAAATAAGTCCGCCTGGGTCATAAGTCCACCTGGGCCATAAATCCACCTGGGAAATAAGTCCACCTAGTAGATATGTTAGTCCACCTGGGAAATAAGTTCACCCGGGAAGTTAGTCCACCTGGGAAATAAGTCATCCTGGGTCATAAGTCCACCTGGGAAATAAGTCCACGTGGGTCATAAGTCCACATGGGAAATAAGTCCACATAAGAAATAAGTCCACCAGGTTAATATGTAAGTCCACCCGGGAAATTAGTCCACCTGGGGAAATAAGTCCACCTAGGAAATAACTCCACCTGGGAAATAAGTCCACCTGGGAAATAAGTCCACGTGGGTCATAAGTCCACATGGGAAATAAGTCCACCAGGCTAATATGTAAATAAGTCCTGGGAAATAAGTCCATCTGGGAAATAAGGCCACCTGGGAAATAAGTCCACGTGGGTAATAATTCCACCTGGGAAATAAATCCACCTGGTCATAAGTCCACATGGAAAATAAGTCCACCTGGGAAATAAGTCCACCTGGGTCATAAGTTCACCTGGGTAATAAGTCCACCTGGGAAATAAGTCCACCTGGGAAATAAGTCCACCCGGGAAATTAGTCCACCTGGGGAATAGGTCCACCTGGGAAATAAGTCCACCTGGGAAATAAGTCCACCTGGGAAATAGGTCCACCTGGGAAATAAGTCCACCTGGGAAATAAGTCCACCTAGTAGATATGTTAGTCCACCTGGGAAATAAGTTCACCCGGGAAATTAGTCCACCCGGGAAATTAGTCCACCTGGGAAATAGGTCCACCTGGGAAACAAGTCCACGTGGGTTATAAGTCCACCTGGGAATTAAGTCCACCTGGGTCATAAGTTCACATGGGAAATAAGTCCACGTGGGTAATAAGTCCACCTGGGGAATAAGTTCACCTGGGCCATAAATCCACCTGGGAAATAAGTCCACCTAGTAGATATGTTAGTCCACCTGGGAAATAAGTTCACCCGGGAAATAAGTCCACCTGGGAAATAAGTCCACCTGGGAAATAAGTCCACCTGGGTCATAAGTCCACCTGGGAAATAAGTCCACCTAGTAGATATGTTAGTCCACCTGGGAAATAAGTTCACCCGGGAAATAAGTCCACCTGGGAAATAAGTCCACCTGGGAAATAAGTCCACCTGGGTCATAAGTCCACATGGGAAATAAGTCCACCTGGGTCATAAGTCCCCCTGGGAAATAAGTCCACCTGGGGAATAAATCCATCTGGGTCATAAGTTCACCTGCGAAGTAAGGCCACCTAGGTAATAAGTCCACGTGGGAAATAAGTCCACTTGGAAGATAAGTCCACATGGGAAATATGTCCACCAGGTTAATATGTAAGTCCACCTGGGAAATAAGTCCACCTGGGTCATAAGTCCACATGGGAAATAAGTCCACCTGGGAAATACGTCCACCTGGGTCATAAGTTCACCTGGGAAGTAAGGCCAACTGGGTAATAAGTCAACCTGAGAAATAAGGCCACCTGGGTTATTACTCCACATGGGAAATATGTCCACCTGGGAAATAAGTCCACCTGCTTCATAAGTCCGCATGAGAAATAAGTCGACGTGGTGAATAAGTCCACCTCGCAAATAAGGCCACCTGGCTTATAAGTCCACCTTGGAAATACGCCCACCTGGGAAATAAGTCCGCCTGGAAAATACGTCCACCTGGGTAATAAGTTCACCTGGGAAGTAAGGCCACCTGGGAAATAATTCCACCTGGGAAATAAGTCCACCTGGGTCATAAGTCCCCATGGGAAATAAGTCCACCAGGTTAATATGTCAGTCCACCCGGGAAATATGTCCACCAGGGAAATTAGTCCACCTTGGGAAATAAGTCCGCCTGGGAAATAAGTCCACCTGGGTCATAAGTCCACATGGAAAATAAGTCCACCAGGTTAATATGTAAGTTCACATGGGAAATAAGTCCACCCGGAAAATTAGTCCACCTGGGGAATAAGTCCACCTGGGAAATAAGTCCACCTGGGAAATAAGTCCACCTGGGAAATAAGTCCACCTGGGAAATAAGTCCACCTGGGAAATTAGTCCACCTGGGTCATAAGTCAACATGGGAAATAAGTCCACCTGCGTCATAAGTCCACCTGAGAAATAAGTTCACCTAGTAGATATGTTAGTCCACCTAGGAAATAAGTTCACCCGTTAAATTAGTCCACCTGGGAAATAGGTCCACCTGGGTCATAAGTCCACACGGGAAATAAGTCCACCTGGGAAATGAGTCCGCATGGGAAATAAGTCCACCTGGGAAATAAGTTCACCTGGGAAATAATTCGCCTGGGAAATAAGTCCACCTGCGTAAGTCCACATGGGAAATAAGTCCACCTGGGAAATAAGTCCACCTAGTAGATATGTAAGTCCACCTGGGAAATAAGTTCACCCGGGAAATTCGTCCACCTGGGAAATAAGTCCACCTGGAAAATAGGTTCACCTGGGAAATAGGTCCACCTGGGCTAGAAGTCCACCTGGGAAATTATTCCACCTGGGTCATAAGTCCACCTGGGCAATAAGTTTACCTGAGAATTAAGTTCACCTGGGAAGTAAGGCCTCCTGGGTCATAAGTACACTTGGGAAATATGTCGACCTGGGAAATAAGTCCACCTGCTTCATAAGTCCACATGAGAAATAAGTCAACCTGAGAAATAAGTCCACCTGCTTCATAAGTCCACATGAGAAATAAGTCAACCTGAGAAATAAGTCCACCTGGGAAATAAGGCCACCTGGGTTATAAGTCCACCTTGGAAATACGCCCACCTGGGAAATAAGTGCACCTGGGAAATGAGGCCACCGAGGAAATAAGTCCACCTGGGTCATAAGTCCGCATGGGAAATAAGTCCACCAGGTAAATATGTAAGTCCACCTGGGAAATAATGAAATAAGTCCACCCGAGAAATTAGTCCACCTGAGAAATAAGTTCACCTGGGAAGTAAGGCCTCCTGGGTAATAAGTCCACCTGGGAAATAGGTCTACCTGGGAAATAAGTCACCCTGGGAAATAAGTCCACTTGGAAGATAAGTCCACCTGGAAAATAGGACCACCTGAAAACTAAGCCAATCTGGGAAATATGTCCACCTGGGTCATAAGTCCACCTGGGGAGTAAGGCTACCTGGGTTATAAGTCCACCTGGGAAATAAGTCCACCTGGGTCATAAGTCCACTTGGGCAATAAGTCAAACTGGGCAATAAGTCCACCTAGGAAATAAGTCCACGTATAAAGCAAGTCCTCTTGAAAAGTAGGTCCATCTGCATAAGTCCATCTGGGTCATAAGACCAGCAGGTGGACCTAACCCGGAAAATAAGTCCACCTTAGAAATAAGTCCATCTGACAACATAGTCCATCTGAGAAGTTAGTCCACCTAGGATATCCTTGTGCACCTAAGATATAGGGAGAAAACGACTTAAGTTCACTTTTTTTCAAAGTTTTTTTTAACAACTATCCGAAACTGTGCTTACTTTTTCAATAACCAATAATTTTCTTATTGTTAAATAGAAATAAAAATAAAATAAATAATTTTCTTGAAAATTATGGCCAATAAATTCCAATTCTAATGGACTCTTTATGGAGTGAATACTGTATTTTCCCGTTTTTTTTTTTCAAAAACGATTGGAGTGGACTTAGCCATTTTCCCCTGGACACTTCATATGTAGTGCCATAAGTTCACTTTTTTCAAAGTTTTTTTTAACAACTATCCGAAACTGTGCTTTCTTTTTCAATAAACAATAAATTTCTTATTGTTAAATAGAAATAAAAATAAAATAAATAATTTTCTTGAAAATTATGGCCAATAAATTGCAATTCTAATGGACTCTTTATGGAGTGAATACTGTATTTTCCCGTTTTTTTTTTCAAAAACCGATTGGAGTGGACTTAGCCATTTTCCCCTGGACCCTTCATATGTAGTGCCATATGAAGGTATGGATGTTGCATTGGCATAACAACGGACTAATTATTGGGCCAAATGTGCTGACCTAACCTCGATCTAAGTTCTCTTTTTTCCATGGCGTACAAGTGCCGGTTCTGTTTTATCCCTACCTTCTTCGATTGGTCCTAACTTCGATGACTCACGCTCAATATGACGCCGCTCATTGTGATATAGACACTCTTAAATTTTTCGAGTTTCTGCTGTGAGTACCTACACCTATTTTAAGAACAAACTCAGAATGCGAAGTCATTTGAAATTAATTGGAGTTATTTAATTTACAATGAAAAAATCTCAAAAACTTTTAAAAAGTTTAAAGTAATTTCTTGATTGGTTTTAATAAAAATGTTTTTTTCGGAAAAAATATGCACGTTTGCAGAGTTTGCAGCTTTAGGAGTATCGTTTTTTCAACACTCCTTACTTTTCTTCTTGACCAAAAACTGCATACCTAATTTATTTTGCTTTTTTCATTTCATTTTATTGCACGGTCATAATCTCTTTGTTGTCTATTCGACGATGGCGATGTAACATAATATCTTGATGTCAAACTTACCAGTATACTAAACATTCTTCCCGCCTAATAACAATAAAAACGAAATAGTTGTTTTATAACTTAATTGTTTTTGCTGTTTGAAAAGAAATTATTTTATGAGATGTGCGAATAAATTTCATCATTCATTGGGACCTGAACAAACGTTTTCAGATTTTAAAACACTTTTAGCGCATCGTAAATGATCGGTTTAATTGTCTATCATGTCTGTAAATCAAGTGGGCAACTAAAAACGAGTCGGGCAGCGATGAGCAACAAATGTTTCTGCAAGGCAACAACAGTTCCTGAATCCCGCAAGCACCGAACGCGTAAAAAATCTCACAGCACATATTCGGTATCAATAAACAATAAAAAGTGAGAGAAAAGGCCTCAATCCGTCTGTCGTCGTAGTGGTCGTAACTCGTAATCACCTTGGCCGGCAATTAACAAGGTGCAACTCGATATTTTCGTCTATCTCGGATTGGGAACGGGGAGTAAAGCTTTTATCCATTTGCTGATGATTATTTTATTTTATTTTAATGTTTTTATTTCGGAATGGAAAGTGCCACGGAATTTGAAAAATTAAGTGTGTGTGCAGAGCAAGCCAACGATTGAAATGGGCTGTAAATGTCTGTCCAAGTGCGTAGTATTCGAATTGAGCTGTTTTTTAGTGCATTTTTACGAATAGCTTTATGACATAGTTGCCGAGTGATGAGATGGAAATGTTTTCGGAAGATACTTTAATTTGGTGGTTAAGTCATTAGTCTAGATAAAACTGATTTGGTAGCGGCTCCAGCCAACGGACTTAGCTTCATTAGGTCGAGTCAATGTCCAGAAATGCGCATAGTAATCAGTCTGCCTAACTAGGCCTTATTGGATGGCTAGCCATCATTTGATCGCTCTAGGTTTTAAGCTTACTCATAGCTCATTAAGATGAGTTATTATTCATTCAGTGACTGCAATTGAATTATATGAGCAATTTGAAATTTTTAATTTTTGGGTGGATTATACATGTGAAATATCAAAAAAAAAGTTCATCATCATCATTTTCGAATGCCGCTTGTTCTTTAAAAGGCTCGCGGAGCGAGGGTGGCCAAATAGTCTTTCCATCGTTCTCGTTCCTCCGGCACCAGCTCAAGAGACTCCGGCGCAATCCCCAGGCGGGACTCAGAGAGGTTCTTTACCTAATCCCACCATCTGTTTCTTGACCTACCAGGGGGCGACGCGCTCGTATCTCGGCTAGCATGACCTGTCTAGGAAGTCTGTCAGGGGGTATGCGAACAACGTGTCCGAATATAGAATAATCGAATAGAATAGAATAATAACCATAGAAGAATCGATCACTCCACTCGGAGAAGTAGCTGCTCAACAATAAGACCCCCACGAATGCTGACGTTTCTCACTCTATCCCTTAGAGTAACACCAGCAATGCACCTCAGGAATCTCATTTCGGCAGCTTGTACCCGCGATCAAATTCTTTCCGTCATTACCCAAATTTCATGACCATAGAAGAGGCTCGGAACGAACACTGAATTAAAAACTGAGATCTTTGCCTTTACTCCAAGCTCAGCTTTTCTGATGACCGGCTAGCGCAGTTCCTTTACTGTTGCTCCAGCTTGGCCAATTCTACAGGACAACTTGGTATCAAACCTCCCATCTTTCGTGAAAAAGACCCCGAGATACTTAAACTTCTCCACCTGTTTTAATGGAACTCCATTTATGTGCAGGGTACACTGCACAGGAAAAAAAAAGTTGCTTTGTAAAAGGCAGATAATGTTCTTTAAACGGTAAAACATGTATGACAGGGAAGGGAATGCTGCCGCCTACAACAAGTGCTTGCAATTTCTTTGCCTTTTTCAAGATGTTACTCAATTTTAGTACGTTATCAAGAAACCGTGGATGTCATATTTTTCAACATTCTATTCAGCAAAAATAAAGAATAAAAACTTAAAAAAAAAACACTGGCACGTTTATTTTAGGTCTTCTTTCACACGTGAATGGAAGGGAATTTTTTTTTGCCGATTCCGAACGGGCATCGTGAGGTCTTTTAAGACAAATGTCAAATTAGTCAAATAGTCAAGTCAGAGCAAAACTTTTTCAGTAGTGAACAAGATATATTTCATATTTTTGGGTGGTTTGTCAGATAACCCAAAAATATTAGGCGATGTGACAGATTTGAGATAAAGGCGACACTCAGCCCTTTCTGCCTCAGAAGGCAGGCCATAAAAGGTTTCCATGCGTAACCTGTAGAGCCAAAACAATAAAACAGAAATTTTTATTACTGAAATACAAAGCTGTTCAAAAGCCAGCCGATTTATGCTTCGAGAACTTGAAAGTCCAGATAGAACTTTTGAGTTGTTGGGGTCTTTGCTCAGACAATATAATAATACAATATATAGGTACTCATATGGTAATAAAAGATCAGAAAATTAGCAATATAATAAATATGAGGCAAAGTTGTAACTGTTCAGGCATGTCCTGTTATTTTTTCCGACCTGAAGCAAATCAAAGCATAAAACTAACATGAGAAGCGGTTTTGTATTAAAAAAAAACCACGGATAACTTTCCTATACGAAGGCATTTTTGATAAAAATCCAGCGACGGCGCCCAGTACGTGGTCGTAGCCTTAGGTTAAACAAATTTTGTATTTGAGCAATAAAAATGTCGGTTTTATTGTTTTGGCTCTACTGACGCGGTGGCGTCATAATAAACAAGTTAGTTAGTGCAAGAGTTCGTCTGTAACAAACTTCTAAATACCCGACCCTAAACCCGTTGACCGATTAGAACCGTTTCAGAGTATAAATAGAAATATGGATATTCTTAGTCAACTATCGTTACCTTTTATTTGTTATTCTCAAAAAAATTTAGTTTTCTTTTGAAAAACATCAGTGCTTTTTTCTCAATTTCAATAGACAGATTATAGTTTTTAACATTTTTTTATACTTAAACCTCTGATTTGGCTAAACAAGTATCATTCATCATCACATCGCCAATAGTGCAAAAATAAAATCGTTTCTAATTAGCTGTCAACGGCTGTATATATCGTGTAACACCAAATCTTAAAGTTTTTTGGCCCGAATACATATATTATTTGTGTAAGCCACGCCCACAAAATTGGGTATGGGCTAAAAATTAAAACCAATTAATTATAATTCGTTAGAACTATGAGAAAATACGGTAAAAGCGAAAATTATATCAGAAAAAAAGGTTCTTTCCTAAAACCGTCTCTTATAAAGGGGCAGAGCTCAAAACTTTGTATGAAGCAAACTTAGCAAATAATAATATCAATAATATTTGTGACATAATTTTTTTTCGTTTGGAGTGAACTTTCCGAGAAATGCTAAATATGGAAAGAGAAGAAATAATAAAATAATTACATATCCTTTTAACATTATTAAGGACAGTCACGCGAAAAAAGCGGTTGTCGTAATAATTTTAATTTTCTTTTGCTTTTTTAGTAACTTACTAATAAGAGCATTAAAATTCGTAAAAAAAGATGGGTTTGAAGGCCAAACCATAACGAACTTTGATGGGCTACTTCGAGTAATTCATCAAAATCCGAGTCAGCTTTCCGGAATGTCCTATTGCACGCGATTTGTATGCCACGACCATAATAGCCTTATATTTACTACATTACACCGACCCCTTAATTCTGAATTTATTAAAAAAATTTCGAAATCCAATTTTGCGGTTTATACTAGTTTCAGCATTTCAAATGACAATCGAGGTCAAAATCTGAATCATCACGTACTCCATACAGCTGAAATTGTCGTTATTACTTGCTTATTTTTTGTTTTAAAATATGTCAAATTTATAAAATACAAACAAATGTTTTGTTTAAGTATTTTCTGTCAACTGCCTTGAATTCTCTTAAAAGTAAGAGACTCGGAAGTTTTAGAGGTTTGTTCAATACGACAAACTTTTAAATACCCAGGCGAAACTCAGCATTTAACTGAAATTCAACATTTATAAATCCTGAAAAATATATGGCGAAACGCTGAACATTTAGGGTAAAATGTTGGATTAAGCTTAAATGTTGAAGTTAGGCTCGGTGTAAACGTACTATTGTGATCAATTTTGTAAGGTTTTCGTTAACTTGTATTGGCTTAAAGTTCTATTTTTGCTTGTCACATTTATTTTTTATCATAATTATTTTGCCCATATTTATTTTTATACGTGCTTTAAAAGATCCGTGAAAGAAGGGAATATACCAAAAAATGCACGCTGACCTCAAAAGTTAAAATACATTTTACAACGGACAATCGACTTAGGACCTAGCCAGAAGAGTCAAAATACAAAGACTACGATGGCTGGGTCATCTGAAGCGGATGGACACCAACGCCCCGCCTCAGAAAATCTTCGAATCCACCCCATAGGGACGGCGCAGACGAGGAGCATTGAGACTCAGGTGGCGCACGCAAGTGGAACGGGATCTCAGCCAACTTTGCCTGCGAAACTCGAGACGGCTAGCTGGCGAAGCATGTTTCGTTAATACAAACATCCAAGTTGAAGAAAAAGTGACATCATTTTTAAATTTGATTTAGAATTCTCAATGCAACGTGATACTTGAGACGTTCACAGTGGAATCTCATGATTTTCAAATCGTTTACTTAAGTCTATTATGGGCAACACAATCTTTTGGCAGAACTTAAGTGAGATTTTCGATGTATTTTGACATAAGATAAATCCAGCTTAAGCCTGTTATAGTTAGGCCTTTAATAACGTATATATTAGAAAAAAAATGACTTAAATTTGCTTTTTAAAAACGAGGTATTCCCTGTAACAGATTTATTCAAAATAAAATTAATAAGAGATTCCTGGCCTTACAAAACGGTGTATTGTGGCATAGTGGGTGTAACCGTTTTTTTTTCAGTGATAAGTCATTATTTAGAAAATTCCCCCTCCAAGCTAAAGGAGGGGAATAGACCCTCATTCCCATATAAGTTTTTTCTTGTCTAGACCCAACCTATACGTTCTAAGTTTTTGTCACGGCGTAACTAAAACACCCTGTATGAGGTAAAATGCCAGCTGCTCTGAGTGAATGTGCTGTGAAAAATTGCATTTGCGAAGAACTCAGACTTTGCTTATTTTTTTTATGTAAATTGTGAAGTGACAGCTGGGGGAGTCAATAATTTCGAAAGCCAAAAATTTCGAAAACTTTATTGGCGGAGTAAACTCTGCACTGAGAAACTGCTCGCTGGGTTAACTCCATATTCCTTTGTCTGTTTAAGCTGTGCTTAACTCAGCACTGAAAAACCGACTTTTAGATACTTACTTTAGAGACTGGGGCCTCTGAGCCTCAACCAACCAGCGCGACAGTTTTGTACGCAAAGCAAGCTGTGGTCTCATTTCACGTGCCATCTGAGTCTCGGTGCTCCTCAGCTGCGCCGTTTCAGGTAAGATTGACTTAGAACACCTAAAATGCTGGAGATGGATTTGGGGTTTTACTATTACCCCACCCCCCAAGCCCAAAGAAGCAGCAATCAGCAAGAGCGTCGCATTTTCCAAATCCCTTTGGGTCATCAAATGCTATTTTTATTCATTTTATTCTGCCGCTATAGACAAACGGCTCCAGGCTTTCACAGCTAAAATGACATTATATATGCGATGTTAATAAGGCTGACAAATGTATAGTTGGCACTATTCCATTCAGAGGGTATTTCTTGAAGATCGGGCCAAAAATGCTGAGGATCCATTCATTTGATATGCTTTCTTTCGATCACAACTTGCATATGAGTTGGTGCGTGCTCTTAAGCCGATTTTTATGTCGCCAGTCACGCCAGGATTTATTTCTCCGCAATTTTCATTTCTGAAGTCAAATCGCGTACATTATTTCTGCAGTAAACATCTCACTTTCTATTGAAAATTTTTAACAAAAAAAAAAACATACCTGTGTTTGTAGGCATGAATTTTTTCTAGCGTGCGGCTTATTTGCTTTTGATCAGGATATAAGTCCCGCGGGAGTTATTTTACTACAAATAAATATCATTGGGGTTTGAATTTCTGGTAAGGAAATTGAGTGTTTAGAAACTGTCATCACTTCGGATTCATCCAGGTACATCAAAGGCGGCTACAAACTTAGCGAATGCGCGTTAAAGTTTCAGCTATGGATACGCCAGAATAGCCAAGTTATGTGCAAAAAGTAATGACTTACCCTTAATATCTTCAATCTGAACAGTGTTGTAAAGTACATTCCTTATGCCATGAAAATAATAGGTTAAACTTAGCTCACCCCTGACGAAATTACAGCAACACCTTCTGGGTACACACTTCAAACAATATCAATAGCCAAATGATTTTTATTTATCAAATCAACCCACAAGCAGTGACAATAATTTCTTTCGTCGGCTTGCCATTCTTTGTTCCAAAGTCCTGTAGAGCCGCCAGAATCTTCAAGCCCTCAATTACCTTACCGAAAGCGACTCGCTTTCCATTCAAAACTTTTAACGCCTTGAAGCTTACACTAAAAAGGAAGTTGCCTTCGGTTTCCCGTTCTAGCAGTGATAAAGTTCCAGCCTGTCCATGATCGATGTATGAATCCAGTTTCTTTGTAACACCAACATCTGTTCCACTTGGCACAGCAATTTCCGCCTCTATCCAGAGGTTTGGAAAGATCCGATGAAATGCTAATGTGCTTATACCTTTTTTGCACATTTTAGCAAACTGCAAAACAACATTGGGCGCAACTTCAGTGTACAAAGTGATGACCACCCGCTCTGTGGGTCGAACATCTTTAACACCTAGATCTATGAAAATTTTTGGCCAAAGTAACGAACCAATGTCCTTCGGCTGTTGAATTGGCATTACATCTTTGTACTTCTGGTAGAGTTCTCTGCGAACCTGCTCCTGTTCGTTGGAAGTTTCGGAGATGTGCTTTGCATGCACTGGTGTTCTTGTGGCCATAGTGGGCTTCATGCAAATCAATCTCTTTCCAATGACATAGTTTTCCGCATCGATTTTTCGTAACCTTTTCTTGATGTCTGGGACTCTAGTCTTTCGAACCGGTGCATTTTTATTGAAAGACTTGACAGTACCTTCGACGCGTTGGATTTGATTGATCCTCTGCGCTAGTAACATGTTTTCTCCAATGGTTCGCTTAAGGGATTCATAGTCCTGCCTTACTTTGGTTGCTCTTAGGTAGGTATCTGCTAGAACTTTTGGAGGATTATAGTTCTGCTCAATTCTACCATCGTGGATTCTATGGCCATGCATCAAGGTATGCGCTATGGGATGACTCATTTTTTTGTTATAGACAGGGGAAAAATTTTTAAAATATGTTTTGAAGCTTAAAAAGAAATTCTGAGTTGAAAAACAGGTGCCCTACGATCGGAATACTTTACTGAATAAAAAAAAAGCATCAAGTATAAAATCGTGCACGGAGCGGTCCGTCAGCTTATGTCGAAGGTTAAGCGTAGAATTATTGCTTGGTGTGTATTAAATGATGAGCACTATATTTGCGACTTTATATTTATAATTTTATACCCTACCCCAGGGCACACTGAGTTTAACGTATAACGAAGTAAAATAATCACCGTAGACCCCAAAAACCTAATAGATATTAAAGGTCTGCATGAATGTACGCATTTTATCGTTTCAAACGTGTGCAGTACTTCATTGCACTCTATTCAGTAAAATTATACGTTCAAGACTTGTGTTTGAATGAGTTCTATGTCAAAAGAGACAGTTACTGTACACTACTCTGTTGGCCTACGCCAAAACAAGAACACTACTTGGTTTCATTTGTTCACTTGGGTGCTTGCTTTAAACAGAACATGCACAATTTTAACTCTTAAAAGACACTGAGTGCACTGTTTAAATGAGTGCACTCATTTCAATTAGTGCTCCCATTCAAACCAATTTCATTAGTATATAATTCGCGTTATGTTTTTCAGGGTTTTGTTTCCTCAAAGTGACTCTTAAAGAATGAACAGAATCTTATGTAATTTAAATAAATATATCTTATTAATTACAATAAAACAATTAGTTCAGTGCACCCACTGTACATAGGTGCACTGAACTAATTGTTTTATTGTCAATGAGTGCAATACTCATAAAAAAAATAAATAGTAAGTGATCCATTCACTTGAGGTTTCAAAATTTGTGTGCAGTGCGTAAGATACCTGGATAAAATTAATGTCTTGTAACTGGTTTCAAGACATTCATTGCAGATGTTTAATTGATATGACTGAAACCGACAGGAGAAATGATTAGGCCATATCCGTCCGTCGGAATGAAAAGAAGCTAGAGGTCGTAATTTTTGAGCTGGAAAACTGAAATTTGCCAACCGCACTAATAATCCGCATTGTAAGAAAAATTACGTAAATCCGCCCACAGACACGCCCACCACAGACTTTTTTGTACTAACACCTCTATTTTTCAAAAACTTCATTCGATTAAAGTGATGATACAATGGCGGCAATGCACTTTTTTTTGGTGTTGGCACTTTGCAGTAATTGCCTTTAAGATAAAAACTTTTTAATTTCAATTCAACATAAAATTATGTGTTTTTTCAGTAATAGGCAAGCTATTCACATTGGCAAAAGGTTTACACAAAATCGTTTAGCCATTCACACTTTTGAACGGCAGGTAGGTTTTGTTTATGTTTGACATTACTACATCGAATGTCATAATTTAAGCCCATTTTTCCAAAAGGGCTTTTAAAGATCCTTTTAAGAAGGGAATATATAAAGAATTGTAGCTTGACCTTAAAAATGCAAGCAGTTGACGAAATTAAGCCTTCGGTTTCGTAGATATTTGTATCTAAAGTTAAGGCAAAAGGAAAATTCTTTGCAATTTAATTTGTATTTCTCAACGACAACGTGATACTCGTGACGTTTATAATGGTTTTGACCAAAAACTAGGGGACTACATAAACAGAAAATTTATAAAAAGTATATGGGAAAACTCATGTTTTTGATGTAGGTTATGAGAGTTTACGCAAAAGCTACTTTATGATCCAGTGTGAAAAGCCTTTAAGTTTATATGGAACATGAAAAAAAATTTAGATAACGAGTTTTCGTTGCGCAAGTTTTATAATTTTTATAAACGTTTTTATGAGCGTTTAAGAGAAGTATTTTTTTCCGTCGTAGATGGACTGAAGCGTTAGCATCCGCACTGTTGCACTTTTCCACTTGTTTTTTATACTATCTAATTGTGCAATAATTTTTATGAATTTTTCAGTACTTCTTTAGTTATCTACAATTGTTTTTTACCTTATTTCAATCTGCTTAACTTGTGACAACTGTGAAAAATTGGACGGTTGATGTTGAACTGATCGAAAAGTCAACAAAATCTAGTTTATTTTTACAGTATGAAAGGGTCAATTCGATTTTGAAATCGATTTCCTCAGAATCTAGATTCTGGCTTCGGTGTGAAAACGATAAAAGATTAGCTTAGCGAGCCCGAGCATTATTTTAAGTGGTGTGAAGATTAAAGGGGAGTGAAGATGACATTCTCCAGGAGCGGAAAAAAAGTCCCCATTTGAAAAGGTATTCTTGACAGATCTGTTATACGTGGAAAGGGTGAAAATAATTTAGGAGGAGACTTATTTTTAATTACTTGTCGAGACGATTTTAATATTTATGTTAAATTTCCTCATTAAAAGAAAATAAAAGGAAGATTTATGTGAAGAATTTGAGCTCTTATATATTGCAAATCTATTATTGTATTACGTATTATATAATAACAGCATATATTATTGATTGTATTGTTGTTATATTATTATTGTTCACCGCGAGCTGTTACGCAATTCTATACTTGAAGTTTCACGTCACTTGAAGTTTTACGTTAATCACAGGTAGTTTAAGTTAATGCTTAAGTTAAGTTCTTGCAAATTCTTAGGTGTAAGTAAATGTTGTTCACTTGAAAGCTAGAAGCTTCTAGAATTCATAAGTGGGTATGCGAAAAAAGCAATTTGTTTCTTGAAACTTAATATAACATTTCATTGAAATTTAGTTTCAAAATTTTCAGACAGAGAATTCCAAAAAAGATTTTTTTTAGAATTCTCTGTCGTGTGACTTTTTCCACCTTATTTTTAGCATTCCTCGAATAGCAGAATTATCACTTATTTTCTTAACTTTAATGTAGTTTTTATTAGTTTTTTTGGATTTAAATGTTCATTAGATTGTATGCATTTATTAAGCAAAGTAATTTTTACTCCTTTAATATTTAATTTGTTTCTATTGAGGTCGAAAATATCACAAAAATAATTTTTCCCCAGACCCGTGAACACTGTTAAATTTTAGACTCAACCTTTAAAAAAAATAGCTGTCATTTCGACTGGTTCGGCTTTTTTGTGACTTTTACGTATACCCTCAATCCAAGGGTGAATTTCAAGCAAAATCATCCGCATAGCTCTGGTTTTCAGATTTAATCTGCAAAAATGCAGAAAAAAAGAAGTTTTGAAGTCTAACAAAATAAAATTAATTTGATAAAAAAAATTACATATTCATATCAACTATGTAAATACATACTACCTTTAAAATTAACACACCCAATCGAAGTCATGCATATTTATAAAAGACTGTATCTGAGCGGACAACAAAACAAATAGTCCCCTTTTACTTTTCACCAGTTGTGTTATTGCATCATATTCACCTCAACCACAATCACCCAAACCAATTAATTCAAAGACCCTCATTCTGCACAACAACAAGATTGAACTGCCTCCTTGTTGTGACCAAACCACAAGGCAAAGCCAATGACCATAAATTTACGCCTCAAATCAGACAGTTGAATTGGAATCTGATTCAGCATCAAAATCGCACTAAAAGGCGCTCATTCTCTCTTTCCCAACGATCGTCCGAAAAGTGCAATAAAATTCAAAGCACACTCCGCATCAAGTTAAGTATGAGCTCAGATGAATTTCTTTGGAAAACATGCCTGAAACGTGGAGTTGGTGTCCGCCCAAAAAAAAAAAAATATAATAAATCCACAAAACCAAGCCTCTATACCTCTATACCTTCCCAGCGAAATCCGTTTGACAGTCATTTGTGGAATTTCGTTCATTCATGGATAGTTGGGCCTTGAATTTGATTTGACGCCTTTAGTCATTGTTGTCGGCTTCCATTGAAAAAAATCCAGTCTGAGAAGAGACGAGGTGCGAGAAAATCGATTTAACGTGAAACGATGTTTACTTTATGTGGCCGTTTCGTGGTTAATCTTTGCGGTTCGTATTATTGCGCGGGCGGTCAGCGGGAGTGTAGCGTTGGTGATGATGTAGTTACAAATTCTTATTAAGTTTCAATTTCCGGTTGTTGGCCATCTTGTTATCTTTCAAATTAATTGGATGCACATTCTGTCAAGTTAACAGATAGTCGCAAGAGAATGGAAGGCTGCACGTGCCTCACCGGAACCGAAGGTGAGTGATTAAGCCAGACAAATGGAGTCTGATCGAGCTGGCGCTGGCTTCTGATCTTGGGATCATCTGATTTTGCATTCTACGTCTCGCTCTGGTTTAAGTTTTTAGAGAATTTTAAAGACACTGTGAAAGGGGTGAGGGATGAAAATTTAAGATCACCACTGACTCAAGCTAGTACAAATGGAATGTACATATCAATACTGCCTTAAAAGCCAAGGAAGCAAAATTAGCACAGGCAGTGTAAGAAAATAGTTGTCTTCTTCATTGCATTTAAGGTTTCTGCTATCCATTTAATCGCGCTTTTAGCGAATTGACCACATTTTTACTCGGCCGAACCTGTATAACAGAAAGCTGCTAAAACAAACCTGGGGTCCATCCAGATTTTATAAAGACGCGTGTTCACTTGCGAGTAAAACTACTAAAAATAGCTCTCAGCCCACTTTCGAGAGAGCTACTCGCAGATAGAGACTTTCAAGGAGTCGGGGAGTTGAGCTTGAGACTGAGAGTAGAAAATCAACTCTCTGCGAGTCAGAGTGGCCTGAGAGCTACTCGCAGTAGTATTAGTCTCATGTGCACGTGCACCTTAAAGATGGTGCTATCAGGGGTGAATACTCGTCAAAGGATCACTGATCACATCATGCAGACAACTTTACCTGAACGCGGTTCCTACGATAGACATAGCTGATCTCAAGGCTGTTCTAACCCCAACCTTGCATGAGTTATCCTTTGTTTGAAAAAGACTGCATAAATCAAGTGTCATTTAGTCCAACATGGACAGGAGTGCTCTGGCGTAGTGGTAGTTCACTTGCTACCCGCCCCGGTATGTAAATCCAGGGTCAAATATGCCACGCGGTATGTAGATCCGCGATCCCTTAGGGTTCAGTTGATCCGATCTCTCTACGAGATACTTGAGGCCTTAAAACGCAGTGTACAAGACTTTAAGTAAAATAAGCCTTAACCCAAGACTATCATTCGCTCCCTGAAAGCCGATATGAAGTAAGTATCAAGCATTGTGATCCTTTGCCTATTTAACATTCCCAACCCATCCAGTTGCTCATCATAACTTGTTCTTAATTCCTTGCCACCCCCAGGAATCTTAATAAATCAGAGATAATTTCTCGCTCAAGTCCCTTTTACGTTTCATTTCTTCTACTCTATTGCTCTGCCGGTAAACCCCCACAGTGTCAAAAGTCATATTCTCGCAACTAAGATACAAATTACCGGAATGAAATATTCGAAGGTCACGAGTGACCCGAATGCAGATGATGATAAATCTACCAAAGATCCCATTAGACAATTACTCATAACCATTAAAGGATTCCACATCACCTCTCCTACTACGTATAGAAGCCCTTTTCAACTCCTTATTTTCCGGACCTAGGACACCGTTCACATATGTAAATGTTTCCTCATCCCATAACCAGTAAAATAGTAACTTCAAGAAAAAGCAAATCGAAAAAAAACCTCCTCAGCTAATCATCTCCCAGTCGGATACCAGGATAGATGGTAATGTATCTTAGCACTTTATAAATAATCCCGGCGTGCTCTCGCGCGTTCAGGTGTGCGCATATATGCGCGATTGCACGTATGACGCAGAGAAGGGGACTCCTTGTGACCCCACCACTGCGCGCCGCACAATGTGGACTATGAAAAATTATTTTGTAATAAGTTCCCAACTAATTTTGCAGACGCTCAAACTGCGTGCCGCTTTGCTGCAATGCAATTTTGCCGACGCATACACGGCAATTGCAATTTGCACAGTGTGGGTCCTAAGTGGGACCTGTGGGGTACACCGTTGGGGGAATATTAACGACTCGCAATCAATTTTATCGACTCGCGGGATACTCTAGCCACGCATTAGGTTATTAAATGGCGAATGACTGATGGAATTGCCAGCCGGTATGGTCATGTGGAGTAAAGTATTATAATGGGTATGGAGAGAAAAAGGATTGCTATCCGGCCGCCCTCGTTTAATTAAAATTTCCGTTAAATATTGCAACTTATGTATTGTACACCTGGTGCATCACTTAATTGAGGATACTGTTGTCGGTGAATGTTGTCACGTAATATATTCAGTCTGCCTGTTGATTGCGCACGAATTGAGGCGAGGTCACCTGCCATAGTCACTATCGGACGGAAATGTCGAAAGAAAAAACCGTGTGCGGTTCACCGACAGGGTACGATCCTGCAACCCTTACTTGTCGCGAGTAATGCTCTACCAATTGAGCTACAGTGAACACGATTGATTCTTTGTCCAGATTCGAACGGCTGACTTGTTTTATTAGTTTAATTTTATTAAACGTTTTATTAGTCAACTAGCAAGATGCTAGCTTAAGACACATGAAATGCTTGTGGGGCCTTTTAAAAATATTCAAATAAATTATGAAGGTGGAGGTGTGGAGACTACCTTCATAATTTGATACGAAGAATATCTGTATGTTAAACGTAGAAAGTAAGTGATAAACCTGAGCTGGGTAACAGTTCGTCTGTCTGACCAGGAAGGCGCTCATTTTCAGACTGACCGTCCGGGATTATCTCATACTGCAACATCATTTCTGGTTAGCAGCAACCTATACGTTGCGTCACCTGCGAGGCGCTCAATCGCGGACAAGCAACCCCAAAACGAAATCATTGAAATTTAAAGCCAAAACATTTAGTGACAAACACGCGATTTAAATGAATTTTTCTTTATATATTATATTTTTTATTATAAACTTATAAGCGCCGTTTTAGAGTGCTACCGAGATGTCAAACAGCGGATAGCAGTTGACTTTATTTGCATTTAATTTTCGTTTTTCGATGTATCTGATTCAAGGCTTTAAGCTTTACTGAACTCTTGGTCACGTAGCGGATAATTTATAGCATCTGCTTTAAAGTTCTCGAATTTTCTAACGAAGCTTCGTTCGAAAATTCGAAGCTCTAAAGCATCAGAGTGCGACATAAAAAGAGCTTTGTTAAGTGGGTTTTAATTGGGTTAAGAGTGTGCTAATGATGAATAGTCACTGATGAATAGTGGGAATGAATTTGGGATTTTAAATGGAGTGGCGTTATGTACAATAAATTTTCAAATTTTGTCGCTACATCATATTGTCCCCCTCTTAGTTCGTTTTCGTTTTAAACAAGCAGATCATCATTGGTTCCGTAGTAACACTGACTTGTATGCTTTCCACATGGTCAGTTTATTTTCGCTCTTGATTCTCATTGGAATCGGAATACGACATCATTTTTTCGTGTAACTAGGAAGCGTCTCAGCCCTGCTGGATGGTTTTCCCTTTCTTCCGAGTGGGTTGTAGAGTAGAACTATATCAGATCTCCCTCGTTGAATTCCTTTGCTGTTGCTCTCGCATCTAGTTGCTCTCGTATCCAGTCGTACTATGAATCGCATCCCGGTAGGACATTAAAAATAAAAAAAATCGCCGATCTCAATCCCGTCCACAACTTTGGAAATATGTTCCTTTAACGTCTTATTAAAGCGCTCCACCATGTCGGGGTGTGGTCGGTGTCACCCGAGTCCGGTTGATGTGCATACTCCTGGAATGCGTTCGAGCCGCAATTTCGTTCTGACCATCGACTTCGCCTGTTCCGCTAATAAAAGTTGAGGCAGGTTGGCGGCCGTTTAATTGCTCGCATACGCAGACGACATTGATATAATTGGCAGAACAAAGCGTGATGACAGTGAAGCCTTTGAGCATTGGGACTGAAGCGGCGAATATGGGTTTAGCTGTCAACGAGGGCAACACCAAGTATATGCTGTCATCGATAGGAAACACCCAATACCGCCTTCTTCGATAGAACATCATCATAGGCAGCTGCAACTTTGAGGTAGTTAGGGACTTTGTCTACCTGGGATCCACTATAAATTCAGACAACGACACCAGCGTTAAGGTCAAACGAAGGTTAAGTTAACTCTGGGCAATATCTGTTTGTTCCGGCAATAAGAAGGCAATTGAGTAGCAAAGCCCTTTCTCGAGCAACCGAAGTGTCCATTTATAAGACCCTCCTCATCCCACACTTGCTTTACGGTGCAGAATATGGACCCTGTCAAAGGCAGATGAAAACGCTTTAGGTAATTTTGAGAGGAAAATCTTTCAAATGATTTTTTTCCGTCTGCATAGACAGAGAGTGGAGGAGGAAGTGTCCATTTGTGAGACCCTCCTCATGCCAGTCTTGCTTCATGGTGCAGAAATATGGACCCTGTCAAAGGCGGATGAAAACGCTTTAAGTTGTTTCGGGTGGAA
Organism: Neoascia interrupta; assembly: GCA_947623515.1. Classification (NCBI taxonomy): domain Eukaryota; kingdom Metazoa; phylum Arthropoda; class Insecta; order Diptera; family Syrphidae; genus Neoascia; species Neoascia interrupta. The sequence continues at coordinate 133,402,815 of OX392463.1, forward strand.
AATATTTTGAGGGATTGGTTTTTGGGCCCGAATAGACGGAGAGTGGAATACAACGACTGCTATGGCTGTGTCACCTTGAGCGGATGGACACCAACGCCCCGGCCCGGAAACTCTTCGAATCCACACTGCACGAGAAGCACAGTAGAGGAGCTCCGAGACTCAGCTGGCGCACGTAAGTAGAAGGGGACCTCGGCTAACTTCGCGTGGAAAACTGGACACGGCTAGCGAATACTTTTGGTTGAGGCTCAGGTCCACCCTTATTGTAGTGCCACCTTAAGTAAACTGGCAAACTATCTTCGGTGTCTATGCGGTGTTGTGGTGGTGTTCAAGATAATACTTTCCTTCCTGTGACTTTAATATAACGACTATAACCAGTCGCAGACGTGGGCTTCCGGAGTACATCAAAAAGTGCTTATATAACCGCAGTAGGTATTCTCGACGAATTATTTTTTCATATAAATTCGGTTTCGACAACTGAATCAATTTCGCAAAAGATCACCAAAAGAGATATATTTGTTACCTGTAAAACAACCGACAAGTCTATCGGTCATGTCAAGAGACTGCGATTTCCACAACTTTTCAAAGACTTTGAGAGCTCCAAAGAGATGGTTAAAGAAAGCGACAATAATTTTTTAAATTTTGGGCAAACGGGAAATTTTGTCAATCGATTGTCGTTTTTAGCGGTCCGTCAAAAATGGAAAAAGGATGGACCTCTTACCGTATCGCTTTAACGAAAAATTTTTTTTTTTTTTAAATATTAAAAAGTTTTAAAAAAATGAAATGTTTACAATTGATGACTTTTGAACCACTTAGTGCACAAACCCAATATTGCAAACACGTATAAAGCAACGCAAAGTCAACGTTGTGTTATATTTTTTACAAAAATTTTTAATACTGACGTTTTAACGCATCTTCGAAAAAAAAAATAGCAAAAAATATCCACGGTCTTGTTTGGACAAATCATATGAAAACCAGTGAGTAAGTGCTCGATGTGTACGCAGAAGTTACAGTCCGTAAAACGGACCGTTGAATACCCCATCCTATCCTACATTGTAAGATGCTGATGGTATAGTTTTTTTTGACATTTTGTAAGTAGTGCAAACTTTGAATAAGGGCGTGGTCCAACCGCCCTTTTTACAAACTAACAATTATAACGCAGATATTTCCAAGTTACGCTTAAATGTACCTTAATGTAATGTAATGTACCTTAATGTAATAACCTTAAATCTAATGTTATCTAACTTGCTATTTTTTTTTTATTCTTTCCCAATTTAGGCTTAAGGCCAGTTGAAATAACATTTTTCTGGAAATTTTTATGTTTTTCTCAGGCTCCTACTTCTACGACTGCCTAAGCGATCTTAGTGAAACACCGGCCAAAAAGCTACTAAAATTCATTGAAAAGACTAGCTGGCTGTCATAGAATTCACGCCAACCTACTGCCTTGGTCATATACCCACGTGGCGGTACAGTGGGCCTACTTTTTGGCCTAAGTGCATTTAATAAGCCACTATTCTACCTGCGTACCTACCTAGGTTTTTCTTCAATTGTGCCTCCAAATGTGGGCGTGGCCCAAAGTCTTGTATGTACGAAGTGTAGAACTATGTGTTTTATATATAATATATAAAATAAATATTTTTCGATCTGGAACAAAAATATTGAATAAAATGTATTTGAAAAAATTACCTTTAAATCTATACCACGCCCACGGCATCGTTAATTTTTACTTTGTGTATCTTACAATAAACAGGAGATAATTACTACCAAATTTCAAGCTTTTAAGATGTCTTACACCTTTGAAAGCTCTGGAGGTAGTTGCAGAATTGCACCGATTGTGGGCGGATTTGAAAAACTTTTATACTTGTACTGCTTCGGATAACAATGAAACTATGTACCAAATTTCAGCTCCCTAGCTTAAAATTTAAGGCTTAAAAACGTGTGACATACAGACAAACGGACCGAAGGACGGACATGGCTTTTTCGATTCAGAATTCGGTCTCGATCATATGCCCTAAGGTCTTGGGGTCTACCATTATTACCGTGTTACAAACTATGTGACAAACTAAATATACCTCCTATCCTATGGGATGGAGTATAAAAATTATTTAAATTATTCAAAATTTTAAGGAAAATTAGAGAGAATTTAGAATTTTTATTTTTATATAAAATAATGCTAAGGATTTTTTCACTAAAATCGGGAAAATATTGTCCGATTTTCATGAAAATTGGAGGGAAGTTGTAGATTGACGCCATAAAATCGTGGTTTTAAGGAAAAAAAAATTTAATTGTCTCGGCAAAATCAGCATTTTTCGAAAAAAAATCAAAATGGCCGCCAATTACTCGCAAATCATGATAGGCCCAATTTTATTTTTATTTATTATTAAAAAAATAAATTAACCCAAGTGTCAAAACGAAATATAACCCAATATAAAAACGGTAGACTCCACTACGAAGTAAGTATATAACAGAATGTAAAACATAGCAAGAAATTACAATAAACAAATGGAATCCTAGACAAACTGCGCAATAAAAATAAGCTTAACCTACAACAAAAGGCATCGAGCCGCTCCGCATGTGTCTTCATACTTGAAGGTATTTTTTTGTCTTGCCAAATTAATGTGGAAAGCTAACTTCGAATAATGTGTCAGGCAAATACATTTTTTTTTATGAAAAAAGATCTTTTATTCAGGAAAAATTCTTTGCAATTTACGCTCGCCTTTTTACGGTCGCTACTTTCGCCCTTTCTAAAGGACTATTTGCAACGTGTTAGATAAATTCGATAATTAAGTCAACGAAACGCAAGAACTGCCTGCCGAAAAAATAGACTTTGTCCATGAGAGGCAGTTATATCGAGCTACTCACAAAATTTGGCGTTATGCGGATCACAATTTTGCGAATTGAGCTACTTGGGCTGTCATTTTGGCTGACCCACGGGCTCAGAGTTCATGACCACAGACGATGAAATGACATATTTGCTAAGTGAGCTCCCAACAGTTGGATATTGGCTTTAATTTTTGTCCATAAGAAAATTATATTCGGCATTTCCGGATGAGTTGGTTCGTCAACAAACAAAATTGACAATTCGGGACGACAACAATTCGTCACTGTTTGGTGTGGATACACAACACTGGGGCCATACACATTTAATAAAGACGACCTGAAGTCATGGTGGACCTATTATGTAGAACTAGCGAGAAGTAGAAAGTGATTTGAATATTGCCTTTTTTATGAACATGAAAGCTGCAATAGAAATGAAAAGCTTCACAACGAATAGGTAAACATAGATATGATATTAAATACAGAGACGAAAACGACTGTATTTTCAACCACTCTTATGTATCCCACACCCAACAGAGTAATAATGGGGAAATTTTGGAAATGGAAAATTTTATACAAGCTGATAATGAAGGGGTGAGATCACCTGACAAAATAACTGAAAATTACCCTATTTGAATCGGTATGTGGCCCAGGGAAACATTTAAAGCAATTCGCTATATATTTAAGTCCCGTATTATGTGCCATCACTAGTCACGATCAGGCGTCTCTGAAACGTTAAACTATATGTATGAACTGTAAACCTTAAGTTAAAAACTTGTGATGTAAAAACGGATGTACTGCAATTATAGTTGATGATTTGAAGTTTATATGCTTTTAAGGTTGTTTAGGATAAAATGAAGATACCTACCACCAACAACCACCGTTTACCCACTTTAATTTTGGAACTAGACCTTATAAATAATCTAAAGTTGTTCAAATAAATTTTCGATTTCCCATTTTGCAAATCCAAACTCTACTTCAAATTACAAACTATGTTTGTATTCTTAACGTGTGTTTAAGAAATTAAAAGTGAATGAAATTAAAACTTACGCACCTTTTTACAGCTATCATAGATGGTCCAGACTGAAGAATAATTAACGTCATTCATAGTAATATATGTAACAATATGTTTTTCCCTATTTTTGACCCTCAGACTTGTCTGTGAAAAAATAGAAAAATGTGGTATCGGTCAAAAACATTTTGGTGAGACAAAAGTTGGCAATTATAACATTTGAGATATGTACCTGTAGACAATCCTATACTTGGAAGGTGTATTTCAATTTCAATCGATATGTAACTTGTAAGTTTTCCTAAGAGGCCTTAGCATTCCCAGATCACGCAAATGCAACGACAGCAGCATTTATTGGGCCTCAGTGACCAAGAGATCCAAAACCGTGTGGCCTGCCGGTATATTCTTGGGTCAAATCGGCGTATCATCACAATTTCGCGCCTAAATGAAAAATAAAAAGAAGAAGTAGCGTAAGTTAGTGACCCTATCAAAGTGTAGGCTGGACCTTCTTTGAAATTTAAAATTAATTGTGATCATTATTACCAGTATGGAGTGAATGAAACCAGTTATTTTTTTAAGCTATAGGATGAAGACTTGCTTAAAGTATTGAAACCCAAAACGCACACTCGATCCTCAAGTCCACTAAGATAGTTTATATCTAGTTTTGGGGGAATTTTACAGTAAAACACATCCGACTGTGTCATTTTAATCTTATCAATCATAAGTCGTTTGAGGTGGCCAAAACCGGAGTTGTTGAGGGTTTGGGGATTTTACGGTAAAATACACACGACATTAAAATATTACAAAAAGATATCTTCGTAGTACGTACAAGTGAAAGGAACCTTCAACCGGATTTGTGTGCAAAATTGGAGGCGAGAGACTCATAGCAGAGATGGCACTAGAAGCTTGTTGGTTGGAAATCAGGTCCATACCCAGGCTTTAGCGCCACCTTAAGTGAATTAGTATGAGAAGCCTTTCCTAGCTTTTTTCGTGAGGATAAAAGGAAATAGGACATAAATGATTAAGGATTTCCTTATATTCGTCAAGATTATCAACCATACCTACAATACGTTACCACTTCCGATATACCGTCTAAAAAACCATGATTAATACCATCTCTCAGCGCCGGCAGTTACTCCGGTGTCTGGTGGTGCCTTATCCGAAGGAAATTGATTTCACCCAACTCTATTTGAAGTCAACCTCATACGTGAAACATGCATTTGCCGCTGACCGCGCATAGCAACAAACTAATGGATTAAGTGCGCATTACCTCCTCATAGTGTTTAAGGATAATAAATTATGAGCAACCACTGGCACCACGTTTACCGTCGAACGTTAATCAACGGCTGACAAACAATCCTTGGTTTGGCCACGTAAATTATTGAAAACCACTCACTCAGCATATATTTCCTGGACCGGAATACATAGCTCCATGCAAGTGGCTATCACAAGCCTCAGAACCCCAATTCCAGCCATTGTAACGGGGGGACATTATTAATGCTTTTCATGGGCACACTGTTCCGACTCAGGATAACAGGTCTCAATCCATCTTAGCATAACAAAAGCGGAGGAACATTTAAAAAAGAGACATCTCTTGGAATCGTTGGTCAGCGGGAGGGTAGTAGGCAGGCATGCCTCGTGCGTGGGTTCCCACGTACATAAAAAAAGACCGCCTCGATGCATCGTCCGCGGACCTTATAAATAAAACGACAAGTGCAAGTGCGCGCATTAAATAAATTAATTAGACGCTAGGGTTCCAAATAAATTTCTAACATCACCCCTCGGGTGTGTGTATACTGCGGTTCTCGTATCGTGACACTATCTGTGGGATGATCTTCACTTTGACAGTTTCATTCGTCGGACTTGAATTGCTGGTTCCGTGCCGGTGAGCTTGAGGTTTATTTGCATTTTTGACAAACGGGAACTAGATGCTGAATGGGCAATAACTTTATTATTTAATTTTTATTTTTATTAATATTTTTTTTTGTTTCTATTCATTGCATTGTTCTCACATTCATTTCGTTGACGTTTCTTTGTTTGTTTCTCTGTATTTTTAGTTCGGAATGGGTACTCGTGTGTGCCGATAGCACTGACCGAGGGTCTGGATATTCGTGTGAATACCGCTGTGAAAACGGTCAAATATTTTCCCGGTGGTGTCGAGATAACTACGGAGAATCTAAAGACAAACAACTCGACGGTCACGTACAAGGGTAAGTGAAACTTCTTTTTTTTTTTTGTGAGAAATAAATTCGGTACACAGGGATCAAAATTATTTTAGCATCTATTGGCGGCACAGAAAATCTATCGGGAACTTAAAACTCGAAAAATCGATAGTCCCAAATACGAGAAACATCAAAAATATTGACCGAACATGCATACATTGCTTAATAAATTACTTATTATTGCTTTCGATCTGCAGATCCCGGAGACAGAGGTCAAATCTTTAAGGCTTATGCACACTATCAATTTTTTAAAACATCATTAGTTTACTCAGGATCTAGGAAAGCAGCGCTCACATGAGCAACTGTTCTAATTCTCCCACGGTGTACCTTCACACAAACTCAGATGAAATATTTTACAGTTTGTTCTCTACAATGTCACCGAAGTGAAAGAAATTAAAGAGTTTCAGGGTGGTGTTCTGACATAGAAATGCCCTGACAGCAAACAACTAAAAAATTGGCCATGAAACACAGAGTCAAAAGTTGCCCCAAACTAGTTTCGTGTCATATTCCAATACAAACCCATAGGACTCAAAAAGGCAATCAAACCGTTGCGTGACTTAAAATGTAGTGAGTGTGATAAAGCTTTTTAAAAGTTGTATGTAGTACAGGGTGGCTGATGAATAATTGTAGTAGGTACTAAAGTGAAGCTTAATTACTTTTTTCTGAATATTTTTTTAACTAAAAAAAATTTTATTCGTTAATCGTTTTTTACGTTAATAAAAATGTTAAGTTGGGATGAGGAAACCCGCATTTAGCTTGTACCGGGCTACTAGAGTATGTATCTTGATCCCAAAGAGAATTCAATAAAAAAAAAAGACGCACAATAGAGGCTTGTTTAATATTTTTCCTATCGTGGAATAGTAAGACCCCAAACCGCCCTTGAAGCACGGGGGCTCAATCCTCTTAGCCGGAAGTTCAGATAATTGGAGGGTTAGTCTGAATAGAGTCTTCCAGGGATGGAAGCTGATTGTTAAATATTCCGAAATAGTCCGAGTAGGAATCTCGAATTTGCGTCAGTATTAAATCGAAAGCAGCGAATATGGATTTGGTAGTAAAAGAGAGCAAAATTAAGATACATGATGACATCAAGAAAAGCAACACTTAAGAATTGATTAGACAAAGCATCACCATACCACAATTTAACCTTGGGGTAGTTAGGGATTTTGTCTACCTTGACCTCGCCATTTACCAACGACAATCTTGCAAAAAGCTAATTTTTGTTGTATAGAGTTGTTGATTGTTGAGCCCACTCTCGAGCAATTTAAGCTTCTTGATTTAGAGTGCAAGAGCAAAGTTTTGGCCAATGTCGGACGAGAATGCTTTAGGCCGATAAGACAGGAACTACATACGGGTGATTTTTTGTTCCAGTTTATACAAACGAATATTCTAGAATCTAACATAAACTGTATGTCCGGTACACCGACAACATTTTACTCTGAAACGTCAGACTAAAACGGTCTGGCCTGGAAAATTTTCGAACCGAGCAGATAGGGATGTCGCAGTAGAAAAGGTGGCGGCGACCTAAGCCCCCTTCGTGTGCAAGACTCTAGACGGTTAGCTAGAAAAAAGAGCTGCCTGGTGAAGTTCTATATTGGAGCCCGATGCATCCCAGACTGAAGCTTCGTTAAAGTAGATAAGTCTTATGTCATCATAAGTTAACATTAATTAAGTCCCCTAAAACCAGTCTCAAATCCCATTACCGATCATATCTTTCAAATAATATGGCGGCTGAAGCAGTACTTAATTAAAGCTTAAATATGTATACTGACTCGAGGAAACATAAAAGAGATGAAAGCCATAGACGGGAAATAGTTTCATATGGCGTATTGTAAAAAAGATACTTAGCACCTTCCATAGGCGCCCGGAGGGGCGCCCCTTTCCCTGGGTCTGTGCGATTCATCATCATTTACCGTAGTCAATGGTTTGCCCCTGACCTCTGGCAAAAGTCCTGCAGGGGCCTATGGAGCTTCACCTGTACATGCTTTCAAGTGTCCATTGTGAGTAGCAGGAGAAAAGGAGGAACTTTACTGACGTGTACTGAATTTGACAAGACATCGCGTCATTGTGTTGTCGCTTGTTCTCGCGTGAAAGTCTAACCCTCTTTGGCTGGGGAATCGCCCTGATGAAGCATATTTATGTGATTTATGTGACTAACGACGTTAGATAGAAGTGAAAGATTTCGAAGTTTTTTAGAAAGTACTAATGTAGGGCATCAAAAATTGCCCTAGAAGACTACCCAGTTCTTATTTTCTAGATGCGCTTGAATGACCCCCTAACGGATTCCATTTAAGTAACATCCGTCCTCATTATTGGCATCAAGCTAAGAATTAAATATTCGTTTCAGAATAATGTACAAACTACTCGCATATTATAATAAAGGTGAGAAAAACCAATTAACACACATCGACTTTCGAAAGTCAATTATCAAAAATAAATCGAAAAACTCCCATGGAACCGTCGTCACTTGAAACAGATAAAACCCATATAAACCCATGACCCCCAACACAACTATTTAGCAGCAAAACAAAGAACCTATTTTCATATTTTCCCAAGTCTGACAAAAATTAATACAGTTTGCCCAGCATATATGTTTTTATTATTAAAAGTTTATTAACATTCTCGTTCTAAGTTTTTTCCTGAACGGACTGTGTTGTTAGACTATCGCTACCGGGTGTCACGTTCAGCAGGCACACATCTGCCGCCGTGATTGGCCGATCACGATAATGTCGTGCGCACAAAGGCAAATGGGCGCTGGTAGAGTTGGGCCAACAACAAAACATCAACAAAATGAAAAAAAAAAAAAACGGATAGAAAATGGAAAACCAAAAACAATGACCCATTGGCCATATTAATTGGATTTTAATTAGAATGACTCTGCTTCGGCCAAGCGTGAAGCACACCAAACTGAACTGAGCCGAACGAGCCATATAATCATTTGCTAATCTAATATGTTAAACAACAACAACAAAACCAACAACAACGAGAACATTTCTTTTTAATTATGGGCAGTGTTTTTTGGGAGAACAGGGTGTCTCCCAGTCCCAGCATTTGGTTGTTCCAGAAGTGGCTGCTCTCTGCTGTTCATTTGAAATGCAAATTTTTAGGGAAGGTAATGCCCTAGCTTGTCGAGGCTCTTAATCATCGTTTGAAGGCCAATAGATAGGGAGTGAGAGTAAAGGCAAAACTTTTCCCAAAGGTCTCTCACGCAAGACCCTTACCTCCGGGCAGTTGATCGCCATCGCCACTGGGGCTCTGCGCCGGCCGGTCCGGGTTATCTTAATCGAACGTCACAGCCACCACCCCATCACTCGTGAGACAATAAAAATGGAAATTTCGACCTTTTTTCCATGGCCAGTCCGCCTAATTTTCATTCTTCCTTTGGGCCATGGGCGCGCAGTCGTGATACCATTCCATTGTAGAGGACAACGCATCTAACGGATAAATTTATGCACACGGCTGCGGCGGCGGCGGTGGTGGTGGCGGCAGTAATGTAGTTCTTCGTTAGCATTGTTGCGTCGTACATTCGTTCCATATTGTTGAGCAAATGGCAAATAAATTATCACCTGACAGCTCGCATTGTGGATAACATAAATTCCGGCGTCGTCATCGTCGTCATTGTGTGTGTCGTCCCGTTCAAGTTCGGGGGGCTCGTCGCGTAGTCTGTCTATTTGACTTCCCTTCCACCCAGTTTAGGATAATTAAATCGTCAAGATCAAAAGGAATCGGCGGAGCAAGTGGAATCGGCGACGAGAGTGATATCCAGGAAAAGTCATTAATATTTGTCTGATTGGGTGTACACAAGACACACGGGAAGGGAAGCACAACCAGTAACCCTGAGTGACTGGCAGACTCCCCATGGCGGGCGGCTCTGTTGGTTCTTGGTCGGATACCTTTGAAATCAATATTGCTACGCGCAGGATTCTGAAAGAAATCGCTGTCGAATCGAGAACAAAGGTCAAAGTTTCTTTGACACCTGAGATGATGCAGCCATTGATTTGTTGCTCAACAAATTATGTAGGTTGTACAAACATAAGAAAGGAAACTTAAATGCCCACAAGTCTAAAATTTATGACGAAACTTCTTTTTCGCGCCCACTTAAATAAAAAATTGCATCACAAGCCGTTTATTCAGAGTTCATACTCAAAAAAGTAATTTTAGTCGCGGCGTGGTCAGGCGTACCCAAAAAAGCACTTAAAATAGACAGGACAACCCACACAAGCTCACGCGGAAATATCTTAACAACTTATTGTACTAAGAGCACCCAGCAGCTAACCGAAAACAATAGTGTTCACCACCCCTAGGTATGATAAATATTTTACAGGGTGATTCAGTTGTGTGACAAAGTTACAGGTAAATATTTGTGAAATAAGGCCGATCAAAATATTTTTTTTTTTCAGTTTTTTTGAATACGGCCTTATTTTACTATGAAAATGAGAAATAAAGCCAAAACGGCGTTACTTCGCTTTGAATTAAAAAATATTTTTACGCAAGATCTCCTTGTTTTAAGATTTGCACCTAAGAAAATTCTATCGCGTGAATTTATTACACGGGCTTCAAACACATTCATATATAAATAAGAATAGATAAAATCGCGCGAATTCTTCAACTTATGTATAGTATAAAAGTACTTTTTTTCCTTTATTTTGAGGTAACACATATTTTGAAAATAATTTATTGGTAAAAGTTAATATTGATAAAGTCGTTAATTTATTAATTCACTTTCCATTCCCTTTTTCCTATGACTCAAAAATAAAAAGAATAAAAAATAATTAAAAAAAATTATTGAATGAATGAATTTAAATAAAAGGAGATTTAAATTTGCTTGAATTTAAATAAAAGGAGAAAATAAATTTTTTTATGAAATTTCCCCCTCGCATAAAATTTTTTTCTTGTCTCAATCCAACCTACAAGCTCTAGCTTTTTGTCACACCTTAACTGAATCACCTTGTGTGACCCGCGGGAGATATTCGCTATCCTAAAAGCTTTCAGTTATAATGTGATTCATCAGGTAGAGGGCTGATTCATCAAAATCGTTGCTGAACCGACCTATTTTGGCCAGGCTAGTGCTCGAACTCAAGCTTTCGCTTAACTTGTTCGGAAGAAAGTAAAATTAAAGACAGCTCTCAAAAATTCTATAAAAGGAGTGAATCTCGTTTAGATCATAGGTCACACTGTGGGGTCACACTCTCCGATGAGGTTGATAGGCGAGGTCCGGAATAGATTTCTCTGAACCCAAACCGGGTTTGCCTATATACATTAGAAGCTGCCCCATCTGCTGTTCATAGTTGTTGGGGCATTCGTTAGCACACGTGAGCTGTCATGGCTACAATATGGGTGAAAAGGAATGCGCCTGGGCGCCTGCAAGAATAAAGAGTCCTTTCTTCTCAGGAAAAGCAAATTAACACCTTAATTTGTTGGACCTAAGCAAATTAAAGGACGTCGACGATACAGCGACAGGCAAGTACATTAACGTAAGGTAAATTCATGCCTGTAGTACGGGTTTACACCAAAGAGTGTTACCCTACATCAGCTTCTTGCCTGAGAATTTCCTTCTGCAAGGGTTTACACCGAGTCGGCTGCTACTGCACCTTCCCGTCTCCGAGGATAGTTCTTGGCAAAGAAGCAAGAGGTTCGGACTTATACCGAAATCGGTTGCCCCTGCCGGGCTTTCTCTCATACAGGAACTGTTCCCCACTGACCCCCCCCCCCATCCTTATCAACAAGGCAAATTCCCATCTGGAGTCCAGCAGTTACGAGACCACCCTTCCTTAAGGAAGTCTCTCACTGGCCACTCTCAACTCTGCAGCCAGCGGTTTACACCGGAACGGTTACCCCCAGCCTTCATTACCCTCGGGTATGTCTCAACCAATCAAATTTTGGTGACCTTCGGTACAGGTTCATACCGTCACTGGTTGCCTAGACCCCTCCCACTCAAACGGGTAGTCATCATTTAGGTCATTTAGGTAGTCGTCACTCCGGTCCTACAAGTGGTATCACAATGGACCTCGTTTGGTCTAAGTGTGTCCCTGCCCAGCGGGGACAGCCACCCAACCTAACCTAGTAGTTCAGAGTCTGAATGCATCATTTACAACCTACGACAAAAAAATTTACCGCCCCCATTAGATGGAAAAAATTACCTTCACCAGCTGGAGCCCAAATTTTGGGTAAAACGATAAGGAACTATTCGAAAAAATTCGAAACAATTGGTGTGACCTGCAAAACATCGAAAACGGCTACAATTGCTTACAGTAGCAACTGGCCATTTAGGCCGCTAGGATTCAAAGCGTCTTCAGTCGCACTTAACAATCTTCACCCTGTTATCTTCACAAAATGTTTGTTGCGAGGGAAATATCCAATATTCAGGAAAACATGCGTTAAGGTTGCTGCAACCTAGCAAGGATGATGTTAATCTTACATCAAAAAAATTACCACGCAATTTTTCACAGCAAGACATGTAAATTGGTTATGTGGTTTTGCCTAAGACGTTGAAAAAGCTTCTGAGATTTATTATAACGGCCAGGCAGATGCCAAATCGGGCGATATCATCCACCCCTTTTTAAGAACCAGAAAAATAAGTTCTACTGAAACCCAGTTCTTGTCTAATACGAAACTTATTGTTATCTCATTATAATAGTCAGTAAAAATCCACACACCTGCGCGTCTAACTTAAACCCCTTTCAACACTACTCGCTAATTGAATTAAATTAGCATTGTGCAGCCAAATGAATTCATAAACATTCCACTTCCAATTTTAGTGTTTCCTGTCACAAAGATAAGACCCTTATTAAGCTATTAGGTGAAGGTAAGCACAAGGCGAACAATATCCCTTTTCTCTCACACATTTTCTTATCTACAAATTTATGCAAAAGCTGGCCGGTTAAACAGCCAACAACTGATTACCTATAGCTAACCAGGTGTCGGTTGAACCCTCTTGCGTGCTCTAGTATCTATTACCCTTCGGAGTGTATTGGACCTGCATGCTCGTGTTAGCTAGCTACACACATGCTCGAAAGTATTTCCTTTCTAAAAAAATAATTTGTCATCGGCACATAGCATGACCGCCCTTCATGAGAAACGTCTAAAAGCCATAACGATCGCCACTTTAGTAGTTGTTAACTTCTGCCGCCAACATCTCTTTTTCGTACAAACATCCGAACAACATCGTGCCTGAGAACTACAAATTTATGCACTCCATCATGGTTTATCGCGTAATTAATTAACTGATAACACGACCACTAGACCAAAATGTGCAGTAGCCGGACAACCACAATGGCGACAACACCGACGTCGACAAAGGCTAAGCAAAGTGAACCTCGGACGTCCAAAGACCCAAAGCTCTTCGTCGTCGTCCCATAAAATAATTATTCAGTCCGCAGAAATCCTTTACTGTAATGACTTTTCACACGTTAGATGCAAAGAACGTGGGGGGCTTGCCGTGCACCCCACAATTATTGAGAGAGTATACTTTCCTTGGTGCTTGCCAACTTTCAACGGAGCTCGATACTTTCCTCGACCGTACAGCATGGGAGGTGTTGTAAGGATGAATGAGTGGTGATTACCAGACCATCATACGTGCAGCGGGAACCTTAATCTCCTTGGCACACACACAGCATTTAGCCGCAGGCCCATAAACAATGCCAATGCACTCCTGGTAGCTCCAGGTGGTGACAGCGCTACTTCGTATTATGAAATGGAGATTAGATTCCCGAAGGTAGGCGCTGTCGCTGGTAGGTGGACAAGGTTGCGCGTCAACTTATCGATTACTTAATGTATTGATCCCTAATTGAATCTGATAGATGTCAATGAGTCCCAAAAAATCGTTTCCGTATGAATAAAGCTGTACAGAAATGATGATTGATTGGTGGGTATTCAAAGCCGATTAAGAGATGCATTTACGCTTGATTTCATATAAGATAATTATGCTGCAAGATGTTTTTTTTTTGTGGCACCAAATTTGAACACAGTCAGATCGTGATTCATTGAACATAAAAGGGACCTGCGACGAGTTGGCTGTTAACCGAGCAAGGTACGCACTTCATTAGTGCACTTTACCGACTAAATCCTTGCCATGTATCTACTTGACAGCAGCGTGTACCTAGTTCCAGGAAACAAGTTCATTTGCCTCTAAATTACCTGCCGACTGAACAGCGGCAACGCGATACACAAGTCTCCCTGCCTTAGGCGCATTCTACTCTACACTGCCTAACGATGTGCGATTTCCCTTAGGTTTTGCTTGAATTTTTGCCTTCCGCATGTGATTTTGCCAAATAAATGAATTAAAAGACACAATCGTTTGAGGGCCAGCGGCCAGAAGCGATTTCGTTACACTTTTCAGTCCGGGCCATAACACAGCCTTAACGATGGCTATAAATCCTATTTAAGTTCACATTATACTTGTGAGACGATACGCGTTAAACCGAAATGGCATACCATTTGCCTGTGTCTGGGCTCAAAAGACCATTTATAGGCGCGCAAGCGAACAATGCCTTGACGGTTATTGTTGCTCTCAGCTTCCCATAAAGTTGAGGTAAATGCGCGCACCTCTTTTTCTCTCGAGAAGAAATTAAAATTTCCGCAATGTAGCCCGCTGGCGGAAAGAAAAAGTGGTGCCACATGTGGGTGAGATTGACGCAGACAGAAGTGCTGCGCGGCGGGAACTACGTAGCGATTGTAATATAATTTTTGTCTGTCTGTCAGATGTGACAGTTAGTGTTTGAATGGAGTTAAGTGGAATTAAGACAGGTTAGCTAGCCATACAGCCAACATAGTGCACATTGGCTCACTATTAACTTGTTGAGGGCGAGAAAGAAGAAATAGACCCTACACGGTTAAAAATTAATTTTTTTTTTAATACACCTTTTGTATTTCAGCTCTATGTAACACAGAGAACATTTCAAATATATTATTTTTTTTTTCAATAATATTGGGTTACTTTTTATTATATTTTCACTAAAATCGCAATACGTAATGCAAAACAGATTAATTTGTAATCTACTAGATTGAAATATAATCTTTTAGTATTAAAATGTAATCCTTTATTTACTAACTTAAATTTTGTTGGTGTCTGCGATTGAAAAGTAATGCTAGAATTTTAAAAATTTAGCTCTTTCCATATTATGTCTTAATATTCAGTTGCTATTTTTAAGGCTTATGGAATTAAAATTTAGTTTTTGGCAAGACTTAAATCAAAATATGTAGCTTATCATAAAATGGGATTAAAAGTCAACACATATTTGTATTTAAAATTAAATGCGCAGTTGCAACGCTTTGATTTTTAATACGCAAAGGTGTTAAATTTTTATTGGACAACATTGAAATCGAATAAAATTGTAATAAAAACTAATTAAATGAACTTAAGTGAGGTTATGATCTACAATATTGCGGCGTCTAGGACGCCATGAGGCATTATACGTCAGTCTTGTGTGTATTCTCATCGAGTTAAGTCGTATTTAGTGCATAAAAATTCAAATTTTACAAGAATTTTCAAGTGGGTGAAGAAGAAGATAAATAGTTTCCGATATCTGAAAAATCATCCCTGGAGGCAGGAAGCACAAATGTTACTTCAAAGGTAAGTACAAGTTGTTAATCAAACCTTGAAAAGAATTTTTAGATTTATCTTGCGTGTCTTTTATTTATTTTTAGAAGATTCGACTTGAGATTGCTGCGACAACATATATTGTATTAAAAGGTTTGTTGAAAGTTTAATCTAACTAAAAGCATTGCTTTTATATTTTTCTTTGTCTGACAGATTTTACTCACGCGAATGGGAGCCTATCAACTGCTATTTACAGCTAAGTGCTCTACAACTTGGAATGGCGGATATAGGCGAATTCATTTTATTTCGGGTTTTATGCGTACTGTACCTTTTATTTTAAATAATACGCATGTTACAATGTAATACAAATATTTATTATATTTTAATATATCTTTATTGAAAATAAATAAAATTTCTGTTAAAATATGAGTGAGCTTGTATTACTTTACAGTGTTTCTGGTATTGCCTTTTAATTCTAGACTGATTACTCTTAAGTAATTTGGTGTTCGTTTACAATACACATCTAATTGTTCATTAATAATGTTGTATTAAAATTTAATATTTGGAATTGCTTTTTAATACACATCTAATTATTTATTATTACTGTTGTATTAAATTTTAATAGTTGAAACAGCTTCCCTTTTGTTAAAATTTAATATTTTTTGTATTAAAATTTAATACTTCTTGTATTAAAAGTAGAATTCTAATATTATCAAAGGATAGACATGTGCACTCAAGAGGATACAAGCATCCACAGGTTTTCTAAACCCACCTCTGTCTATCAACTCCTACTCTCACCTCCCCGTGGTGAACACCGGGTGCCTAGTACCTCAACTGGAGATTGGGTTCCAACCCCTTTGGAAGGTTGTTGGGGGTAGCAGACGAGAGAGTGGGGAGGAGTGTTCCCACTAAGGCACTTCTCCTTGCATCCGGACGGCAGCGGAGGAATTCCCCAGATGGAATCAACGGTGGCGTCCATAGTTCCAGTCAGGCCGAACTACTTAGTGAACACCTTATATGGGCTACTACGACGTATTCGGAGCTCAGGCCTATAAGGAGCGGGCTATCCGGCTCTCCGTCCTTAGAGCTAAGCAAAGGATCTGGTCCTCCAGGTTGGGGGTCGTGCCGTCGGGGTGACTTCCCGGCCACGTAAAGAAACACCAGTCACGAAGCGGAAACAAGCCTCGGATTCGGACGGATTTACTGTTGACGACCAATGCAAACGAGAAAAGGACAACGAGCTCCGGTTCTGCACGTGGAATGTTAGGTCCCTTAACAGACCACGTGCAGCCGAGCAACTAGCGGAGGCCCTTAACGACTGCAAGGCAGACATTACTGCCATCCAAGAAATGCGGTGGGACGGGCCGGGCAAAAGAAGGATGAAAAACTGCGACATCTACTACGGCGACTGCTATCGGCATCAAAGACAGCGCCTATTTGGATGTGGTTTCGTTGTTGGAGGCAGACTTAGGCAAAAAGTCTTGAGCTTCAACCCTGTAAGCGAGCGCCTCGCGACGATCCGCATCAAGGCTAAATTCGCCAACATTAGCCTGATAAACGCACATGCCCCCACAGAGGAGAAAGATGACGAGACCAAAGATATGTTCTACGAGCTCCTGGACAAAACTTATGAGCAGTGCCCTAGCTACGACATTAAGATTGTCCTAGGCGATTTTAATGCCAAGCTAGGAAGGGAGGGCATCTTTGGTCATACTGTCGGAAAGCATAGCCTGCACGACACGACCTCCGATAACGGATTCAGGCTGATCGACTTTGCTGCGGGGCGACACGTTGTGGTAGCTAGTACACAGTTCCCGCATCTCAATATCCACAAAGGGACATGGAGATCTCCCGATCAATCAACCGTCAACCAGATTGACCATATTGCGATCGACGCAAGGCACTCCTCCAGTATCATGGATGTCCGAACTTTCCGAGGGGCCAACATTGACTCGGATCACTACCTTGTTGTAGCCAAGGTACGGCTGCGGATATCCCGACCAGCGCCAAGTAATGGAAATACTGTGAGGAAGTTTGACGTCGGCCGACTACAATCGCAAGAGATCGCCAGGTCCTTCTCCAACCGAGTCTCTCAAAACCTTCTACGAAGTCCTATGCAACCAGCATCAAGTATTGATAGCCAGTGGCAACATTGCCAAAATGCCATCAGAGACGCCGCCTCTGAAGTGCTGGGTTTCACACGGCGACCACAACGAAACCCCTGGTTTGACGATGAATGCCGGCAAGCACATGCAGCTAAACAGGAAGCATACAAAGCGGCGCTGCACAGAAGGACTAGAGCTGCTCGCGAGCTCTACGAGCAGAGGAGGAGAGAGGAGCCGGTGGGCTTCTCCGAAGGAAAAAGAGAGAGCACGAGAAGCGCGCGGTTGAAGAGATAGAGAGATGTTACAACAGGAATGAGGTTAGAAAGTTTTACCAAAGGATCAAAAGGTCCTGCCAAGGGTATAAACTTCGAACTGAAGCCTGTAAGGACCATCAAGGGAACATCGTTGTAGAATCGCAGTCGGTGCTGAGGATTTGGAAAGACCACTTCTGCAGACTGTATAACGGCGAGGAAGAACCAAATACCGCTGTCAGGCAGAACGAACCATTCAACCCGGGCGAAGACGTTACCGACGAAGTAGCTGTGTCTAAGCTCAAGTGCAACAAAGCAGCCGGAGCAGACGGCCTAGCTGCCGAACTTTTTAAATCCGCTGGCGATGAGCTGGTCAGGAGCACGCACCAGCTCATCTGCAAGATATGGTCGGAAGAAAGCATGCCCGACGAATGGAACCTCAGCATTGTTTGCCCGATCCTGAAGAAAGGAGACCCTCTGAGTTGTGCCAACTACAGAGGCATAAGTCTTCTTAACATCGCATACAAGATCTTTTCTGCTGTACTGTGTGAACGCCTGAAGCCGTTTGTCAACAATCTGATAGGCACATATCAGTGTGGCTTTAGGCCAGGAAAGTCCACCATCGATCAAATATTCACACTGCGGCAGATCTTGGAGAAAACCCAGGAATTCCAAATCGATACGCACCACCTCTTCATCGATTTCAAGGCCGTGTATTACAGCATCTATAGAGACGAGCTATATAGCGCAATGTCTAGTTTTGGCATCCCTGCCAAACTCGTCAGTCTGTGCAGGATGACGATGGAAAACTCACGCTGTTCCGTCTAGGTCGGCAAAGACCTCACCGACCCCTTTGATGTCAAAAAAGGATTTAGACAAGGCGACGCGCTGTCATGCGACTTCTTTAACATCATACTTGAGAGAATTGTGCAGAACTCTCGCGCCAACACCAGAGGTACAATCTTTCAAAAGTCCGTTCAACTACTTGCATACGCAGACGACATTGACATAATCGGTAGAACAAAGCGTGATGTCAGTGAAGCCTTCGTGAGTATTGGGACGGAAGCGGCGAATATGGGTTTAGCAGTCAATGAGGGCAAAACCAAGTATATGCTGTCATCAAGAAAAGACACCCAACACCGACGTCTTGGACAAAACATCACCATCGACAGCTATAACTTTGAGGTAGCTAGGGACTTTGTCTACCTGGGTTCCGCTATCAATTCAGACAATGACACCAGCGCTGAAATCAAACGAAGGATAACTCTTGCCAATCGCTGTTTCTTTGGGCTAAGAAGGCAATTGAGTAGCAAAGCCCTCTCTCGAGCAACTAAAGTGTCCATGTATAAGACCCTCATCATCCCAGTCCTGCTTTACGGTGCAAAAGCATGGACCCTGTCAAAGGCGGATGAGAGGAAAATTCTTCGGACAATTTACGGTCCCGTCTGCATAGACGGAGAGTGGAGGAGGAGATATAACATCGAACTGTACGGGCTGTACAGCGATACCGACCTAGCCAAAAGAGTCAAAACACAACGTATACGATGGCTGGGTCATCTAGAGCGGATGGACACCAACGCCCCGGCCCGGAAAATCTTCGAATCCACACCGCAGGGACGACGCGGTAGAGGAGCACCGAGACTCAGGTGGCGCACGCAAGTGGAAGGGGACCTCAGCCAACTTCGCGTGCGAAACTGGAGACGGCTAGCTAGAGACAGAGCTGGCTGGCGAAGCTTGTTGGCTGAGGCCCAGGTCCACCCCGGACTGAAGCGCCACCTTAAGTAAGTAAGTAAGTAAGTAA
Organism: Neoascia interrupta; assembly: GCA_947623515.1. Classification (NCBI taxonomy): domain Eukaryota; kingdom Metazoa; phylum Arthropoda; class Insecta; order Diptera; family Syrphidae; genus Neoascia; species Neoascia interrupta. The sequence goes on from OX392463.1 coordinate 133,422,552, forward strand.
GTATTAGATTCTAATAAATTTCTGCTTTTGTCCTATATACAACCGAAAAAATATTAAAAATCGCCCCAATATTTTTAGCCGTGTACGGCTGAGAGGCAGGCTTGTTAGGTAAGACACCAATACATCACATTTACAGTGTAGTTCTCTGCTGAATGACAGGGTGAAGACCGCTGAGATGTTGATGTTCCGAGATAAGCGAATGACTAGTTGTTGTTGAAGGGTTTTTGATCTTTGATTGGCATATTTTAATAAAAAAAGGTTGCCGGAACTAGGATTACAAGCCAAATTTTGCATATAGTAGTATAGTATCAACCATAAAAGCATACATTTTCCTCGTTAAGTTATATATGTTCTGCCTAATTTTTGTAAATAAAAAAATTGATTGAAGTCAATAGTACATATCAAAAAGTGTACACAAACGTGTAAGTTGTATTCGTGATTTTGTAACTTCCCTTCCTGGGGGGTTATTCCAAGTTGTACATTTTATAGGATCGCAGACTGGTGTTTTAGGGTATTTTCAGCGATTCAGATACTTTTTGCAGTACCTATAACTGCCCACAGTTTTGTGTTATCGGCATTGGTTGTTATGATCAGCCAACAGAGTTTTCGGTATATACCTACCTACTTCGGCAAATTTCTAACATATCTCTGTGCTCTTTGTAGCGATAAATTCCAAGGATGTGGTTTCCCCTTAGTAGCAAATGAAATTTAGGTCCAGTAAATGCTCAACATTAATTTTTTTCGCTTTATTTTTTTTTTTTTGATTTTGTAAGGTTGTCGCGAAATGAGGAGTTGACTTTTGCGACTAAAATAAGCTAATACTGAACGCGCCTACACAGAAACTTAAAGTTAAACCAAGGCTTTCTACACAAAATTCTCATTTTTTTGAAAGAGTTCTAATATTGCTTTTTTAAATGCATGAAATAAACGTGTTTTATCTCTGGCGCTGTTTTAAACCATTTGAACAAATCACACGTACTAGAAACTGTTCACAATTTTAAAGAAAACTAAAAAAATAACAATTTTTAAAGATTCGAAAACTCAGATTTGACTCGAAAACGTGAAAAGATTTAAAAAAAAAATTATAAGTTTCTAGTATCTTAAAGGTAACGACAACGTTGTTCAAAATTGATGTAAGTATAAAACGTTCGTTCATAAAACGTTAACTATTTTAAAAAGTTCAAAATCATCGTTTGCAACCAGAGACCGGCATGCGATCACATTTTCGTGACTTAACAACTACTCACGAAAATGCGAATCAAGTGTGTCAACTACGCTCATTTACCATACTCTCTGTTAAAGTCCAATGAGTCCAATGAGTGTGCTTGGCTGTTAAACTCGAGTGCGATGAGTGTAAGTCATTGTTTTCTGTACAAACGCATATTCAAAAACTAAAGCGGTGGGAGTAAACACCGCCACTGATTTAAATTATGAGAACCACCGCAAACATCGCAAATGAACTGCGCTAACTCTAAATAAACTTGGGCACGGTTGGGAGAGAGGAAATAAGTGTCTGTTATCCAATTAGAACGAATTTTTTGTGAGTTATTGTGAGTTTTAATGCGGTGTAACAGATGAGTGTAATTGCGTTGTTTGCGGTGTTTTCTTATTAATAAACGATGGCGGTAGTTAAATACTCAAACACTGCTGAGTGTGCTGAGTGCTTGAACTTATGTATATGGCCGCATAAATGAAAATCATCACGTATTTACAATCAAACTGATGGGGATTTAATGTTTTGAGAGATCTGTGAGCTAGTGGTAGAAAAAAACAGAGTAGGTATACATGGAGTGTATGAATTATTCCGGTATATCATTGTCGACCTCTGTTTCACACCTAAGTTTTTGTAAGACTTCTAAAAATACGTTCAAAAAACAGCAATATTACAGTTCTTTCTTAAAGCCCGTGCTGAAAGAACTGCAACAGTGTCTGGGTGAAGCCTTCAGTCCGTCTACGGATTGCATAATATCCTACATAAAGATAAAATGTCACGCCTTCAAAAAGAAGGCGGGCGGAAAATTATAAATTTTGCATGCCTTATGCATGTTTGTTATATGCTTTGTGGCCTTTAAACCCTGCTTTTAAACTCAGAAAATCACTTTGCTTAAAGCGAAGCCTACAAAAAAGGGCGGGGACATATAGTTAGATAAAATTGGAAAAACAACAATGTCAAGTGTATTTATAACATATATATTTTCAAATTTTATATATTTTTAAAAAAGAACGTTAAAAAAATAGCCCCCAAATCAAAAAGGGGGAGTAGGCAACGCTAGGGCCACTTTTTTCTATGAATGTTTAAGCCTTCCTTCGCGATTGCGCTGGAATGTTGCTTGACATTGCCTTTTCGACGGGGTTCGTAGGATCTCTCCTTTGAACGTGGCAATACCAACTGAGCGTGCTCCATTTTTCTGGAGATAGGTTCTTTTACATGGAGGCTCCCTCGGATCTTCGTACTTCTTTTTCTATCTCGCTTTGTTACTAATGCTGCCATGCGAAGCATCTTCTTCTCATTTCATCCAAATCGGTCAATTATCTCTTCAAAAAATGAAGTCTTTTCTTTTATACGATTTCGATGCATGTATGTACGACTTCCCTAAAGATATAAAGGTGTAATGTTGTATACCAAAAGTTAACGTGCAGCAGTGTTTGATTATTTGTCGTATGTGGACCGAAAGAGGGTTAAACACTGCACAGTGCCTAGTACCACAGTTTTCTGTGGTTAATAATAATAATTTCAATACTTATAATTATGTTAAAAGACCGCACTGAAACCTAACTTAAACCTTACGTTTACCCCCCAAGAACTATTGACAGCTTGAACGTCATTGATTTTAACTACGAACAAACACCTCTCATAGAGATTTTAGTCTCTCCAAGTTTAATATCTCATAGAGATTTTTAATTTAACAGTTGAATTTGCCCCAATTTGCTTGGCGACCCCCCAGGGGGTCGGGACCTACAGATTGAAAAACACTGATTTAGAGCAAAAAGTATTTTTCGATTGTTCAATTACGTCTTCTTTACAAAGCACAAATCAGACGCTGGAATATTGTTCACACATTCGGAGCTCAGCCCCTTAACATTTACTCCGCCTTATGGATTCTATTCAAAAGGGAGCAATTCGTTTAATTGATGCCCTGAATTAGGACTTAAACTCCAATCTTTAACTAACCTTCGACTTGTTGCCGATTTATGCCTTTATTACAGATATTAACATGGTAAATGTTCAGAAAAACTGCAAGGTTTGGTTCCAGAATACTCAACTTTCACCCTTTTTCATTAAACATGCACAACTTTTGCACGTTTAGACATGCGGCTTAAATGTACGCAAACATTTAATGTTTTGGTTTAAATTCAATAATTTTATAAAATTGACCCCTTACGATGGGCGTGACCAAAATCTTTGTATGCACAAATTAAATTTTAAGTTAAATTCAAGTTAATTTTTTTTTCGGTTTGGAACACAAACATAGAGAATAAATTGCATTCGAATGATCAATGCCCACTAGGGTCGTTCTGAAGATTTTATTTTAAATTTTTTATGTCTTAAAATAAGGAGATGCTAAATATCAAATTTTAGCTTTAAAAAGTTGTATTTTACAACACCATGTATTTTGAATAAATAATAAACTTTTTACACAAACTGTATTAATATTGATGAGCGTAACCTTCAACAAAGCCCGACGAAGCATGGTACGCCCCGTGTATGACTTCATACTTGAGGGCCTTTTTTTCCTCGCACAAACGAAAAATACTTTTGGTTTTAAAGTTACATGAAGCAAAATTGTGGCGTTAACAAAAACGTTAGATATTTCGTTTTCGCAATACAGACTCTACCCTCTATTTACGAGTTTATATTAAAAAAAAAAGTTTCTGTGATTGATTGTATTGAACAAAAGCTTAAGAATGAAGTCAAGGATTAAGTCAGTCCTTTACAGTTTCAGCGTTTTAATTGAAGATGAATTCCATCACGAACATGACAATAGCACTTTAAATGAGTCAGCCAAACTCTCTGTAGAGCTAGCTGTTAAGAGCATCAACAAAACAAAAACGAATCACAAAAGAGCGCTTGCAGAAAAGAATAAATCGCCCGCAAATAAATTTCAATTTTAAATGTCAACACACACTGGCATCGCTAATCATCCCCGACAGATTGATAAATTACCTCAAACTGTTGCAAAGAGGAGCTGAATTCCAGGCCATTTGGCCTGCCGTTCATTCTGTTGATTCACTTAATCGCACATTTATATGCAGATTAGTCCGGAGCATACACGCTCCCCGCAAAAAAAAAGAAAGAAGTCACTGTGCAACCACACTCTAGCTGCACCATAGAAGAGGAGGCCCCCAGCCTTGAATCCTATCATCCAACGACGATGGGGACCCCAACAACAGGTAACAAGAACACAAAACCTAACCCCAATTACTTCCTCAATAACTTGGCCAAAAGGAAAGCACCATCATGGATGAATGGATGTGGATATTCGCACTGCTGCTGCTCTGGTTTGCTATAGTGCTACTGTCTGTCTGTCTGTCTGCCTGGTTTGGGAATACATGAAATGCATGTGTGTTTTTCAGAGACCGGTGCTTTTAAATAAATCACAGATAGGCATCTTCAATCACTTCGGACAAGATCATTGCTGTTGATATTATGCGTTCCCGACATCCATGTCGATCGTAGTTGATGGGCTGACGGGCTACCCATGGGTCGGAATGTCGACATCGTCATCGCTGTCGTTGTTGCGCTCCTCGTTATTGGCATTTGCCTCCAATCTGGAGCAATTTTGTGCGATTAGTTTTCCATAGCAATTACTGGAAGAGGAGGGCTTCGATTTAAGTTATCTTCTACGACTGCGTTTCTATTTTTTTGTATGGAATATGAATGTGGAATGTATAGTGTCATTTATATACAAATACATGCATCCAAAGGCAATAGAGGGCAAACACATTTTGATGGCAAATAAATCTTGAGTCAAACGCCCACAAACTTATGACTGTAATAAAACATGAAGTTCATTCTTTCGCTGTTTGATTTACTGCGGAGCATTTGCGGAATGGCGTAATGGCAGAACTTGCTGCGGAACATAGGAAATTGGTTTCTTGTTTTTTCCTTATAACAAAAAAAAAACTTCTAATAAACTTAATTTGCAAGTGTTTCAATAAGGTTAGTTGGGCATTCATTGGCTTTTAGGTGCATTGCTTTTAAGCATTAAAGTTTCATACTATGAAAGATGCGTTTTTGTGTAGACAATACTTATTTTTACAGAAATTCGCGTGTTGTATAAATTAATATTCTCGCTGCAAAAAATGGAGGTCAAAAAAATTTTAATTCGCAATTTGAACCTCCCTTAAATTAAATTGAGTTAATTTCTGGAACCCTTGTTATATTAAGTAGATTATCTCCTTTTCTATAACAAGTAATATTTTCAAGTGTTTTCCATTTTATCCGTTGAATGTACCTTAAGTGAGACATTAAGTGCGTATTTGCAGACTACATGCAGTACCCCAAAGCCAAATTCTTTACCACAGGATGTCTGTGTCTTTTCTTCCAAGTTTCTTACTTAAGCTCTTTCAATTGCAAAATGAGCAAATCCATTAAGTCCCCACACACATCGGCACTCGTAACATTGTGTGTGAGGAGGTAAGCTCCGAACAATCACGGCATCCACCACCACGCCACCTGTTGTGTGGTTCAGATGATGCGGTTATCTTAATCTAGGTAGGTACTCCTATTGAATCACCCTAAGAAAATCGCAGACCAAATGGCACCTAGATACACAGTTCCACTCTAAGCGATGGGATGTCATTTAATGAGCTGTACGATAAGCAGAGATCAGTACCTCTGATAAGCAGGGACAGCAGCAGCAGCATGAAGGTACCCGCAGGTTGTCTCCCCAAAAGATGCATGGCATTTACGACACTAGGTGGTCAGTGGTCACCAAGTGGACACAAAGGAGGAACACTCATAGACAAGTCGGTGCACCATCCGTTCTATACTCTTTCCAAATAAAAATGTAAATTTTTTCGGCCACTCTTGCCCGTCGGAATGTGCGTCTTTACGAATTTTCTAGGCTATCACAGACCCAATGGAGTCTCTGGAGCGAGCACTCTGTAATGGCCTACCCATTCATGTCATTATGTGCGTGCATATGTACAGGGTCTGACATACAATGGTCGGCATGGACCGCACCGTCGGCGCATTGCCGCTGACCCCGAAAAAAGGATGCACACCGACGATCACGATGACATTTATATGCTCTGAAAGGGAATAAGTGGACCATAAATTAGTTGCCATTGCCCATTCAAGATGACATCTGACAACATAGTCAATTATGGGCCATCTCTTTCGTTCGCTGTCTCACTCTGGCACTGTCATTTCCTATCTATAATTTGGATATTTTATCACCTATCGCTGTTGTCGGCACGGCCAGTGCGGCGCGTTAGGGTCAAGAAAACATAAAAAGGGTTGCGTTCGCGTTCTTTATCGCAGCAATGTGGCTCTCTGCTGCGCGCTCTCCATCTGTCAAACGCGTTTCAGGTGAGATGACAGTCGTTCGCGCGATCAGTGAATTAGAAAATGCTGTTAAAATTGGGTAACGAATCGGGAGGGAGCCTTGCCGAGCGCAAGAAGGTGTAAAAGGCTTTATTACAATGTTTATGTTTTCTTTATAAGAAAAATGAAGTTTTTTATTTAATTTTTTGGAGGTTAGGTTGTAGGAATTGTGTTTGCTATTGTTGGACTGACATTTGGAAATTGTTTTTTGTGTAAAGTTTATTTGTTCATGTGGCAAGGGGTATTTATGAGATGTTTTTCTTTTAGAGAACTGTACTGAATTGATTTGTGTGCTTTGGATCATTAAGTTTTCTTTTGTCAGGGTTGTGTAAGAGACAAATATTTAGGGGCAACTGTTTGTTGAAGGTTTTTATTGACACTGCATTGTCTGAAGTGCATATCGACTATCTAAGAAAGGAAATAAGATCCAGAATAGATTCGAATTTTATTGTCTTTTTAGTAAGACTTACATGCTTAATAGGTCGGAAAAAACAGAACATACGAGTACGGGGTTTATTGTTATTGCTCGTTAAGGTAGAGGCTTGGGCTATAGTGCAACAGAAAGTGATTGACATAAGGGCAGAAGGCAAAGCTGCTATGTATGTAATACCTATAGGTGATAAGGAGAAGGTTTGCCGTTTTGTTGAGAACAATCCAGGAGTAGGTATGTAATTTACAAAATTATTTTGCGTTTTGACTCGTTGGATGCGGTATGTGTTCCTCAAAACATGCCTCAAGGAATGCCTACCCATCATCATATATGGTCCAGAAGACTCATAAAAGATTATGATTGGTCCTCCGCTATGATTGGTCCTCAACTCTTAACACATTCAAAGTTCTTTTTTTGAGACTGAGAACTTATCTAACAAGTTAAAACCTTGCCGAAAAAGCAGTCCTAGTATCATAGATGATGGATATAAAACATCAAATTGACGACACTAGCCACATGAATAATTTAAGAGCTTCTTTGGTATTTCAAGACGCATCGTTTCAACCCAAACCGTTGCGCTACAAGTTCTTTAAACGTCATCATGACTATAATAGCTTTTGAAGTAATTGAAAAGCATTGAAGCAAACTTACTATCATGGTTTGGTGCTTTTATGGACTTTGTTGCAATAAAATTCAACAAATTACTTTGCTCTAAATACCTTTGATACTTGTTACTGCCTAGTTTGAGCTAAAAATGACGGCAAAACGGTCCCTTAGGGACTCTTACCAGAGTACTCCACAAATTTTATGTTGACACCTCAAGAATCCTCAAACCAAAAACAATAAAAAATCTTAGCTTGCGCGAGTCGTTGGATACTCAATCCCGATTGACGCCTGTAAGGCTCCAAATCAAATGTCAAAAATTACAATAATAATAGAGTGGCGCAATAGCTTGAGGTGAACCAGGACCAACTTCTCGACAACGTATGCTGTGTGTGTTAATTTCTTCACATACAGGGGGACCTACAATTTTTTGCCGAATTCGAACGGCACTTTGAGAAGTTTTTTCAAGACAAATGATACTCTCGGAGGGCTTGTCAGACCCTCGTGGAGGTGGGGACCGTGAAAAAGAACGAGTCTTTTTTTTAGGTGACTATGGTAGGATTCGAACCCTCCGGCGTTGTTAGCACACACTCTAACCACTATGCCAAGGCACCCCAAATTTTACAATACCCTTCAGTAAAAAAAGAGGCGTGGCATCACCAAGGGGTTGATTCAATAAAATTTTAGTTTTTGTTCAAATATATTGTCCAGATGAGGTTTGCATGTGTTAAGGCATTTGAGCAAAAATTAGGTTTTTATTAAAGTACGCCCCAAAAGTAGGCGTGGTTAAAATTTTTCCAGTAAATTGATTGTTTACAGATATATGTATGTTAGCATATAAACCAAGAATTTCAGGATTACTAGCAAACATATTGCATACAAAAAAGGTTTGAAAAGTGGCAAAATAAGTGCGACCTCGCCCAAAGTGGGGGAGTTCTTCGCTTTTTTTGAAATGCCATTCAAAATACGCTTACTTATACTGCATACCAAATTTCAACGTCCCACGACAATTTTGATTTTTCGTACTAATAAGTGAGGTGGGCGTGTCAGTGGGTGGATTTCAAAAATGTTTACGCATGTACTGCTTCGGAATCTAGAAAACTTAGAAATCAGATTTAAGGTTCCTAGCTCAAAATTTAAGACCTAAAAACTAACGACAGACACGGTCTCGATCATATCCCTTAAAGGTTTTAGGGTCTACGGTGATTATTTCTCTATGTTGCAAGCAATATCTAAATTAAACTTAATAAACCTCATCCTATGGGATGGGGTATAAAAACAGCATCATAGAAACAACTTGCCGGTTAATTATAGATACTGAGTCAATTTGTTACGTACATAATTACAAATGCTGCAAAGATAAGAATCAAAAAGTCTGTTTTATAATTCTCGCTTTGAAATTCAGATTAAATAAGTGAACTCATACATTTGAGCAATTCTCTCGAATTTACCTTTCTAAGTAGGTATAGCAACCTTAACGTATTTCCACTTAAAAGCCACCTCTTCTTACCATCTTCGTCTTTTAAGTCCCTGTGAATCAACCTAAGGCAACAACTATAAGAAGAACTACAACTAATCCGCCCCTTTGCATTTCATGTTTTAACTGCCGTGCCAAAGTCATTAATCCAAAAAGCAAGAGTCATATCTTTTGTGCGATGAGTGGTTCCTGCATCAGGATGATGCCATTCATTATGCGTCCCTATACCAACCTGCTGCTATACCCTATGCACCATCCCTTCTCGTCTCATCAGTCACTACTGCTCCTGATCCATATGTCTTCCTTTCAAGTACACGCACACACCCATCATTCTTTCTGCTGTGCGCGACTTGTTTTCTAGCCTTTTAACATTCATTTTGCTTTCCGTTTTCCGGGATCAACACACAAGATGGAGTACGGTAACAGGAACAGCCCGCATGTAAAAAAGTGAGCTTAGCAAGAGTCGGCATAACCCACAAGGTAGCATGCCATGCTGTATCCACCGTTTAAATTGAATTATAGCTTAATTTTGCCCAACTTACAAGGATGTAAATAAAAGAGCTGCATTCGATGCTGCTGCACCGGAACGTGTATTACCATCCTGCACATGCATATTATGCCTCTTGTGATAATTAATCCTTCAACGATCTCATCTATTTTATTTTGTATATTTTATTTTGTTTTTATGGTCTTTCTCATTTTAGCTGATCTTGTTTTGTGCACGCTCACACTGGGTGTTTTGAAGGTGGCTACATCACCGCTCTCCACTAACCAGGCAAACACGGTTAAGTTTGATCCGCCATTGCCCGAATGGAAACAGGCTGCCATACAGCGTTTAGGATTTGGAAACTTGAACAAGGTGGTTTTGTGCTTTGACCGAATTTTTTGGGATCCAAACTCGAACTTGTTTGGCCATGTGGGAAGTACCACTGCCAGCAGAGGTAAGTGTTTGTCTCAGACTTTACCCTATGTAAACCTATGTTGTTAACCAAAATTGCACTATTTGCTAGTCGACCATATTACTATGTATTTTAAAACTTTTCCTTGAGTGTGACACCTAAGCCCGCGGATTGACGTGCCATAGAGCTCGACTTCATAACCACTAGCACTTAATTAAATGAGCATCACAATTAAATCTGCTTCGCTGAAACAAATTATCAAGCTCGTACGTGGTCGTTGACACTGTTGAAACATAAGAAACCTTAAAAAATGACATCTCTCAACTTGGCATCCAAAAAGCGCACGACTATAATATATTAGCATCGCCGAAAATTGGTTTAAATTAAACTCAAATTCGGCATAACACTAAAGCGTTTACGACTTTAACCGACGAAGTGTAGGCTGAAACTGCCCAAACCGATCAATAACAATTGGACCGATGCATATATCATTGCAATATAACGCAGCACAAACGAATAAATTTGTCAAAACGAATCGAAAACTGCAAATCAGCTCACACATCGGTCAGAGTAATAAAAATGTCAACTTCACTTGGTTTGGCAGAGCATAGAAAGCCAAGCCGCACCAAAACATTCAACCAAATGTCCATTTGTCACCCTCTCTACAACGGTCTTGTCATACGAAAATATATAAAAAAATAATAAAAGTAAAAAAAAAATTCAAACCAGGGTTCAGCAACTCATTATTTTGCAGCTTAAGTCGGGGACGATGATAAATTCACGTGTCTTCTTGCTGGCCATTTGCGGCTATGTCCAGAGGTCCAGGACCTCTTATGTCTGTCTTGGGCGGTTCATTTCACGCGCTCACCCCCAAACAATTGTTGACACTAAATTATGCGAAAAGGGACAATAATCGCTGTCGAACTGCCCAATGACACATGCGAAAGGAGCATCTTCTTATACTCTCGGCTGGCAAATTGCAGCCACACGGTTTAATTAAATGGAGGAGGAGGGACTGCCTTGCGGAACGGTAGTATAATAAAAATTCGTATCTATTGACATTGTCCAATTGCGTGTGGGACCCGAATCGTTTCACATTTTTTACTCTGGCTACCTTCGCTTGTAGTCTTTTCGTCCGGCCTAAGATCGTCAATTTTCATTCGTAATGTGTTTTTTTGACAGGTAAACGCGGATTATTTATGTTGTATGGGGGTCTAGTGTCAGGAGCAGTGCATTATACAAAAGGCGCACAAGCTGAAAGAACAGGAAAACCAATCGAACCAAGGGGAGACAAATATGCGAATTGTCTGGCAAGGAGCATTGGGAGTTAACTGCTATTGGATTTATGAGGATCGTATTGGGCGAAATATACGAGTACAAGTAGGTATCTACACCTGAAGTAGGTATGCGCATTTAAAGGTGTTGTGTGAACAATATTCATATCAATGTGTTGCAATTGGCATGGGACTTTACGGCAAAAATTTCAAATCAAATAAACGTCAGTGGAATTCTTTGCATTTTTAATAAAAACGAATTTTTGTTAACATAAGAGAAAAGAGGCTTTAAGCACCACTTCTTGGCCTCTTGTGTTCTTAAGAGGCTAGTATAAGTTCTCAAAAATAACAGGGCAATTTTATAGCCATATTTTTCTTCCCACGAAAAAAGTGTTTCTAAAGACCAACATTTTTTTCTTAGGTTTTTTTTTTCAAATGCACCCAACTCCAATACAATTTCAAAGGATCTAGGGTGAATTATAAAAAAAAACCTTCCTTCGTAAGAGGGTTTTAATTTTCGGCTTTTTTTAGAGCGTTAATGGAATAGGCTATCTGGAATAGGAAGACTCCGGCAACTTAATAGCTGAAAGAGTCAAGATTATATATTGCCAGTAGCCTGACGGGTCTGATTTCACCCTTTTGGAACTAGTGCAATGTTATGCATGCGAATAATATAGATACCTCCATCCAACAACAGCGCATCCTGCAGAAAGGATAGAAACACACTAGATCAGTCAAAGCATTTAAAAATAAGGCCAATAGGGTTGAAATATTACCGCAACAGCAAAAAAAACTCGATTAGAATACTCTCACAAGGTATGCTGATAAATGCTTGACCCCTGGAACCGGGGTGTATTAAATATCTTTCTTTATCAGGTCATGAATGCAAAATTCTCCCCATTGCAATCCTTCGCAGTTTAACACCAACATGTAACTATTGTATGCTCTGTAAGTAGCCTTAAAATCTTTTCTCTGGTTCAGGTTTATTGCCTTAACTATAAGTATACTAGAGAATTCTTTGATGGGATATGATTCATTAAGTGGCATTGATGTCCAAGGAAGCAGGTGTATAGTATTTTTTTGTAAGCTTTTTCACAGGAGATGTAAAACGTAACATAACGAAATTATGGGCATAGATTTGCGAGTCGAAAAAGTTATGTCGGTTCGTTCGGGTTCAACAGTTTCTAGAGTGACCAATTTTTGTGTTAGGAATCCTTAACTTTATCTGTACGTAGGCGGCCATAAAAACTTTTAAACGTAATATTGAAAATATGAAAAATTACAACAATTTACATATCTCCAAACTTGGAAATTTTACACGTCCCCCCTATGACAGAGAGACTTTTAGATTCAATCAGAGCAATCGTTAATGCTCCATGGTACATAAGAATTAGCGATCTACACCGAGATCTAGGAATCGCAACCGTGACTGACGAGGTAACAAACTTTCCTCGCAAACTTAGTACTCGACTTCGCGGACATTGCAACAATGAAATTATCCGAACTTTGGATCAGACAAATCTTACGCGCCGACTACAACGAATGAGACCGTTGGATCTAGCAGCATAAGATGAAACCGCATAACTTGACGGTATAGTAGGTGCTTTCGTTGGAAGGCAGCCTGCCACACGCGATTACTACAGAAGCTTGAACCACTTGTTAAGGAAACTTAGTTGTAGACTAAAGGAAAATGGGAGGTGTTTTAGTGAGTAAGAATCTCACATTACTATGAGCACGCCCGGCCGGTCCTTGTAGTGCCTATGAAGGTTTTTCCTACCCACGGAAAAAAAATATATATCTCCAAACTTTATAACTAGTCCTATTATCATTTCAAACACTGCCAAGCGGACATCGTTAGGAACCTTTATATTATGATGATGCTAACATAGGTGACAACTCTTCCTACGGTTTCCCATAAGAGAACAACTGTTTTAAAAACAAATGAAAGCAAATCAAAGGTATCAAAACACAAGTGTGGCTACCAATACTGCGAGCTACCGACTGGAAACTTTAGAAACAAGGAAGACAATGACGAAAAAAATTTTTACGGCCAAGTTGGCTTATTTCCTTAGCAGTACAAAGTCAGTTTGTGTTGGAAATTGAAAGCGTAAAGTTGTAACGGGGTGTTTACGAGAAGACAATTGAGCGATTGCTATTTTTGAATGGCTTAAAGCAACTGGGTTAAAGCAATGGCTTAAAGCAACTTAGAAAATTTGATCGTAACATTAAGCACTAAGCGACACAATTAACCTAGGGATGTAAGAGATCAAATAAGAAGTGGTCGCTCGGTTCGCATTGGTTTATTCTGACGAACTTCGGGTAAAGCGGCCAAATAGGCAAATTAGTCGAAATCCGTAACGTCACCAAAAAATTCTGTCAACAGAAATTGACATTTCGAATAGGCGCATTTCTGGAACACCTGTGACTATGAGCTAGAAACATGCTTACGTCTGCCTTTATAAAACAAATCCACAAGATCGAAAGATTGCGGATTTCGAAGCAGATTTCGAAAAACAGAATTTTGATAGCAGATTTTTTTTCGTAAAAGAAGGATTATTATGTCTCTCTCCCGATTAAAATACAAACCAAATTTTGGGATAGTTAAGTCCGTTGACAATACGACAAAATTAATTTTTTGTGAAAAATGTGCTAAAACATGTGCTAAATTGAAACAAAGAAAAATGTCGAAACCTGTTATTATGTATCAGTTGACAATACGACAAAATTAGATTTTTGTGAAAAATGTGTTAAAACATGTGCTAAATTGAACCAAAGAAAAATGTCGAAACCTGTTATTCATCCGTTGGTCAACACTTAGTTTAATGGATGTTATTGTATTTTCCGGGACTCGGTGCCGGTTTATAAGGCAAAAAAAACATGGTTGGAATGTGTTATACAAATTGTCCATTCGAAAGCCTCAAACTTAAGCTCTTGGATAACAAAATAGAGGCTGCTTTGGAATAGAAGGTTTGCATGGAGTCACATTAAAATTAAAAGTTCTTTAAGGAATCTGTTTGATTGCTTGTTTAAGGGTTAAAGCAGGTCAATTTGCAAAATGATGCTCACGTCGTGTAAAACATTTAATGTAGTTTTCTTTATTTCTATTGTTGTTTCGGATTTTTGCGCATTAAAGTGTGTGTTACAAATTTGTGGCATTTATGGCAAGACCAAGTGTTTTTCTACTCTTTGGTATCCGAAGCAAAATAAATTCTCAACATTTCACGAAGGCAACCAAGTCTACACTGGCTCTACAAGTGAGACTACTACTTTTACCTTTCTTTAAAACCATGGTACTTTTCATAAAACATTTTTCTAGTGATTATAAAATATTAAGACCAGAAAAAAGTTGTGAAACGTCCCCTAGTGGATAAAGTTTCTAGTCAGTGTGCATATTTTTTTCAACTGAAAAAATGTTAGTTTATTTAGAGAGTCTTCAAAATATTTAGGTATTACCCATTCAAAGTTATATACCATGCCACCATTTTAAGGCTGAATTCAACAAAATCGTATATTTTTTAACCGAACATGTAAACTTCTTTTTCTTATACCCAACCCAGGGTATAATCATTTTTATGCATAGTTTTTAACATAGTGAAATAGTCATCGTCGTAGACCCCTCAGACTTTTGAAAGATATGAACGAGACCAACAGGTGAATTTATGTATCCATGTCCGTTCGTTCGTCTGTCGTCTATCCGCACTTCTTTAAATTAAGTGACTGTATAATTTAGCAAAGCAATGCATGAGTTTAAGCCTGGAAAAGGGTTATAGTACGTTGACACCGAGCTTAATTTCAGCATTTAAGCTAAATTCAATATTTCACCCTAAATGTTCAGCGTTTCATCATACATTTTTCAGGATATAAAAATGTTGAATTTCAACTAAATGTTGAATTTCGCCTGGGCATTTAAAAGTTTGTCGAATTGAACAAACCTCTCAAATTTCCGATTCGCTTATTTTTAAGAGAATTCAGAGCATTTGAGCAATAACGACAATTTTTGCTGTATTGAGCACTTGATATTTCAGATTGTAATTGTTATTTGAAACGCTAAAACTCCAGTATAAAAAGCAAAATTGGGTTTCAATATTTTTTCACTGTTGTAAATGTATCATCTTATGAAATGCTATCAGGTAAAAAAGCTCACTAAAAGTTTTTCAGTTATTTCAACTTAAAATGAAAACATTTAATACGCAACAATAGCCTTTTCAAAAAAGACGCCACCTGTGTGCAATCGTAGTAAAAAAAGACTTAATTTAAAAAATGTGTTAAAAAATATTAATTTGATTTACATTTGACAGACTTGCAAAAATAAAATTTATTACACATTCTACAGAACATACCTTAGTTTTTTCCTCGTTTTATGCAGATGTCCTCACGATGCTGTAAAAAAAAGTTAAAAATTTTATTGAATAATGATTCTGATTTTAATTAACTGTGAAGAATATGTTAAAAATCATTACACTTAAGCGTAAATGGTAAACAAACTTAGAAAATTATGTTCATATAAGCTAATGGCATATACCAAAAATAAGGTTTTATTTATTTGAGAGAACTGGGCATTTTGTTCGTTATTCTTAGAGTGTGAACTAGAATATCTTAAAATCCTCTTTTTTCCAACATTTCGTAGATGTTCGCTTTTGCATTTCTAAAAGGGACTAAATAATTTTTACTTTGATTATTATTTTAATAAAAAAATTTTAAATCAATCAAATAAATTAATATATGTAAAAAAGACTCGCCCATCTCATGACGTTGTCCTATTTAAAAATTATTAAGGATACATAGAGGCTGGCAAATGTGGTCGAAATCGAAAGCTAGATTAGCACCAAATCATAAATTTGGTCTTGTTTCGGTAAAATAAAACGAAATAACGCAAATTTTGTATTAATTCGTAAGCTTGAATGATATAACACCACAAGATAAATGAGAACTTTTACAACAAAAATTTAAGGCAGTTAAAGAAAAGACCTAGAAAGAGGGCGGCGCACATTTAACTGTTGTTTGATGTGAGGTTCATGTTGATGTGAAATTTTTCATTTTTAAACACTGAGCTTTCACGATCAACCTGCGTGAAGTTGGACAAGCTTATACAAGAAGAAAGATTGAGGCTGAATCCACACCGATATTTTATTTTGTCACATCGAACAAACAACAATACATTAATTTCTACAAGCCAAGACCCACAAAAAAAAACACGAAAATCGTTTTGACCGATCCGGTGTGGGTTAGCTAAAAAAAGATAAGATAGCTTAAACAGATTACTTTTCTAAAAACGACAAACGAAACTTAATGGGGACGAAGCTCTGGATTCTGGTAGGTAGAAACCACCTTGGCAGTTGCTTAAGAACATTGTTAGTAGTAGAAATACTTAGAGGTTATCCGTGTTATAAGACACGTTTTTCAGCTATGTAAAAGATTTTCATTCACAAACAACTGAAGGAACGGTTATCAAACTAGCGGACATATCCCCACTTTTCACGTTTCAAAACAACACGAAAAGAAAACTAGAGAAAAAAAAAACGAAAAAAAAACATTCAAGTAAAATAAACACGAATATTTACTTTTAAGTTTCGAAAAAAGTATTTAACTGATTAAAACTATTGCAGATTAATTATTAATTTATCATTCCAAGGCAAATAATAAAATTAACACGAAAATATACAATTTGACACAAAACACTTTTCAACCACCGAGCAAAATCTTACAAACCACACGAGGATTAGACAGAGACTAAGAAAAAGCTTTCAACTCATTGGAGAGTACGATTTATTAACAGCTCACGCTCTCGTGTAATTAGAAAAGGCTGATAGCAAACAGGCGCGAAGCTTACAGCAGTGAGAGCGTGAGTAATATAGTGCGGCAAGAGAGAGCGGCTTAAATCGAGGATTAATCATTTCTCCGATAAGAGGACATGGAAAGTCGGTGAGCTGGAAGTTTCTCCAGGTCTTTAGTCCGGCTTTTTATGCTGTGGTCTTGTGAGTAATATAAAATTGGAAGTAAAGGGAACGTTTTGCCTTCGATTTTTGCAATTTTGGAGAGCACAGATAAAGATAAACTCAGTCATTTATTGGCAAAACTTTTTTTTTTTGGAAAAAATAAGTGAACTTCCCAAGAAGAATTACAGATTTGGAGGCCTGGCAATTTTTTTTTAAAAAGTAATTTTTGCAATCCTTCGCAAACGGACTGGAGTTTTTATATTCGCACTATACTATTGCACAATGCACATAATAATCCTTGTGTCTTGTTGGACCTTTTGGAAAACGGTACCAAGTGGCTTCCACAAGTTTCTTATAAAGCGAGGTTGAGTCAATTTAAAGAGTTCATGGAGTGGGACTACCTAATGGGTTTAATATAAGAATTCGACCTTAGTAGGAGTAAGTATTATATCAGAAGAAGAAGGCCATCAGGATAGGTACAGTCTAATAGCAAGGAGCGTTGCTTATGTCCTCGACATGATTTCAAACGCATTTTTACGATTTTAACATAAGTTCAAGGCCCTCTATTCCAGAGCTGTAAAAGAATGCAATCATTTTGGATTGCAATCCAAAATGATTGCATTCATTGAAGTCATAGTGAAAACTTCTTTGAATTGACTTAAATCACATGAATTCAATACCGTACTTCAACTTAAAAATCCTAAGTTGAAGTCATTGATAAAATTGGTAAATCAATTCAGTGAATTCAGCGATTGCGTTCATTTGAGTGACGTTCACTGAAGTCATTTTGAAGTCATAAATTATTAAAGTCATTTTGAAGTCATTACAGTCATGTTGAAGTGTTTTGAATCCAATTGTGTATTTTGTTTTTTTTTTTTTTTTTTTGAATACTAGGATGGACGGAGGCTAAAACTCCAAAATCTTTCAAAGATACCAATACGCCCACTATAGCAGGTATATAATACCGAAGTAGCCGATATTGGTTATGCCCGATTTCCACGTGCTAAAAAACCACCCATTTATGAGAGACACTATGAAACTGACAGAACGCACTTCATAGTAGTAAATTTTCGCTCTCTCATAATACTTCTTGACTACAACTAAGTTAACTTAACAAGTAGTTTACGCTTCCATAGTGTTAATCGCATTGGATAGGTTGCTTTCCAGTGAATGCACCTACTAAGCCGTTCATTCATGCGGCTTCACCCTACGTCGCTAGATCGAAGGGTCTTGTTCTTTGTAGTCGTCGCTCGTTGTTAACATCGTTTAGAGTCTCGTTTAGAGTACGGATCATTTCATTGTTGGAATGAACATGAAGGCGAGCATTTAGCTTTCGAGCGAAGTTTGTTACTTCTTCACCCACGGTAGCTATTCCTAAATCTCTGTGAATATCGTTATTCCTAATATACCATGGAGCATTCACAATTGCTCTTAGTGTCTTGTTTTGGAAAGTCTGCAACATGGACATGTTGCTCGGCTTGGTACAACCCCAAAGTTGTATACCGTATGTCCAGGACGGCTTTAACACCTGCCTGTACAAGAGCAGTTTGTTATATGTGCTTAATTTCGAAAATCTTCCAATAAGCCAATACATTTCACAGAGCCTAATCTCGAACTCGTCACGCTTCTTCTTTACGTGTTCCACCTTAGTTTAGCGTCCAGTGTCATCCCTAGATACTTCGCTTCATTTGCATAAGGTACTTGTGCAGAATTTATGAACAGAGGTAAATTGTTAACCGTTCTGTAAGTGAAATTCACATGCGTAGACTTGTTCTCGTTAAGAGCGATTCGCCAAGTTTTCGTCCAGACACAAATTCTGTCCAATGCTCGTTGGAGGTTTCTCGTTGATGACTCGACTGATTCACCTGTTGCCAGGATGGCCGTATCGTCCGCAAACGTGGCCACGACTGTCTCGTCATCTAGAGGTATGTCTCTTGTGTAGAGCAGGAACAGGGTCGGACCGAGGACGCTTCCCTGGGGTACGCCAGCCCGAATTTGCTTGAAACTCGAGTATTCACTACTACACCTAACACGAAAGAGTCTGCTTTCAAGATAATTTTCCAATATTTTAAACATGTCTTCCGGCAAGTTTTGCCGTAGCTTATATTTCAAGCCTTCGTGCCATACCTTGTCGAAGGCTTGCGATACGTCGAGGAAAGCACTTGAACATATTTTTTTCCCTTCTAAGGCTTTTTCAATTTCATGCGTTATTCTGTAGACTTGATCTATTGTGGAATGGTTAGGTCTGAAAGCGAATTGATGATCCGGGATCAAGCGTCTTTCTGCAATTATTGGTTGTAATCGCTTCAGCAGAAGTTTCTCGAACACTTTCGATATTATCGGCAGAAGCGATATGGGCCTATAAGATTTTTTATCATTTGCGCATTTCCCCGGTTTTGGAACCATAATGACTTCAGCAACTTTCCATTGTCTTGGAACGTATAGAAGTCTAAGGGAAGCGTTTATCATATAAAGTAGCTTGACTAATGCCTTTTTTGGTAGCTCTTTTAATATTTCGCCAGTGATCAGGTCGTAACCCGGGGCCTTATTATTTTTAAGTTTGCTAATTGTCTGTCGGAGTTCAACTAACGAAACTTTTTTCATTCTAAAGCTATCAGGTTCCCCGTTGTTGTTTAGAACGTCAGCCAACGGCGGACCGTCGAAAGGCTTGAATGTTTCTTCTAAATGTTCAGCAAACAAATTCGCTTTCTCTTTGTCTTCTCTTGCCCATTCGCCGTTAGCTTTTTTCATTGGTGCCGAGTGGATTATAGGTTTCTTGATAGACTTAACTGCTTTCCACAGCGAGTAGTTTGAGCTCCTATCCACCGACAAGCCTTCAAGGTATTCAGTGGTCTCACGATTTTTAAGATCTTGCAACATTCCTTTCAGTTTGTTAGAGAGGTGGTTCAATAGGGTTTTGTCTGGGGGGGGCCTCGTGCCTTGCCATCTCCTACGCGGTCTTCTCTTTTCACGAATCAATTCTTCGATTTCGAGCGGATATGTTTTACGTACATGCCCGTCGGTGCTAACTGCGTTCTTTTGGACGAATTGTTGTTCCAAGCAGCGCTCTGAATTGCTTCAATGAATTTGTCAACTGCGGTTTCTAACTCGAAAGGAGTTTTTAATGGCACATTCAAGCCAACACCCTCCTTAAAGTCCTTTCTGAAAGCGTTCCAGTTCATGTTTTTGCTAGCTAATCTAGGAGCTCTTTCTATTTTCGCCAGTCTTCCACCCATCTTCAAGATAACTCCTGAGTGGTCTGAGCAAAGATCATAACACTCTTCAATTCGCGTAAGGTATTTGGGGTACCCTTTAGCGATGAAAAAATCGACAAGGTCAGGCTTTTTATTCCTATCGGCTGGCCAATATGTTGGCTTACCCGTGGAGAAAAAGTCCACCCCACGCTTCATACTATTTTTGTACAGTAATCTGCCTCTTTTTGAATTGCATCGTGAGCCCCAAAAAGTATGCTTCGCGTTAAAGTCACCCCCAATGATAAAATTGGACCCAATGAAGTCATACATACGATCAAGATCGTCTTCCACCAGTCTATATCCTGGCGGGAAATAACAAGATGCAATGTTATAATCTAAGCAGTCAATTTTTACAGAAACTGAACTGATCTGCATAGAGTCTAGCTCAACTTCTGTGTTCTTGAAGTGCTTTATGCAGTTCTTAATGTAGAGGGAGGATCCTCCTCTCGAATTTTGCGAAGGGTGATGTGCGTGATAGTCATTGTAACCTTTAAGTTTGGGTGCAGACCCGTTTTTAAGGTGAGTTTCCGTAATCATGCAAATATCAATATTGTTTTTCCGTAGAAATACTTCTAGTTCGTCTATTTTATTCAGAAGGCCGTTTGCATTCCATGTTAGTATTTTAAATAACTGTTTCATATTCATGTTCTCTTGTAATTTTTTCGACGCTTAAACTCGAGCTTGCTCAGTTTGTCAAATATAACTTTGTTGATTTTAGTCTGATCCTCAAGTGTCTCCAAGATTACAGCGAGGATCTGAGACACTGCATCTGTTGTGGGCGATCTTGCCTTGTTTTCGTTTGCCGCAACCTGTGCGTATGTTTTCGGTCCGACCAGTGGTGGTTTCTCCGCTGCACTTGAACTGGCGCCGCTCTTTTGTGGAGCTTTTACGCCTTTTGTCGACGCCTCCTTTGCCAATCTTCCACTTTTGATCGGCTTTGGCGTCTTTGGAGTCTTTGGCTTAGGAGTTTCAGCAGGTTTTGGGCGTCCTAGGCTTTGATTCTGACCTCTAGTATTTTCCTTAAGAGGTTCTCGTCCCTTTTGCAGCTATATGGCTACTTCGCATCCTCGATAGTTCGCGGGGTGGTTTCCGTGGCAATTGGCGCAATTGGCGCAATTGGAGTCTTTATGTCAACTTTGCACTCTGTTGACAGGTGTTTTCCGGCACATTTCACGCAACGTGTATGTTAATTTCCAATTGTGCATGTTAATTTAAAATAAGAAATATACATTGCCCACCTTTTGAAACGAGCTTATGACATAATATTTAACAGAAAATAATATCGTAAAAGCAAAGTATACTAAAAACAATTAAAAAAAAAATAAAAAATCAATACATAAACCCTGTACGATGATTTTTCTGTTAAATACCATGTAATAAACTCGTTTCAAAAGGAATGAATTCTCTCTCATTCATATAAATGCACTCATTGAATTTACTAAATTGAGTTACCAATCAAAATGGATTTTGATTTCAAAGTTTGAAATTAAAATCTTTAAGTGGAGTCATGAGTGAAACATTTTAAGAGATAAATTAAATGAGTTAAATTTTGAAATGATTTAATTTCTTTACATCTCTGCTCTATATTGTTCAGGGAGCATGCCAGCGATCACCCAATTTCCATTCAGTCCATAAGCCCAGAATAGTTTCGGCTTTCCTATCCAAATAAGGTACCTACATACATATATGAACTCATCGAGACGCCCTCGCGCCAATCGACTCACCTGGTGCCGACGATCGACTAGAGGTGTCAAGTGTCGAGCAAGGCAAGGCCGACGATACTCATAGCCGCATTGCTCGTATCATACGTGCACTGGTCGCCTTATAACTTATGGTTATTGTAGCAAATTTCTAATGCATGGAAAAAGATGTCAACGTCGACAAGGGTCCTACGAACCCCGTCAAAAAGACAATGTCAATCAGTCTTCCAGCGCAATCGCGAAGAAGAGGAAGGTCTAAACATTCATGGATCACGCAAATGCAACGACAACAGCATTTATTTGGCCTCAGTGACGAAGAGATGCAAAACCGGGTGACTTGCCGGTGTATTCTGAGGTCAAATCGGCGTGCCCCACAAGCGGACCATTAGGAATGCAGTAGAGTGGGAGGGTTATAATCCATTACTCAGATTATAACCTCGCGCCTAAATGAAAAAGAAAGAAGAAAGAATAGAAGAAGAGTTTTTTTTAAAGAGTCTAAAAGTTTGATACAGGAGAAAAGGTAACATAGAATAGTAAAAACGGTAGACCCCCAAGGCATTAAGGAGATATAATCGAGAACGAATTCTGAATTGAATGAACCATGCCCGTCCGTATGTCACCGACTTCTAGACCTTAGATTTTGAGCAAGTAAGTTGAAATTTTGTACGTAAGCTCTGTCATCCGAAGCAATACAAGCGTTAAAGTTTTTCAAATCCGCCCATAGACCTCCACTACCTCCAGTGCTTTTGCATAGCAGAATTTGGTGACCTTTTTCATAATGAAAAAACCCCTAATTTGAATTATGAAATGAGCCCCAAAAAACCTATGAATTAAGTCTCCATTTTAGGGGGTTTATTTCGTATCAACTAAATCCCCACCTTCGTACAAATTTTGGGGAGTTATTTTATTCACTTTGATGGGTTATTTCCCGGAGCCAACGGGAGGGGGATGGAAAACAAAACAGAACACGAATGGAAAGAAGAATAGCAATAGTAAAGGAATAGGGTATACCGCAGTCCATTATAGACGGAACGAAGCTATTACATACGCACGATTGCACTCACTCACTGTTTATACCCGACCGAGGGTAAATTAATTTTAATGCATAGTTTGTAACAGTGAAATTATCACCGTAGACCCGTAAGACCTTTCAAAGTTATGATCTAGACCGGCAGGTGAATTGATTCAGCTATATCCGTCCGTCCGTACGCGCAAACTTGGAGTGCATCTTGTTTCTTATTTTGTACAGACAAATTGTGAAAATTGGTTCAATCCGCCGAAGGCCGGATTGATACTGGCTTCAATGTAAGACAACCTCTATTTCAAATTTTCTTTTAAAATGCCTTTTGGTCAAGTTAGACAAGGCGTAGGATCTCAAATTTTAGTTGGTATAGAGCAATAATGGCCCAAACCTTTAAGAAGGCGAAAATTGGACTGCCCACAATATCGACCATGCCCAATTTTCACATCTTGAATCTTTAAAAACCCGATTTCTCGGAAAGTTCACTTCAAATCGAAAAAATTATGGAGTGAAATTCTAAGTTTGGTCCATACAAAGTTTTAAGCTCCGCCCACTTTTAGGGGCTTTCTTTAGGAAAAAACTGTTTTTTTCCAAAAATAATTTTCGGTTTTACCGCATTTTGTCATGATTCTAACGAAATTATAGTTGATTAATTATAATAAATAGATTTTAATTAGCCCAGACCCACTTTTGGGGGCGTGGCCCAAAAAAATAATATATGAATTCGGGGAAAAAAAATGTAAGATTTGGTGTTACACACGGTATATAGAAGTCCGTCGCAGATGAACTCTTGCACTTACTCACTGGTTTTTCTCTATTATTATGTTTTACTATTATTTAGTTGGGTTTTGCTCTGCGAACTGCTGAAGTATTGTGCCCCTTACTAAGCCTTGGAGAGGTTTATTCGCTCAAAAAAAAGCTCCCTTCGCACTATAATTCTTTACTAAATTACATCGAGTATATATATTCTCTTGTTCGGTTTTCACCTTCTCTAAAACCTGAGAATGGCAAGTGGGTCCAAGGTGGGTATCTCTCTGTCTGCTATCTGGTATTTGCCAAGATATTTAACCTTTTGTGGTTCAGAGCCCCACAGGATTGCAGAACGTGCTCCGGAGTTGCACTAGCCTCATTGCACAATCAGCAGAAGAGTTCCTCCGTTAAACCAATTTTCCTCAAGTGCTTCCCGATTTTAGAGTATCCCGGTAGGAATCCTGTAAGTATACGTTGGCTATTTTTATTAAAGCTGATATACATGCTTTCAAACTGCTCTGGTTGTAGTTCCCTAGGTGTTTCTTTTCTGCGTTTTCCTGAATTCTTGCTGAGTGTGTGTTCTCCTACCCCGCAGAAAGGTTCAAGCCCTATGAAGGGTTCCTTCTGGCCAAGGAGTCCGCTGCTTCATTCCTCTCTATTCCAACATAGCCATCAGGCACCCCACAGAGGGTCACATTATTCAATTTGCCTAGGTCGTTGAGCTTGCTTAGGCAATCCAATATAAGTTTGGATTTAACTATGTGCCTGGCTGTCTGGCATTATTGCTTACTTACTTACTTACTTAAGGTGGCGCTACAGTCCGAGGTGGACCTGGGCCTCAGCCAACAAGCTTCGCCAGCCAGCTCTGTCTCTAGCTAGCCGTCTCCAGTTTCGCACGCGAAGTTGGCTGAGGTCCCCTTCCACTTGCGTGCGCCACCGGAGTCTCGGTGCTCCTCTAACGCGTCGTCCCTGCGGTGTGGATTCGAAGATTTTCTGGCATTATTGCTGCAATTTGTAATTTCTGAAAAGACTGAATTGAGCACATCTGTCTTTAGCATATATTTCCGCTTAAAAGATGCTGGCATATTTGCCCATGGATTCAGAGTATTTTGTTCTTGGCTCAAATATTCCTGCTCCAGTCCATCAGCAGTTTTGACCCACCTCTATACGAATGGATGTTTTTTTTGTTCTTAAGATCGTAATGAACTTCTCAAAACTCTCAATCTGCATTTGAAGCCGTGAATGACATTAGTTTTACGCCTAGGTATGGACCATGGTAGGTACCCAAAATGCTTGATTACACAACCTGAAGAAGCATTAGAAGTATAATAATCTATGAGGCGTTAAGACTTACGTGGCATGTAGGTACCGCTGAGAGGTAATGACTTCTTTGTGCTGCATTGTAAAAAAAGTTTAAAAGGAAAAGGCCTTGGGTATAGGATTTCATCATCTACAGACATTCACAGTTACATAGATTGGATTCAGTTTATGTCATAAGTCTTTGCAAAATGCCCGTTTCCGTCACATGCTTAGTAAAACGGCTGAATATGTCGTGAGTATAGCAAACAATTCAACCGATCTTGTTCACCTTCTCCTCCATGAAAAGCTAATCTCAGGACTGTTCGTTAACATAAAATCCATTTTCCGAGCCACACTATACGTAACAGCAAATTGTGTCTGACCTTGTTGTCTGTTGTCTTTGCCCGATCGCAAGTGGCTTCTTGTCTCGCTCGTGTACCTACTATATGCACCACACCGCCAGCATTTGCGGGTTCCCCCATCTTCTCCATCTATCAACACGATGGAATTCCATTCAATTTTTCGAAAGTCTAAGACACGATTATGATTATTGCCTCAACAGCAGTGAAGTAGTTGTTTGCTCCTCACAGTCCACATGTTCGTCCGCTCAGCATACCGACTTTGCCGAGGAGACGCATTCCTATTGCAATTGGATTTGAATTTGGCCATAGAACTGAAACGAAGCGACGCGACGGACGCGCAAACGCGATACGTGAGTCTCGCAGTCCTGCGGTTATTTGTGGGCCCCAATCACAATGCGCCAAAAACCAATCAATAAACGAACCAACTACAACGACGCTCCGAGACGATGAGCGTCGCAATGGAAATTGGCCAAAACGTAACGATCGCTATAGCCGTGCCTCTGTACAGCGGCGCAGTATAATACACACAAATGTTCAAAACGAAGAAAATGGACAGTCAGACGTTGGTGGACGCGCTGCTCTGATGCTAGGGTCCACCTCGACGTATTTTATTTGATTGCATCCCATAAATTACCCCCATGTTAATAGTTTTATTCTGGGACCGTACGGTGTTGGACGCGTTGCTCTTCGATTTTTATTTTTTTTGGGGAAAATGAATTTTTTAGCGCGCTCAACGCCGCTCCCTCTGGTGTGCATTTTTCAAGAAAAATTTATTGCTTCGATTAAAATGGAAGGTGACGCAAGGCTACATGACGGTATTCTGTTCCCGCACAAATGCAGGTCGCCGGCCGTGCGAAAGCTTGTTAGCACTCATCATGATGCATCATCTATTTGCAGCATAAGAGTAAAACGCAATTGTGGTTGCCGAACCTGGCAAATCGCAGAAATGTCAAAAAAGGTAAGGCCTATGCGCTAGAAGCTCAAAGCAATCAGCAAGGCATCTTTTTGTGAGTATCTTTTTGACGCCCCCACGCTACACGCTGCTCCATTCCGATCACAAGAGATTGTGCAGATGCAGACCCAATGCAACTCAATTTATTAGGATAGCGCGCTCTGTTTGATTGGATTTGGGGAACACCACCAGATGGAGTCCGTGCATCGGGTGGCTGTGTCTAACGATTAATTGCGAAGGCACGCAGTAGTTGTGGCTGCGTTGCCAGCAGCAGGGTGATAGGTTTATGGAGTGCGAATCCCACACACACAGCCAGCAATCTCCAAAGATAGCGATTTGTTTTGGATTTTTTTTTCTGGCCTGGCTTAGTTGACTTGACGTTCTTTGTTTTGTGCCGAACGGAATGGGACGACCTGAAATTGAATTTGAAAAATTGCTAATTGGATGTCAGGTTGTCTTATGGTTGTGTGCGTGTGTTTGGCTGGTGTATGAGAAAATGTGTATTGCTAGTTAGATGCGTTCCTATGTTTATATCAAAAGTAGGTACCTACCAAACCTCATTGGTCAAATGAACAGACTAAAAAAAAGCTTAGATAAGGCAAATAAAAAGAATGTGGGGAGCGATATCGAAAACATTTTACCAAGAAGCTATGGTCTTGGTATTATTAGGTAATCATACTAGGTACGCTACGCGTTCAAATTGGTATCAGTAAAAGACCATCGACACAGTCGCATCATGCCGTATTACTAAAATTCTACTCGAAAGTTTACATTTCTATGTCTCACCTCCGTTACGTTATGGTAGCTTCAGTCCGCCTGTGACAGATTGCAAAATACGCTACCCTACCAAAAAAGGAAACTGGCAAGCCTCGAAAAAGGAGGCGGGATAAAAAAAAATAAAACTGTTGAATTCTTTATACTAGGTGGTTGCATACATTTCGGCCTAAAACTACGCCTTTTAAACTCAAAAGATATTTTTTTTTAACGTCACGCCCACAAAAGTGGGCGGAGGCATAAACCATTGTGCAAAAAAGTTAGAAAATGCTCATTCTACAACTTTTGTGATATAATTTTTGATAAAATTTCATATATGTTTATTGAAAAATAATAATTCTAAGCTAAAATCCATTAAAAAAGTGGGCTTGGTCAACGAAAAGGCCAAACTTTTTCCGCTATCTCAAAGGCAAGCACAAGGCAATGGTTCATACCAAAAATGAGTGTGCTAGCGCCATTATAAGCTAAAATTTCGAAAGAGTATTTTTTTAAATTAGAGATGGTCGCACATGTAGTGGGCGTTTCTGTGGGCGGATTCAGCTAATTTTCAAACTTGATCTGAAGGACTGGACTTCCAGCCATCCATTAAATTTCAGATCTCTAGCTTAGGCCTTAAATGGCTCAAAAATTGTTTACATACGGACGGACATGGCTTAATCGATTCTCCTGTCGGTCCCATTCATATCTCTCAGGTCTCAGGGGTCGACGGTGATTATTGTACTGCGTTAAAAACTATACAAAAAACTTAATATACCCTCGGTTGGGTATAAAAAAACAAGTGGGAGTGCTCACTTCTATACATAATCATCTCTGTATGTGTCATTTCCAGAATTTTGCGCAAACAAAATCTACTCAAACGCTTTGGACCTAAAATGAAAAATTAAAACAAATTAAAGTAAAACACTTTGTTTGCTGTTGGCAAGGCCCATTACACAAGCGAAGGTACCTTCTTACAGGATAACCGAATTGTAATTTCCAGCAATTTAAAGATGGTTAAATTGGAAAAAAAATGTCAAATCGGTCCAATTTACACACTGTGGGAAGCCACAGGACCTAACCAGATATTGTTCCTGAATTCAAAGTTCACTGCAGGTACGTGTGGTGCATGCATCGTTGAGAGATGGTCAGGGCATGACTGATCTGCGTTTCAAGTCACCACGCACCGAATGCAAAAAGGTTTACGAATAGCATCGCAACTTAAGGGCGACACCTTAAATAATAACGTAGCATGTTATAGATGTTCCAGAGCATCTACTTAGCAGCTAATTAACCGCCTTAACATAGGCCATTGCATCTGAAAAAAGACATTTGCAAGCTGCAACGCATTGGCTTCTCGTTAAAGTAGACTTCCCAAGTAACACACTCTAAAACCATAAGCTTTGATTTTTTAATATTGGACTTAATAAGTCACTCAAAATGCTCTTCAGTAGCACTAATGGTTTTGCAGGGTTTCGTTATCGTCCCATTGGTATGCAGCTTATTAACTTATAAAATTGGTCATAAAAACGTTAACAACACCATAATTATGTAGGAAACTAGTGCTTACACCATTAGTTTCATAAAATTGGTGCTATAAACGTTCCTATCACTGAAGTTACAAGTCTATAAGTGTTCAGGAGTTTTATAGCGCAGGTTGTATAGACGTTTCTAAGCGAAAGCACAAAAGCTTATAATAGTTATACATGAAGCTAGATAGTGCTACATAGAACCCAAAATTTCTAAAAGATAACGCAGAACACCGTAAGTGTTATAATAGTGCTATGTGGGCTCTACATTAAACCTTGCATTCTTTTTTTTATGTTAGATATAATATTTCAATAAGCGCATTGTTTATTTTCGTCTTATTTCTAGAGGCTCTTAATAAACGAAGTCTTTATTAATAAACCCATGGAATGTCCGGCCCTTCTTTGTCCTGTCCTTATCCTAATCCTTCCAGAGAAGATCCCCGTCTTGCTTACTGACCACAATGAAAAATTGGCTCTAGTACCTCATCAGTGAAGGCACAGTCGTGAATCGGCTATTTTGGGATCTGGGAGACCCCAGTACCAGAGTCGTTCGTCTTTAGCTATTTCGATTGATACATAATATTTTTCTTATGACAAAAATGGTAAGTCAAAAGCTGACTTTTTTCATAAAAACTAAACAATTTTGAACGTCGACAGTGTGACATCGCTATTTATCGCCAACCATGCATTAAGGGCGACCCAAAATTATACTTTTAAACAACAAAAGTATAATCAGCTGTCAGAGCTTTCATACCCCGAACTTGTACGTGATTAGGTTTTCAATTCACGCTTTATTCACCTGAATACCTAATGGTTGAATAACATATGAATAGTCTCAAATGACGTTCGGTACTTTGCCCTTTAGTGCTTAATATGTATCATGAGCCCGTTCGTTCGCATTCGATGCAGCCTAGTTGCCTAAAGTAAACTAGGTAGTGCTTTTCTGGTTCAACGACGAACATCAGCTCACCATCAGTAACCAATGAAGCAATAAAAAGAAAACACCCAGAGCATATCCTCGTGTAAATCGAATTCTACTTAATATTCATAATAATTTTAGCCACATCCATCCACACTACTATTCTCGAGTTAATTATGCCAATTTGCACAATCACACCGTTCTGGTCATTCCTCCGATCGGGCTTCAGTTATTGCATTGGCATCTTCCACACCTTATTAGGATCAAACATGCCTCCGATCCCCGGTGCAAAACATCTGTAAATCGGAAGTCACCTGTGCAAACTGTGCAGTGCACTGCCCGTCAAATCTATCTCAGTCCTCCGTCTGGCCCAGCCAGAGCGGTTCCTATAGCTTTTGCCACTTTCAGCGCTGCACATAGCATAATAATAGGACAAGGAATCGATGCAACGGCGATTGCATCTGCGAAAGGCACAGCATTGCGCCCATTTGTGGTTAAATCCTTATTTATGGCGCGCAGCATACTATCCGAGCGTCTATACCTCGCCGGCTACACACTTTCGAGCGACTCCTTGTGGCCGGGTATCAATCCAAAAGTGGAATTACGTGGAAAATTGTACGCGAGGTAAGAGATTTTTTTGTAGCCCCATCCGTCTATACGTCTACAATGATTTTCACAGATTTTCGCTTTTTCCCAAAAAAAGAAGAAGCGTCCGAGTAAACCGAAATGAAAAACCGTCTTGTGTAGGCTCTGCGCCAGGATGCTGGTGGCTCAAGAGTACAGCGGCAGCCGATCGAGGATGCATTTTTAATGTGCAAAGGTAATTTTCTGTGCAAAGATTTATTGAGATGTGACCCATGCAGGTACCTAGTGGAAACGGTCCCCGGTCACATCCTCAGTAACTCATGAGGGTTTTTGTTGCTGTTACTGTTCTCAGTCGATGGCCGAGGTGACAATTTATTTAGATTTATGTGAATTAAGCGAGAACCAAGCAGGTTTTTGTTCTTCATCTCCATCAAAGTATATACGAGTAGGCATGTGTGCAGAGATCTCGACCTTTCGATAGATTATTATACTTACTCATTACATGATGCTTGGAGTAGGCCCGTAAATTTTGTTGTAGATTTCTATGGTGACAATCGATTTGGTAGATTATTTACCCCCGGTGATAAACTCTCGAGTAGTTTCGAAGAAATGAGTCAATTTATGGGTTTTGAGGTTAGTGGATGGAACAGGACTTTAGGTCAATGATTGACCTGATATCGAAAGTGTGATCGCTATCTAATCGAGGGGTTGGCTTATGGTTGATAACATAAAAGTAAACAATTTGAAAAAGGCTGTTCGACATATTAAGTCCATTAGAAGAGTTAAGAGATCTCTTATAAGGGTTGATAGTACGAAAGGGAAAGCCCTTCAAATTTTATTGGTTTATACATATTGAAGAATGGCTTAACATTCATCCTTGTTGGAGGGGAGTTCCAAATACCGTCGAAGGAAAGGGCGAATAAAATGAAAACTATTGAATCTTTTAACATCAATTCTCTTACATTGATGCATTTATAACATGTCAAGTTTGATTGTTATATCTATGCCCTCAAAAAAGTAATTTACATCCTTTCTTCGAAATGGTTTCCGGCTTTCTGGTCCCCATCGCCGGAAAATCGCTTTCCACTAACGTTTTTTTTTAGATTTGCGATCCAAAAAATTTGCTCAGGTAAAGAGCAATGCACATTTCCTTCGATCAATTTCAACTTTCTACTACTGTTCTTGCAAGAAATTCATCTAAGCTTTTGCAGTCAGCAACTAATCGTCAACGACATTAAATTACGATCGACACATGATCCTCATTTTTTTCACACATTGGAGTGTGCGCCATCTGCAACAAAGTGTCAGATCAATTACATACAGTCGATATGCTTTAAAAGTAGAGAAACAAAAACATAAATCTACCTATCCAACTAAAAACTTTGTCGTTCAGTTGACTGATCGCCCACTTCAATGGGTTTTGTTCATGTAGCTACATTAATAAGACGTCAAGAGTCAAAATCAGTGATTCACACGTACTATGTTGACATTGGATATCGACCAAACCGCCTCCTCATCCGTGATCGTAACTGATCGTGTCGCACGCTTACTTGAGACTCTTTTAAACAAGAAGAATAGCAAAACTTTTGCACATGCACATTGGACTGACAACTTGGCATTTTTCTCGAGGGGTGAGTAAAGTTTTTCTGCTACGATCACGAATCGTATTGCAGATTATCTGCCTCCGCAAAACGATCAACACAGTGACTCCATGATCAGTCAGAACAAGTATGTTGTTTAGTTAGCATGCCACCACCATCTACCTCCCTGGCATCAAAACAAGTAACCGATCATAGAATTTAAGCTAAGCTCATGTAACTTGAAATGGTAAAATCACCTTTGTGTGTGTGTGTGTGTGTGTGTGTTAGCCTGAGGCTCTCAAATGCACTTTATTATGGGACACATTGATCAAAACACAAACACCTAATAAAACCTGCGGGGAGTATGTTTAATACGATCAACCGATCGACTATGATCTGCCACATAGACATCTACATGATTGTCGGGCTGCACCATCACCTCCTCCGCCACCAGTTTAATGGTGACGCAAATAAATTAACAGAAATGCGCAACGATTTTGTGTGTAGAGACCGCCACCAGGTCTACGATCTCTTTGCTATAGTCCGTAATATGGATTGCCCCGCATAGAAGCGTGACATTAGGCCCCACCAGCTGTAGGTACATAAGGAAGAGGAGGACCCATTCGAAAGAATTTATCTTCGTTTTATTCAAATTTGAAATTGCGCATCGAGTTGGTGTAAGGTTGGTGTATACGCGGGCTATTGATTGAGGGGACATAGCCTTAGAGAGACAGCTGAAACGTGATACGTTTCTGTACGTTCAAGTCCTTTGCGCTCGCGATTCTCCATCTTACATAAGCAGACACATAAGTACCTACAACGACGACGCGACGCGATGATGATGCAAGTGCTGAGCCAATTAATCCTGTCGTCCTAATTTCACACATAGTTGCCAGAGATTCACAATGTGTCTGTTTAACCCACCATGTGGAGGAGCAGGTTGCGCTGCATTCGGAATTCATGACTTTTAAGTGGTGGTGATTTCTCAAGTACTTGCACGGGCTGTTGGTTTGGGTGTTAGAAGTTGGACTCCGTCTCCGACGGGTAGACTTGCGGTAAAGGTGTGGAGCTCATAAATTTGTTCCGTTAATGCTTTTAGACGAGAATACAAGTGTTTGCTAGGTGGGTGGCTAGTGATTTGTTACAAAAACTTAGAAAAGCGAGCTCTGGACAAGTCCTGGGGGCAGAAGACGGTTAACAAGAGGTGTTAAATAAGATCAATGGATTTGTAAATACATAATTGTGTGAATGAATTTTCCTGGTGGGGCATAGAAAACGGCTCAAAAACAAATATATAATGCTTTTGTCTTAGTTTCGCAACCCACTTCGGTACAGTTGGATCTGGGTGACACCTACGGATGATATGGTGTTTTGAATAAAGAATATTTTTCAATTTTTGTAAGATCACATGTTAATTTTTGTAAGATCACATGTCCAACGCTTTGTTTAATCAAGCACTACGATCTGGAGCACTCTAAGTACGGGCTTCACGAGCGACAGATGTGTGGTTATTTTCTGTTATACCAGCACGGAGTCGTTTTTGTACCCCGCCACCGAGCCAAAAAATTTCAGACGAAGCTTATAGGTGGAGATGACTGGGTGACGCTTATTATTTGTCTAACGGAAGTAACGTTTCACAACCTTTTTTCGGGGGCATTACACTACGGAATTTTATTTAAAAGTGATTCTTCTTGAAAACCAAAAATTGTGAAAATGGATTAAAAAAAGAATGGAACCTACACCCATGCCTTCTCTCAAAGGAAAAAAATTTAAATATGAAAAGAGAAGAACTCAGCATTATTCTTTACCGCAATACGCAGATGGGCCCGATACACACTAAGCAAATTGAGGGTATAAGAATGACACTGGTTTAGGCAAGTCAAAAATATTCAAACTCTTTTTTAATTCTTTCTTCCTCAGTTTGCATTAAGCAAATAAGTTAGCCAAGTCCTGATTCGCCCTCATACCGTTGTTCAGGAGTAGATACCAAGACTTAGCCTCTTCTCTAAATGACTTATTATATAAACTTAGAAGAAAGGAAGTTATCTAATACAACTTTGAATATTTTCGACTTACACCACTGTCAATCTCATCTCCACAATTCTCAACTGGCCTCGTTCATTGATAACCAATCAAATCAATTCAGGCCAATTATGCGGGCCCACTTACCGGGCTTTATTTGAAAGCTCGGTGTAACACCGAATCGGTGTTCAGCGTTAAAATGAATTCATCGAAAGGCTGTTATCGGAAGGCATTTATGCTCTCTTAATTTGCTCATGTCATAAC
Source organism: Neoascia interrupta (assembly GCA_947623515.1). Lineage (NCBI taxonomy): Eukaryota > Metazoa > Arthropoda > Insecta > Diptera > Syrphidae > Neoascia > Neoascia interrupta. The sequence goes on from OX392463.1 coordinate 133,456,708, forward strand.
TCACGAGCACAATTTCCCTTTTCTCTTCAAATAAATGAAAATAAAATAAAAATGCTCACCACTATAAAGCAGTCCTTAAAGGGTGCCGACCGACGGACAACAAACCATCCCAGCAAAGTTTTTGCACGCACCCGCCACGACGAAGGAATTTTTATGACACTGCAGCAATTAATTTCTTTGACTTGTCATTTTATTGGACGCCATAAAGTTCCAGAAGTATCGGACTGGATGCAAATCGGTATCTGGCTGTGCCAATATTATGCTTCTTCGCATTTACATAATGAGAACCTACAGTAAGCAGCAGAAAATAATCATTTGGTTGGGTTGCCCATGGAATCGAATGCGTTATGTTCGGTGGATTGCGCCGTTGATTTACGAACAAGTTGAAGTTATTTTAACCGTATGCAAATATGCCTGATTGGGGTTTTAGTAGAGTAGTTATAAAATTGCCAGTTAAATTAAACTGTAATTTAAAATCTTATCTCAGTGTGAGCTAGAATTTTAATCGGTATGAAATGCATAAAAATAAAAATTTGCATAACGCTACTGAAAACGATTCTTGCCGTAAATTTCCCAAGATGGTGCTGTACATTTTTTAACGATTGGGCAAAAGAGAAAAGAATTTGGGGCTATTTGCGTTTCCTTGCTTTTTTTTTAAGGCTACCCTTATAATGCACGTAGTGAGACCAAAAAATTTGAGAATGCAAGAGAAGAGGAGTTCTCATATAAGAGCGTTCTACTTATATAAACGATGAGCCACTACGAAATATGGAAACCCTAAACAGAAACATCAAAACTTATCTCTGCCAGTGTTATGACTTTACGAAGAAATTAAAAATATGATCCGCAGACGCAGAGTTTTCAACAAAAACATCTGCAATACTTGCATCTAATTGTTCTCCGTTTTATTTGCGTGTTGGAAGAGAAAATGGTGTTTAATATTCGGCCGACCCTAATCTGAACAATAGATGCCGACCAGGAACCTGCTCATTTGAGGCAGGCGCTCCTTGATTTTTTATTTGCTTCTGGTTTCGGTCCGCTCCGGATATTTTCTGTAAATATTTTCATAAATGTCCTTTGTAACTTAAATTTTTCTGAAAAAGTTTAAAAATCAATTTTAAAGGTCGTCATTTGTGTATTGGGAAAATAAAGTCAGCAACCACTTGAGTACCGAACCAAGTTTCGAATTTTTTTAAGCTTTCAAAAAAAAAATTAGTGAGTAAGTGTAAGATTTCGTCTGTAACGAACTTCTATATACCCGACCCTCTTTACCCAGCAACACTAAATCTTGAAGTTTTTGGCCTGAAGTCATTCCTTGGATGTCAGTTATGCGCAGGGACCACGCCCCCGAAAAGGGGCGTGTATTTAGAAGAAAAACTTTTAAACTTATTGCTTGAGAAGAGTGAAAAAATATGTTAAAAACCAAAACTGAAGCAAAAAAAAAAAAACATTTATTTCCTAAAAAGGCCCTGTAAAAGTGGGCGGAGTTCAAAACTTTGTATGGAACAAACTTAGAGAATTTCGAATGAATTTTCGATTTAGAATGAATTTTTTAGAGAAATCAAGTTTTTAAACATATAACATTGTAAAAGTGGGCATGGTCGATGGTTTGGGCGGTTCAATTTTCGTCGTGTTAAAGGTTTCGAGCCGCAAGTACTATATACCGAAATTTTAATTCCTATACGATGTTTAACTAGGTTTGAAGATCTTTTGAAGTAAAATGAGAATTATAGAGGTTGTGTCACATTGAAGCCAATAGTGGATGTGGTCGTCAGCGGATTTAACCAATTTTATTGTGCCTTAAAATGAGTTTTGACATACTAAACGGTGCAAAATAAATAAACACACCAATCTAAAAGATGGAGAAAATGTCGAACTTAATTCAAACAAAAGGAAAACGAAGGTGTCATCGCGGACAAGAATATTTTGAAGGATGAAAAATAAGGTGGTGACGCATCTTAAGTCAAGAGTAAGAAACAATTTCTGTGTCAAATTATTTTCTATGTAGGCAAGCTGCGCTAGGGGTTTAAGCTATGCTAACAAAAAAGCAAAAAACATACAACATTGTTAAGATTCAAACGGCAAGTCATAATTTTACCGTGGGTTAATCGCACCCCACCCCATAAAGAGGAGATAACTTTTGCAAAACTGTATTGAAAAAGCGAATAATCCCCACGTCGCTTATAAGAGTCAAACACTCTCAAAAAAATAAAAATCAAACCCAACTTTGATAGCGACAAAGCATGTTTGAATGGCTTCCACTTGGAAACTCGATTGAATTCTAAATAATTTTTGGGAACTCTGTCATGAAAGGACTCTCCCCGGAGCTAATCAACTGTGAACAGAGTCCCGAAAAATAAATTCAATTTCGCGTGAACTCGCATTTTAATTTCCTCCTCTGTGGACCGACCAAAGAAAAGAGGGACCAACAAATTTAAACTGCAATCCCCGAGAGCATCATCAAATGTAAAAATGCCGGCGCAAGGACACACCGAGACAAGGAGAGCAAACGCTTTTTATTAAAAATTCCATTCGGAATATAAATGCGCGCTTAAGTAGCAGGAAACCAAAGCTGCGACGTCCAGCAACGTCGTGGCGCGTCCACCCACAGCCAACAGCTCGACCAAGTCCATTGCTGTGCATAAAATTGCATCAATATCAACTTTGCATAAGCTCGAGAGTGCACTTAAACTAATGACCAGCATCTAAAGCGGCAGGCACTGTGTCCGAGTCTGAGGAGCGATGTCGACAACGACTACGACGAACAAGTGCAAGGATAATTAATTTAATTAATTAATTTACATTGGCAGGAGCAACTAAAAGCGGGTACAAGCCACAGAGAGAACAAAAGACTTAATCCACTGCTTGTAGGACTGTATGGATATGGACTCGTAGGTAAGGTGTGTTATCCTATAGGGACACCGGCTCATTCAAGCGTCGACAATCAATTCGATCGATATTGCATGCAGGCTCCTACGAAGGATGAACTCCTTTGCTACAGGTGCGACAGACCCATTAAGTTAGCCATTGCATGCGATAATCATATTCACATAAATTTCGTGGTCTGCACATTATCGCTCCTCAGTCCAGTTCGTTCGATTAACGAACGCGGTAATATTTGCCAGGACATTCGTATTGCTTCTTCATATTTCCTTCCGTCTCGTTTAATGAAGAAAGTCATTAATGCGGCAGCGCGCGAAATGTCGCTGCTGGTGACTGTGATGTTGCTTCTGGATCGAAAAGACTGGGATCTGGGACTGCTGCTACACAACACACAAAAGGCCGACGGAAAAAATTTTATTAATCACAATTTATGGGTAAATAAATTCAAAATGAGAAAATGAAGATGATGTTAAGAAAAATAACCAAAACCCACCAAACCAGGCCAACCAACAATGGACGACTGAATGGGTTGCGATCCCTGCGGGGTTGGCGCAGAATTACGCATGCACGTTGGGGTCATAAAAAATTGTATCCACTTGCTTGTACCGTAAAAAAAATTAAAAATAATGTAGGGGACTATATTTTTTACGAAATTAGTTTTTTTTTGTTAACAAATTGTGTGGGGGTTCGTAAATCAAGGTTTTATTAAGTTGATCTTGAATGATGGGTGCGGGTATATGGTCGGTGCTTGAAAACGCGAAACGTAAAAAAGTTGGCAATGTTTGTGAAATGAGTTCAATGCAGAGGTGGACAGGGTTTGAATTAAGGTAACGTCTTATTTTTACACGGACCATGAAACATTTTATTAGGTCTATTAAATGTTCCGCTTGGAATTTTGTTGCGTAAAGTCATATGCAATACTCAACACAATATGAGTCTTTTTTACCGAGTTTCGGTAATAATGGCGAAAGTTGTAAAAGATAGCTGTTTTGAGAAAACATGAGGTATTAAGAGCGGAAAAACGACTAAGCAGCATAAGCTAGGGAAAACATACATACCTTGTTCAAAAACAAAAACAAGCAAGATTACACGCATTTTTGAGACTCCATGAAATTATTTGTTATCATTATATACTTGCTCACACAAACTTTGTGTGTGAATAAATCTCCTTTCTGTAAAAATCTCCTTTCTGTGATTGGTCGATAATTATTAATGCGAATAAAAAACTTTATTCCATGTTTACACCCCGATTTTCGTCGTTTTTCTCGACTTCTTCAAGGATCAATAACTTCATTTTATTGCAATTTAAAAAATTTAAGAACTGTTTCATAAACAAAATTAAAGAGATGCATTAAACTTAAATTGTTTATTGAAAGTTGAAGTAAAAAATCTTCATAATTCATCTTGCTTTTGCCAAGTTTTCCAAAAAGTAGAAATGCTTACAAGTCTAGGTTTTGCATATTTTTTCTACAAGACAAATCTGCAAAACTTTATTCGTTTGGACTGCCACAGGCTCTCTCTTTCCTTAATTGTACCACGAATTAAAAAAAAACTTAAAAGAAATGTTTTTAAAATCTTTGCGTTCTTTCAATACCCCTTACCATGGGTTAGGGTGTAGTTAGTAGGTTAAGTTTGACTCGAAGTTTGACTTGTGAGATTCGAAACCGATTTGTGATTTAAATGAGTGATGTTCGTCCGTCTGCCTATATGCCGGTAGTTTAAGGGCCTTTAATATTGCAAAATCCTACAAATGTAAAATTTTTTAAGTCCCCACTTTACTTTAAAATCAAAATTTTCGTAGGGAGGTAACAAGTGTGTTGTGTTGACTTTTCAAAAGTAAAAACGAAAAACGCTCCCAGTTGGGCGTGGCGACAATTCATTTTTAGTGTTTAAAAGGCTTTCTACATTAGACCTATTCGTACTGGATATTTATATTTATAGTAGTATTATAATATACTACAATTAGTATTATTTATTATACTTTTTAGCTATTTAGCTACACGTACAGGAGAGTATCGGTATCTAAATGAAATATTTTCTTATCCTCGTGCATTTTATTTAAACTGAAAAATTTTAATTGCATTTGAGGCTAAAATAATCATAATTTACTTTTAAATTATCTAACTCAAATCGGAAGTCGAAACAGTGAACGAATTGGAGGAAATCCGCCTAATCAAAGCACCCGTACACTAGTTTTATCCAACAGCAAAAGTGGAAGAGTGAAGTTTATCAGTTCATTTGGTGGCTTCCCAGAAAAGCTTTACTTACAAATTCTTAGCTTTACACATTTTAATCCTCCCAAGAACTGATGCTTAAATCAAATGCCCACCGCAAACCTTATTGACGGAAACAATAATTTCTGGTAATCCCCGTGGAAACTCTTTTTCTTGTAGCTATACGTTAAGGGTAGGGTATACGAGTCTCAAGCGTCTGTACGAAAATAACAAAATTTTAGGTGACTACTTTAAGACTCGACAGCTCTTTGAATATGGCTGTAAATATGCAGCCGACGCTGCCCTTTTAATTTAATTTTAAACTCTTTTGCATGAACTCCTAAAACGGGACCCACATCCAAAACACAAACCCATCTCGAATTATTATCTACACTTGTTGGCGTCACAATTTATTACACGAATCACGGAGAACACTTCTTTTGAAATCTAAAGGCCTTGTCAACGCATATTCAAAGGATACACTGCACATAGCTGTGGCCCTTCTTTGTGTCGGAGTAACTAAAAATAACTAGAAACGAAAACTCGTCTGAATGCGCGCCTAATAATCACGATTCCCTTCGCGCTTTCTCATCCACAATCAGGAGTGGTGATTAATGTATAGCGGAGAATAGAAAATTTATGCCCGAAAAAGTTCCTCCCGAAAATTGTCATCAGGCAGAAGCTGAGGGATGAAATTTTTCCACAAAAAAGTTGGAAAAAATCACTAAGTGGCGATATATGCTGACTTTTTCCCAACAAAAAAATATGTTGGAGCCCATACACCGGATGTTATTTTGTCCTGAAATTAGAGCACATTACACAGAGCGATTTCCTTTGAATAAATTGAAACGAACAGTAAAACTAATCACAACAAATCGCAGGAGGGGGATTAAATAAATTAAACCATGTTAGGGGAGACTTGCCACAATTTGTGGGGATGTTTGTGAACAGCTTCTAGCATAAGAGAGTCTGTCAATATGTCATGTGATGTTTTGTTTAGTCACCAAAAATTCACAATCTGGACTAAGGACTCTTTTTCATTTCTATGTCACTTAATCGAGAACACTCAATGAGAACTCCTCGGGCGAAATGTGACACTTTGAAGTGCAATAAGATAGGAGTGGAACAGTCAACAATGACATTCAGCATATGTTCTCCCACGGGACCACTTAGATTCATTTAACACTTAACCAATACTGACAGCACTGAGAGGGTTGTTGTTGTAGAGCGTGCTACGGGACGGATGCATTTCGAATAAACAAAAGAGCTGATGACACTAATGCGGTAAGGTAGTTGTGACACGAGTTGGCAATAAATTTGATGAAACTGAAAATGATCATCAAACAGATGAAGGGTGCCTGGGTTGTTCCAAGTTTGGGATAAGGTATTTTTAAAAAAGTAATCGGTTTCATAGTTTTGAGAATTTTTCTCATAAAAGAAACTATTCAATTCTAGTTTATATTAAAATTAAATATTAATATTAAATATTTAATGTTAAATATTTAGATTAAATGATGATTTAGATGAGTCTTAATCATTTTGGTCAGTTTTAATTTTTGTGTAAAGGTGTAAGTAACTACTATCAATAAATTTTCACCGGAAATTAGTTCCTTTTTGCTTTCAGGCTGTCATGGGCTCTCCTGGGAATGGCATTTACATCCCTCTTTAAATGCAGAGTACTTTAGGTAGTGTATTTTGGGTAGAATTTATGGCTACTTTTGAAGCTGCTGAATGGTTGTCTATGAGCTTCACAGATTGCCAAACATAAAAGTATGCAATTACTTCACTAACATTTCCATAATTTTTTGATATTGGTTTAAAAATGTTGTCTCTTTTCTTAACTTCTTCAATCCATTTCAACGCCAAATTTAGAAGTTTTTTGGCCTGAATTCATCTGTATATCAATTATTTGTAGTATCCACTCTCCCAAAAATAGCTAAAAATTAATAATCTAAAATCCATAAAATGCGTTTAATATCTACATACCGAAAAATATTGCTTAAAAAACACAGACTTTTGCTAAAAACGCTTCTTCTAAGTGGGTGGAGCTCAATACTTTGGAGCATTTAACATGCATATTTTAATATCTTTAATATTTGGCATAATTTTTTTTTCGGTTTAGAGTGAATTTCCCGAGGAATCAGGTTTTTAGAGATTTAACATGTTAAAAGTGGGGATGGTCGATGGTATAGGCGGTCAATTTTTTTGTCTAATTAAAGTCTTCTGGCCACTTTAATTAAAATAAGCTTCTTTCTCTCAATTAAAGTCTTCTGGCGCCAAAATTTGAATTCAGATGATAAGTGTAACTTGACCAAAAGACCTTTTAAAATACAATACGAATTAGAGGTAGTCTCACATTGAAGTTAATTGTGGGCATGGCCGTAGCCAATTTTCATACTTTGTCTGTATTTTGGTTTAAAACAAGTGAGTAGAGTAAGTGCCGAGTTCATCGGTTACAAACTTTCATATACCCGACCCTATATACCGTGTAACACCAAATCTTAAAGTTTCTTGTCCCGAATTAATATATTATTTGTATAGGCCACGCCCCCAAAAGTGGTCGTGGGCTAAAAATTAAAATCAATTAATTGTAATTTCGTTAGAACCATGAGATAACGGTAGAAGCGAAAATTATTTAAGAAAATAAAACCGTTTTTTCCTAAAAACTCTCCTTAAAAGTAGCGGAGCTAAAAACTCTGTACGGGGCAAACTTAGCAAATATCGTAATATAGTAATATATTTTTTCTCGATTTGGAGTGAACTTTTCGAGAAATCGGAGTTTTAAATATTTAGTATTTAAGTGTACCAATTTTTTCCTTGGTTAATATCTTGGGCCAACATTGCTCAATTCCAAAGTTTGAGTTCTACGTAGCCTTGTCTACCTTGACCAAAAGGCATTTCAAAAGAAAATGTGAAATAGAGGTTGTCTCACCTGGGTCGGGTGTAATGAGAACCAAAATACACTCCAAGTTTTAGATTTCTAGCTCAATTTTAACGGACAGAGATGGACTTACTGGAGGACATGGCTTAATCAATTCACCTGTCGGTCTCGATGATATCTGTAAAAGGTCTTAGGGCTTTGCGGTGATTATTTAACTGTATTACAAAACTGAGGATTAAAATTAATATACCCTGGGTCGGATATAACAATCCAGTCGGGCCAATTTAATTTCAATTCGCACTCTTGGAAATTTTATGCATCCACTCTTGTTTTAATCTACTTCAGCGTCTTAGAGATTACCACAATTAAATGTGTTTTTGAAAACAGCCAGAAAGACATCTCCCGCTAAAGTTACTGCGAGTTTTTCGGTACATTATACCGATCCAGTTTACAATTCAGTTCTCATAATTGCAAAACTTAATTAATATTAAATTAAAACTAAAATAAAAGCTTACTTGTAATGTTATAAAGAGCTATCGCCTCGTCTTTCAAAAACCTAGATGCTATGGGCGTTATGGAGGTGTTCTTACACATATGGAGGACACCTCTAATATTTTTCTCATGAGAAATTATACTCTCAGCGCTTTGTCAGATCCTCGCGGAGGTAAGGCCTTGAAAACCCTTATTTCCCCGGGTGGAATTCGAACCCATAACCGCGTGCACAGTAGCCCGATCCCTATTGAACCACTGCGTCTTATGAGACCTTATGCCAGATCGAAAACGCCACAATTGATTCAACTACCCGAACAGGCAATTTTCCTTCAGCGTTTCCTTCTTCTTCTTTTCATTTAGGCGCGAGGTTATAATTTGAATTGAGTAATCAAAACCCTCCCAATCGCACTATACATTCTTTATGATTTTTCTAACATGCAGTCCTCCTGGAGGTTCTAAAAATACTGGAGATGTGCCAGCTAATAAAACGTCAAGGAGTCTTATGTCCAATGATAAAAATAAATCTCAGCAGTTATCTCACCGAAGAGTATAGCTTATTTGAGCGCTCACCTTCTTGGACAAGGCTAATGATTTAATCGCCGACTGCGTCAGCTACTTTGGGAGTATTGTTTGCTCTGATTTGCTCTGAGTATTGTTTGCTCGGCGGCATTTGCTGGGGGCTAAAAACTCGAAAGGGTGCTCTGTCCATCTGTGCAAAGCGTCATTCCAATTTGTAGAAACAGTGTACCGTATCGTTGGATTTAAGCCTTTGTACGATATATAATTTCGTTGATTCGATAATTTTTTTGAGACACCGAACAGTCTCCCAAAACATCGTATTTGCCGACCTGTAATTGTGTTTTAACCACTCGCCGTCAGTTTTCCATGACTGTTCTGACAGCCAGTTTGTAAGTTCTTACCGGGTTCGTAATGTCAAGACGATTCCACAAAATTAAGGCTTTCCGTTGGCTTCTTGAAATGCTGGTGTTTTCAACCGCAGTTCTCTTCTCGCCACTAGCCGGTACGTCAAGGCTCTTCACTTCACAAAATTTAAACAAGTATTTTCAACCACAGTTCTATTCTCGCCATTAACCGGTACGTCAAGGCTCTTCACTTCGCAAAATTTTTTTTAATGACTGCCGATGGAAAAAATTGACTTTGATCAGTCAGAATTTGTTCAAACTTCTCCGAAATGTGCCGGAGTCGGAATCAGCGTTATGTAACTTTTCCACCATATCTTTAATATAGGTTTTCTATATAGATAATTTTTTTCTATAGATATAAATATAGAGCATAATAAAAGTTTGACCACAACCTTCGATTTCTGTTTTGGTCCGGGTTGACGTGCCTCCCAATCATTTTCCAAGCATTTTTACGATATGAGCACTGGAGTCGCCCATGAGACGAAGGATGTCATGTCTGCCACACGATTCAAGAAGGCTGCCTTCTCTGACCTTCGATTTGGTTTATATATTATATACACCTGAAATAGGGCCAACATCGATTGTTTAAGCGTAAGGCTTAGAATCAGTACCACCCCCTAAAGCCTAAAGGAACCAAATCCAAAACGTTGTCTGTCAAACGACGCGACACGGCTCGTAAATATTCCTTCTCCCGCCTATGTTATCATGGAATGCTAGACGTTAGACCAAAACAACTTTCACCCAGGCCATGTTTTTGGTTCCTAAACTAGTTTGGTTCCCACTAGTTGATTTTCCTCCAAGTGAGGAAAGAGATGTTCAAAACTGGCATTTGCGTTGACGCCGTAATCGATTTATTTGGAAATTGGAATTTTTTTCGGTCAACATCGTTTCGGGTCATAGCAAAACCAAAGTACATCAAGTGAGCTTTAGCAAAAACTACAAAGTTATAATACCGAAAAGTGAGCAATGGACTAGTAAGCCACATTGGCTTTATGATGAGGATGGCACCCAAAAGTGGTACACTGACGGGTCGAAGTAATGCAGTGGAGTTCGGGGCCAAGATGCCATAAGCACAAACTCCTCTGCAAAGAATACAGAATTTTTTAAGCCGAACTCTGCGATTAACGAAGAAGCAACCCACTGCCTTTATAATAGAAATCTCACCAGAGTCAAGATCTTACTATTGTCGGACAGCCAGGCAGTCCTAAAAGCTCTAAAAAGCTTCAGTTATAACTCCAAAGCTTTTTGGGAATGTCTCCAAATACACTGGACAGCAAAAACAGTGTAAAACTGATTTGGGTGCCAGGACACGAAAACTATGAGGGAAATGAAATGTCCAACATGCAAGCCAAATGGGGAGCAGATTTTTCTCCCCCTCTTTGGTTTCGCGATGGCAGATATTTATCATCAAATTAAAAGCGGGACTACCAGTTTGTATTTGCAAAAGTGGAAAAATCTGTGAGGTTACAAACACTCCCAAAAAATTCCTCAGGTTCAACCCCAAAAGAGCCAAGAAAGCCCTAGATCTCACCAGATCTGATCTAAGACTGATATGTGGAGATCTTAGAGGACATGCAGCACATCAGAACCATCAAAAGAACCATCTGTCCAAACTAAGCAGCAACAGCATTGAAATCTGTATGCACTGTGGAGAAACAAAAGAAACTATGGGACATCTTTTGGTACAGTGTCCTAAAAAAAGTGTTTCGACAGATTTAAAATTACTGGGAAACCCATTTTAACAGGGAATGACAGTAACATAACATCTCATTTAGGGAGGTTGTCAGGTTTGTAAGAAAAACCCTTAAAATTTAGATCAAGGAATAGGGGTACAAAGTACAATAGATCATTTAGGTCGTAGTACAAGTGAGGATTATACTCGCACCCTGTACATTCAATTCCAAAAAATACATCAAGAAGTTTCCTGCTTCTTAATAAGTATGTGTTAACGTATTATAAAAATAGCCCAGAAATGGTTCTCTTATAATAAGAAAGGGGTAGCCCTGAAAAAACCTATTTTAGCCTGTATGACTCCACTGCTTCGTTCAAGTTTAAAGAAAAAGCCCAAATATACATGTCAAACATTCTTCTTCAGTCGCGTTTATTATCTGCACGTTTATAGCCTCGAGCACCTACTGATTTCATTGAGCATAGCCAATCAATCTCATTTCCGAATGAGGTCATCACAATTTTAAATACTTATTGACAATAAAAAAAAGTCGCATTCGTAGTATGGATGTCACGTGTACTCCTTCATTTTACAGCGTATCGTAAATCAAATTCAATTAAGAATGAAAGTAACGCCTCAATTTGGAACTCCCCTTTGGCCTGGCCAGATTCCCACCATCGTTTTGGGAATAATAAAACTATTTGTCCGCGTCCAAGACAACGTCGTAAAAACAATATGAATTTATAATTTAAAAAAATTTATAATTTACATCAACCAATCACAAGCGCGGTTTATTGAACAGTTCACCTGTGACGGCTGAACTCGTAAAAATGCCGTAAAATCAACAAACGGTTTTAGTGCCGAAATTAATTTGTTATAAGCGAGTGAAAAAAGATGTTTAACAAAAAACCAATTCGGAAGAAAACTTATATATTCAATCAACCAGTGATGAGACTGCCAATGCCCACTGTAATTTTTACAATTTCTTATAGTGACACAACTTAGAGTGCGCGTCTAAGATGACTTGGATCGAAAACTTATATGGTCGGTCATACACGTTCAATGGATGGGTGGTTTCCTTATCTTATTTCTTTGGGAATGAATAATTTTCTTTTGTCAAATTATTTTTTAGATTTCAGTTGGTGTTGGTTTTTGTTTTATTCTTTTATTTTTGACCGGTTTTACCCTCTGTCGGACTTGGACAAAGAAAAAAAGACTTGATTAGCGTTTCTCCTTCGGTGGGTTTTTCTCTCCCCAAGCCACCATACAACAAGGGAACTGGACAGGAGATTCCATTTCAATGGGCGCGCGCACTAATTAAGAAAATATTTCACTAATTAATGAAGAGCAACCAGAAGTGGCTGAGGAGCCATGAACAAGAGGGCAGCGTAGGAATCAGCGGATGGATTTGTAATTTTTTAATTGGACAAAGACGAAGATTCATAGGTTCAAGCGCTTTTGGAATGTTGCACATTGAGGAGAGCATCGAAACAAAGGTGTCCTAGAGTTGATTAGAATTTTTAATTTTTTCTTCCCTAAAGTGGTGCATTCCTATTAACTCCTTTGGGCGGTGGGTTTTTCTTTTATGGAAATTTTGTTTGATGATTTCGGGATTCATCTAAAGTGGGGCAGTCCTAAGTTATAAAATTACAGGTTTTGATGCAGATGTGCTGCAGCATCTATACCGCCATTTGCGCTATAATGGTGAACATGTGCACTGATGACATGGACAATTTATGAAGCCGGCTTGGTAGAGGGCCTCCCAAATCGGTGGCAAATCAGGAAGCCAGAAAATTTTAAATTTTCCCTAATTTATTTTTAAATAATTTATCGATGAAAATACTGTAAGCGGTATATATGTATGTAGTTATATGGAAACCCAAGCGGGGTTCATTCTGGTATTTTGTTTAATATGTCGACGACCTTTTCCTTAACTGTGCATGATTGGAATTAAGTAATGAGACGATCCAGATTGATCATACGGAAGAATGATTATGTTTTGACATTTGGCACATCAAAATGGATCACTCAGAAAACAATAGATACTATAAATTCAATACTCCGTTCCGAAATTTCATTATTGTTATGGTTTTGGATCTTTAAAATTGGTTAGTTCGATGTCTACCATTTATAGTATCTTTTGGAAATTTTTAAATTAATGTGGCGATTCCACTAGCTTTATAGTTTTAAAATAACTATTGTTTGAAATCTTACGTAAAAGAAGTATTATCCCCATAGAACGTGCGCTGCAATGCGGTTTCTCACGTTGTTTTAAGGACTGAATAACAAATTAAAAACGTCAGACTATCAATTCAATAATGCAAAATCTTTGGATTATGGGACCAAAACTATTATATACTAATGCTATTTAGTAAGTAAAATTAAAACTTACCTAGGACTTATTGGGCGTCCAACCCATGGAGTATCACTGCCTTGTTTACAGTAGCATTTCATCTTCTGGGAGCCTGGGCACGAAGCTTTCAATTGTGCAGACAAAGTGCCTTGGCGTGCTGGATAACTTGATCCTTACAAAGTGGTTTTTCTGGCCGTCTAGAACTGGAAGAATTAGAAAAAGTAAAAAAATCCAACTGTTTAATCAAAACGAATAATAATATCAAGATTTTTTAAAATTAATCTTTGCAAACTATGGATTTAAGCACAAAACTGTTATTTTAATAGGAAATAATATTAGATAATATAAAGACTATTGAAATAACAGACGTCACAATGACAGTTAAGTGAGATTTTTTGCCAACATAATTACAAATAATAACGAATATTTATAAATTTAATTAATAAATTTAATCCTGCAATTTAAATAACAGAGCCTTTCCTTATTATTTGTATATTCACTATTTTTTATGAATTTCTAAATCTGAAGCACCACATTAACACATACATAACTAGCTGACCCGACAGTCGTTGTCCTGTCCAAGCTTTGAATTTTCTATTCGAACTGGAATGAAAACTACGTAAATACTCAAAAATAAAAAAAAATCAAATAAAAAATTCAATAAAAAAATTAATAATTGTTATAATATTATAATATTAAATTATAATAATTTTAATTGCAATAATATTACAAATGCTTTTTGATATCCAAACAAAATTGAAACACTGATCTTGCCTTTAGCCTCGGTGGTCAACATCAAATCAATCCATGCTTCCCTTGGTCCCACTATAACTTGAGAATGGCATTACCTACCGATTTTATTCATCTTTTATCAAAAAATTTTCTTATACTTTGTGGAAAGTTCTTACGAAAGAAAATTGACCAAAAATGTGGGTAATTTAACAAAACTGAACTTTTTGAACTTAGCGACTATTTAAAACAAATAAATTTGAGACCTGCTTTTTATACCCGACCGAGGGTATATTAATTTTATTGCATAGTTTCTAACACAGTGAAATAGTCACCGTAGAACCTTAAGACCTTTTAGTGATATGTTCGAGACTGGTGAATCGATTTCGCCATGTCCCTCCGTCCGTCTGTCTGTATGTGTGAAGGTTTTAAGTCTTTAAAATCAAGCTAGAGAGCTAAAAATTGGTACACGGCTTGGATCTTCTGCTGCACAGACAAAGTTTGAAATTTGGCTTAATTCGTCACCGGCCACGCCCACTACTGGCTTTAATGTGACACAACCTCTATTTCACATTTTCTTTCAATATGCCTTGTGGTCAAGTTAGAAAAGCCGTAGGAACTTAAATTTTAGTACTGAGCAATATTGGCCCAAGACCTTTAACAAGCCAAAAATTGGACCGCCCACAATATCGACCATTAACGTCTTAGATCTTTAAAAACCCGATTTCTCGGAAAGTTGACTCCAAATCGAAAAAAAATTATATATGAAATATTAAAGATATTACCTTTTGCAAAGTTTGGTTTATACAAAGTTTTGAGCTCCGCCCACTTTTACCCATAAAAAAGCGTTTTTAGGAAAAAACCGTTTTTTCCCTAATGATTTTCGGTTTTAACGCATTTTGTCATGTATCTAACAAAATAACAATTAATTAATTTTGATTTTTAGGTCAGACCCACTTTTGGGGGCGTGGCTTATACAAATTATATATGAATTCGGGACAAAAAATTTTAAGATTTGGTGTTACACGGTATAGGTCGGGTATATAGAAGTTTGGCACACACGAACTTTTGCACTTACTCACTTGTTTTTTGTAGCATAATAATTTTGTATAATTTTTTTTAAAAAATTTGTCGTAATTGTAGTAAATTTATTATGGCACTAAGTTTACTGTAGGTCGAAGTGGAATATGTTGGATTTTTTATTCTCATATATGGATTTGGGTATCCCGATTCCGAATATGCCATTAAAAATTGTCGGCTTAGAATTTATAGAGAAAAAAGGTAAAAAAGAGTGCAACTTTCTGTATATGGCCACAGGCGCCTTCCAGACAGCTGACACCCGCCCGACAGATGACCCGGCAGACATTATCCTGTTGAAGCTTTGAATTTTCAATTCGAACTGGAATGAAAATTACTTAAAATAAGTAGTCGGCTAAACTCCGCGATAAAGAGGGATTAAATTGTTTAAATCCGCGAAGCGGTCCACCAAAACACTTTGGCTTCCAAAGGCAAATTTTTTGTACAGATTTAATTTAATTTTTGATATTTTGATTTGATTAAATTAAAATATCTTAAACAGAGTGAATGTGCGCAAGTTGCATTGGAAATTGTCTGAGAGTTTTATCTATGGGCCAATGAATCGATCAAGCCCAAAATTTTCAAAAACGAACAATCCGTAAAGCGTTTACCATTCATTTGATGCATTACCCTTTGCAATTTTTTTTTTTTTTTTTAAAGCAACTATTACGGCGAGTATGCAAACAGCCGCTCACCAAAATTTCATTGCAATCTGACGAATGGTATAGACACGTGTGTAAGACAAACAAACATACAAGAATTCATTTTTATATATATAGATGTAGGTAATGGTGGAGCGCCGTGGGGTGCCGTGGCGTAGTGGTTAGTGTGTGTGCTTACTACGCCGGAGGCCTGGGTTCGAATCCTGCCATCGTCACCTGAAAAAAAAGACTTGTTCTTTTTCACGGTCCCCACCTCCGCGAGGGTCTGACAAGCCCTCCGAGAGTATCATTTGTCTTGAAAAACTTCTCAAAGTGCCGTTCGGATTCGGCAAAAAATTGTAGGTCCCTTTGTATGTAAAAGAAATCAACACACCAGCATACATTGTTGAGAAGTTGGCCCTGGTTCACCTCGAGCTGTTGCGCCACTCTATTTATTTTTTTTTTAATGGTGGAGTTTTTTAGTGGTAAGTGTGTTAGACTAATGTGAACGATGTCCAAGGTTTCGCATCGCAACCAGGACAATACAAGTTTTTTCACGATCCCACCTCTGCGAGGTTTTGACAAACCTTCCCAAAGTATCATTTGTCATGAGAGACCTACCTCGCCGGTCGGAATCGGCAAAACTGTATGTCGACCCGATGCATGGTTGCGAGAGGTCGGGCGATGGCTCTTCTGAGCTGTAGTACCAGTTAGGTTTTTTTTAAGGGAGGTAGTGCTTTTATGATAATAGCTTATGGTATAAACCCTTTATAGCTTATAAACGGTAAATTGTAGAAAGACAAATTTTTATGTGCTTTTAAACTGCCGAGATTGAAAGAAAAAATAACGGATTTTTTTTTCCGTACCCACAGAAATTTCATGTGAAAATGGTTGAAATCTTTTTTGGCACTATTTTATCCTCATTTAATACATTTGTGTGTGATCGCCCTGTTTACACAGATTTATAGTATATATTCTACCTTACTTTTGAATACATTTTTTGAAGGGTTACATAATGAAGATAGAATGAAAAATGGAACAGAGGAAAAGTCCCATTCCTATGTCCCCGTATATCTTCCAAACGGTAACGGGTATAATTTCATAATAAATAAGAAGAACTATAGCTAGATTAAAATTTAGTAACTGGTTTCATAGATGTGCGTGAAAGCACTTAATTTATCTGAGTGAAACGATACCAACTGATAGTAAAATTACTATAACTTCTAGGCCAATGGTATTACATCAGCCAAATTTGACAAACTGGGTGACGTGGCGTAGTGGTTAGTGTGTGTGTTTACTACGCCGGAGTTCTAAATTCGAATCCTAACATCGACCCCTGTATAAAGACTTGTTTTTTTCGTGGTCCCCACCTCCGCGAGGGTTTGACAAGCCCTCCGAGAGTATTATTTTTGTCTTCGGATTCGAATTTTAATAAAAACAAACAGTATTATATACATTAACTTCTTAATAAGAATGAGCCTAACCTTCAACAAAAGCCATCTTTGTGTCTCTTTCTAATGTCGTATTCTTTTCAATACGAATCGTACAACTGATGTGCAATACATTAAAAATTTGTTCTTTTCTCGAACACCTGAACTAAACGTTCTTTTGAACTCCAAATTCGTTCGATGTCGACGCCGAACTCGAAATTTCGCCACCGACATATTTGACGGTGGAGGCTGGGTGTAACTTTGATTGTGTACCTATGTGAAGTGACATTTCGACTCAATTTTCATTCGTGATTTTTTACAATGCGACTGAAATTATATGAAATCGATAAAAACTTACCAAATATCTCAAACTGAGAGCTTTTTAAAATTAGTTTTAAGTAAAAGCCTTAGAAGGGAAAAAAATATGTTCAAGTGCTTTCCTCGACGTATTGCAAGCCTTCGACAAGGTATGGCACGAAGGCTTGAATATAAGCTACGGCAAAACTTGCCGGAAGACATGTTTAGAATGTTGAAAAACTATCTTGAAAACAGACTCTTTCGTATTAGGTGTAGTACTGAATACTCAAGTTTCAAGCAAATTCGAGCTGGAGTACCCCAGGGAAGTGTCCTCGGTCCGACACTGTTCCTGCTTTACACAAGAGACATACCTCTAGATGACGAGACAGTCGTGGCCACGTTTGCGGACGATACGGCCATCCTGGCAACAGGTGAATCAGTCGAGTCATCAACGAGAAACCTCCAACGAGCATTGGACAGATTTTGTGTTTGGACGAAGACTTGGCGAATCGCTCTTAACAAGAACAAGTCTACGCATGTGAATTTTACTTACAGAAGGGTTAACAATTTACCTCTGTTCATAAATTCTGTACAAATACTTATGCTAATGAAGCGAAATATCTAAGGATGACATTGGATGCTAAACTAAGGTGGAAATCACACGTAAAGAAGAAGCGTGACGAGCTCGAGATTAGGCTCAGGGAAATGTATTGGCTTATCGGAAGATTTTCGAAACTAAGAATATATAACAAACTGCTCTTGTATAGGCAGGTGTTAAAGCCGTCCTCGACATACGGTATACAACTTTGGGGTTGTGCCAAGCCGAGCAACTTGTCCATGTTGCAGACTTTCCAAAACAAGACACTAAGAGCAATTGGCTCCATGGTATATTAGGAATAGGGATATTCACAGAGATTTAGGAATAGCTACTGTGAGCGAAGAAGTAACAAACTTTGCTCGAAAGCTAAATGCTCGCCTTCATGTTTATTGCAACAATGAAACGATCCGTACTCTCAACGAGACTCTTCCCGATGTAAACAACGATCGACGACTACAAAGAACAAGACCCTTCGATCTAGCGACGTAGGATGAAGCCGCACGAACGAACGGTTTTATTAGGTGCATTCACTGGATAGCAACCTACCCAATGCGATAAACACTACGGAAGCGTAAACTACTTGTTAAGTTAACTTAGTTGTAGTCAAGAAGAATTATGAGAGAGCGAAAATTTACTACATTAAAATCGGGCATAACCAATATCGGCTACTTCGGTATTATATACCTGCTACAGTGGGTGTATTGGTATTTTTGAAAGATTTTGGAGTCTAAGCCACCCTAGTATTCAAAAAAAAAAGAAAAAAAACGCTACGAAATGAAGAAAAAGTTTACAAAATGAGGTCAAAGCAATTTGAAACTTAACGTGATGACGGTACCTTTGCAGTATTTGTCGCTATGTACACAATGAAACTGGGTGTACACCACGCTGTTTTCCAAATACTTACTCTCTTGCGGGAAACCGTAGGAAGAGTTGTCACTTAGTGTTAGCTTCATTATAATATAAAGGTTCCTGACGATATGTTTGCCTGGCAGCCTTTCAAATGATAATAGGACTAGCAATTAACTGCAAATGACTTTCTGTGTTACTTGTGTTTATACATTTTAAACCACAATTAAAAAATGTGGCCGACCTATGCAGCGTAAAATGTCGGACCATTATTTAAATATTTGTAGAATTGAAAAATTTTGCTTTTTAATACAAAAATTTCTTGTTTTCGTGTGTTAATGGATGGTTGGGAAAAAAGACAACCGCGAACTCATTGACATGTACCATATTGTGCTTGTGCCCATGATATAAGTGGCTAACAACAAAAGACTCAAAAGACCTTAATTCGCTTTAAATATATTAATCTCATTGCACGAAAATAGTATGCTTGTAAAAAGCGTTTTGATCGATTTCGTCAAGTTTTTAATAGGTTTTCTTCTTTTTCCTAAGGCTTCTTTGTATGATGATGAAATGTTCGATATGAAAATTTGACAGCTGGCGCTAAACACAAAAATGCCTTAAGTTAACTTTAGTGCGATTTTCGTGTCTTTATATGCATTTGGTCGTAAATCGTAGACACTAAATCTATCACATATCCTCTAGTATGGTTAGCCCTTAAATTCGAATACATTATAATCATGAACGCCTTTGTGAGGATTTGGCACTTCGGCCTATATACGTATTGGTGGGGCCCCTGAGCCAACTTTTCATTCAGCCACGAAAATGATTTCCTCTGGAAGGATCTCGAGCAAGTTTGCCCGTGACCTAATTTTCATACTAAGGATGTTCTTCCTGAAACGAAGGAGTGACTTAAATTTCATGAGTATGTGATTAGACAATTTAGAACTGTCTAGACAAAGTCTCCTAGAGTCCGGTGAGAGACTTATGCGTTGAAGAAGTTTTTCAGGAGTATGGCCACTGAATATTCCTACAAGATTCTCAGCCTTACTTTTGTCGGGGTTGATAAATTTTAGGGGTGTAAGACTTAAAATTTGAGAGCAGTAGTCCTATCTTTGTGGTTTAAGCCAGACTTCAATCGGACTTAATTCAAGCCAGATTCTAAGCATAAACTTAAAGAAGTCTTGCTGATCCTGCAGACAGACTCCTACGAGTGGCAAGGCCACTGAACTTTGGTGAGCTTGCGGGAGTGACGACTATGCGATCCTACTTCGTTTCCGGGATTCAACCCCGATCAACCCCTTCCACCCATCCCATCCAAATTTATAAATGAATGGAGAACCTATAATTCAAGCCATTGCCAAAACCACCCGCAGTCTCTATGACTTCGGTCAGGGCATAGCGTATGGATGTCCCAAAATTAAATATGAAAAAAAAGAATAAGCAATTTCTGTGGATCTTTGTTCGAGTCTGTCGGCAAACTGAGCATGAGTGAGGCTGCTACTCCATGCACAATTGCTGACGGCATGACTCGGGATACCTTTATGGTTGAACGGGCTCCAAAAGAGCCGGGCTCTGCGTTGCATCTAAATTAGAGATAGCGGAAGAAGTAAAGGATGCAGCTGAGCGATTGACAGTGCAAGGAAGCTTTACTGGCTGAAGGTACAAGCACTCTGGAGGACACTCAGGCCGACACGGCGCTGGCCATGAAATGGGACAGGTCGGTGGAAGTCTCAGCAATTGAAACAAGCTCTAACCAAATTAAAATAAGGTGTCTGCATGATAATACAATGGTACAGCATTTGCATCTTAGTAGCCACCAGATAGTAGCAACCCTCGAAAAAAAATTCCTCTATGATAGGTTTTAAATTTCAGATGAAATCATTAAGATGGGGAAAATCAAGAACATAAAAAAACATGCCTAAATAAGGAACTTTTTGCTGATTTCAACATTAAACACGAACAATCAAAATATCGAATCTAATGTAGGCACTAAAACTTATAATGTATTTCTTGATGCCCAATACCCATTGCCAAAAATTTTAAATTTTTTCTGCAGTCTTGCGAATTGAGACACCACCTTAATACAGCTGACACAATAATGCACAATTATATTATATCTCAAATAATAAAAGTCAACAACTGCAGTAATAAAAATAAAACACCAAATAAACAGAGGCACACACTCTATCAGGGAGAAATGACTAACTTCCAAGCTAACCAAAAAAACCCCTTAGAAAACTGAAAACATTGTGTTTCCTTCTTTTTTTTTTCTTTTTTGAAAATAATGTCATCTCTTTATGGCGAAAAAACAACATAACCCCCTGAAAGCCAAAAGAAATTGGGAAGCGACAGAGTAAGATGGCAGCCAAATGGACTCCATCCGGGTGCGTTCATAAAAATTATCAGCCAAACAAGCATAGAAAAATGTGAATAGAAAACAAGGCGAAAAGAAGTACAAAACATGGGGTAAACATCCTTTTTGGTTATTTTGGTGTGGTTATCCGAAAATGGAGCCAACTCTATCAAGAAGGAACTTTATCAGTTTCGCTCTCCGGATGTGTTTAGTAACATGAGTTGATATAACTAGGGGTTGGACAATTTTGGATAATTTTGTCAAATCGAGCTGCTGTTGTTTCAGCAAGTGAGCGAAAAAAAAATAATGAATAATAAATAAAAAAGGCTCTGATGTATCATAAGTTGCTAAAGACCTCAGTACCTACATTTGGATAAATGCAATGGATCCGTTGTTCAAAATAAAGTTTTAATATGAACTGAAAGGAAACATGACTAAAAATGTCAAAAAATGGGCTTATTCGCATACTTAGTTTCCAGGACTACGATGGCTTCGTCCATCGAACGAAGGCGGAAATCAAGGGGAACAAACCGCATCAGGTAACATAACATAACACAAAGAGCAAAGATAACATAAACATGTTAAGCCTACATAATTAACATTAAGCATAATCTCCAAATAGAAGTGTAAATATTTTAAGAATTCCATTGCAATTTGTTAAGGAAGGCTTAATGCCCGATTTAGGCCATGTGCTCTAAACTTTTAGTATCCGTGATTGCTAAGTCTTAAAAAAAGGATTTGCCGTTTTTGGCACTCAAACTCGTGGCTGGTTTTCAGCTCTCAGCAGATATGAATTCGTTTTTGGAAAATTACAATCGTGCAAAAAAGAGACTGCCATTATTGATTCGCTTGAAAGGTGAAATTTGAAGATCTCGCCAACCAAATTTAAAGTCATAAACTTTCAAATGAGCTTTCGCTATTGCGCGAAACTCAAGTCTCGTAAATAAACTAAACCTATAAAATGTTTATTCGGTTTATGTGTGTATTGAAATCGTCTGGTAACTTTTTCAAATCACATCGTTTAAAAATAAATACAATAAAAGGAACTTTTCTTTGATGTTGAATGATAAAGACAGACCGTCAAGTATTAAAACAAATTTAATCAATTTTCGGCGCCACCCAGTTTCACATAAGAGCGACATCAAAGTTTATAGCCCCTTAGAAAATATGTGGCTATCTTATACAATCGCATACACATTAAACTCTTCTTTTTTTCCAAAGCCTCTTAAAAGTCAAACAATTACGATTCATGGCACGGGCGTAGCCTTCCTCTGGATCATTTAATAATCGGTTTTACGTCAAAGCAGACAGATCAATAAAATCAATTCAATGTATCAAATTTAACTACCCGTAGCTCTTCCTCGCACCCTTATTTTAGTCACCGTTTCATAAGGGGTGTGCTGTACACTACATGCACATTATCGGTGCTTAATTACCCGCTTGATATTTTTGCAATTATTTTTATCTCATGTTTAAAATTTTCTTTGTACTCTCATCATGAGAGCAACACGATAGAAAAAAAAAAATAGGTTAACCCTCTGTACAGAGACGACGACCCAGCTGAGCTCTGTGAGCCAATTCATTCACCATTTAGTTGGCATATAATTACAAACAAGGAAGAGACGAACGGAAGATTCTCTCAAACAAAAGGATAAATTTATTCGATAGCGTTGCCGATGCTGATAACTAGGGTGAGCGCACGTGTACCACCGCATGTTGCAACGAATGTCAATACGCTTGTCCGACTATGCAGAGCTTCCTTCCATTCACTCACAGGACTTTGCTAATTAATAGTCGCAAGCTGATTCATTTAGCCTTTTGCTTGGCCATTTTAAATGAAAATAGTGTCCTGAATGTATACGCCCATCAGTAGTGGGTGGAATGTTAAACATTAAAATTAGCTTCAAATTGCTTCCATTTGCAGCTACAGCGACCTACAATTTATTTTGTTTCGTCCTTTTTTCCGCTTGAATGTTTGATTCTTTTTTTGCACACTCTGCTAAAGGGAGGGAAATGAAATAGTGTTCATGTGCTCAAAGAGACAATTATTTGATGCCATCCTTGTGCAGAAGTGCAAAACAATTGGCTTTTGTTGTAGATTTGTCATATACAACAGTTTTTAAAGAGCCAAACTAACTTTTGTGACAGAGAGAATTACGTGTTCCAGAACGTTCATGGTGTGCAGTAGTACTAAACAAAATGTATATATGGGGACATGCAAGTTGCAGCCCTTTGATTTTTCACTTAAAAAATCTAAGCTTGTCCCTAGGCAAGTCATCTATGCAAATGCTCCTATCATCTGAGGGCTCAAATGTATTGAAATATATAAACATACTTCCTCCAATTAAAAAAAAATTAATAGCTGACCAAAATTGTAGCATCCAGAACTCCTTAAGTGCAATGGATCTGCTTTAAATTTAAATCAAGTGAATGGTCGCTTAATTCTGAATAGCAAAATGTGTTTACCTTTAATATTTTTTTGATGAGTACAGTTGGTGAGCTACACTTGGTTTTCTGCATATGGATTGGTCAATTTCCAAATTTACCACAACACTCCATGGGAGAACTAGCACATCCTATGGGTGCTTCATAAGGTCCTTTATAGTCTCGTTGGTCATTTTTCAGTAGAATTAATGCACTGCGGGTTGAAAAGATTTTCTTTAACCTTAAGCATTCTTCAGAGGATGTCATTACAGATGCAGATGTTCGCCGTTTACCGGTTTTGCCAATGCCTTTTGTTCTGTTAAGTTAGTCACCGATAAAAAGTAATTAACAACAAGTGCTCCATTTGACCGACCCTTAGATTATCGAAAATAGCATTACGAGGGTGATAAGACCTTGTATTTATATAGGAATTTTTAAGAGTTTTCGTATTGGTATGCAAACATCTCTTCCAACTATCTCTTTTTACGAGCATCGAATTTGTTCCCATCCCACGTTCTTGTACCTTAAGAAATAGGGAAATGCTGTGCACTGTGCTGTACTTATGTTTCCTTGAACTCAAATTCACTATTCCCAGAATTTTATTGCTAAATAACAAAAAAAAACAACCCCAACCAAATTCACAGTTCAGCCCACAATTGAATTCCATAAAATATCAACCTCCCCAACTCTAAGTGCTCTATTAGATCCTTCTATGGCCACAAGTCGTAAAGATCACGAAATTATTTACCACCCAACACCCACCCACGCTGGAGTAGGTACGCTGCCTTTCGTGGACATCATTAAACATTTATTTGGTAGTTTAGCTTTTGATGGGCCCCGCTCTAAAGAATTGACACTAAACTGACGGCATGGCGCGCTTCTTCGTTTCGATTCGATAAATTAAGTTTCAACGACTTTATGTCATTCGGTCGAGAAACCACACATCTCTCGGCTCACTTAGTTGGCGAGTTTATTGCAACCTCAAGACTCACTTCAGTTGCTGCTTTGCATCTTTCGCTGGCTGTACTCTGCATCTTTGGTTCTTTATGTTCCATATCTGAGTTATTAAAATAAAAGGAGACGCACAGGAAACTGCATCGATTTCTAATTTCAGATACAATATCAAGAATCACGGGCACATGATGGCGAAGTTGCAACTGGGACTGGGAATAATCGAAACTGGGAAGGGAAACTCTGATATGTTATACAGAGCTATAAATACATCTATAGGATTGTGGATATATTTTTTGCTTTGTTCAGCTCTTTAAATAGCCTGGCAGCAAGTGTTGAGATAAATTACAATTTTATGGGAATTCGGTCGATAAAAATGCTCTGAATGTGGTAAATGCTGGGGAAAGCGAAACAGGAAGAGGTGAGGTTAGATATAACGTGGAGAGAAAAGGTAAGGTACACACCCTAGAAATATGTTTCACCCCAAAACAAGGGAATCCTCGTGATGATGATCTTAAGTGCATTTCAATGCACAGTGGTGACCAAAAGGGGAAAATATTTCCTTATTTCTATTTTCCTCTTGAAGAAAGTTTTCGGAGGAACAATTAAAATCGAATGAGTTCCATAAAAATCACAGCATTTAAGCTTGAATATAGAAAGTCTTATTTGGAGTACCTGCCTAAGTAAGTGAATCCAGGACCGTGTATTTATCAAATACTACAAAGAATTTTACAGTCTGTATATTAACAAACAAGTCACAAGTCTGGTGTAGGCATTATATCTGATATCGTTTAGACATCAGATGTAAGCGAACTGCTTACTCTTAAAAGCAGAAAACTACCAAACACAGTAAAAAAGGAATTTCAATAGTGTGAACAGTATTCAAGTCTTTGAACTTAGAAATACTATGTGACTAACCATCCAAGATCGTGTGATATACTTTTAGACTTCTCGAAGATGCTGCAAAACACTGTATCCATCTATATGCGCTTGTGCTAATGTAAAGAATTATTGCTTAGCAAATATATTTGCGACTTTAAGTTTATCATTTTTTTAATGACAATTTCGGACAATTTTTCAAACGCATCTCGATAACTCATTATGTTCCGCTTGTAAAGGGACTGCCAAATACATTTTTTTTCAAAAAAGCTATAAAAAAAAAATCCAGAATATTTTCTCAAATTAATTTTTTTATTTTAAAGTACAATCCTTCCGGTTAATAATGGAAAATAATTTCATTCAAATGGCTGCCTCGGCTAGCCATGCAGTAGCCTACACGATCGGTCCAATTTTTAAGCACATTATCGATTGTGTGCAGCTGTATTTCACCAATGGCTTTACGAATATTGTCCTTTAAAGCGTCAATTGTCTCTGGCTTGTCAGCGTAACAATTACCTTTTACGGCACCCCACAAATAATAGTCCAACGGTGTTAAAGCGCAGCTCCGAGGTGGCCCAAGGACATCAGCTCTGCGGCTGATAATGCGATCTTCAAAAACAGGGCGCAAAACATCGACTGTAGCTTTAGCTGTGTGGCACGTAGCGACGACCTGTTGAAACCAAATGTTGCCTATATCCTCCTCTTCAATTTTTGTGAACAAAAATTTGTTCAACATGCACCGATAACGATCGCCATTGACTGTAACGGCCACTCCTTGCTCATTTTAGAAAAAAAAATGGCCCAATTATGCCTCTGGACCAAAATTCGCACCAAACAGTGACTCGTTTTGGTTGTATCGGTTTTTCAATGTATGCATGCGGGTTTTCTGTGCCCAAATGCGACATTTTTGCTTGTTTACATACCCGCCAAGATGACCTTCATCTGAAAAGATGATTTTTTTTTTGCAAAATCGGCATCTTCTCTAAGTCGACCGCAGGCCCACTTAGCGAAACGAAAACGCACATTTCCCAGTGTTGTTCAAGCGTAGACACAACCATATTCGTTCAGCGGAAGGATAAAACTAATTATCTGTCAAATCAGACATGAGCTAAGTGTGACCATTCACGAAATAAGCACTAGTTTGAAAAAAAAACTTGCGACAAAACTTAGATGGCGAACCCTTTATCTATAATATTTTGAGTGCAATTAAGAATGTATATGCATAAGATCTGTTTATAACGGCTGCCATTGCAGTGTAGTAAACAAAAGGAGAGAACTTTGACTGTTTCCCCGATTTGCCAGGGTTTAAAATTCTTCGAAATATTCTTTCATTGATTTTAATGTTAATTACTTACTGTAATAGTTCTTTCTTTTAATGTACGGCGAATCTCAAGTTGAGACACTCCAATTTTTTTCGAAGCACAACATGACAGACAAATGCATTTGTTTGATTTTTTTTTTTCTTTAAAATGAAACAAAAAATTTCGTTTTGAAATTTTTTTCATATTTTGCTTGCTTCTCAAGTGGTTTCAGCTTGTGTACAATTTAGGTTATAACATAGGAACAACTCAGAAGCTTTAGGCACTTTTCAGCAAAACAATTTTAGTAAATCAACTTAAATGATTTGAAGCGTATCTCGAAAACCATACAATACATATTTCAGCTGCACTATATTTTTATTTCGAACCTCACGCGGTTTTTTAAAATCCATAAAATGACTTCAGAATCTTTTTTAGAATGCTGTTATATATTTATACCCCATCCCATAGGATAGGAGGTATATTAAGTTTGATTCATACTTTGTAATATAGAGAAATAATCACCGTAGACTCCCAAGACCTTAAGGGCATATGATCGAGACCGAATTGTTAGTCGAATGAGCCATGTCCGTCCGTGTGTCGGTAGTTTTTAGGCCTTAAATTTTGAGCTAGGAATTTGAAACTTAATATTTGTTCTTAGAATTCTCTTCATACGTTTACTTTCAAATAATTTTTAATTTTTTTTTTTAATTTTCGGGCTAAATCTCAGAATGGCTAAATATAAATATTCAAAAGTTTTATATAGTTTTCCCGAAAATTACAAACATTTCTTGATGCGTTTGATTTTTTTCAAATTATTTGGCCTAACAGCATCGGAGGTAGTGTGGGCCAAAATTTTTTTCACGATGTTTTTTTTTGAAAATACTTCAAAGCCACAGTTTAAAAATGTTTAAGCCAAAATTTAATTTAAGCCTTTGCTAATGTTGGCTTTGCTTTGGTGGCTATGTTGGCCAAAACTCGACTTTTTGAATTTGAAAAGTTACGACCTTAAACACGTTGCAAATGGGGACATTTTCAATTCCTTATTTCTCAAAAAATTTTTATATTTTTTATAAAAATTCGATTTTTTTTATTAAAATTCAATATTTGTTTTGTGTAGGTTTCAATTTTCTTTTTTCTGTAAAACTATTCAAGATAAGTCTTAATTTTTGCTTCTTTTACCATCAAAATTCAAACTGTAATTAAACCGTCATGACACAATTAAACACAATTAAAAGTAATACTATTTTTTATAAAATTTAAATCCTAAATTAAGTTCCTGTTGTAAGTATTAGCAGAGATATTTGTGTTAGTATGGGTCCAAGTACCTCAAAGTAGGCGTTTTCTAAAATTCCCAATAAATGATATCAAAATTAGAGAAAGGCCCATACTGTGGAACGATTTTTTTCTTCAATCAAACCCAAAAATCATATCCCAAAGTATTGACATCGAATTAGGAAACACCCTGTATAAAACGCTCTAGGAGTGCGATACTGATACTGCTCTTGTGATACTCCAATTTAATTTGCCTTTTTCGATAAGAGGCCTCTTGTTTGAAAACAGAAATAATTTACTTTATGTTTGAAGAGTCATATTAAACCGTTCACCTAAAAAAAAAAATAGACACGCTTACACTTAGGTAAACTTGTAAATAAAACATATGTTTTAAAGGAAAAAAATTCTAAAGTGCATGTTAGCACATGTCGAGATACTGACTGTGCACCAGAAGAGTTTAACAATCACTCCGTGAGTACCATTTGTCATAAGAGTGTTCACGGAGTCAACAAAAATTGAAGGTAAGCTTGTATAATTGCGATTTTAATTTGTATCAAAAAATGCAAATTGCCTTTGGGACCCTCAAAAAACGATTAATCAATAAACAACAAAAATATATTTTGCCTGGTAAATCTTAAATTTTTAAGAGTAAATAAGGCACACTGTAAGATTAGGTTGCGAACTAACTTTACTACTTACTTACAGAAGCAAATATAATTGGCTCTCTTATTGAAGCCTTAAGCAATATCTAGCTTTTGCAGCAATCAAGCCATTCTTACATCAAATAAACCTTTATAAATAAACCTTATAAATAAACCTTAAGACTTTGAGCTTCTTATCGACCCCTTAGTTTCAAAGATGAACCAGAACCCATCTCGACCCCATCCACATATCCCCTCTGGGTAATAATCACTGATAATATTCAAAATAAATTTTAACTGCTGTGAAAAAAGCAACTTGTGCCGGCAAAGAGAGCAACCAAGGTAGAAGAACAGGCGCGGTGGCCGTAGCGGACGGACATTGAAACGTGTCGTGTTTTACCTGCCAAGCTGTGTGTGCATGAAAGATATACACACTTCGATATCAATTTAAGGTGATTTTTAATTAAATGCCACAGATAAGGTTGCCCGTAAAGATACAGCAGGCAGGAGTGCGTCAGGAAGGCATGACTCCCCGTCTCCGTACCTGGGCTTGGGTATATTATACAGGAAATGAGAATAAAGAGGCGCTTTTGGCAGACACCTCTTCCGTCTGATTATGGGAACATCTTGCTTGCTCCATCGATGTGGGTGCTGCTGTAAAAGTAAACGTAAGATTTACCTACCCCATGTACGCGAAGGCTCTTTGCCTTCGATTTATGTTTCATCGTTACGTTTTGAAAACTCATTTAAGTGCGCCAAGGAACGCACACTGCCAGCAAGTCCGGGTGCGTGGGTTGAATTGGAAAATGAATTACCTACAATTGGGCAATTGATACGTTCGAGATAGGCTGGTAGATAGTGTGCACGGAATGTCGGATCGCTACTACTTTAGCTACTTTGTGTGCAGCATAATGGTGGCGACGGTGCGGTGGTTCCTGTGGCGGCAGTGATGGTGGTATAACACCACATATTCCTATCCCCTCTAGGGGATGACACGGATATTTTCTAAAGTAATGGATGGGCGCGCGAGTGTTTGTTTGTTTAGTTGATGATGCTGATTATGATTAGAAGAGTAAATATCTACAAAGAAGCTGAGATGGAGTGAGTGCTGGGTAACGTTGAGTGTGGAGTGAGTATTGAGGGTGTGTTCATATAGATAATAATTTATACCATAACCACCTAGATACTATACGTTAGGCGATTGAGGTGGGGTTCTAAAAATATGTCGCAAACTGCTGCTATGACACTCCATTACCCGCCGCCGGGCTTTCGCAATGAAAACTTTATTATTGAACATTAAAGATATTATTTTAGCTGTACCTACTATCAATTGGGGATAAAAGGCAAAGATTGACATTATATTTTTGCGCCAGTGCAAAGCTTTCTGTCGTAAAAATATCGATTTTCTTTTAATGCACTCCTTTAAAAGGTTTTATTTTAATCAGTTTACCAAATCCAAGCGGAAATCATCAGATGAGCGACAGGGAGGTCAGTGAGGACTACTGGCGAAAAAAAAAGTGTAAGGTTGTTCCACTTCTTTGATGTTCTGCTTAAGAAATAATTCCAATACCGCCCGTTACGTCCAAAGTAGGGCTAAAGGCTTTTTCACAAGCAACCGACAAACAATGAAGGGCAGGAGGCAAAGCTTTAGTGATGTCGTTGTAAGGAGTTAAATTACTGCTTTATGTTTCGTTTGTCTAATAAAGGTGTTGTCTAATAAGGTGTGTCTGCCCAGATATGAGTATTAAAGTTAAGTTTGGGAGCCAGCTGGATGAAGGACTGAACTGAGCACATCTCCACCCCACTGATATTGGAGCGTCGGGGTTTAAAATACAATTACGTCTGAATCAATAGCCAAAATTTTATCAGTTTCTTACAAGCGACAACGTTTAACTCTCAGATAAAAACTTTCGAGAGAATGCGTTTAAAAAGCTTAGTAAAAACTAGAAATAATAGATGTACATGCATCGGTCTCGCTCAAAAGAACCTATGTACCTTTTAAGTTATTCTGATGTTAGCTCAGGAAAACCTTAATGAGCCTGTTTACAAAAGGGCACCAAGGAGACACCGATATCTGGACTGAAATGGCTGAGCTTTGACCTACCAAGTATTACCCTTAATTCGCAGATTTAACCATGGATTTGACTGTCTTTCAAGTAGTATTATTGCAGACTATCTTCCCATTATTCGCGAAGTTGTTTTTTTTGGGATAACCAAGTCTTTTGCCCTTAACTTTTCGCGATACCTTCCAAGTAAATGCAAAAGCCTTCTTTAGTATTTTCCTGAGAAATGGCTCATTCCAAGTCACATTGTTCACTCAGTTCAAAGTTTAAAGACTCTCATTTTAAAAGAAACTCGATCCACAAGCTTTAATTTGCATTTACCAATAAGAACGTTGGCCAAACTTTTGACCCTTTTATTTTTTCCAATTGAAAGAAAATTAAATTTCCGCTCAACGGAAACGTGGAAGCCAATCCGAAAACGTAAGAGCCCAAAGCTGTTTACACCCAGTATCCAACTTGTGTGACACAAACATACTGCGACCATAAAATTGTATCTCCGGGCGTTAGTGGATACCTTACAGCAGAATTCTGTTTGCCTCTGCCAATTAATGATCTCGGAACTGGCGCTTAATTCGTTTAATTAAATTTCGCATTTTGTTCGGAAAGGATAATAAAATTGTCATCCGCACTCTTTCTTTGACATTCTTGCCCTTACCCTTGCGTTGATCTGTTTTCTGTTCGAACTTGTGGTCCGCAGCATGGTTTGACTCTTTTTTATTTGCGTTAATATAATAGTTTGTAATTGAGTTTAGTGAAGAAGGGAGCGCATCCCGTGCGTTATTGGGCCGCCCTTGCTTAAATCTACTCGTTAGAATGCCGCCTTAATGTGAACCCTATTATCCTCCTAGGGAATGTGGAACAACTTTCTCGTTTCTTATGGTGAAATCGAATTTCTAAATCCAAATTCAATTTAGTGATAACGGGAGAGGAAAATTAATGATTTTACTCGCTTTTGGGGTGTGGGGTATAAAATGTCAATTGACTCAAATCCTTATTAATGATGGTTTCCTTTTTACATTTTTTTCCTTGCAATTTTCTTTTCAGGCGAACTTTTCCTCTTTTGGAGTATTTCGCAATCACCAGTTCTGCTAGCACTTGTGGCAGGACAATCAGCTGCGATTATGGAGAATGTGTCGGATGATGTTATAGTGGGGCGATGCATCGCTGTGCTCAAGGGGATTTTCGGTAATGGGTCTGTGCCACAACCCAAAGAGACTGTGGTTACTAGGTAAGTAGATGATTTATATTGCATCACCATATTTGGTTGCGTCTCCATGCCTTGTAGGTTGGTTCAATTTGCAGTTTGTCAGGATTCATTGTTTCGATAATGCTTAATCGATACTGCTGCAAGGAAAGTGATAGTGATTTTCAATGAGGATCATAAAGCTTGTTAAGCGTTGTATTCTTTCTTCATTCAGCCTATTTTGTTAAAAAAATTTAAATAGATATGTTAATTAAAGTTTGTCTAAAATTTTATTATCCTGAGTCATTACTATATCGACAAATTTGTGCAGTTTTAGTTACTGTACCAACCTAATCGATCAAGTCATAATGTCGGCTTCTATCCAAATGCAACAAATGCCGCATCCCATCAAAAGTCAGCATACTTTTTCATCAAATCTAAATTTTACATGGACATTATGATAATAAACATCCTACCAAAGAGATCCGCTTCATCCAGACCAGAGGTTCCCAAAAATTTTTTTCGTAGACCCCTGCAACATATTCACCATTAGCCTTAAAATGAGTAGCAAATGTCGTGTGGAAAGAATTTGGGGATAGAAAAGATCGAAGAAGAAAGTAAATCTTGATCCAACACAAACGCTGATGAGCCAAACATGAAACTTCTGCACAGAAACACCAAAGCTTACCGCCTTTACGGAGAAAAGCAATATTATAGCCAGCAACATTTCAAAAAAGATCAGGCATGCATCTAATTGTTGTCCGTTCTATTTTAGTATTGGAAGAGAAAAAGGTGTTTTGTATTCGTCCGACCCTAACATGAGTTATAGACGCCGACCAGGAACGACAAATGAGACGCCGCTCATTTTGAGACGGACGCTTCTGGATTTTTCGCATGTTGCTGGTTTTGGTCCGCCCCGTATATTTTCCATACCGGTACCCACCATATCTGGTGAGCATTCCCCTATATGCCACCTGAATTGAGGACCAGTGACCCCAGAAGGGAAAGAGACTGCTGGAAACTGAGATTGATTTTTTTAACAGATCTGTTTAATACGCGATGTCTGCTTTCAAAAAATCTGGATCCACAGAAACTCTGAAACTGATTCAAAAAGTGAGAAAGGTCTCTATACATTCTGGTTCGTATTTAATCACAAATTGAAGCGTTTGGTGTCATTTGTCACATAGTGAATTTGCTGCTAGTTAAATGCTTTTAAGATTGCTTATAAGCCAACGATGTCGCCCGAACTTGGGAGGAGCTCCATTGGCTTCCACTGAAATAATATTTAAAACAAATTTTTCCTAAAAGAGAATCTACTCAGGACATTCAATATTGATTCGCCCTTTGTGTCTGTCACCAAACTTTTTGTGAATAGCAGCTCTAGATAGATTTATTCGTGCATTGCTATTTGATTCGTAGGCCAACCCAACTGAAAAAATGTTTTTTTTTACTATCGAGAACGGATAAAATTTCATGGATCTCCGTGTACAACCTGTGAACCCCTATTTATTTTTCGTACCAACGCAACGTAGACCCCCGGAGTCTTCCGTGGACCCCTGCGGGTCCACCTGGACAACTCTGGGAATCACTGATCTAGACAAAGGGTATAGAGGTCGCAAAGCCTATGGTATCATTTCGTAGCTCGTCCGTCCGTCCGTCCGCACCTGTAATGTCGGAGAGTGGTAGAAAGATGAAAGTTCGTACACTTTTCGTACAATTCGATTTTCATATGCCATAACTGAAAATTACGCTAAAACTGGATAAATTCAGTTTTTTAGCAGTTTATTGTTAGCTAAATAGGAAGCGAAAAATAATAAATAAAATAAAAAATTATCCTTTAACATTATTTCCGCTGCAAGGTCAGTTACGTGAGAGCTCAAAAGGTTTTTCTTAGAAAAAAAGTAGTTTTCGTTATTTTTAATTTTCTCAAAAAGTAAAAAACATTTGAGCATATGGGTTTTATTTTTAATAATAAACTAATTAGAGCATTGAACTATGAAAAAAACTTGGTTTTAATAACGAAAAAATTAAAAAAAATACTTCATTTCTTATTTTTAAGTTAAAAAAAAAAATCAAAAACTGTTCCCTAAAACAGCTTTACTGAAAAACAAGACAAAATATGGGATTTTTGGCTTTCAAAAAACGTTTTTTTTTATTTTTTTTTCTGTGGTAAGTCCTTTTTTTAAATTGCCGCTACCGGCTAATCGGGGGGAAAAGACCCCCATGTTTTTTTTTTGTCTCGACCCAAATTACACGCTCTATCTTTTAGTCCCAGTGGGAGGGTTTCAATCCACTCAGGCGAATCGTTGGATATCCCATCCCAATTGACCACTGTCAAGCTCCGAATTGTCATAAATCTTGGTTGTTAAATTTCAGTTTCTATTAACTTCAATTGTATTTAGAAAAACAAATTCTCCAGTTTTGGAATCTTTGCCCCTTTTTTAGGGAAGAAGGTTCTTAAAACAACAAATGGGTACACTTAAGAATCTTCTTCCATAAAAAGGGGCGTGGCATCAACACCTTTTCAATAACATCGTTTTTTTTTGTTCATATTTTTTATCAGAAGTGATATACACGTGTTGATTGCATTTTCATATTTAAAATTTGGTTTATATGTACTTAAAAAACGCCCTAAAAGTGGGCGTGGCAAAAATTTATTCATTTCATTTGATAGTTTGCACACATCTGAATATTTTATAGTGCATTTTTTTGGATTTAAAGAAAATATATCGAAAAAAACCGTTTATTAGAATGAAAATTAAATATGACCATGCCCACATGGGGGCGGTTTTCGCTTTTTTTTTAATGTAAATCACAATACACTTAAGCGAGGATAACGCATACCAAATTTTAGCTTCACCCTTGATTTTTGTGACACTGGATGCTAAACTAAGGTGGAAACCACACGTTAAGAAGAAGCGTGACGAGCTCTAAATTAGGCCCAGGGAAATGTATTGGCTTATCGGAAGATTTTCGAAATTAAGCACATATAACAAACTGCTTTGTGAAGCCGTCCTGGACATACGGTATAGAACTTTGGGGTTGTACCAAGCCGAGCAACATGTCTATGTTGCAGACTTTCCAAAACAAGACGCTAAGAGCAATTGTGAATGCTCCATGGTATATTAAGAATAGTGATATTCACAGAGATTTAGGAATAGCTACCGTGAGCGAAGAAGTAACAAACTTTGCTGGAAAGCTAAATGCTCGCCTTTATGTTCATTGCAACAATGAAATGATCTGTACTCTCAACGAGACTCTTAACGATGTAAACAACGAGCGACGACTACAAAGAACAATACCCTTCGATCTAGCGACGTAGGGTGAAGCCGCATGAATGAACGGCTTAGTAGGTGCATTCACTGGATAGCAACCTACCCAATGCGATAAACACTACGGAAGCGTAAACTACTTGTAAAGTTAACTTAGTTGTAGTCAAGAAGTATTATGAGAGAGCGAAAATTTACTACTATGAAGTGCGCTCTGGCAGTTTCATAGTGTCTCTCATAAATGGGTGGTTTTTTAGCACGTGGAAATCGGGCATAACCAATATCGGCTATTTCGGTATTATATACCTGCTATAGTGGGCGTATTGGTATCTTTGAAAGATTTTGGAGTTTTAGCCTCCGTCCACCCTAGTATTCAAAAAAAAAAACCCTTGATTTTTCATGCTAACCCAGAAACTACCGAAACACGGACGGACGGACATGGCTCATTCGACTAACAATTCGGTCTCGATCATAAAGCCCTTAAGGTCGTGGGGGTCAACGGTGATTATTTATCTATGTTACAAACTATGAACCAAAATTAATATACCTCCTAGCCTATGGAATGGGGTATAAAAATGTTTCAGTAATTTTAAAACTGAAAACCGGGGAAATAGTCAAAGATTTTCTTTTTCTTTTTGAGACTTTAATGACAGCATTTAAGAAACTCGTGCACTAATATTTCTTTTACTAACAATTTCCGTCTCTCATGGCCTTGGAAATCAAACGCATCTCGATAATACTTCTCTTAAATTTTTCAATATTTTAAGTAAATTTTTGAAATTGTCAGTATGAAATTATGTAAAAACGTACATATCTAGTTATACCTACAATTTTTTTTAAAGTAATCAATGCAGGAATTTAAAAATATATCTTCTGTAGCATATTCAATGATCATTCATATCCTTAGGTTTTTCAAAGTTTCTTAATAATAATCACTGAATTATCCTTTTTTAGATGGCGCGCTGATCCCTGGGCCCGCGGCTCTTACAGCTTCGTTTCGGTTGGTTCTTCCGGCTCCGATTATGATCTCCTCGCTGCACCAGTCATACCACCAAATGCTAATGGCACTAGCGCCGATGAAGACACTAAGGAGATGCCAAGATTATTTTTTGCGGGTAAGTTGTAGACGAGTCGACTAACCCGAGAAAGTGAAAAAAGTGGCCTGTTCAGGGGTGCAGGAAGGTAGATTGGACTGGGTTTAAAGATACAAAAAGATAGTAGAAGAGGTGGATATCATCATCATCATAGCCATCGTCATCAGCACCAACGTGTCGTTCAATCACTCAATCGCTTAGCACTTAACACTACTGACAGTTGAAAAATGGAATTGTTAGTGGCCATGAAGGGAGAATACCTTAGGATGCTAAATCAGCCCGCCCGCCCGATTCTGGTAAATAATTAATAATCACCCGCGAACGAGCGGATCTATCCGAGATGCAAAGTGATTTATTGTGCGGATTGAGGAGATAAGATGTTTCTTGCAGAAGGTGCATTTTAAGGCAATCGATTTTATGGCGTTCGGCAAATGAAGACGTGGCGTCTCAATTATACCAAAGAGGAATTTGTAGTGGGTGAATAGAGTCACTATATTTCTACCTGGAAATTCTAAGGATTTCTTACTTCATCTTACAACTTAATGAGAAAAGACAGACATGCAACATTTTAAATGATAAACCTTGAGAGATAGGTATTAATATTTTTACTAAGAACTGATTGGGTCAAAATTAAAACGATGAAAAAACGACACAAAACATCTTAGTGTGGGAACCTTAGTGTTTGGGAACTAATGTTATATCAAAATAATAGAAGGTTGTCGCTACAAGACCAGGTAACAAGTTTAAATTTGTTTGAATTTGTAAATGATGGTGGGATAGGTGACGTGAAATAACGCCGAACGAAATAACACCAAATCTCAAATTTGGTCTTATTTCGTTTTCAAAAACGAAATAACGCCAATTTGGTATTATTTCATAAGCCAAAGCGAAATAAAGCCAAAAGAAAAATAGAAAAAATACCAAATTTTTTATATACGCCCTTACAACGAAAAGTGAAGACAGTTAAAGAAAAAAACAGGCAGGGGGGTTGCAGGGGGGTTGCCCATACATGTTTTACTGTTTAAGTGGAAAACGAAATAAAGCCAAATTGGACTTATTTCATTTTCTAAAGCGAAATAAAGCCAAATAGGAAATTTGGCGTTATTGCCATTTTCAAAACGAATTAAGGCCAAATTTTTCATTTTTGGCTTTATTTCGTTCGGCGTTATTTCACGTCACCGGTGGGATAGTTGTATTTCATGCAAAACTGAAGGATTTTTTTTTTTTTCAAGTACAGTAATTTTGACCAAGGATTTTATTCAGGCCAAAAATCTTTCAAATATATTTAAGCTTGAATTTTTAAGCGAGATAAAATTACATTTCGTTTGGAGTCCAAAAAGAGACAGAGAAGTTTTATTGCAGTTTGCAAAGGTTTTGCGAGTTTAATTAATGAAAATAAAATCTCGAACAGCGGAATCTAGATTTTGAGCAACATTTTCTAAAATTTTCCAGTTGCAAAATTTTTCTTTATTGAATATAAGGAAAAAATCTTGATTTGGACAGAGACCTGAAAACTAATATCGCAAAAACCCAAGATTCGTACCTACGAAATACTGTACAAGAAAAAAACGTCGTCAGCATTTTGCCGAATTTTGTTGACGGTTTAGCTTGCTTTGAATTGTGTTTTATAGTGTTTAGTGAATTTGAGACGTTTTAATTTTCTTTTGCTGACGACAACTTTTTTTTATATGGTTTCGCATAATTTTTTTAAATATTTTTAATGAAATTTTTTAAGAGTTTTAAGAGTGTATAGGAAATGCAAAATGGGGATAACACCTTTAACTATTTACTCAATTTCAGATATAAAATTACTTAAACTAAAATTTGATTAATATATAGGTTGACTCTGTCACACGACTTTTTATTGCACATACTCCGCCGATATGTATGCAATGAACAAAGCAAATTTAACCGTTGAACGTACGATCTCATTGTGTTTTTGGTGGTTTTTCTACATGTTTTGGTTTGCGGGGAAAGGAAAAAGCAGTGAGCTTTTTGAGTAAGCTCTAAGTGGTGTTTTCCACTTTTTCACTTTTGCACCTACTTTTTTAACATAGTTAAGCCTTAATATAGATTTAGGAACAAGTTTACTGTAGGTCCAAGTAGAATTTCTTTGTTATTTTTACGCTAATATTTGTATGTGTTTGAGTGTCCTTATTGCGAATATGTTATTCAAAATTGTCGGTCACATTTAGATTAAAAGTTATAGCTATTCAAAGTTTCAATTTTCTATACAATGTAGCTCATCTTAGACTTAAAATTTCTGCCTTAGAATATGCAATGGAAATTTCACAAGTTTATCAGGAAAAAATATTGCTTTTGGATACAAGGCATAAGTTTACCGTAGGTTCAAGTGGAATGTATTGGATTTTTTTTATCTTATGATTATCTTGGATTTGGGTGTCCTGATCCCAAATATGCTATTAAAAATTGTCGGTCTCGATTTGTTTAGAAGTTATTGTGCCAAAGAAGTTTAAAAAGGGTGCAACTTTAACATGCCCGTAAATGGCCACAGGCGCCTGCCAGACAACTGACACCCACCCAGTTACGGAGCACCGAAGTCGCGTGAGCGGCTAAACCCTGCGAAAAAGGGAGTTGAAATCCTTTAAACCCGCGAAGCGAGCCACCCAAACACTGTTGTCTCCAAAAGCAAATTTATTTTACAGCGAATCTTGTCAGATTTCTATAGCATACTCTTAGACACAAATTAAAAGTCTAAGATGTGGTACTTTGTATTGAAAAGTTTAAACTTTGAATAGCTATAACTTTTAAACTAAATGAGACCGACAATTTTTAATAACATATTCGTATTCAGGACGCTGAAATACATGTATAAGCATAAAAATAACAACGAAATTCCACTTGGACCTATGGTAAACTTGTTCCGGATACAACAGTGTTTGGGTGGCCCGCTTCGCGGGTTTAAAGGATTTCAACTCTCTTTTTCGCAGGGTTTAACCGCTCACGCGACTTCGTCGCTCTGCTTAGGGTAGGGGCCAGTTGTCTGTCAGGCGCCTGCGGCCTTTTACGGGTATGTTAAAGTTTCACTCTTTTTGAACTTTTTTTGCCTATAACTTCTAAACTAATCGAGACCGACAATTTTAAATAGCATATTTGGAATCAGGACACCCAAATCCATACATTAAGATGAAAAAATCCAACAAATTCCACTTGGTCCTACGGTAAACTTGCCTAGATTTATGGAATACAGAAAAACGCCCGCTCCCGATTCTTCACTTTTTTACTCATGCACTTACTTTCTTATTGGTTCTCACAAATATGTAGAGCATACTTTACGACGCAATTTTTCCCCCCTTGGGCTGTTCGAATGTATTGCTCGTTGCCAGGCGCAAAGTTTATCAAAGGCAGTAACCATTGGCGCTCTTTTGATGTGTACAGTTTCAATGGGAGATATGCAATGTTCTTTGATAATTCTTATTTTAAGGACTTAAAATATTGTCATAAGTTTACCGTAGGTCCAAGTGAAATGTATTGAATTTGTTTAACTTAATTTATGGATTTGGGTGCCTTATTCCGAATATGCTATTATAAATTGTCGGTCTCGATAAGTTTAAATGTTATAAGCCAAAGAAGTTCAAAAAAAGTGCAACTTTAACCTACGCGTAAATGGCTATAGGCGCCTGCCTGACAACTTGCACCTACCCTCAGCGGAGCGCCAAAGTCGCTTGAGCGGCTAAGCCCTGCGAAAAAGGGAGTTGAAATCCTTTAAACCCGCGAAGCGGGCCACCCAAACACTGTTGTCTCCAAAAGCAAATTTATTTTACAGCGAATCTTGTCAGATTTCTATAGCATAGTCTTAGGCGGAAATCAAAAGTCTAAGATGAGGTACTTTGTATGGAAAAATTGAAACTTTGAATAGCTATAACTTTTAAACTAAATGAAACCGACAGTTTTTAATAACATATTCGTAATCAGGACACTGAAATACATATATAAGCATAAAAATAACGACCAAATTCCACTTGGACCTACGGTAAACTTGTTGCAAAATATTCACCAATTACAGTAGACGCTCAATATAGTGAAATAATTAAAACCAGGCATGTTCACTTTTTCGAGAGAGATGCTAAAACGGTTTTCTGAAGTTAGCTTTTATTAAAACTGTATAATTTTGAGCCAGTAAGATGCAAAGGCTTTTCTTTTTAATTCATTTTATCGTTTACCAGCAACATAACAAAAAAAAAAACATAAGCATAAATAGGCAGAACTAAGTCTCCATGCTAACAGACTAACGATAATTTCCGTTAGAACTTAAAGTTGTAAAAAAACATATTTCTTATCATAATAAAACAATGTAAAACAAAATAAAGCTTTTCAACTCAAAACAAAACTAAGATATTTCAACTTACATCAGTTTTTTCTAGTAACTTATAATGCTTACGAGACATTTTAAAAAACATTCAACTAAAATGAGCAAACGCGGCAATACACTTACACAGATGCAACACAAATAGAACGACAAAAGGCAGTTGGTAGACGCTTTGCCGTAGACACAAATGCCGTAGACAATATGCAGCTGCGATATTTGCATCGCAGATTGTTTTTGTTCGCTATTTAGAGCAGTCTGTATAAAATTTTGTTTGTTCACTATACTGGATAGTTGATCATACCAAAATTCACTACATCGAGCGTCTACTGTGTGTACATTTACTGTTTTAACTGTGTTATACTACATAATTTTTTATTTATTTTATTCAACAGGTGAACACACCATCCGAAACTACCCGGCCACTGTACATGGAGCATTTTTAAGTGGACTTCGTGAAGCTGGGCGTATTGCAGATTACTTTATGGGCTACCCGGAGGGTTCAACAGCTATGCCGGATCTCAAAACAGCAGAGTAAACATGATACGATATAATGCTTCTTCATTTTTTCATAATCATTTTATTATTTTTCTTCACTAATACTTATTTTTCGATCACAAAATAAAGACGTTTTTTCAACATTTAATCTGTTTTATATTGCATACTTTTCGGTAGCTCTAGTAAATCTCGTAAACTTTACGATCTCAAAGAAATAACCCGACAAAATAAATAGGCGAAACGGAAAATAAAAGCCGAGGAATTACCATTCGCCCTAGCAATTTGAAATTGAATTATTTTAAATCTTTTCTTAAGTCCAGCGCCAGCCGTTCAAAGGACTAATTTCCTGCGACATTTCGCTGTAAATAATGCAAGGGGCAGACTGAAGTGAGAAAGTACGCATCACTCTAAGGATAATAAGAGGGACCCTGATGGATGGGAAAATGGAAATCTCTGAATGATATTTTGTCATATTTTCCTCATTCAAATTCAATTTGGCACCGCAAAATTGTCCTCATAGAACAAAGCGAATTGAGTTATGTTCGCCAGAAAGAAAAGAAAGGGACTCCAATTGGGTATTAATGTCGACAAAGGATCCAAATCCGAATTGCTCTGATTGGGTCAGACGGGACAGTGTCTGAAGAGCAGAGCATAGGGTAATCATCATTTTTGCAAAAAACAGAAAAGAACGCGGGGCCACGTGAAAAACATAAATTTCATTCCAAGTCACTGAGGTTTCCTGTTTTTGCTCGTTTTTTTTCTCGTCGTTGTTTCAAGGATCCTCTCAGAACTTTATTTGAATAATTTATGGGCATCCGGGAATAAAAGATTTCTGTCTTTCTTTATTCTATTTTTTTTTTTTGTTGTGTCTCATTCTGTGTGTGTATTTCTTTTTAAGCAAAACACAGGGTGTTTCATTAAAATTTCATACAGAGAAAAGTGAATGTCTGTGTTGTTCTTTTTTGCTGCCGCGTGTTGTCTTTCTTGGGTTGCTCTCAAAAGAAAATGGCTGAAAACGTTGAAATCCTGTCATCGCATTTCAACGGGAATTATATTTTATGTCATATCCTTTTATTTCTTATTCGTTTTTCCTGTTTTCCTTCGAATCGGCTGCTGCCGTTTGTCTTTTTGTGGAGCGAGGAATTCATTTTGAAGGATACGTTGGGTGAATAATTTGTTGGTGTTGTACTGGTTCGTATTTTTTTTTTTTGCTGCCTGCATTTGAAAGGAGTTTTTCCTGAATCGAAGCTGGAGACTATTGCCAGAGTGAGAGATAATAGGGTTTGGTGGGTCTTAACTAACCACAAGACCGTATTTCACGCACAGATGAGCGTTTGTGGTTTGCTTACAGCCACAGATTGAGGAATGGTAATGGAATGAGCTG
This sequence comes from Neoascia interrupta, assembly GCA_947623515.1. NCBI lineage: Eukaryota > Metazoa > Arthropoda > Insecta > Diptera > Syrphidae > Neoascia > Neoascia interrupta. The sequence continues at coordinate 133,499,379 of OX392463.1, forward strand.
CGCGTTGACATTTTGACAGGTGACAGAATTGTTTATGTTGAGGTTAAAGATGACTTTTTATGACGTGTCTAACGGTGTCTTTTATCCCTTTTCCAATGGAATGGCAGAGTGCCTTTTCAAATTAGGGTTCATCTTGGTAAGATTTGATTGTTATGGATTTGATAAAGCTTGGATAAAAATTATTGAAGCAGACAGTAAGAAGGCAGTATGGTTACAAATTATATAAGAAGACAATACATGTGACAGAAATTGTTGTTGAATAATTTATTTAGGTCGCTTTTGCAACTAAGACAATACTTGATAATGTAACAAAAAAAAATCCAACGTACCTTGTAATTCGTTGCCCCCAAGTTCGTAGTCGTTTAGTCGTGTTCGATTTCGGTCTAGCCAAGTTTACTTGGTTGGAAGCCAGTCATACCCAAACGGGCTGTCCAATACCCGCCTCTCGTAGGGGATGGTCTAGCACACGCTCATTGTGCATGTTTGTAACATACATTAAGGCTGTAGGTTCGTATGCAAAAATAAAAAAGAAATAATTCACGCTCAAAGCCTAAGTGTATGGAAAAAAATGAGTGTTAAGCATGGTGCTCCCAATTCTAATTAAAATTAAGAGTAATCCGAAAGTAGATCGACTGGTAGAAGTCTTCACAAGTCTATTATGGTAAGACTAGGACAAAAAAAGTTATATAAGAGTGAAACTTAAGAGTACCCGTATATTTCTACAGGCACCTGCCAGACAATTAGCACCTTCCCTTAAGTGAGCGACGAAGTCGCGTGAGCGGCTAAGGCCTGCGAAAAGAGAGTTGAATGCCTTCCGCATAGCGAGCCACCCAAACACTGTTGTACAGTGTTGCTAGAATTCTAAATTTTATAATGCTAAATCGTATGGAAGCTCAAAAAACAGAATGTTAAATTTAACAACAAAAGGTTTTATAAATAAAAAATAAAATAAGGTTTTATAAAAATAACATAAAATCCAATTAAAAAATAAATGTGATATTTATAAGATACAAAAATATAATATTATTTTTTTTTTAAACTAAAACCAAAGAATACAAGTGAGTAACTGCAAGAGTTCGTCTTTACTCCTAAATACCCGACCTTTTTTACCGTGTTACACCAAACCTAAAAGTTTTTTTGGCCCGGTTTCATATAACATTTGTATTAGCCATGCCCCCAAAAGTGGGCCTGGGTTAAAAATTAAAATCAATTAATTGTTATTTCGTTAGAATCATAAGATAATACGGTAAGATCAAAATTTGTTTCAGAAAAAAAACAGTTTTTTTTCCTAAAAACGCCCCTAGAAGTGGGCTGAATTCAAAACTTTGTATGGAGCAAAGTTACTAAATAGTAGTAACTTTCATATTTGTCATAAATTTTTTTTGGATACGTGTACTTTTTGAGAAATTGGAAATTGGGTTTTTAAAGATCTAACATGTTAAAACTGGGTATGTTCGATATTTTTGGCGGCTCAATTTTTGCCTTCTTAAAGGTTTTGGGCCAGCTTTTACGATTTAAAACATTTTTTTTTTCGAAAAGGTGTTAGGAATGTGTTCAACGGTTGATCCTTTGAGCAATGCTAAAAAAATAAACATTAATGCTAAAAAAGCATTTAGCATTGCTTTCAGATTTCGGAATGCAATTCTTTTGTCGATAATGCCAGATCTAGCATTAATAATGCTAATATGGCACAACTGCTGTTGTATCAAAAGATATATTTTTCACAAAAATAGTAAGTAACATTTGTATTGCATATTATTAGGCAGATATGTAAAGGGTAATATGAGAAACTTTATTTGTCGAAAAATTTAATTTAGAATAGCCATAGCCTCATTGAGTGTATGAGACCGCCAATTTTCGTACATACGAATATGTATCTATCTACCGAATAACAAAAAATCTAACAAATTCCATTCCTACGATAAACGTGTTCCTATTTTTCTTTCATTCTTTTCTCGTCTATACAAAACGGATGGACAGTTCTTAGCAAAACGACATCAATGGACAGACTTTTGGCATAGTTAGATATATGGGAGCCCTTGCCTAAAATGAGGTGCAATAAACTCAACAATCTCTACAACACAATGGACGGCAAAACAGACTCACAGGGAACTGAAAGCGAAATAAAATGTTTCGAAATCTCTTTCAGGAAAACCCAATTTTCTTCCATTCTACTAATTAATTTATGCTTTCCTTTCATTGACACACGATAGCGCAATATGGACAAAACAAGGTTCTTAAAAAAAAAAAAACATTTTGTTTAACAAATACAGACGAGAATGAAACCATATTGCCATTGAGCAGAGAAGATCAATTTTGGCTTAAAAAAAAAAATCAATCAGAGCTAAGCTTTTGCACTCTTTTTCGTTTCGCGAAACCCAGGAGCCAGGTATACTCCTAGTAGCCACAGACAGCACACAGTGTCATTGCCAAGGGTAGGTATGCGACATATAACATTTTTGTAGAGATTTCCTGGAGCAGTACGGCTCAAATAGACCACGAGAAATTTTCGAAAGAGAAAACACGATATTAAGCACGACTGCAGGACACGACAATAAATTAAAAGCACACTCGAGTTGGTTGGTTGTCGCTTTTTGAAAAGCAAACACTGCCACATGGCGGTATACAGTTTCATGCTTATGCTACTGCCGGTAGCTGCGGCATTAAGCACATTGCGGGGGTCACAATTTTTAATTAACTTCCCAGGACGCAAAAAGTGGCTTCATACCGTAGCAGTGTGAATGGCAAGGGTAGGATAGACGTGGATAAGGTGGATTTTTTATCATTTAGTTTTTTTTTTTAGGCGTAACGCTTATAGCCCCAACTCCATGTTCACAGTCGAAAAATGCTCATTGCGGCACACTGCGTGTTTATCTTGCGGTCGACGATTATTTCCCTGTGTCAACACGGATAACAACAAGGATTCACATAAATGAATAACAATCACCTGAACTGGGCCCGTGCAGAGGAATGTTTGCATACGCGAAGCGCGTGAATAAAATTAATGGCAAAATACCTACCAACTAAAGGACGATGAGAATGAGTACGAATGGGATGCAGAGGACAAAACGACTAAAGTGGACATTTAAAATGTCTATAGCTATAACGTTTTTTCTGCGTCTCTGCAATGTTATTGTTTGCACCGCCAGTTTAATCCTTTGACAGATATTTTTGAAACAATTTGAGTTTTATCTATTCTGCGGACAGACAGGTGATAAGAAACAACATTCAAAGCTATGCCATTCAGGAACGATTTTCAATGGGATAAAATAAAAGTTGAAAGATGTCGATACGTTTTTCCAACGAGATTAAATTCTTTTATTTAAAGGCTTGTCCTTCCATTTCATTTTGTTATTTAAACAATTAAGACGAACAAATAAAAAAACGGTATGCAACACCCCTTAAAAGTAACATTGGTATACGATAATTGTGCTTGACACAAATAATTTTTTTTTTTTATAAAATTAATCAATATTTGTTAGTCGTATTTAATGGAAGGAAATTGTTAAATCAACCGGCAATTACGTCAATTAAATACAACTACCGAGTTTAACTTTCAGTGTGCCGATTCCGTACGGCGCGCGGTGCATAACGAACTTTGAGAACGAATGGTACTTTTCAGACCCTCGCGAAGTTGAGCCCCCGAAAAAATTATTGTCTCACGTCATAGAAACTATCATTGTACCCACTCTAAATAATATAATAAGTAATCTAAAACTCCTACGCAATGACGTGCATCATTATTATTGTTATTATTATTATTTGTTATTAATCATGATTTATACAAGTTTTAAGCCTTTCAAAGGGGTTGGCTTTATATAAGATTAGCAAAATCGGCGTATTAATGGACCGGGAGTTATGCTACGATCCTAGCAGGTGGCGCTGATCACGGATTAAAAGTTAAAAGAGGATTTAATTTTTCTTTGCCAAGGTGATCCATGATTTTCACATTTTGTGGACAGTTAATGTGATCAAACAAAATAATTCGTCTGCGTAAATTGATTACAAAAACATTGTTCCGAATCGCTGCTTTTAGGCTTGAGAAGTAAGAACACTTTTTGGAACAAGTTTACCGTAGGTTCAAGTGGAATTTAGTTGTTATTTTTATGCTTATATATGTATTTCAGTGTCCTGATTATGAACATGTTATTATAGTTTAAAAGTTATAGCTATTGAGGGTTTTAATTTTTCCATACAAAGTACCTCATCTTATACTTTTAATTTCTGCCTAAGAGTGTGCTACAGAAGACTCTCTGGCAAGAGTCGCTGTAAAATAAATTGGCTTTTGAAAACAACAGTGTTTGGGAGGCCCGCTTCGCGGGTTTAAAGGACTTTAACTCCCTTTTTCGCAGGGTTTAGCCGCTCAACTTTGTCGCTCCGCTAAGGGTAGGTGCCAGTTGTTTGACAGGCGCCTATAGCCATTTACGGGTATGTTAAAGTTGCACTCTTTTGAACTTCTTTGGCTTATAACTTCTAAACTATTCGAGGCAGACAATTTTTAATAGCATATTCAGAATCAGGGCACCCAAATCCATATATTAAGATAAAATCCAATACATTCCACTTAGACCTACGGCAAACTTACGCCAATTGGGGACCAGCTGATTTTGATGCTGGATGATCGAGAGCTGCCACAAGAAAATTGTGATGATCACAGTTTACGCAGATCAATTTTTGTGATTTGTGAATCACTTTTCACCGATCACCTTAGCTGATTCCACCCCAGAATCGAGCCAATCCACCTTTTAGTGATGTCCCATCATGAAACAAGTATTTAGATGCACTTGGATTGAGGGTCCTATGTTTATGTTCAGAGCAAGATGATAATTCTATTACTTTATCCCATAAAGTATCATCGCATGAAATATTATGAGAATTTTTATATTAATGCGGAAACTAAATATAATACCTATTATTTATACTTCCACTGCTTTCTTTAAAGTAAAAAATAAAAGCACACGGTTCAAAACAACAGTTATTTATTTGTTTTGTATTTAAATATACTAGATTTTGCCAAAAAAAAAAACTTCTTACCATTTAAAAGCCATTAAGTTTCTGCAACAAATTTTATGCATAGCATTCCACTAAGTCTGAGTGTGTGAAGTGATGTGGCCTTGTTTTGCTTTTGTAATTTAAACTTCCCAAACCCCTACGGGGAGGCACAAAATAATTTCCATCAAAACCTATTAATCCTTTGGTCCTGGTGGATACAGACAGAGATCCTCTTCGTTTTAGCTACGATGATGCCACCAATCAAATTAATTTTTCATGATCGCGCATAGTATAGCGTGGCATTCACACAAGCGTGCACAGCGCACAGCAACCAACCGAATATGTTGTGCACTCAATTTAAAAGAATTTTCACAATAAATTTCTATAAAATATTTATTTCGCATTTCATTTTCAACTCTGGAATGAAATAATAATGGACGACCCAGAGGAGGTGTAGACGCGCGAAAGGGAGTGTCATCATCATCATCAGCCAGCTACAGCTATGGCACTTTAGAGATTCACTTGAAATCGACATTCGTATCCGGCTGTGGTGCCAACCAGGACCATAGTACTATCCAGAAGCACGGATGAATGTGGTTTTAGGATGGCAAATGGCATCCGCATAAATCTTTTTCTTTTTTTTGTGTTGGAGGAATGTGGAACGAGCAGAATGATTGAATGAAATGCATCCCCCATTACGCGCGTGGTTCGTAAAAATCCACAAAAAAAAGATATATGTATGTGTGAGGGCGAATATCTTATAAAACATTCATGACGAATTGCGAAGTATATGTGCGGTTTAGGGCCAACGTTTTATTCAGAAAATGGATTATCCCAGGAGATGGAAGGACACCAACCGATCCACAACACATGCTGTTTGTAATACTTTGAGCTGTATTCCAGTGGGATTTGTTTTATGTCGAGCTATACTCGCTCTGAAGGCTATCAGCGGGATTTACAATCTTACTTAGAGACGGCATATTGAAAGAGGCTTAAGTTTATCATGCGGCCAGGCCGGAGCTTGAAGACGTGTGTGTATTATTCAGTCAATTGCGTGGTGAACAAACACTCGTGAAAACGCCATTGAATGTTTGATTTGATCGTTTGCAATAAAATGCTTAAATTATGAGTTTGCTTAGTAAGAGCCCAACAATAAACAGGCCCTAACTTAGCCTTATGAGCTTACTCAAATGAATCCATAAGAAATGTCTTTTTTGGCAGTGACTGTTCTTAGCATATCGCAGGTATGCATCAAAAATATTTTGAACACCTTTGTTTTACTTGAACGACGTCTAAAAACAAACACACTATTACATAATCTTATCGAAATCGAAGCCCACTCCAATGAAAAGAGTACGGGGACTGTTTCTGATCTATACTTTTTATAAATCTGAGGTCATGCTACGCGCTTATTCGGCAAGTACATGAGAAGGCCAGTAAGCAGGCCAGTGAGGAAGCTCGCCCGCAATTGGTAAATCTTACAGCGAATTGACAAAAGGATACAAGGGCAAAATATAATTATTTTGTTAAAGCTCATTTGACAGATACGCTTAGGCGAGTTCGAACTCAAACACGAATGCCAAATAGAAACCTGCAAAATTTTATTAGAGAGGCGGCCATGTCATCACACCCTATATACCGCAAATAAGGTTTTTATTTAACGGTCTCTGTTAAAAATTGGATAAATCTGGCATAGACCTCAGCTTGTGAGACTCCTCCCTTTTCTTTATCTACTAATTGTAGCTTGAGAGAAACTACATTTTCTGTAACTTGTGTTGTATTAGTTCCTGCCGGCCGGTTAGAACTACTACATAGCGAAACATACTTTTAAGGATTCCATTTATGCAAATCAAAGAAGTGCTTTATTAATTAAAAAATCTAACCGAACGCATCGTTGCTTATGTTGGGGAACATGATGACAAAGCCATACAAAATTAAATTTAATATTGAAAACACAAAAACTTTTCGGATGAAACGCGTTAATAACTGATATCGACTATTGACCCCCTTCCGTTTTTTGTGAAGTTTAGCTCGTTTCCAGTATATTCAACGTCCAGCTATGCAAATGCCTCATCGGGTGTTCGTAGCGTATGAGCCCCACTCAACTGCCTACGCGTTGAGGTCGCCTGCAATATCTCTTACAGTGGTTCCGATATTGACTTCTATTTTTTCAAAATCCATGGTAACAGAAAAAGAAGATGTGATTGACTTTGACACTAAGCCTGCTTGGTGCATGATCATCCGCATGTCCATATTGCCGCTTTGCCTGAAGTGTCCAACATCCATATGCTCTGATTCAATTGCTTGTAGGGTAAGCTGAGTATAGCGACAACCGCATTCGTGTTCTCGAACCATCTGTGTGAGTAGGCCCTGAGCTACCTCATAATGGTTAAGGTTAAGTTGTATAACCTTAATATTCGCCTTTGGAAAGCGTACAGCGCCAGTGCTTGGCGTAGAGCCTGCTTCCTTTGCCGAACATGCATTTGGGGTCCGAAAAACAGTCCTTTGCCTGATGGCCCTTAGCAACTTAACATCTTAGCAATGTTCAGACCCATCTTCGCTCTTGCAGTCCTGCGCGAGGTGGCCAAAGTATACAACGTGGTATGAACTTTGTGGTATTTCTACGAAAAAGTCAGAATGTTGAATAACTGACAAAAACAGAACGATTTTGTCAATTTTTTTTTGTCTTAAAATGGGTTGCATAGAGATTTGAAGAATGTTCAAGAATGCCCAGGATGGTGATTCAGGTCGCTTATATAAAAATAAAATGCTATTAAAGATGGCCGCCATTAAGAGCACTGTGCGGAACAACCTAGACCTAAAAAGGTACCAAATTTAAATTGTCTAGGAATTAAGTCTCGATAAAAGATGTAACAACCCAGCTCTTCAAGTTGTTGAAGAAACTTGTAATGTATTTGCCAGCTGGAAAAAAAAACAAGCTGCGTATCAATGAATGAGCAAAAGCAAGGGGTAAAAGAGTTTTTCAGTATCGATGTCCGAACTTTGACACTGATTGCGGCCATATTCTTGATGTTACGTTTGTCTGTCAACATGGAGCTATTTTTTTTTAAAACATGTGCAAGGCTCGCTTAACTGCAGCCGCATTTCCTACCGAAACTAAAATTAATAACGCCGGTCGGTTCCACGAGAATTTAAATACACTAAAAGATTTAATAATAGCTAAAGAATATTCCGCGGTGTTGTATTTCGGAAACAAAATAAAATAAAACCTATTGCCAATCGGCAGTCCAAACTGCACACATATAGTACTTCAGAAAATCGCATTGATTGACCCATCTTCAAAATTGATTTTAATTAAACGATCTTGATGTGACACCAGGAAAAAAAAACTACCCATTTGTCAGCATTTTGGTATGGTAATCCTTGACAATATATTGACTGACAAACTCTGTGCAAACTGCAAATCTAATTGCGAAAAACTGTTTTCCTCTTGTCAACACAAATCCTAGTTCTTAGTTTGTTTACCTCCATACTTTTTTCCCTATGTATTTTTCTATTTCCTTACTTCCTAAAACAAACACCAACAACCTCATTACGACAGCAACTATCAATCGATGGCAACCACTATTAACGGTTGTCAAACCAAACTAACTGTGCAAACTCGGTCCGGCTTGGTTCATCTGAAGAGTTTTGCAAATTTACCAAACGGCCATCAACAAGCAATCGCTGGTACACATCCTATCCGCCCATGAATTCCCATCTCCATTGGGTCAATTTGATAGTTTCCGCTTCACAGGACATCGAAGAAGGACGACACGCATTCGCATGCTCATAGCTGTGTTTTCACCGCACACACCAGCAATTTCAGCCTCAGAATTCACCCACTAGATATTGACAGGTTCCGGGACTGAACATATGCCACGGCACATTCACTTTTTACACCGAACATCGCATAAATATCACGGACTTCAGATACATCCTTTATCACTGCCACAGCATTTAAAATAAATAAATCACGTTGGGCTAAATGCCTGCTCGCGCGTCTCCCAAGGTCCATTAGGTCCAATCAGTGCAGCGCGGCAGCTTTCCACCAACAAAGTGTCTCCATAAGGATCCTTCTCATCGATCCCATCATGTATGCCGCTCCTGTGATTTATGTTTACTTTCTGGCTGAAAATAAATATTTTTCCAGGCGAACATCGAAAGAGTGTCCTTTATTTTTGAGGGATAAAAAAATATGTGCATAATTTACATGGATGCAAAATTCACCGAGAAGAGCAAAAAGGACTACCAACCCACTTGTCCTATGGGCTTTGTGTATTTTCTTTGGCAGTGTTCCTCTTCAGCCGAAATGCATAATCAATGTTGAACAAGTTTACACACAGATGTCACTTGGGTTCGTTATTGTAACACGGATCCAAACAAAAACCTTTCCAAATTGCATCCTTTCACATATATGGGTGATAGATACAGGTCCTGGTAGAAGAGGTGTTACCGTTCTGCTTCATTGCTCTTGCTATTTGTCCTTCATAATATTTCGAGATGGACAAAACATTGCCATGTCCTCAATATTCTCGAAAGTGGATTGAATGTGGTTTTTACAAAATCCCGATGCACAGTATCCGGAGTCCGGGCCTTTACGACTGGAGTATTCAAGTGTCACTTATGCAAACTGAGCCAAACTACTGCGCCGATGTTTTATTCCCACCCACACGCAATTGCTTACAAGAGGATGACTCTTAGTTGGGCATTGGGTCAACACACTTTAGGAACTACCTCGCACTACCGGGGCGGTTCGGTGGCTGGTAGTGGTACGTGACTTGTTGGGCCAAATCACTTCAATGGAAATTTTAAATTAAGTAAATTGCGTACCAGGCACATACTTGCATGCAAGGGGGAGAGGACAGGCTTAAGGGTCATTTACATAAAGGACACACTCTGGAAATTCAATGTAGGGAGGTCGACAAAGGAACGCACATCGCCATCCCAACGCATGCACGTACGAACTTTAGGGTATAGAGTAACGCTTAAATGTACGAATGAATGGACATCGAATGGATAGAGGGTGCAAGAGTGCGTCGGGGTGTGGATAGTTGAAACAGCCTTCTGTAAACATTATGACAAAATTTTGAAATGGTTTCCCTGCAGTCCGCCTGTGCGTTAAACGAATGTAGTTGGAGAACAGAGAGATATTTTCTGAATAGAGTAGCCATACGTTACCAAATGGGTAAGTTAGATTACATTCCTGTCCCGTAATGAGTTTCATTGGCGAATAATTCATAGATTTCTGTAGAGAACGTTGCTCCTTGCAATAGAAGACTAAAGTCAATTATTTGATGACAAGTCTAAAATCACTAAAATTGTCGAATTAAATGGGCTAATGGGCAACCGCATCAACGAAAACGAAACTCACGTAGAATGAAATTTAGCTCGTCGAGGATTGAGGTGGCTGAAAAATATCAGCTCTATGTACCTCGCGCTCGGGTACCGCGACATTGTAGCAAACGACATTATTGAGACAAATCTTCAAAGTTGGCATAATGATTTGAAAATGTCGTTAGTGAGCATAGTAAGCATAGTAAAATGTCGTAATGAAAGATTATAAAATTTGGACTTCCGACACTTTCACAAAGTGACTTAAGGCCACATTTGGAAATTTGGCACAATGTCGCAGCACAGAAAGAAGGTTTTGGTGCCGTGGGCTTTTTCTATTAAGAAAATTTTGTTGGTACTGCGCCTCATACTCATTGGTGCGGACATCCCTATACACTACTCTTTCACCACCCCGAAATTTTTAGCTCTGGGAAATAACCCCCCTACGAAATAACCTCCCAAAATAAATATGTATGAAATAACTACTCAAAATTTAGATACAGGCGGGGATTTATTTCATTTGAAATAAACCCCCATAATTGGGGACTTATTTCATGGGTTATTAGGGGGTTATGACAGCTTTTAAAATGTCAGGAGCCAGGAGGCAAGAGTCATAACGAGAATTGATATGTACCTGGAAAAATAGTTGGTTTGCTCAAAACGACTATAGAGAACACTCGCAACTAAGATGGGTCTTACGGCAGAAATAACTTTGAGGAAGTGAAGGACTTTATCTAGTTCTAGTTCCTTTTTCTAGTCTTCCTTTGTCTAGTTCTAGATCTAGTTCCTTTTTTTAGTTTTAAAAAGATCGTTTTTAAGACTAAGAAAGGAACTGCGCAGTACAAAACTTTATCCCGATGACCCCGATTGCACTGGAACTTTTTGCTGGTCGCAAATTGTAAGAGGCTGTCTAAAACCAGCAACAAAATGACACAACCAAAAGCATCTGTCTCAAAATGAATGGCTTTTGTTAGGTGTGTGTTCCAGGCTAGGATCCTACAATTAGCCAGGCAGCTATAGGTATTAAAAGTAGCTTTCCCCTTTTTTCTCTTCTTTGCCCCTAAAAAAGGCTGCAATTGATCTTATCTGATCTAACGATTTTTTTCCCCATTAAGCATTTTAATAAAAATTAAAATTCCTCGACAGTGAGCTCTCATATGAAAAAGGGTGTGATACACAACCCGGAACATTACAACCCTGCTTTTTGACGTCGAAGCGTCTCTACGAAAAGTTTTTCAAAGATGTAGGATCTCATTTTCAAAGACGGGATAGGTAAGGGACGATTAAAATGACTTCTCCTTTTTTCCTGCGAGTTCTTAATTGACAAAATTTTGACTTACACCTTGGAAAGGTGCTATAAGGGTTGGATAGGTGCTATAAGGAAAAATTTAAAGACGATCTGAGACAACATATTTTTTTAGCTGCAATCTTCGAATTAGGAAAGAAAAAGTTAACTAGACATGTTTAAACTATCAGTTTACTACTTAAGCTAGAGATATATTTTTAATACTTACCTCGTAAAAATTCATGCGGGACTATGCGGCAGCACCTGAAAAAAAAGAAAAAAAGTTTTTATTCTGTGGGTACTTTTAGTTTAAACTTATCCTTTTTTATGATCCATGATAATAGCAATTCATTAGTAGGCTTATAATCACAATTGGAGATCTATCACACGTCCCTTTTAAGTACCTACGCAATGGTTATGATAACGATGCGAAATACATATATAAATACTTGGTTAGCAGTCATACAATTGTTTAAACAAAAATCAAACAGCATTAACGAGTCATATCTAATCTTAGTCCAATCGACAACTTTTAAGTTATCTGGCAACCCTAGTGCTATGAAAACAAGTACACCATGGCTATTACTCTTCGTCGTGTTCCTGCAATGAGGCAACTGCTGCAACTCCTGCAATTCGTCCTCAAAACCAAAAGATTTTCTTGGTCTTCCGACTGCAGAATTCACCATCGTGTATAGCGCCTACATGTGCCCGACCATAGCTCCTGTTACCCCAACAAGACTAATGACTAAAGACCATTGTTTGACAATGGCCTACTCCTATCGTGTTTGCTTACGTTCTTGTTATCCTTGTAACAAAAGTACAACACAGTGGTCTGTATACTGTATATAGAGACGGGACTCCTCACCCTATCCCCTACCCATGCATCATGACAAGCACACGACTGACTGATGTGCACATTGGCGTTTATGTCCTCTCGAATGGTCTCTATTTATGCTGCGTTTGTTTATAAACATGATGAACAAGAAAACGGAAGGATACGCATCCCTGACCATGTGAGCTCTAGAGGATTGCGGTCAGTACCTGGCAAAGGTCATCATTACACCGACAGTCTTTTATGAGATGAATGTTGGTTGTATGACATGTTGCGTAATAAGAGTTTGCCTATGAACCATATTTTCATTGGTTTCATTTGATTAATCTATGAAATGTATCAAAGCTCTTTCGTACGTACGAACTGTTAATCACTCCTCAGTTACCCCATAAAACCCATGGGATAAAGGAAAAATTTCTAAAAACCGCAGAAGCAATAATAAAATCCTTTTCACATTTTAACCACGATAAATGGCTTCAGTGGTAGTTAGAGAGTAATGGGCTGAGGCCAGGTCCAACAGTTTGAAGGTTAGGTTAGGCGACATATTTTGGAGATATTTGGGGAGGGGGAGTTTCGGAATGTGGACCATGTTAAATGAAGGGCGTGTGTGAGTGGCACTTTTGGAATTCCTTGGACAGTGTCTTTGTTGTTGTTTTGGGATCCTTTTTTTTTTGATTTATGATTTATAGAGGCGAGTTACCGCAATGAAAGGATTCCAGCACTTTAAGAATTATGCTGCAGGTTTGGCAGAGAAGAAATAACATTAAATCGATGGAAATGGGAAAAGGAAATGTGAGGACAATGGTTCTTGGATGATGCGACTCAATGCGGTTAAATGAATCAACTGTAATGGTCTAGAAGGAATAATTGGAAGGAGAGATTTAGTAGCCATTCCAAAAGGAAATGGATACTAGGAAATGGAGATACACTACAAACAATGTGTGTAGGAGTATCTGTATTTGTGTTTGACCTACATGAAAACTCTTTTTTACTCAAGTATCAGATAATTGCAAGGTTTGCATTTTATTAATTTTTAAAATTCTGAGCTTAAAAGTTTTAAATCAATGATTAGAAAATGAAGGAATGTTTTATGCAGGTTTTTTAAGGTGTGCAAAATACACGCTAATAGACAGCATTTTGCAAAAATCGGTGAAATACAGCGATATATGAATCTACATTTCGAGATAAGATTGAAATCCACTTTCTTCTCAAACCAAATACATACTCCCTTTTTGCTGGGATCAATACTTAAGGGGGTACGAAAGGGGGAAAAAGACCATTTCAATAGCCGTGACTACCATTCACAGCCGTGAGCATCGGCAGAAAACGGTGTTAAGGGTTCACTTAGGTACCACTGAGCCATTGGTTGTCTTAGCATTTTCCTCTGTTTCAACCCCATTGCGTGGATGGAAGGGGAAAACACGAAAGCTAATAGAAAAAAAATATTTACAACTTAAGTCTTTTGAAGAAAGTTTATGTACAATTGTTTGCATAACAATATGAAAATGTGAAATAGACTTATCTTTATTGACAACATTTCCGCTGTTTGAAAGTGGCGAGCCACATGTTGAGGGGCACCACGGAGAGATTTTACAGCAGAGACATTTCCAAGATCGATCGAATTTCACTCTAAATAGAGTGAAAAAGATGTGGTAGACTTTTGAGATCAAGGTCATCCCCGTTTCCCACGATGGCTCTGTTCTTCGAGGGTAAAATAAGAAAAGGGAAGAAATCATCTCTTAAAGATGTTTTTACCAGTAAGTGAGAACACGACTCTGAAGCAATGTGATAGACCGTGTTTTTTTCTGAAAAGGATTGAGGTGGGAAGCAGCCTTTACACTGCTCTCTTGATAAAGAAAACAACAGTCGTTAGGTTGGATAAAGTTGCAGCAAACTCAACTGCTGCAGTAACTGTCGAGAATGAGAACTTGAAAGTCAAGCTCATAGAATAAGCTCCATTATCTACAAAAAATCAGATCATGGGAAGGTGAAGATCAATGTGTTTTCTGTACAAGAAATGTAAAAGCAAGTACCTTTTTTCCATATGACTTGTACTTGTTTCGCTTAGCTTCTTACATCTAAGCCAGGTCTTAGAAAAGAATTTTGGTATTTTTAATATTTTTTCATCATCACCTGATGGTATTATTGGCGGTTTCTGTTAATTTACCAAGTTCCAGTAAAGGATGGAGATGATGACTTAAAGAACCAAACATAAACTTAACAAATCAGTGCACAGATATATCGAGAGCATCGACGAAGCCCAAACTTAACTTTGTCACTGTTCCTGAATACTCAAGGCTGCACTCGTTAAGAGTGTAAGTAAAAACTAGTATACACAGATTTTATGCATGTATGTATATTCTTAAAGTTGCACTGCAAATATTTCATATTATTTAAGCGGAACAAATGAGTTATCGAGATGCGTTTGAGAAAATGCCACAAAGTCGGAAATTGTCATAAAATAAAAAAAGATTAAGTCGCAAATATTCTAAACAACGTTTGCAAATTACCGAAAGCCACAATGCCCGCAGCGGTAGTACGCAGCAGCAGAGGCGCAGAAGCGCGGACCTATGCGACGCGGCACAAAAAAACCCGAACACAATGGTGATGATGGTGGTTCTTTTTACTATTTTTTTCAAAGCGAGTGACACAAATTTCGTAAAATTTCTTAATTTTTTACAATTTCGATAAATTTTTTCTACTACCTTTTTTTCCATTGTTTACTTTCCAGGCGAACTGTCAACCATGTAAAGCTGCACAAGTTAAAAGTTTGCCAAGCGCTGCCGGCGCACACATGTGTTTCAACTTTTGACAATTCTTACTTCCGCTGCTACTGTCGCTGCAGCTACACCACTGTGGTCCTACGGTTAGGCAAAAAGTTCTATGCTAAGCCATCAAAAATCGCCGACAGACCGCTCTACTTATGACTTCAGACTTGCCGGTCTTTTTTTCAATCGCTAACATCCTTAAAAGAATGTATATACAAAATACTTACCTACTTCATAGCTTTATATGATTAAGCTGTAAATATTTAATTTGGTAGGCGACCACCTACCATTGGACGAGAGGAAAGCATGGTGTTCTAATTCCTGTGGCAATCAACGACCCAGTGACCCGTGAAACAATTCTAAATATGTATTTTGCCGATGGATGACTTTGGTTCTTGAAAAGCTGCCAACGACCGCTTCTGTGCGGTGCCTGCCCGGCATCCGCCTTGGCTCTCGCACCACCGCGTCATGAAAACATACATGACGCTTAATATTTTTTCAGAAGACAATGAGATCTAAGAATATTCGAACCAATTTTTGATTTTCTTTTTTTAAAAACTCATCATTTATTACAGTTGTCCGTTTTCCGTCTCCGTATATCTGTTAGAACTAATTGATCCCGAAAAAATTCGTACAGAGTGTCCCGGAACTGAACGTCAAAAGTATACGGGTGATAGGAGAAGTTTTGCCCATACTGAAAAAAATAATAAAAAAAACTCTTAGTTTAGTTTTAAATTTAAATATGAAGTGTCTAAGTTGGCTAGGTATTGATTGACCTTATTTTTCTGAAAAAAAGGAATTTCTAAAATAAAGGTAGAAAAACACGTAAGAAACAAAATGAAAATGGCAGACAAATGAATTTTTGTGCATATGTATATTTTATGCATTTTTGAAAACACTAAAAAAAAAACAATGCACTTACGTCATAAGAACACCTCCGTCAATTTTGCACAAATTGAACAAAATTTGCACAAAAAATAGTCAGTACAGGATTTGACGCTTGCTTCACACTTTGACTTTAATACATTAACTAAGATTAACTTGTCTCCCATTAAAAAATGTTCAGGTGCTCAGCTCATTATCTCTTTTCTCTTAAAAGCCTGAAAGAGTACAGAGAAGCAAGGAATATTCGAATATCCGAATATTTGGCCAAACTATTCAGCTGGATTTCAGATTATAAAGCTCTGAACTACAAGATCATTCCACACAAATTCTACAGCTTTTTTTGTCGCTTCATGAGTTTATAAGACACAGTTTTGTCTTTCACGAAAAATATCCTTCCAAAAAAAGCATCAAGCTATCGATGTTCGAGAAAAATGTTTCTTTTTTGCGTGCGAACCGTCCTCTTTTAATACAAACGTGAATCGCGTTTATTAAAAGGCTCGTCTCCGAAAGATAAGGAAACGGATCAATTGGCGTGCTGCCTCGCGCTTGCCGATCGGACGTCAACTGTTGAAATGCGAAGAGAGATGCTCACTGAGAGTACGTACGTAAGTGTTGGTAGTGGGTAAATATAATTTATACTCAGTCTTAAAAGCTTTGAAAAAGAAAAATTCTCTTGATTTTCAAATTTTGCTTGTTTTTTTCTCCTTTTTCCAACTATTGTGTATTCGGTCGAATAGCAAAATATAGGCCGATTACCGAATAGTAACCGAATATTCGTTCAAAAACTAGTAATATGCCTATTTTTATGCGTAATACACCTATTTAAAGCGTAAAATATACCTAAATCTTCCGTAAAGACAAGTTTTGAAAACCATGCTTTTAACTTCGGTGTCATTTTAAATTTATCGAGCATAATTTTTTTTTCTTTTTACTCAAATGATGCGTTCATTAATTTTTGCTTAATACTTTAGAAAACACAGAGTTTATTTATAAGAAAATACAATAAGGGTTTTATGATTCCATGAAATAATTTTTTCAAGCACTTTTTGTGATAACAAAAAATCTTCAAGCAAAACTTGCTTTAGTGTTATTTTAAGATATGGGTAGCCCTTATGAAGGTCCTACTTCCCTTGCCAACAAATCCATCACTTTCACTTCACCATTTTAAATCACTGGCACACTAGATGCAGAACAGGACCTTCACCCACAAATCATCGAAAAAATTACACATTCCGCTCAGCGATAGCTCCATTATCCTTATATATTCCTTCCCGGTTCTGGGGACCCTCGAGACAGCCACCTAGCAATGGTGTAATAAATTAAATCATTTAAATCGCCCAAACGACGCCACAAACTTAAAAAAGCAACAACAACAAAAAAAAACTACTGAAACAAGAAATCATGCAGAAATCCCAACTGATTTAGTTTGAAAGCCTGAGAGGGCGACTTTCGCTCATAAATTCAAAGCGCAACGCTACGAAAATCACCAATAAAAAATACCTCAAAATATGGCCACACAGAGAGATACAAGAGAGCATCCACTGCTAGTGCCTGCCTGCGTTTTCCACATGGATTTGTTCCTTCTGCTGTCGCTGCTGCTTCATATCCTCTTACCGCAGAAGCCCATATTAACTGTGTCAGAAATTCCATACAAACATCAATCAAATCCTGTGAGATGAATACGGAATTGGGTTAAAAGGGAAAAACTGTGGATGTAGATCCTGTGTGGCCGTGTGTGCGCCGTTAGGATATTTGTGGTTTTATATATCCACATTCAAACTGAATCCAAGGACGCCCGACACATCGCAACGCGTGCAATATTTTTGTATACAACGCCAGTAAATTGTGTCAGTCAGCCAGCACGCGGGCAGCACAAGAAGCGCGTTGGCCGCCAAATTATATTCACTGCTGGTGCAGTGTGTGATCATTTCAAAGCAAGGATGTGTATTCAATGGAATAGAAGACAAAACCAACCCCATCAAATGGGGAAGTCGACAAAAACGGAAGCAAAAAAAGAAGATCAGAAATAGATTGAATGTGTGTGCGCTAGCGGTTCAGTTATTGGCGGAATGTCAAATAATTGTGTGCGCGCGTGCATGATGTCCTTAACAATAGTTGTATTCTGTGGAATCACACAAGGGGTAGCACGAGTTCGCTTTATTTCCTACAAAAAAAAAAAGTGTTTTTGTAGGTATGTAGGTATCCTCAATTCCTCGGAGACATGCAGATCGTTATAAGGCTATTGTTTGAAATATATGTTAGTCGGTCAATATAAATCTTTTATACTCTGTGGAGCTGATTGCAGTGTGAATTGCTTTTGAGCGAGTATCTTAAAAAAAAATGTAACTGAAGGTTATATTCAGTAATCAGTAGCTTTTGCCGTGATTTGCAAATGGTTTCGCGTAGTAATTGTCACTGGAACAGGTGCATTGCATGTGCGAAACACGTAAAGATGATTTTTTTATTTCACGTTAGGTACTATGAGTAATTGCATCGGAACCATCGTACACGAACGTGCATTGCAAAGCGCAAATAACGTCACGTTACAATGGCGGTTGATTGATAAATTTCTTTGCTTTGTTTTGGTTGCAATCAAAAATAAATTAAAACGTCAGGATGCTGAAAAGCAGCGCAACACTCATCGTACAGCTACAACTATTCGAATTCTTAAGCTACAATTACACGACACGTCGGCCTGACGTTTACAAGTCCAGCCATATTTCAATTTCAATGATGCCTCATCAATGTAGATGTGCTTTTAACGTTTCGTTCGGTAACTGTTAAGAACAAACGTTATGTGAATCCAAGTGAAGTTCAAATGCACTGTACATTTTCTTCGTCTGACAGCTGAGAAAACTCGAAATTGTAAAAACATAAAAAACCAAAATACCCATTCAAAAGACGAATGTTACTTTCTTCGTCTGACAGTTGAGAAAACATCAAACTCGATTTTCATCGAGTTTGATGTTTATCCTTAACTAAACATTATCCTTAAACAACATGTAATCTCAAAGCCGATGTATAGTGTTATAATAAGAGGAAACAAAAGCTTATTTGTGAAGCTGCCTTAATTGTTCCAGAACTGGAAAATCTCCGAATGACACAACCGAAAGACATAAGCAGATAATGCGGTGTTTGAATTCAAATCGGGGTCATTCAACAAGTCATTCAAGCATATAAAATTAAAAATATCTTGGAAGTATCATGCCCTGAAACATAATCTACAGAAAGAATCTTGTCGAAAAACAATTAAACACGTGATGTACTGGAGTGAAGACTTGTAAATACAAAAGTTATGCTAGTGTTCCGCAAGGCAGCGTTCTCGGGCCAATACTGTTTTTTCGCAGCAGAGAGACAAACGGCAAAACGAGGAATACGGAAAATTTATTTATCCTGGGTGGGGTATAAAAAGCGATTTCTACGAGCAGAGGAGGAGAGAGCAACTCTGTGCATTTAGAAGACCCTCATCATCCCAGTATTCCTTTTAGGTGAAGAAGTATGGACGATGTCAAAGGCGGATGAAAACGCTTGAGACTGCTTCGCGAGAAAATTCTTCAGACGATTTATGGTCGCCTCTGAATATAATGGAAAAGGAGATAAAACATCCAACTGGACGGGCTGTACAGCGACACCGACCTAGCCAGAAGAGTCAAAATACAACAACTGCGATGGCTGAGTCATTTAGAGCGGCAGGACACCAATACCCCGGCCCTCTACTGCAGTACTCAGTAGAGGAGCACCGAGACTCAAGTGCCGCAGGCAAGTGTAAGGAGACCTCAGCCAACTTTGCTGGCGAAACTGGAGACAGATAGCTGAAGACAGAGCTGGCTGTCAAAGCATGTTGGCTTAGGTCCAGGTCCACCCGGAATGAGGTCCACCTTAGGATGTTATAAAAAAAAGTACAGATTCTGTTCTAGTGTAAAAATACTGTTAAGCAATCTGTAAACCATTAAATTTTTAATGAGCAATTACCATTTATATTTTAGTCCCACAATATAGTTAAAGTCGTCAATTTCGCGGAAACATGTCGTCAAAACTGTGTTTTTACCCGTTAAACGCTCGTGTAATGCCAATCCCTGCTTCGCCAACAAGTTTTAATCTTACCAGTAAATTCTTTTCTTACTTATGGATTGTGTACCCACTTGACTTGTACCATCCATCCAGCCACTAATAAAACATATCTTACGACGAAGATTTTGCCAAGAAAAAAAAAAAACATCCAACTATTTATATATCATAAAAAAGTTGGCGTTTTTTGACAACTTTTGGTTAATCTACACAGAAGCCAAAACTTTTGCCGCATTACTTCGTCGCCATTAAACAAGGAGCAGTGTCTTTTAGCATCGTAAAATCATACTCATACACTCAGTGTCGCCCTCTGTTGTCAAAGTCGTCGTTGTCTTTATAAGCCCCAAAATGACATTTCTCGACGACAAGTACCTAATTCAAACAGTATACACACAACTAAAACGACCATGACTTGTCATCAAACTTTGGATAGCGCCAACTTTTCGTCATATAAAATAATTTCCAACCATAAACGTTACACAGGAACCGTTCAACTGATTTTATATCTTCTTCATCCTCATAACCAGGACCTGTGTCCTGGCATAGGGTGATTTTTTTTTCTGTATCGATATCCTTGTTTCTGTTTTTTTTCAATTTGAAAACAAAATTTTCGGTTGAATAATTTTGGTGTCCACGAATGCGGTTGTAATGCCACAACAAATTGGATATTATCCTTGTTTTTGTTGTCCTGAGACTGTCACTTTTTTTTCGTTTCGGACATCAAAATGACAGTCGTAACAACAATGATAAAAATCGGTCAACGATAGTAATGGAAAAACCTATATAATACATATTAATGACAGGGTATTCTCATGCACCGGCAGTCGAGATGAATTACATGCGTGGACTAATTAATCAAAAGTCGACCACGGCATAACGGTGTAATCACAATAATAATGACGAAAAGAGAAAACTCGAATATTTTTGTGGTACTCACAGTACAAATTGGTAAATCGGTGAAAATTTATTGAAGCGAGGTGATTGTGATTCGAAAAATTTAATTAAAAATATTTACCCTAAAAACCATGCAA
Organism: Neoascia interrupta; assembly: GCA_947623515.1. Taxonomy (NCBI): domain Eukaryota; kingdom Metazoa; phylum Arthropoda; class Insecta; order Diptera; family Syrphidae; genus Neoascia; species Neoascia interrupta. The sequence continues at coordinate 133,520,574 of OX392463.1, forward strand.
AGACATGGACAATTGGTGACAGCAGGATTTTCAATTCGGTTTTTTTTCGAGGAAGAATTGCAGCAGGCTGGATTTTTTTTACAGTAAAGTTGTCAGCATTGAGTTATTATTTGTTTAATTTTTGTTTACTTATTTAATTTGGTTTAATTTGTGAGTATTTGTCCGACTTAAAGTATCAATTAGTATTGCTTGTTTTGACCCAGAAGCTCCACTTGCAATGGGCAAAGCAATCAATTGATTGAAATATTTCCATTGACTGTTTAATTGCTAGTGTTAGCTTTGCAATACTGATTTCTAAATTGCCATCAATGATTGATTTCCATTTGGAGAGGAATCATTGCCATAAATCTACATGGCAATAAGTTTGAAAATGACATTTGAAACTTAAATTTAATATTTTCGGCTTCAACGGCTTCTATACAAATAAAAATACAAACTTCAAACCCGAAAACAACGTAGACATAAAATTTCGAAACTTTTATTACTTTCCTTTTCGTTTTAAATTTGTATTTGAAATGCCCACATTTAAAATGATTGAAAATCTAATTGCCAGTTATTTTTTAATTGCAATTGCCATGTTCGTGTCCATTGCAATGAAAGTGGAGCCACAGCGTAAGGCACACAGAGATATGCATTGATACAGTATAGTTATTGACCATAAAAAAAAAAAAAACATAAAATATAATGCCGGAACGTTTTGGTCGTAAGTGTATAGACTATATCTAAGTCTATAGCACAATCATGTAATGCATTTCTTTTACATTAACGAAACAACATTTTACATGATTTTGGGCAATTTTAATATATTGATATACACACAGATACGTTATTATAACTTAACCTTAAATATAAATAAAAAAGTGGTTAAGCAGCCTCAATTCAATATAACAATGTTTTAAAACATTCACTCTGGCGTATACGTACTATTTTCGTTCGTGGTTTATGTGGCGAATCGCGCTAACGGACTTTAAGAATGGAGTAAAATAGGGTGATCTCACTGCAGAAAATAAAATCACCCAAATATGGTTATCTCGGTTAAATCACCCATGGTTAAAACTGGAACTGGTAAAAGCCCGGAGAATTTCATACCCAATTCTTAGCTTTTTCATTATAAATAAAAAAAAAAATCATTTTCATTTTTTTGAATTGCAACAAAAAAAACTGCTATAAACGATTTTCGTTTTTCACCCTGTCTTAAAATGTTTTCTGATTTGAACACCTTTTTTCAGAGGATAATTTTATCCGTAAAGGGTGTCAAATAGAAATTGAATTAACAACATTTATCATATCAAAATATGCAAACATTTTTATGTCTATTGTAACTCATAGTCCAGTCAAAATAGACGAAAAGGCCCCAAACGTTTTGCGAAGCGAATTTTGATAAATCTCTAAAACACTGCTCGAGAAGTAGAATTTCAAAACTCCCCATAAATCCCACTGGTGCGTTCTACAATATTCAAGGACAAACAAAATAAATCAAATTGGATTTTTAAGAATTATTTTATGATATCTCAAAAACTTTCTTTAGATAACTTTCTATATTCCGTCCTTAAACTTCCAAAACTACCTTTATAGCCCAGTTAAGCCGCACTTCAACGGTTTGACGTTACCAAAATGTACAGGTGGATTTTTTTTAGATTGCAATGGTTTTCGGGTCCCCGAATACGAATTTTAAGAGTTCCAACACAATTTCCTGGTGCGTTTTGAGGTATTGACCAAAAACATCAAAACTTTCGTAATTTTTTCAGTTTTTTGCTTATTTCTCAGAAACTGTGTATCCTACGTGATATGTCTTTTTAATCCGAAGGATGAACATGAAATTTCTCACAAAATTTATATATAATTTTTTTTTTGAGGACATGCTGTTAACCCGCTAGAACGCGCTAAAAATTTGCCAACATTTTTGATTTTTACAACATTTCTGATTTTTATATGAAAAAGTTCTCATAATTTTTTTCCCATATGGTAAGAGTTTTTTTTAAAGGTAGTTTCTATAAGGTTTATAATGTATTTTAATTTTATTACAAATTTGAGGTGCTCTACCTTTCTACTTTACGCTTTTTTTCGTTGTTTTCGATGTAGGCATATTTGACGGCACAAGAGTTTTAAGCTTTAAAAAAAAAGAGGACAAAACTTCCCAAAATTCAAGGAGAACTTGTTTTTTGTGTTTTTTGTTTCAGTGGTAGTTTTCATCTTATTTATGTACTACTGAGGTATGAAGTTATTTAACCTTTGTAAAATTTTCTCTAAACTGTCTAATTTAATTTTTTTTTAAATTGAATTTATTATTTTTGCCGAAATAGCAAAATAACACACATATGGGAAAGTGCAACGACGTTTATGTACAAGATAGCAAAATACCTATAAAAATAATTGCCACGCCTCAAAAAAATAGACGGGATAAAAAGATTTAGCTTTAAAATGCTTTATGTGATACAGCAACATAAATTTTGGACAGAAAATATGTAATTTCTTAAAAATTAAACTTCAAAATTAACTTTTTTCCAAAGTCACGCCCATAAAAGTGGGCGAAGACATAAAATATCGTATCGAACATAAAGTAAAGTACACAGAAAGCTCGACAAATGCTAACATCTACAAAATTTGTGATACAATTATTTCAAAAGTTCTTTGAGGTTTTTAAATTTATTTAAGACTAGCTGACCCGGCAGACGTTGTCCTGCCCAAGCTTTGAGTTTTCTATTCGAACTGGAATGAAAACTACTTCAAATACTGTTGTCGGCAGGTAGGGACTTAAGGGTTTTGGAGAGATGCTGGGTAGGATATGAAGGATGAGGACGGGACTTTTGGATGGAGTTGACAGGTGATGGAGTGTTGAATGTGAGGCGCGTGGCATGCTAGTTTCATTGCACAGCTCAGCTGTGTGGTCTTCACAGGGCATGCTTACGGGGTCTGGGTCGAACGCGACTCCCCCGGTCGCATTGCGTTCCGAATCTGGTTTCCCGGGTTACACCTGGGACTTTTGGGTGTCGACGTCATTCCTGACGACACCTTCCTGACCACATCTGTAACAAAACAGATGTTTGCTTCTTGATGGGCAGTCCATGAAGGTGTGTCCTTCTGCTTTGCAGTTCCAGCATCTTAACGGTCTCGGCTCTGGGCGTGAAACAAAAGGATTTCACCGAGTTGAGGGATACTGTACTGCTGCTACGTGGCTGAAGTCGTGGGGGTCAGGTTCGTGAGGATTGTCGGTAAAGTCTATTTCATTCCCTGATACCGTCCCAACCGATGTTGTCTAGGTGGATCTCTGCAAGGAAATGCTTTTTCGGCATCCTGGCATGAGTATCGCAGCTGGTCCATATTGAAAATCGGCAACCAGCCTGGCAACACTCTCATTCAAATTCCTTTTCAGAATCCTCACCAACTCCATCTCAGGTATGGGTGTCCGTAGGTGAGATCGCAAACGAGAGATTGCCGCGAAAAATTTATCGCATGACTCCCAGGCGCCTTGTCGTCGGTCCATGATGTCACGCATGACTTCAAAATCCGACTTGGAGTTGTGAAACTGGGACATTAAGGCTTGTCGTAGAGTCGACCAGTCTGGACGGTAGTTTGTGCGCTGGTACTGCCAGTACCCAACGTACGCGGCGCCTGAGAGCAGCAGATAAAAGTCTCGCAAGATCTCGGACCAACCACACTCATATTGATGTTGAAGAGTCTCAAGCTCAAGTTCTCAGTTCTCTCTTGATTGTCGTGGGGTGCGCATCTTAGAACTTCGCTAAAAGCAATACTACTTCATACCATTTCATTGTTACTAAATTCAACATAATGATTTGCTCTGTTTGCTCACAAAAGTTTAATCGCGGTTGTCAAACTAAAATAAAATGTTCTGACTGCTCGCATTTATTTCACTACTCTTGCGTGAATATCACCGCTGAAGACGTCGAATTTTTAAAATCAAGCGGTAATGCATTCCGTTGCAACAAATGTTCTGTGCTAAGACGACGCTCGCTATATATGCAGCAACCAGCTTTTTGATGTTGCTGATGATGAGATTGCCAAATGCTACGTAAAAAAGCGGCAAGTAAAAACCAACGGCAGCAGCGAAGCGGTCCCTCCTACCAAACCTATCATCTGAGTAAGGTTGGTGACGATCGCGACGGTGCCTGCGCCAGCGTCAGCAGCATGGGGAACAACGGCAGCCAAAAAAACAGCAAGGGCACTAGCATTTTTATCAACGATGCTCTTACAAGTTATACGGCAGCTCTCTTCATGAAGGCGAAAGAAATCTGTAAGCAGAAAGGCGTAAAATATGTTTGGTTCAAGGGAAATAAAATTTGTGTAAGAAAGATTGAAAGAGGACAGGTCATCTCAGTTAAATCGTTTAATGATTTAGCACTTATTTAGTGCTTTCTCCTGCTAAATGAATAATTTAATATGCGATAATTTAGATCACTTTTCCTCCTTTAATCGTAGTAGCTATAATTTTGAAAAAGTTTTTACTGATAGTTCCTTTTGCAAAGACAAATTTTTAATTATACACCAGAACGTTAGAAGTCTAAGAGAGAATTTTGCTGCTCTTGTCACACATGTCGATTCTTTCCTTTGCGTTCCAGATATAATTTTTGTTTCGGAAATCTGGATTTATAAGTTTGAGATAAAAGATTATTTTATTCCGGGTTTTAATTTTTTCGCGAATACAAATGAAAATTACGCTGCAGGTGGTGTTGGATGTTTTATAAAAGAGAAAGAGGAATACGTTATTCAAGAAATCCTTAATGTTGATTGTCTCAGTGCTGATGTTTTGAAGGTTTCCATGGAAATTAACCATGAAACATTTGTTTTTTTGTGTGTGTATCGATTGCATATGTTCACTGTTTCGATGTTTTTGGAAGAATTTTCTTGTATACTTAACAGGGAAAAATCAAGAAACCTCATCGTAGTAGGTGATTTAAATATCAACATTCTGGAAAATTGTAGTCTCGCCTTAAACTACCTAGAACTGTTAGCAATGCACGGTCTCGAAAGTTACATTAACGAACCGACAAGACTTGCTTCGGGTAGGTGTTTAGACCATATTTGTGGAAGATACAGAAATGGGTCGTTCAGTAATTTCGAGAATTGCGTTCTTGACCTTATGATTACCGATCATTCAATGACTGGGTTTTTATTTAGCTCTTCTACAACCAAAAGCAAGCCTAGTAAAGAACCACCTAAGAGTTTTACTAATGTTGATATAAGGAAACTACAAACCGCTCTTTTGAATGAATTTTGGGTTAATGTCTATTTCGTGTACTGACGTCTGTTCCTCTTATTCAGTTTTTATTGAGTGTCTAAAGAGTCATATTTTTGATTGTTCCACCACTTTGAGTGCAAAATGTCTACCGAAGAGGCTTAAACCTTGGATCTCCAGTTTTTTATTAAACAAAGTTAAGATTAAAAACAGACTTAGACTAAAACTGTATAGAGAACCTGGTAATATGAGTTTAAAAAACAGTTATAAGAAGCTTTGTGGGGAACTTAAAAAGGAAATTCCAGTTTGCCGCGATAATTACTACTGCTCGAAATTCAGTTCAGTGAAGGGTAACCTAAAAAGTGAATGGAGACTAGTTAACAGCATCTTAAATAAACCTTCTGGTACAAAAAAAAACTGTCAGTTATTTTGGTTAATGACCATCCTGTATCTGACAAGCAAGCTATTGCAGATGCTTTTAATGGCTATTTCACCAGCATAGCCACCAGTTTGCAGTCTTGTTCTGTGCAACCACGTTGTTTTTCAAGTAGATGTCTTTTGGAGTCGTCTTCCTCTACTAGCTTTAGATTTGAGCCTATAACTCCACTAGAAATTCTAAAGGTAATCGGCTCTCTAAGGAACAGCAGGTGGGTTTGACGGTATCTCTAGTACTCTACTTAAAAATATTGGTTGGTATACTATAGATGTACTGTCCTTTGTCTTCAATCGCTGCATTTTTGAGGGAGTTTTTCCAGAAGAGCTGAAGTGCGCTGATGTGTTACAGCTTTTTAAAAAAGGTTCCGCTTTACAAATGTGTAATTATAGGCCTATTTCACTTCTTCCAACTTTAAGCAAAATCTTTGAAAAACTCGTTAAGGATAGACTGGTTTCTTTTCTAAGCAAAAATAATTTTTTTCATAAATCTCAGTTTGGCTTTCAAAAGGGAAAATCAACAGAGGATGCGCTTCTTGAATTTTGTAGCAAAGTTATGGCCAATCTTGATGGTAAGAAGTGTACGGCTGGCCTATTCATAGATATTACTAAAGCCTTTGATATGGTTGATCACCATATCCTTCTTAACAAAATTGAAAAGGCAGGCATTCGTGGCTTTATGTTGGACTGGCTTAGATCGTACCTAAAAAATAGATGCCAAAAAGTAAAGATCGGAAATATAAGAAGCAATCTTTTGTTTTTCAACTTAGGGGTGCCCCAAGGTTCCGTCTTAGGTCCAATTTTGTTTCTTATTTACATAAACTCTCTGTTTAAACTGGATTTCAAAGGTGTTCCAACTGCCTTTGCAGATGATGTAGGCTTTTGTTATGGTTCAGACAGTCGCCTTGATCTCATCTCGGACATTAATTGGGACCTAAGTCTGCTGAGAATTTGGTTCTCTAAACATAACCTGGTTATGAGTTCCAAAACAAAGATAATGTTTTTTAATTTGTCGCCTATTCCTGCTCCCGATGTGAATGTCTACTTCCATGCACCAGAGTGCCAAAGGCTGAAACTTGCTTGTTGCAACTCTTCGCAAGAATTATCCACTTCTACATTTAATTGTAACATTAATTGTAGTGACAAATGTTTTTTGATTGAATCTGTGATAGAGTTTAAATATTTAGGACTTACTTTAGATTCAAGATTAAGCTTCGCTTATCATATAGATTCCTTGAGGAGGTATTTCCGTTTCACCATTAGACATTTTTACTATCTAAGTAATATATGTTCAGCCAATTTGTTAAAAACCATTTACTATGGCATATTTCAATCAAAATTACAATATGGGATCACTTGCTGGGGAGGCGCGTATATGAACAAAATTCAGCCACTCTTGGTTCTACAGAAAAGTATGGTGCATAGATTACTCCGCAAACAAAGTAGACATCCTTCTTACCCTTTGTTCTATAACTTGAAAATTCTTCCTGTCCGTCATTTGTATTGTTTTAAGGTATTAAAAACTTTCTTTATGAAGTCTGGTAATCGCAATTTTAGAATTATTTCTAATTATAATTTACGTGGCAACTTTTCATACTCAGCTAATGTTCCTTTTTTCCGCACCACAGCGTATCGTAATTTTTATAGTATTTCCTCGATTCGGCTATTTAACAAACTTCCAGTATCGTACAGATCGGCTTCTCTAACTGTTAAATTTCTTAATCTTGTAAAAAAGTGGCTTCTTGGTTTTAACTTTGCTGCCATTGAACAACTTCTTTCCGAGTATCTGGTGTGACTTAAAAATTTAGTTTTTTCGCTTGATTTTCTCTCAAGTAATAGGTCTTTCGATAAGATTTTCTTTCAACTTCAAATGTTAATTTAATGTATTTTCTTTTGAAACCGCAAGTATGTAATAAAGGTATGCATTGTTTTTATTTTGCTTTTAAGGGTCACCCCACCCATATTTATACTGTATTGTTTTAAAATGCTCAGTAGACATTCAACACCATTTTCTTATTTATTAATATAAAAATATAGGATGTCAAGTAAATTTCCGTACTTTAATTTCTAATTTTAATGAATTGTAAATTGTTTTCTAGTTTAATAAGATATTGTACTGAAATAAAATAAAAATATATCTAAAAAAAAAAAAAATATCTAAAAGCCTGAAGATGAAGTCTTCTACGGTGAGCACATCCGGCTTGCCGTCGAAAACTATACCCCACTTGTCGACTTTTATTGGCCCTCGAACAACTGGGTAAGAGTTAGGACCACTGGGGTACGGTGTCGCCATTTGGTTGTACCCACCGAGAATTGGTCGCGTTGATTGGTGGAAGGTGTTAAACTGTTGAGGATTTGATTGGTATCTCCCCGGAGCTGACCTGTCGCTTCGACGTTGCAGAAAGTCTCCTTGCGGAGCAAATGATCGGACTGTAGGATCCGGTTCAGGATGGACTCTCGGTGGTCTTTCCGGTCTAGGTGGATCTGGATGGACCTTCACTGGGACCGTCGGAGCTATTGGCTCGGGCGCAGGAAGAGGACCTGTTACGGCATTTATCTCGCTTAAGAACTCGAGAAAGTTATTTTTCAAGTTAGAAAGTTATTTTTCTCGTTCCTAAGGTTGGTCGAGATTTCCTCACTCATCGTCCGCTGATACGACGAAAAGGCGCTAACGTACGCTTTTAGGTCTGACGTAACTTCCGGATCGTCTTCCTGAGAACTACAGCGGACATTACCAGCTTGGGAGTTGACGTTTCGCGATAAGTTATTGCGTTCTTGATCGAGAAGGTTAAAATTCCGAATTCGTTCTTCAACACTCCTTCACCTGTCAACTTTTGATATCCAAACAAAGTTGAAACACTGATCTTGGCTTTCGCCTCGGTGGTCAACATCAAACATTTTTATCGGCTAATCCCCGCGGTAAATAGGGATGAAGTCCTTTAAATCCGCGAAGCGGTCCACCCAAACACTGTGACCTCCAAAGGCAATTTTTTTTTACAGATTTTATTTAAATTTTGATATTTTGATTTGATTAAATTAAAATATTTTAAACAGAGTGAATGTGCGCAAGTTGCATTCACAAATTTTCTGGGAGTTTTATCTCCCAGTCAATCGATCAAGCCCAAAATTGTCAAAAACGAACAATCCGTAAAGCGTTTGCCATTCTTTTGATGCATTAACCTTCACATTTTTTTTATTTTTTTGATACAACTATTTCGGCGAGTATGCAAACAACAGCTCACCAACATTTCATTGCGATCTAATGAATGTTATAGAAATTTGTGTAAGACAAACAAACATACAAGAATTCATTTTTATCTATATAGAAAAGGGGCGTCGCATGATCAGCACCTATAACTAAAAATCTATCGACGCTAAATGCGTCCAAATTCAGTTTAGTATTCAAGGCACATTGCGACCTGAATATGAACGAAGACACCCTCTATTTTATAGCTTTATGTCCCATTCTTCAAGAGATTCGAAGCTTATTTTTTTGCCAAGAGCTTTCTTTAGATCCATGAATGTCGCACTTTACTAAACGGTGGATTTGGTTTGAAGATTCCTACATGCTACATAACATAAGAGAGGCAATTGCAATTTGTAATTTGTATCAGTCTCTCTGAAAAAAAAAATCTAATCTATCCACGATGAAATCACTATTGTTCCCAGTTGGCTAAACTAAAAGCCCATATCTAGCAGATGACAAAGAATCTTGAAAACTCTGACATTGCTCTAGTTTCTAGTACATCCGCTTACATAAAAGATTAAATATAAGAAAAGCACTAATTAATTGTTCGAACCTATACTTTCCTTTTATTCAACGGCAGACTGCTCAAGGCCAGGTTGTGTTTTACGTTTTATTAAAATTTATGGAAAACTTGACAAATTGAAAATAAAAAAGTTTTTGAATTCAATTGAATTAAATAACTACACATGGTGTTTCAGTTAAGGTGTGACAAAAAGCTAGGGCATATAGGTTGGGTCGAGACAAGAAAAAAATTGTATGCGAGGGTGGGTTTATTACCCCAGTTTACCTGGGAGGGACGACTTTCTAAAAATATGACTTAAAACAGAAAAAAAATATTAAAAAGCAATGGTAATACTAACGTTTTCAAGGTATACCTTTCTGTAAAGCCAAGAATCTGTTCTTTTATTTTAATTTTCAATAAAGCTGTTTTAGTGTACAGGTAAGTCTTGAAAACGGGAGCCAAGCTCTATCTTCATGACCTTTGGTCAATTGTGCAAAGGGACGTGCGGCGACAGTTGCGAGGCAAGATCACAAATAACTTTTGGCTAGAAGGAAAAAGCGAAGCGCAAATGCTTACTAATTGGGTAACCTTCTTCGTAAAGGGCTCAGTGGTGCTGGTATTCGATGGTACCTTGAAAAGAGCTTAACTGAAGCCATGGCAGGAGGACACAAGTCAGAAGGCCTTGTTTAGTTTAACTAAGATGATTTTGTAAGAAATCTCTAACCTACAAAATCACAACAGGAAGTTTAGATATATTTTTAATGGTTTGATTTTTGAAAAAGCGTTTTTATGACCTTATGAACTTGAATATTTTGGAAACAGGACTGATGTGAACTTTTGACATCTTACTTCTCTAAGTGTGTTTTAAATATGTGCCGAAAGTTCTATGTGCATTTTGTCTAGGAAAATGTCTATTTTGACTGAACGGATTTCATTCCATTCTTTACCTACTGAATACTAGTTAAGAGAAACACACCACTAGCGAAATAATAAAATTCTTGTAAAACACATTTAAGTGGGAAAAAATCGACAGATCGCGTTGGCTTCGATTAGGAGCTTGCTTGTTCCTGGGGGTTTTCTACGGGCTGAGTTCTGGCCCTGACCTTCCTTTGAAGTTCATCACAGACATGTTCAATGGGATTAAGGTAAGGGATCCTTGCTAGCCATAACTGGTATTCCCATGACTTTGGCTAATTGGCGGTGGTCTTCTTATCGTATGACTAGCTCTACATTATCAAAATTTTTTGCGGAGAACCATCATGAATTCCTTAACAAGTCCCTGTGTTTCTTTCCTTTTTTAAGTAAATTTTTTGAATTGTTTGCACCGTTTGACTATTCCTTCTCCTTGAGTAAGGAAAGAGCTCTGTTTTTCTACTTCTAATTTTATTTGCTGAGTTTAACACCCACCGGGTAAAAGCCAACTGTTTGTGGACTATGAATTCGCTCCCACATTTATGAGCAATCATAATTATTTTATAGTCAATAGCATAACCAGTGATGCTACAAACTAAGTATATCGATGGTTTATTAGACAATAAGGCTTATACCTATAAATGAAAGGCATCATCTTAGTTAACAAAACCATTTAATAATTCAATTTCCCACAGCACATCTCCACACTTTGTCTTAACAATTTCCAATCAATATCCAAGCAAAAATCTACCCATTTCGCCCGGAAGTCAACACTTCTATTTAGTTAATCAAAAACCTGTTATATCCTTTCGATAGTCGACCTGTGACCTAAGACCTTACATGCCATCAAAAAACAATGAAATTAACCCTATTGCCGCCCCTTCCTAAAGTAAACACATGGTACCGTGTTTAATGAAAACTTTATCAACATACTCCTCACAAACACGGAAACACGATAATTCAAATCATTAAAATTTTAATAGAAGTCAGGCATACGCTCGAGTATTGTCGGGAAATATCTTATCCCTTTCAAGAAAATTGGAACATCAGGTCTTCTAAGAGGTTTAGGCAAAGGCATTGGTCGGCTGGTGGTCAATTGAATATTCAAAACCTCAACCAGAACGCTCACTTAAATAGAACACATCCTTTTTCCCAAAAAGATAATAATATAACTAACATGATTCTAACATTAACAGGAACTAACAATCCGGAAGAACAGAGCATCAGTTGCGGTGTATGAGAAGTTTTCCAATACCCAGAAAAGGGTTCTCGCATGGGTGGTAGTACTGTGTTCGCTCTAAGGAATGGTTTCTAACCTCAAGATAATGAAAATCGACCTTAGACTAACCGCAGGGCCTCTGGTTCATCCATCCACTTAACACATAAAGTCAACATTACAGCATCACAGAAATTAATCGAAATTTTGGAAAAGTAAATGAAAAAAAATATAAACCCTCTGCTCGCTAGGTTTCGTCTCTCTTTCTCTCTTTTGTGTGAAATCAGAGCTCCTATGCTGCCTTCGTCAATTATTATCCTTCTTCGTTTCAGACTCACACACAAATACAAATAAAAGTAATAGAGGGTAGTGCCTGGGTCTTACTTTCTAATTGGTTGACAAAATTAATTTGCATATTAATTCATGGCAAGGATAAAGGCGAACAAAACCAAAACGCAAACAAATCCACCATCCACCCACCCACCGATAAGCCCCCAGTTGGTGCTCTGTGTATCCCGGGTTAGTATTTGTAGATGCGGGTATCCGTTTTGGTAAGCGAGCTGTCATTGTTTGCGCGATTGAAATCGATTTGCTAATTTTCCGAAGATCCCAAAAAAGACAAAAGGATCGATTTAAATTGAATTAGAATCGCGAAGGGGAAATTAGGAGTGAATGCGACAACGAGGACAATGGTTTTAAAAAATATATAGAAAAAAGAATAGATCCTTTTGCAGGTTTTGTGGGGGTGTTTTGTGGTGTGCCGATGAGACAGGTAAATTGCCATGAATCGCACAAACGATTGGCGTCTTATGCTGGTTGTGGACAAAGACATGCAAAATGGGTCATTGGAGGAAAACAGTTTGACGGGGATAAATTAAAGTGTAATAAGGATGAATTTGAAATTTATTTGAAAAGGGTTTTTTATCGTCGTTAATCACTTGACTGGCTACGAGTATGCGAATTGAATTCAAATTAATAAAAGGAGCTACGTTTAAGAATAGAAAGGCCTTAGCATTATATTTTATAAACCAAGTAAGTCAATATTTCACCTGAGGTACGGGTTTACACCGAAACGGTTACCCTACCTCAACGCCCTCAACGAAAAAACATCCTCCGGCAACAGTTTCCCCACCTGCGCTCTTCAATACTTAAGGCTAACTCTCACTTAGAAGCAAAATAGCAAACCAAAGATCTAAATCTAATTAAAGTCGACGCGAGGAATAGATACCCTATTTGTCCCCCACACCACACGGGACGTAATTAGTAGTACTCCTACAGTGATTGCCATTCTTTCTCATCTTTAAACTCCCCACCATATCCCAGGGCTGGGGCGGTGTGGGCTTGTACCGCTTCGGTTGCCCTCACCTCTCCACCCCTACGGGATCACCAGCACATAATCCTCACTGGTACGGGTTTATGCTGCTTCGGTTACCCCTACCCTCCCCTCAAATTCTAACGAGAGCGGCCTGTAGTACGGGTTTACACCGAAGACGGTTACCCTACATCAGCCTCTGCGTGAGAATTCCCCTTGCAAGGGTTCACACTGAATCGGTTACGCTCGGACCGAAATCGGTTGCCCCTGCCGTGCTTCCTCTCATATAGGAACTACTTCTCACTGACCCCCCCGACCTCCTCTTCGACCTCGAGGAGGGTACTATAGCCTTCGCAAATCGCAAAAATTTATGCAAAAATGTGTTTTTTGGCTATTTTTTTAAATTGGCAAAAACCAAATGTTGAATTTTCATAACAACATTTTTTTTAAGAATTCGTTTAGTGTATGTCTAATTTTTCTATTTTTGGCTGTAAAAATTGCAAGACAAGTTCAAAATTCGGATGGACGGGCCACGGAGTAGCGTTAGATTGTAAAAAAAAAACGTTTGATTCAAAAATATGCGTAATTAGTTAAACTTGCATTAAAAAAGCGCTTAACACTGGAAAGATCTTAAAAAAAAACTCTAACGACTTGGCTTTAATAGAGGTAAAAAAAATCCTTACGTTATTTCTCAAAGCAATGGATGGCTCATCAAGCACACGAAACTGAACGGAAATTTTTCCTCTATAATATTTTTTTCTTGACGATTTTTTTTTTCCTGTGATTTGCGACAACATATGTGACGACTGACGAGTGCCACACTGGCACATATGCCATACTGCCTCGCGCTCCCCTTTAAAAAAATTAAACTTAATGGAGAAGAATATTTCATCGGGGCGCGAGACTTTCATCACTTTTTTGGCACACGTTCGACCCAATAAGGATATGGAAAGAATATTTTTTCTTCTTATTTTTCGTCTCACTTTTTTCATGCGACGGACGACCTACTCCCTGAATATTGGTAACCCAGGTGAAAGCCACCTTTGCGTCACGCATTCATTTAGCTTGACATTTAGAACACAACACTGGTGTGGCGCGAGGCAAAGAAATTGACGGAGGCGCGGGTTTGTTAGGGTGATATGGCGGAATTTATGGACGAAATTAAGGTGAAATTACTTTTGAGTTAAATTAGCGTAATATGCACGTATGTGCACAGAGGGCAGGATGACTAAGGGAGTACAAGCTAGCATTCGGTAGGGACTAACTGAATAGGTGAGCAAATGACGGGGCACATTTGCAACATGATTTGATGGTGGAACGTAAATTAACTGACGCATGATATACACTTTTTAGAGACGAAAAATTTAAGAAAATATTTTTCGTGAAGGTTTTTTTTGTTTTTTTGAGTAAATCGTTGATTTAAGGTGTGCATTAAATCAGAATAATGAGTTTTGGTTGCCTTCGTTATGTTTAATCGTATGTAATTTTCGTAGGCAATGTTATTTGTAAATTTAAAGAATGGTTTTATTATGGTTTATATTCGATTAAATGATTTTCTGAGCCCACATTCTATGATGTAACTTTACAATATATGAGTAAAGAATACAAATGTTTAAAAACAGGCTTGGCTGCCTCTCTGCAATTCGTACGCACGAGTCTCCAAGAGTTATTTTATGATTCTTTTTAGGCTGTCAGTGTCCAAGAGGATTTGAAATAAGGTTACTTTTAAGTTTATAGTAAATTAAAAGTTGTTGATAAAAATCAATATTTGAAAATGTTCTTAAATACATAGATAGAATATACAGTGTTTTTAAATCGGTGGTTCGAGACCCCTGGGGGTCGCCAAGAATGACTTTGGGGAGTCGTTGGCTCAAGCCAGGCTAAAATAAAAGGTTGTTTATCCTAAACAGCAAAACAAATGCAATAAAAACACACTGATTTTTTAATTTTATTTTAAAACCAATTTTTAATAATGACGATTTTACGAAAGCCCGAGGAATAGTTTTCGGTAAAATCGTCACAATGTTTTTAGTGAGAAGACTAATCCTGTTTTTTTTTTGTAACGAAGGTCATGCTTCAATTTTTTAAATGTAAATAATTATCACTTGCTTGATTATTGAAGTATTTCTCTTCTTAGATTAAGCAGAGGATGAGAGTTCAAGTAAGTAAGAAGTGCCGAGTCCCACAGCAATTTTAAAGATTCTTTTGTGTGCTCAGAATATGCTCGTCTTTTCTTCACTTCATGTAGAAATTATAGATAGTTTGCGGATAGATTCAATAACATAACTTTATCGATGGTCGATCGATCAGTTGGAATGGCATCGGATTTCGTACCCTTTTCTGTCCTTGAGGCTTTAGAATCAAGTTTTAAAAGGTCCCTTTCCTTAGTCTCTTCACGCAAAGAATGATGGAGTTTACTCGTAATGCTTCATCTGACAGAATTTCTTAGAAAATTCTTACCACAAACAAATCCTCTTAGTAGCTATAGACAGTTCATCCTCTCCTTGAAGCTTTTAAGACAGTTATAATATCAAAAAAAATCTTAAGTTCTCAAACTGCAAAAGCTGGATAATGCCTAAGCATTCGAAAATAAAATAATAAAAAAATCTTCCAAATTTGGGTACCAGAATTCAGATGTATTTAAAATTTTGAATAATCTGCTAGATTTTAACGGTATCATAAACACCTGATACAAAGCGCTCACATAACTATAGTCCGTCTACGAGAGGAGACAGAAAAAGACACATAAATATACATGGGCAGGCTAGCATGCACGCAAATTTATCAACCCTAAGTTTAAATGCCCGATTTCGTCTTGCAAATCAGCATTAATTTCTCAGACATGGCTCATTGTCATTACTAAAATCATGTTATGGGCGCTGTTACTAGTTTTAATGTACCATGCCTAGGTCAGTCCATCTATGCTGGTTTGTATAAAACGTCTTCATTGCACATTTCCATACGCTCCATTATCTAATGAATATTCTGTCTCAATTAAAACGAGCAGTCTTCCACAGAGGCCAAGGACAACGAAAAATATTCAGCACGTGTGTTGTATTCGAAAACTCCCCCACGTCCAATCGAATGAAATTTTATACATAACACACAACATACGCAATTGCTTAGTAATTCTCTTATTTGAGAAAGAGGTTACAACCACATCAGTCGCATCCGGTTCGCTTGACCCCATTCAATCCAACCGATTTGATCTCGCAAAATTTTCATAAAATATTCAAACATCTTCCATTCCATTTAGCACTATGTATTCACTCTTGGTAGGCCATCTCTGCTGCGCCTTTGTCGCAAATAATTAAGAATCCAAATTACCGTTATTAGTATGTCCTCGAGAGCGTCCTCGAAAGGTCATCGCAAAACAAGATGTAACCATGTAGAAGTAGTACACTGAGTGAGAGCGAACGGCCAGAGGGATAGGGGTGAATCTTGTCCTTTTGCTACTTTATAGGCTACTTGAAACCCCAAAAGACGTTACCAGAAGTATGGACGGAAACCTTTTTTTGGTGGCTTTGTTATTCCATTGTCCTTTTTATGTCGGTTACCCATCGAAGGAGGGTGGGCTTGGGATAGGTTTGTTGGTTGTCATGCAAAAAAGGGCGAATGTCCTTGAACCCAAGAGGGAAATATAAGATTTCACACATAATTTAACAGAATTTATATATTTTTGTCATGTTGTGGAGTGCAAGGGGATGGTAAATTTTTATTCTTAGCCAATCGCTCGAAAGAGCACGGTATAGTGTCCTTTTTATGGACACTATTGATTTTATTTGTATACAATATTTGGGGCTAAGAAAACATGATCCTTTAAGAACGATATTGAAATCGTACAAATAATCGAGCATTTTTTTTTTTTTGGCGAAATCGGCGTTATCCTACTTTGTCGTATACAGTTGATAAGGCATTTGAAAAGGATTTGCTTGTGGTGAAAAAGGTGAATTATTACATCACTGAAATTTATTATTCTTGTGATGTAACTAGAAATTTTTTTCACGGTTTTTGTCAGGGTCTTTATAAAATAAATTTTTCAAATGTATAAATAAAACATAAAAAAAAAATCATTACATAAATCAATAACGATAGCCGATATATTAAAACTTTATGAACACCTAAGTTGTATTTCCTATTGCATCTCCTAAGTTGTCGACTGGAAGGGAAGAGAGCTCAGGCATCTTGAAAACGCAGACAAGGGGAGACAAAACAGAGTAAAGAACACGTACGCTGGTAAAAAGTGACCCGTCGACATCAGTTGTGAAAGTCTACATTATCGGAATTCGGATTTGGGAGTTGAAAAGGAATTCTTTGAGA
Organism: Neoascia interrupta; assembly: GCA_947623515.1. Lineage (NCBI taxonomy): Eukaryota > Metazoa > Arthropoda > Insecta > Diptera > Syrphidae > Neoascia > Neoascia interrupta. The sequence continues at coordinate 133,537,709 of OX392463.1, forward strand.
AAAACTGGTAGACCTTGACACAGCCGCTACAGCAGCAACTTACGCCTATCCTAACAACCAACTGTTTCAGATTCTAGGACTAAGCTCTAGCTCGCTCAGTTTGTTAAATGTCACTTGACTAACTTTAGTTTGTTACTCAAGTGTCATCAATTTCACAATTCATATCTATTTGAGGACCGAATCTGGTGTGACTGATTTGTTATGATTTACTTACGAGTGACACGACTTAAACGTTCCGCCTCTGACCACTAAGTGTTGACCGGCGATGTTTCATTATAAATAAATAAATAGAGTGGCGCAACAGCTCGAGGTGAACCAATGCCAACTTCTCAACAATGTATGCTGGTGTGTAAATTTCTTTACATACAAGGGGACCTACAATTTTTCGCCGAATCCGAAGGGCACTTTGAGAAGTTTTTCAAGACAATTGATACTCTCGGAGGGCTTGTCAGACCCTCGCGGAGGTGGGGACCGTAAAAAAAAAACAAGTCTTTTTAGCGGTCCGTCCAAAAATGGAAAAAGGACCTCTTATGGTATCCCTACGTTGTCCGTACTTCTGAACATTAAGTCGTAAAAAGACAAAATTTGGTGTACGTATAAACTGCGGAAATAGTCGAGAATCCAAAGAGGGCAATTTTTTGCAAATAAAGATTTAATTACAGTTTGATATTTCATGTAAAAATGGACTTAATGTTTTTAAGGGTTTTTTTTCAAGAAGTTTAGTAGGCAAGAACTAGAAAAACGAAACTTAGGTTTAAGAAATTCTAAACTTTAATTAAAAAATAAAACTTTTCAAAAACATCAAAACGTTTTTGAGAAAAGAAAAGTCGAAAATGCATGACGTTTTTCAAAGTGTTGGAAGCCATAACTTTTGAACGGCTTATCGCTCAAAATCAATATTGAACACACGTATAAAGCAGCTCAAAGTAAACCAAGTGCTTAGGTTATATTTTTTAAAAACAGTTTGAGTACTGCAGTGGAAAAAAAAATTGACACACACACGTTTTTTTGAATGGAACACACACACGTTTTTCCAAAATTGCATGGAAAAACGTGTGTGTGTGTGTGTCCCCCTATCTCCGGTGCTGTTTAATGGAATTCTATGAAAAAAAATCGAACGCATCAGAAATAATTCAAAATTTTAAGGAAAAATTAGAGCGGACTTCGAAATTTTTAAATCTTCTGAGATTTTACTGAAAAACATAAAAGCATTTTCAGAAACAATTTTTTTAAGTCTTCTAGTAGCTGAACGGTATAAGCGATCTTTTTCAGATTCGGTTAAGGCCTACAAAACGAAGGAAAGCTGCGTTAAATTTTTATTTAAATTGCCGTTTTTAACCTAAGTTTTTAGAAGTGTATTTAAAAAAGCGAAATAAAAAAGGAGCTTGTTTTACGGTTTACGCATAAACCGGTGGCCATAGAATTAAAAAAGACATCCTAGGCTAGGACTGGTGATTGTGCTATTGGAAAAAAATCCTAACGGGAACTGGAAAAAACTTCAAAATATTTGTTTTAATGATTTGAAATTTAAAAAATTATAAAAAAGGTCAAAAGAACGCATGTCTCTCCCAAACGGTATAAAGTATAATTTTTAAATTAACACTGGGCATAGTCCATCTTCTTAAATTTTATAAAAAACTATAGCAGACTTCGAATATTCAAAAACTTCGAAGATTTATCTGAAAAACGTGAAAACATTTTCGAAATTTTTTTTAAAGATTTCTAGATCCTTAACGGTTATGACGACCTTGTTTAAATTTGGCTTAAGTATGTAATGTTAAGAAGGCAAGCGAACTGCATCAAAAACGTTTCAAAATTGCAGTTTCCGACCCTAAGCTCTTAAGCCCATTCAAACAAGCGAAATAAAAACAGTATATTTTTAAAGTTTTCTCAGAAATCCATATCCACAGAATTTGAAAAAAGTGGCAAATGCTAGCACAGGTGGTTGTAAAATTGATCAAAAAGTCTAACGGTAATTAAAATAATCGAAATTGCTGTTTAATGGGTAAAGCTTTTTGCCAGCCTTTTTTTAGAGTTACGAAACCCAATATAAAATCACCCAATATAAGAACAGTAGACATCACTACGAAAAAAGTATATTACAGACTGTAAAATATATCCAGATATAATTTTAATAAATAAATAGAATTTTACACAAACTGGGCAATATAGATGACTATAACCTTCAACAAAAGCCGACGGACCGCTCCGCGTATGTCTTCATACGTGACGGTCTTTTTTTTTTTAGGTGAACCCAGACCTCCGGCGAAGTAAGCACACACACTACTAACCACTACGCCACGGCACCCCACGATGTTTCATTGTGACATTTTTATTTCTTCCCCTGCCAAGCCTAGTTCTTACTGACTTTGGGGCATTCGTTTTATGAGGAATCTCTGGTGGAACGCTTGTGATGCCTGCTTCACATCAAAGAGCGTGCGAGGATCTGCGGGCGAGCTGTCAAATGAATTTCAATCAATGGCAATGTATGGGGTGGTTCACAATACCGGCGTTATCGCTGTGTCGCACGCCGACATTTTCGGAAAATTGAAAAACACACGCCGAGGTCGACGATTTTTCTGTCAATTGCTGTTGTAAGTTATGACACGCTGTTGAATGGGTTTTTTTCTCGAAGCTAGTACTTGTTGTGAAATATAAACCATACATTTGCAATAAAGTCGACAAATTTTAGAAATTGTTTAATTTTGTCACAGTCAAATCACAGTCATCACAGTCATCTTTAGTGCAGTCAAAACAGTCGTCGCGGTGTCTCGCTTTCATTGGGTATTAACAAACGATTTCTGTGGTCTTTCATTGTCGCTGCCGCTCTGGTTTGGCAGTCTGTCGCTAAATGTGAAACGGCCATGAGTGTGTCGGAAATCTTGGCTGGAATCCGCTAGGTTATATGTGTTTTTGACATTTAATGACAATCAATGTAATCAAACAAATTGTTCCGAATACTCGAATAATACAGGCTTTTGATGTAAGCGCAATTTTTTTTAATAAAATTGCAATAAAAGCAATAAATCAGAAAATTTGATAACTGTCGACCAGCTGATTTTGGCGGTGATTGGTTATGAGGTGCCATTAAAAAATTTTTGATGATCACAAATTTACGCAGACGAATTTTTGTGATTTGTGATAACACAATTCACGATTGCTGTAGCAACGTTTAGGTACTTAGTATGCTGCCCTTCCTCTATGACTCGATGATGGCATTGATTTTAATGATTGTTTTAATTTTGAAAACGAGGTTGGGCGAATGCTGAACCAGGAACCAATGACATTGATGTTAAGGATTATTTTTATTTTGAAAAGGAGGGTGGGCGAATGCTGAACCAGGAACCAATCACCACAAGTCATATTTCAATGAGTAGGTATGTTGTACAACAATAAATAATAAGGCGGTTCGACAAAAGTCGCTGTGTGAAAAAAGTTATTCTTTAGAAGCTCTTCTGGAAATGTTAAAAAAAAAACTTTCGGGGAAAGGAAAAGTATAACTCTTAACACATTTTTTTTTCGAATAACCGCTTTAGAGACATTTTAATTGAATGATATCGAATAGTCGTATTTATCAGCACAATTTGTAAGAGGAAAAATGGCTGTGGTTACAACTTCAAAATTAAAATGCGTGACACAAATAAATAATAAATGGCATAAAGTTCAGCACTCCAATTACTAAATTTATTAGCATTATGTGAAATACATTTAAGTTAAGGTGCTAGATTTCCAGCACAGACAGCATTAAAAATTCTAATTTACCAAATTTAGTTGCCAATACATATTGTATAGCATATTGTATGCCATACATATTGTATAGCAGTTGCATGGTAAAGATTTTGCTTTGGTTGCTACATTTTTTGTACCATTGATTTTTTATCTATATCTACAGAATTATTAGCAGATTTTTTTTTTGCTTGAATGTAATAAAACCCAGTTGAGGTGCTACATTTCTAGCATTGGGTGCAATAATCAAAATTGGGTGTGATCATTCATTTATATCACAAGATAGCCGAGTGGGTATGATCAGCGCCTGTCATGATCGAGGGCGCAGGTTTAATACCAAGATTTCATTCAAGGTTTTTCAATACAGCAAAAATTAACAAGATGCATTTATCAAGAGACGAAGCAAAAATTAAACAACAGGAAAAAGCTGACTGTGTCCAATAAATAACTTCTTTTTTCACCCTTTTTTTTGAAGCTTTTATGTGTCACTTTTGCCGGCGTTAAACTGTCGCCGTTTCGATTTCGAATCGCAGCCGGGTGAGAGGTCTGTTTTTCTGCTAAATGTTCTACTGTACGTTAATGCAGAACTTTAAGCAGTGTCGTTTGCGATGCCCGCGTTAAATTTCTGAGTGGCTGCAAATTTTTTAGGAGTAGGCACTAGACTTTTAGCAATTAATCCGTGTTTTTCTGCACCTCGTCTAGCAATCAGTAATGAAAATCGCCACTATCCCGATTTTTTTCTATAAAACTACTCTATACTAGCTCTATACTAGCGCTACGAGGCTACACTCACAGGCATAATTAGGGAAACAACAAGGAAAACCGCGATATTATTTACAAATTAATTTTCAGTGATATTTTTTTTAACGCAATAATGAAATCTACTTAAAATACTATAAATTAAAGTTTGTTCAATTACAAAAGATTTTCATTAATTTTATACAGAAAAAATGATAAATAAAATAAATAAAATTCACTTTTAAGTTTCAAACTCTTAACAAAAAAAACTCGTAACAAAAGGCCACATGAAATCAGGCCCCAATGAAAAATGGCCCAAACAGAGAATGAAAAATTGTCCCAATAGATGGTGGACATCGAGGTATCCTTGATTTTTTTAAGAAAAGGGATCTGAATTCAATCTTAGGATCTTAAATTCCTCGGAAGTAGATTTCGGAGATAGGTGTGCTTTCACACCACAGACAGGCCTCAAAGTGGAATATTAAAAACACCTCACTGGAAGGGATAGATAGCATCGGTAAAATCGTGTAAATGTTAAACTCACTTAATTCCGGTCTAAATAGCATAACACCACGGGGTATCTCAAGTTGGTAGGAGTAAGGCGTTTGGTGCAAATAATTGAAGTGCACAAGCCTTACGGGATCTATACAGGTTCAGATTTTGGATTAGGATTTTTTTTCATTTTCCATATTGGGATAAAGTAACAAATATGCAACCGCAAAACTAAGCGGACACATAATACGCTAGCCCAAGGAAAACAAACAGACAATTAATGGAACCCCCAAACACGTTTATTACAGCACTCATAGTTAAAATGCTTTCGATTCGAAAACGTGCGTGCACACCAAAGAAGAAAAGCAATATAAAATACACTCAATTCATTACCAACCATGCTTCTATTAGTCGCACTCATGTTGCGAGGCAAATTGCTTTTGTATAACACAGTCGGTAAAAAAGTCTTTGCACCATCCTTTGAGTGGAAAGTTCTGAATCATTATTCCTTTGGAGCCTCAAGCCTTCGATATTTGATGCAGTGTACGCTCCACCTCACACCAATCCTGATATGGAAAACTAATACAAAACAAAAAAAAAAAAGCTAAACCACCTTGAACAAAAACATCACATTAGACCCTCGGGGCGTTCTTAGACTCCGCTCCACTCCATCCTTGTGAATTAATGAAAATAATATTCACATTCGCCTGCATAGTCTCTGAGGTCGTTCTACTCCATAGGATTGCTGTGCGCATTTGCATATGGAAAACATTTTCAAACGACAGAGCAAAACTACCGCAGGGATCAAATTAAACAGTGCAAACGCGTTCTAGCTCCCGTCCAAATCCTGCAACGCAGCGCGCGCAGTACGCAATATTGACGTTTGCTATCAGAAAACTTATTCGACAAAACAACTCTCAAAGTTTGCACCAATTTATAATCTCCCTTGAAGGGAATCCAGCAATAACAACAAGAATTTTAGAAACTATCCAGGACCGGATGGGTAAAAATACACCCCATTCGAGCCATCCTGGCAAATACTATCAACTTTGTAATGTCCTGCAATTAAGTATACGATTCAAGTGGGTATCCTGCGGAAGCTACCGACCGCCTCGGTCCAGTGCGATGGCCATAAACATGTTAATTTCTTTATTGCGAGTCAAGATCCTTGGTGAACACAAAATGAGCCCTCGAGATCGTATAAAAATGAAAAGAGAACCAGCTGGCGTCGGTGGGTGGTGGAAGGATGTTAATTACTTTCTCGAGGTCGATTTCCACCCATATAGCAAGAAGTCAGTACACAGTACCAAACCGCAAGGGAATCAAAAGGAGTCGATAAGGGATGGAGCACAAGAGTCATGCTTGAGCACTTTCTTTTTTTTCCTTTTTCGACTGTCCGCTCCTGATGCTTTTCAATTTGCAAGTGTAGCGGAGGAGGAAAAAAGGTTCGATGGACATCAGTGGAGCTGCGGTGAGAAAAGCTCCTTACGCTTGAACAGAATGGTCTTACACTAGCCACATGTTGAGATTTTTAAGACTTGTTAGCACTCCAGCAACAAACTCTGTCTGCTACAAACAAGCGATGATGCCGTATAAGAATCACAGATGAGTTTATTACAATTCCCAAGAAATTAGCTATAAAACTATATTTTCTTCCATTCTACGCGAGACGGGTTATTTATTCTAACCAACTCCACGCGGAATGTTAGAGTTAAAGATAAAGTCATCGGGCTTCCAAAAATTGCTGCATGGAACTCCATTTCGATTGTGTCAAGACCCGCATTTGTTTAACCCGTGAAAAGCAGCACCAAAAGGGACATAATAAAAGAACAGCGACATTACAATATTTTTTCGCTGTTGTTGCAGCTTCTGGATACTATGATCTCCTATACGGCATGTTGACATTGTAATGAATGGATGTGGGGGCTTTCAGGCACTGAATACTGGTAAAGAGCACCTCACTACATTGTATCACAAATTACACGAAGGATAAAGGACATCAAAAGATTTAAACCGTGTGTGTCGTCCCCGCAGTAGTAAAGATGGATGGCTGAACGGCAATATAAATAAGAGAAACAGTCGCCCTCTACGTCATGACCGTTAAACATACCGCCAATGTCCTGGCACGAAAACCTCGTGTTGGCAATCAAAGAGCAAATCATATACACATGTACATGTCGAAGCGGTTGTACAGGATGAAGGAGCAAACGAAGCGGGGCGTAAGCAGAAAAGACGAAGTAATCTTTATCTCTCCCTTTTGCCCCAGTGCAATGAATTAATTTCGGTTTTAAATGGCTCTCATCCCAATTACTTTGGTGGTTAGTCGTTCGGCTTTTAGTACAGTCCGTGTGTTGACAAAGTTGACGCGAAAATTTAACTCCCTGTCTTCGTACGACCAGATCTGCTATCATTGCTATTCAAAGAGGAGATTTACCACTGGTCGGGTGAAGTTTTTATTGCCAAATATGTAGTTAAACATGTAGGCATCTATGAAGTTAAAATGCTCATTTTGGGAGCACTGCCAAAACATTGGTCATGAAAAGGTGGCTATAACTTACGCGGTATGGAGACTTTGATTTGATTATGTATAACAAAATGGTCCTTTTTGAATGAAGAATTTGTATGTCATGTATAGAAATTTTCCACCAACAATATCCAGACAAATTCTTTTTCAAAACATGAACTTAAAAGCTATTCGAAATTAATGTGATTCCCCTAAAAAACATCATATTTGCCGAACATATATTTTATTATTTACATATATTTAAGATTTAATAAGTATTTAATAGTATTTATATCTTACATTTTATATATTATATTTTATATTGTATATTTAATATTTTATATTTAATATTTAGCATTTTATATGTTATATTTATATTTTATATTTTATATTTTACTTTTTATATTTTATACTTTATATTTTATACTTTATATTTTATATTTTATATTTTATATTCTATATTTTATATTTTATATTTTATATTTTATATTTTATATTTTATATTTTATATTTTATATTTTATATTTTATATTTTATATTTTATATTTTATATTTTATATTTTATATTTTATATTTTATATTTTATATTTTATATTTTATATTTTATATTTTATATTTTATATTTTATATTTTATATTTTATATTTTATATTTTATATTTTATATTTTATATTTTATATTTTATATTTTATATTTTATATTTTATATTTTATATTTTATATTTTATATTTTATATTTTATATTTTATATTTTATATTTTATATTTTATATTTTATATTTTATATTTTATATTTTATATTTTATATTTTATATTTTATATTTTATATTTTATATTTTATATTTTATATTTTATATTTTATATTTTATATTTTATATTTTATATTTTATATTTTATATTTTATATTTTATATTTTATATTTTATATTTTATATTTTATATTTTATATTTTATATTTTATATTTTATATTTTATATTTTATATTTTATATTTTATATTTTATATTTTATATTTTATATTTTATATTTTATATTTTATATTTTATATTTTATATTTTATATTTTATATTTTATATTTTATATTTTATATTTTATATTTTATATTTTATATTTTATATTTTATATTTTATATTTTATATTTTATATTTTATATTTTATATTTTATATTTTATATTTTATATTTTATATTTTATATTTTATATTTTATATTTTATATTTTATATTTTATATTTTATATTTTATATTTTATATTTTATATTTTATATTTTATATTTTATATTTTATATTTTATATTTTATATTTTATATTTTATATTTTATATTTTATATTTTATATTTTATATTTTATATTTTATATTTTATATTTTATATTTTATATTTTATATTTTATATTTTATATTTTATATTTTATATTTTATATTTTATATTTTATATTTTATATTTTATATTTTATATTTTATATTTTATATTTTATATTTTATATTTTATATTTTATATTTTATATTTTATATTTTATATTTTATATTTTATATTTTATATTTTATATTTTATATTTTATATTTTATATTTTATATTTTATATTTTATATTTTATATTTTATATTTTATATTTTATATTTTATATTTTATATTTTATATTTTATATTTTATATTTTATATTTTATATTTTATATTTTATATTTTATATTTTATATTTGTAAAAGAGAATAAGACTTCTGTATTATAGAAAAGCTTCTTCACAATTGCTTTCGCCCAATAAAAACAGAAAGAACAGAGCAAGAGCTGCAGCAATTGTGCATGGTTTATGGTATAAAAAAGATTTCATATTGACAGTGATTCCCTATTTCTTATATTAGAATTTCCCTATTCTTAGACAAAGTAGTCAAAGTTCTGGGGCGCAAGTGCGGAAGGCAATTTTGGAAACGGGGTTGCGTGATTACTGTAATAAACAATAAGTAAACTTTTTCTTCTATATCCCAACATCATCCGCGGTTCCGTAAGCTAGAGATAAACTAGCTTACTAAGGGCGTTTACCTAAAAATACATAATTTGAGAAATAAAGGTTTTTTAAGAGTTAATTACGCAAGAAGTTTTTTTTATCACGAACGGCTGACTATTTTAAAAAATGGGTAGGAATTTAAGCTTTTATCAGGTTTTATAAGGTATAAAAAGAAAGAAAAGAGGCAAGATTTTAAGGAAGTAAATTTAAAGTTAGGGCGCAGGGGGCACATTGGGCACATTGAAGGATTAGATAAAACAGGCTGGAAAAACCTTCAAGGCCTGAGGCTTAACTTGCAGTCAGGGTGGCCACAACCTTCCAATCGTCCAATTTAGCCTCCTTTTACATTTTCCATTAGTCACGCTTATAAATAGACTAAGACCCGTTTACTGATACCTCACTAAATATAATTTGTAAGCTCCTCTTTACGCTTAAGTTCGAACTCTGATTCCATTCTGTTTAAAAGTATAATGCTTAGAAACCTTTAAGTTGTACCCTCAGATAAATCATTTTATGTTGACTTTAAACAAAACTAAATTTCACTCATTGATCTATATTTCAAAATTGCTTTAAGTAATGTAAATAATGAATTTTAAGCATGAAGACTTTGTACATATGCAAAATAATGTAAATAGTTAAATTTCAACACTAATTCTTAATGCAATACATTAGACAACAAAAACATATGTAAAATAATTTCACTCATTTTTGTGATTCACGTTTTGTCATTTCACCTAACCTTTTAAGTCACTCGTTGAATTTGAATAAAAATAGGGAAAATTGATAAAATTATGCAACGCGTTTCTCTTCATTGGTCAACTTTCTAGCGACTTATTTTCAACAAGAGTAATCTTTTCGACCAAGATTTGCCCCGATTATAACTCAGACAGAACAATATAAACTTAAGGGATAGAATTGTCCAAGACTTGGCGCTTCGGATCCTTTGACATACAAGTAGGTGACTTGACTAAGGGTTGGCCTTTCACTCTCTAACACAGGTGGTACGGACGGATTTAGGGAGGAAGACCCACCCTCGTCACAGATATTGATTAATTTTAATCAAGATGAAACGCACTTTCTGTTAGTACTGTTACTTTGGTTAAATGTTTTATACTTTTAAAGAAAGTTGAATCAGAATCCGAATGCAGCGGTTGGCCCAATTCATTTGCTGTCGAGTGTATTTTGACATGTTTTTTCGATGTTAAGTTAAATATTTTCGACCTATTATTATTTCTGCCGCAAATAAGTTGTACCTGACAGACAATTTTGCATTATTCTGACACATTTCATTATTTTGACAGATAACTAGATGAATTGGTGTCAGCAAGCCGGCCTAAGAGCTCCACATTTAACGACTTAGTGCACTTGAAAGAATACATAGATCAATATCAAACTTAGGAAACGTTTTAATCACGTCCTTATGATCAGAAGTCGACAGTCACTTGTTTTTATGTCTCAAATATGAATAAAAATAAATTTATTGCTTCTTCTTTGAAATAGGACGCTTTAAATTAACCCTGAGTTAATTCTTTACAATGATAAGCCTACAAAATTTAATATGCAAAAAAATAATGAACCTTAGTTTTCTGTGACGAGAATCTTCGCTTCGGCTTATCATCATGCCACTTTATAGCAGCTCTTACAAATGATCTTCGATGATATGGAAATAAAAAAAAACAACATAAATATCATAGTAGCCAGATTTCATGGTGACAAATGACAAAGTCTTTCATTCATTAATAGCTGTACAAATGTTGCTCATCATAACCAAGCGAATCATAAACAGCAAGAAAAAAAATTAAAAAACACTCTTGAGCCGGAAAATTCTTCAACGTTGAAGATTTTTTTTATACTTTGAAAAATACCGCAAATTTGGCAAAACAATAGTCACTTTTTATTTTGATTAAATAAATTCATTAGACGACGAAATCTGAACAAGAAAAAAGAAATAAAAAATTTGTTTTAGAGAAGGGACCGAAGCTTTCCAGTGAAGTGAGTGTGTAAATAAAGCTGTGTATGAAGTCCATAACGGGAGCAGAACTGAAGAAATAATTATTGAGAGAAGAGTAAATTTATGAGACGAGAGATTGTAAGTTTAGCTCAGGTAAGACGACACGGTAAGAGTAGAGTAGAAAGTGGTGCATATACAATGGACATGGAATGTTGAATGTATTGATACTCAGTAAAGTATATATTGGAAGCAGAGTAAAAGTTCTAAGAAAGAACAGACTTGAAGAAGAGTAATTGTTCAATCGAAATAAAGAGCATAGTTTGCTATAAGTGAACACTGAATTAATAATTGTCTCAATTTTTTAATTGGTTTGTGAAGAAATCCTTATGATCGCATCATCCGTTCAGCTCGTACTGATGCCTGCCCCTTAGTAGGATGACAAAAAGCATCTTGCCAGGTACAACTTCGAAATGTTAAAGGATCTAAACGATCAACGAAAGACCTACAGTCTGTGAACAATTGGATACCAGTCTTTCACAAGCTGTTCTGAACAGCAAACAAGAGCAGCATCTATGATAATCTGAGACCTCTGGGAATAACTTAGGCCCGATGCACACTTGCATTTTTTTTAAGAAGCTGCATCAATTCCGCTACAGCTCAATCGACACTTGCGGGGTTTGACGTTCGATGCAATCTGCAACTCATGCTAACTCGGTGATCCCGAAAAAAAAATAAAAGTTACTTAACTTAGGTTAAGGAGGGTTAAAGGAGGCCTATTGTGATAAGCCATATAGTCTATTGTTTTGCCTACAAAATAACCCTCAAATCCTACAAAAAAGAGCTGCGAAAAGCCAAACGGCTATCTTAGCTACTCCTCTTTAGTCATAGAAGGAACCTCCGCAGCCTATAGGCTAAGGAAAATCTTCTCAGCAAACTCAACGATGCCCTCAAAAAAGCTGATGACTTATGGGCTTCCTTTAGCGAAGAATCGCTGAATTTGCTAATGAACACCTACTTTCCGGGTAGCTGCGAAGTGATTAATAGTGCAAACCGCAATAGTTCAGTGAAACATATAATCAAAAAATACGATCTTATTGCTAGGGATAGATTGACTGTTGAATTAAATAGATTGAGTCATTGAGTTAAAATGTCTGTTTTTTAATAAATATATATGAAATTTGACAAAAAATTATATGACAAAAGCTGTAGATATTAGCATTTTCTAACTTTTATATATATATATGTTGTGTGTGCCTCCCTCCGCCTACTTTTGTGGGCGTGGCGTTAAAAAAAATGATTTTTTTAGTTAAAAAGGCGGAGTTTTAGGCCGAAATGTATGCAACCACCTAGTATAAAGCATTCAATAGTTATATTTTTATATCCCGCCCACTTTTTGGAGGCGTGGCAGTTTTCTCTTTGGTATGGTCGGGTATTTTGCAATCCGTCGTAGATGGATTGAAGCTTTTGCATACCCACTGTTGCACTTTCCCACTTGTTTTATTTAATTCTACCGTTTTTAGACTCTACTTAAAAAAAAATTTAAGTTCTGAAAACACCCCTGCAAGGTCGGGGTTAGAATAGCCTTGAGGTAAGGTATGCCTGTCGTAAGAGTCGACTAAAATCCACCGGAAGAAATATTCTTTAATGTTTCAACGGATGCTGTCGATGCTGCTCCATTTGGGACAACTTTTGGCAGTGATTTTTTAGCTGGTTTGGTTTTGGCAACACTGGTTTTGACAGCTGACGTGTGTTTAGTACCTTGTGTCACTGTCAAACAGCTTCAGTTTGGTTTGCAATTTAACCATGGATCGTCTTACAAATGAACAACGCTTGCAAATTATTGAATTTTACTATCAAAATTCGTGCTCGGTTCGAAATGTTCATCGCGAAACAATGGCGCAATTGCGAGGCGAGTTTGGTGAACAGTTAATTTCACGTTTCGGGCCGGTCAATTGGCCGCCTAGATCGTGCGATTTGACACCATTAGATTATTTTTTGTGGGGGTATGTCAAGGCTAATGTCTATAGGGACAAGCCCGCTTCGATTGACGCACTGGAAGCCAATATTCGTGCATACATTCGTGAGATACCGGCCGATATGTGTGAAAGAGTATGCCAAAATTGGACTCAGCGGATGGGCTACCTGAGACGCAGCCGCGGTCAACATTTGCATGAAATTATCTTTAAACATTAAATTGCAAGGTTCAAACTATCGATTCAAATAAATATTTCATTCATTTTTTCGAATTTTTTGTGTTTTTTTTTTAAAAAGTTCTCAACCTCTTAAAAAATTACCCGTTAGATGAATCTGAAGGTTAAATTAAAATCCAGAAGCGTCTGTCACACATTGTGCGGCTTACTGGTCGGCGTCTGTCTCCAAAGGGGCGGCTGTATTTAAAAATGAAAGTAGAAGTGACTTACCTATTTCTCATAAAAACGACAAGTTAAAAAAAATGGCAATGAACAAAACGAAAGATTTGATTACCCCAGGTGGCAGCCCAGCTATGCTGGAAAATCCACCCTCTTCGGAGGCAGCCTCTACGGATTCTGGGGAGAGCCTTTTATTGCTTATAAATCCTTTTGAGAAAAGGACAAAACTAAATCGATCACCACCACCTAGATCGAACATATCCGGTGGACAAAAGCAGTCCACCGGTAAACCAGGACTCTGTGAAAATTAAGAGCTTATAAAAGGAGAATAATGAACTCCGAGCTAAGCTTATTGAAATGGAGCGACTCTTCCAAGATCTAAAAATGGAAGTTGACTCTCTGCGAAAAGAAAACGAGGATATTAAAAATACTCGTTTAACGAAAGACTGTGAGGTAACGAAAGAGTGTGTAACAGCGAACCGACCAGCAGTCGAATACTTCACGGACGAGGACGAACTTGCACTTGAGACCGATTCAGTCGAATTCCTCTCCCGAAGTAATACAAAAAGAAGATAAGCCCTCTGGCTCAAACAAGGCTAAACCAGAAGCGAAAATTCGTCCACCTCCCGCAATAAACATCGTCGGGATAGCAGACTTTGGGAGATTGCGCAACCTTCTTGCAAACACGGTGAGAACAGAAAATTAATAAGCTTACCTCGCACCGAAATAACGTGTGGAAAGTAAATGTTGACAACGCCGATTCCTATCGCGCACTGTCTCTTAGACTGAATGCAGAAAGAATCGAGTGGTATACTTATCAAAATAAGTACGAGAAACCACTGCGAGTCATTGTAAGGGGGCTCCACCCATCATGCACAAAAGAAGACGTTGTAAAAGACGTAAAAAATAAAGGCCTTAAAATTATTGATGCCGTCAATATCATTAAAAAGGAAAAGCAACGCACGGAAGGAGAAAGAGACACTGTGATCAGACGCGGCCTTCCAATTTTTATGCTCTCCTTTGAAAGAACTGAGAGCATAAACGATATTTATAAAATAAAAATGATACTTAACATCAGGGTTAATTTCCTATAGGCTAAGGAAAATCTTCTCAGCAAACTCAACGATGCCCTCAAAAAAGCTGATGACTTATGGGCTTCCTTTAGCGAAGAATCGCTGAATTTGCTAATGAACACCTACTTTCCGGGTAGCTGCGAAGTGATTAATAGTGCAAACCGCAATAGTTCAGTGAAACATATAATCAAAAAATACGATCTTATTGCTAGGGATAGATTGACTGTTGAATTAAATAGATTGAGTCATTGAGTTAAAATGTCTGTTTTTTAATAAATATATATGAAATTTGACAAAAAATTATATGACAAAAGCTGTAGATATTAGCATTTTCTAACTTTTATATATATATATGTTGTGTGTGCCTCCCTCCGCCTACTTTTGTGGGCGTGGCGTTAAAAAAAATGATTTTTTTAGTTAAAAAGGCGGAGTTTTAGGCCGAAATGTATGCAACCACCTAGTATAAAGCATTCAATAGTTATATTTTTATATCCCGCCCACTTTTTGGAGGCGTGGCAGTTTTCTCTTTGGTATGGTCGGGTATTTTGCAATCCGTCGTAGATGGATTGAAGCTTTTGCATACCCACTGTTGCACTTTCCCACTTGTTTTATTTAATTCTACCGTTTTTAGACTCTACTTAAAAAAAAATTTAAGTTCTGAAAACACCCCTGCAAGGTCGGGGTTAGAATAGCCTTGAGGTAAGGTATGCCTGTCGTAAGAGCCGACTAAAATCCACCGGAAGAAATATTCTTTAATGTTTCAACGGATGCTGTCGATGCTGCTCCATTTGGGACAACTTTTGGCAGTGATTTTTTAGCTGGTTTGGTTTTGGCAACACTGGTTTTGACAGCTGACGTGTGTTTAGTACCTTGTGTCACTGTCAAACAGCTTCAGTTTGGTTTGCAATTTAACCATGGATCGTCTTACAAATGAACAACGCTTGCAAATTATTGAATTTTACTATCAAAATTCGTGCTCGGTTCGAAATGTTCATCGCGAAACAATGGCGCAATTGCGAGGCGAGTTTGGTGAACAGTTAATTTCACGTTTCGGGCCGGTCAATTGGCCGCCTAGATCGTGCGATTTGACACCATTAGATTATTTTTTGTGGGGGTATGTCAAGGCTAATGTCTATAGGGACAAGCCCGCTTCGATTGACGCACTGGAAGCCAATATTCGTGCATACATTCGTGAGATACCGGCCGATATGTGTGAAAGAGTATGCCAAAATTGGACTCAGCGGATGGGCTACCTGAGACGCAGCCGCGGTCAACATTTGCATGAAATTATCTTTAAACATTAAATTGCAAGGTTCAAACTATCGATTCAAATAAATATTTCATTCATTTTTTCGAATTTTTTGTGTTTTTTTTTTAAAAAGTTCTCAACCTCTTAAAAAATCACCCGTTAGATGAATCTGAAGGTTAAATTAAAATCCAGAAGCGTCTGTCACACATTGTGCGGCTTACTGGTCGGCGTCTGTCTCCAAAGGGGCGGCTGTATTTAAAAATGAAAATAGAAGTGACTTACCTATTTCTCATAAAAACGACAAGTTAAAAAAAATGGCAATGAACAAAACGAAAGATTTGATTACCCCAGGTGGCAGCCCAGCTATGCTGGAAAATCCACCCTCTTCGGAGGCAGCCTCTACGGATTCTGGGGAGAGCCTTTTATTGCTTATAAATCCTTTTGAGAAAAGGACAAAACTAAATCGATCACCACCACCTAGATCGAACATATCCGGTGGACAAAAGCAGTCCACCGGTAAACCAGGACTCTGTGAAAATTAAGAGCTTATAAAAGGAGAATAATGAACTCCGAGCTAAGCTTATTGAAATGGAGCGACTCTTCCAAGATCTAAAAATGGAAGTTGACTCTCTGCGAAAAGAAAACGAGGATATTAAAAATACTCGTTTAACGAAAGACTGTGAGGTAACGAAAGAGTGTGTAACAGCGAACCGACCAGCAGTCGAATACTTCACGGACGAGGACGAACTTGCACTTGAGACCGATTCAGTCGAATTCCTCTCCCGAAGTAATACAAAAAGAAGATAAGCCCTCTGGCTCAAACAAGGCTAAACCAGAAGCGAAAATTCGTCCACCTCCCGCAATAAACATCGTCGGGATAGCAGACTTTGGGAGATTGCGCAACCTTCTTGCAAACACGGTGAGAACAGAAAATTAATAAGCTTACCTCGCACCGAAATAACGTGTGGAAAGTAAATGTTGACAACGCCGATTCCTATCGCGCACTGTCTCTTAGACTGAATGCAGAAAGAATCGAGTGGTATACTTATCAAAATAAGTACGAGAAACCACTGCGAGTCATTGTAAGGGGGCTCCACCCATCATGCACAAAAGAAGACGTTGTAAAAGACGTAAAAAATAAAGGCCTTAAAATTATTGATGCCGTCAATATCATTAAAAAGGAAAAGCAACGCACGGAAGGAGAAAGAGACACTGTGATCAGACGCGGCCTTCCAATTTTTATGCTCTCCTTTGAAAGAACTGAGAGCATAAACGATATTTATAAAATAAAAATGATACTTAACATCAGGGTTAAAATCGAACCCATGCGAAAGGGCAATAGACTGATACCACAGTGTAAGCGATGCCAAGAATTCAGGCACACAAGTGCCTACTGCCAAAAAGAACCACGTTGCGTGAAATGTGCCGGAAAACACCTGTCAACAGAGTGCAAAGTTGACATAAAGGCTCCAGCAGTTTGCGCCAATTGCCACGGAAACCACCCCGCGAACTATCGAGGATGCGAAGTAGCCATAGAGCTGCAAAAGGGACGAGAACCTCTTAAGGAAAATACTAGAGGTCAGAATCAAAGCCTAGGACGCCCAAAACCTGCTGAAACTCCTAAGCCAAAGACTCCAAAGACGCCAAAGCCGATCAAAAGTGGAAGATTGGCAAAGGAGGCGTCGACAAAAGGCGTAAAAGCTCCACAAAAGAGCGACGCCAGTTCAAGTGCAGCGGAGAAACCACCACTGGTCGCACCGAAATCATACGCACAGGTTGCGGCAAACGAAAGCAAGGCAAGATCGCCCACAACAGATGCAGTGTCTCAGATCCTCGCTGTAATCTTGGAGAAACTTGAGGATCAGACTAAAGTCAACAAAGTTATATTTGACAAACTGAGCAAGCTCGAGTTTAAGCCTCGAAAAAATTACAAGAGAACAAGAATATGAAACAGTTACTTAAAATACTAACATGGAATGCAAACAGCCTTCTGAATAAAATAGACGAACTAGAAGTATTTCTACGGAAAAACAATATTGGTATTTGCATGATTACGGAAACTCACCTTAAAAACGGGTCTACACCCAAACTTAAAGGTTACAATGACTATCACGCACATCACCCTTCGCAAAATTCGAGAGGAGGATCCTCCCTCTACATTAAGAACTGCATAAAGCACTTCAAGAACACAGAAGTTGAGCTAGACTCTATGCAGATCAGTTCAGTTTCTGTAAAAATTGACTGCTTAGATTATAACATTGCATCTTGTTATTTCCCGCCAGGATATAGACTGGTGGAAGACGATCTTGATCGTATGTATGACTTCATTGGGTCCAATTTTATCATAGGGGGTGACTTTAACGCGAAGCATACTTTTTGGGGCTCACGATGCAATTCAACAAGAGGTAGATTACCCGGCAGGCTCCGTACAAAAATAGTATGGAGCGTGGGGTGGACTTTTTCTCCACGGGTAAGCCAACATATTGGCCAACCGATAGGAATAAAAAGCCTGACCTTGTCGATTTTTTCATCGCTAAAGGGTACCCCATATACCTTACGCGAATTGAAGAGTGTTATGATCTTTGCTCAGACCACTCAGGAGTTATCTTGAAGATGGGTGGAAGACTGGCGAAAATAGAAAGAGCTCCTAGATTAGCTAGCAAAAACATGAACTGGGACGCTTTCAGAAAGGACTGTAAGGAGGGTGTTGGCTTGAATGTGCCATTGAAAACTCCTTTCGAGTTAGAAACCGCAGTTGACAAATTCATTGAAGCAATTCAGAGCGCTGCTTGGAACAACAATTCGTCCCAAAAGAACGCAGTTAGCACCGACGGGCATGTACGTAAAACATATCCGCTCGAAATCGAAAAATTGATTCGTGAAAAGAGAAGAGCGCGTAGGAGATGGCAAGGCACGAGGGCCCCCCCAGACAAAACCCTATTGAACCACCTCTCTAACAAACTGAAAGGAATGTTGCAAGATCTTAAAAATCGTGAGACCACTGAATACCTTGAAGGCTTGTCGGCGGATAGGAGCTCAAACTACTCGCTGTGGAAAGCAGTTAAGTATATCAAAAAAACCTATAATCCACTCGGCACCAATAAAAAAAGCTAACGGCGAATGGGCAAGAGGAGACAAAGAGAAAGCGAATTTGTTTGCTGAACATTTAGAAGAAACATTCAAGCCTTTCGACGGTCCGCCGTTGGCTGACGTTCTAAACAACAACCGGGAAACCTGGTAGCTTTAGAATGAAAAAAGTTTCGTTAGTTGAACTCCGACAGACAATTAGCAAACTTAAAAATAATAAGGCCCCGGGTTACGACCTGATCACTGGCGAAATATTGAAAGAGCTACCAAAAAAGGCATTAGTCAAGCTACTTTATATGATAAACGCTTCTCTTAGACTTCTATACGTTCCAAGACAATGGAAAGTTACTGAAGTCATTATGGTTCCTAAACCGGGGAAATGCGCAAATGAAAAAAATTTTATAGGCCCATATCGCTTCTGCCGATAATATCGAAAGTATTCGAGAAACTTCTGCTGAAGCGATTACAACCAATAATTGCAGAAAGACGCTTGATCCCGGATCATCAATTCGGTTTCAGACCTAACCATTCCACAATAGATCAAGTCTACAGAATAACGCATGAAATTGAAAAAGCCTTAGAAGGGAAAAAAATATGTTCAAGTGCTTTCCTCGACGTATCGCAAGCCTTCGACAAGGTATGGCACGAGGGCTTGAAATATAAGGTGCGGCAAAACTTGCCGGAAGACATGTTTAAAATATTGGAAAATTATCTTGAAAGCAGACTCTTTCGTGTTAGGTGTAGTAGTGAATACTCGAGTTTCAAGCAAATTCGGCGTACCCCAGGGAAGCGTCCTCGGTCCGACCCTGTTCCTGCTCTACACAAGAGACATACCTCTAGATGACGAGACAGTCGTGGCCACGTTTGCGGACGATACGGCCATCCTGGCAACAGGTGAATCAGTCGAGTCATCAACGAGAAACCTCCAACGAGCATTGGACAGAATTTGTGTCTGGACGAAGACTTGGCGAATCGCTCTTAACGAGAACAAGTCTACGCATGTGAATTTCACTTACAAAAGGGTTAACAATTTGCCTCTGTTCATAAATTCTGTACAAAAACCTTATGCAAATGAAGCGAAGTATCTAGGGATGACACTGGACGCTAAACTAAGGTGGAAACCACACGTAAAGAAGAAGCGTGACGAGCTCGAGATTAGGCTCAGGGAAATGTATTGGCTTATCGGAAGATTTTCGAAACTAAGCACATATAACAAACTGCTCTTGTACAGGCAGGTGTTAAAGCCGTCCTGGACATACGGTATACAACTTTGGGGTTGTACCAAGCCGAGCAACATGTCCATGTTGCAGACTTTTCAAAACAAAACACTAAGAGCAATTGTGAATGCTCCATGGTATATTAGGAATAGCGATATTCACAGAGATTTAGGAATAGCTACCGTGGGCGAAGAAGTAACAAACTTCGCTCGAAAGCTAAATGCTCGCCTTCATGTTCATTGCAACAATGAAATGATCCGTACTCTAAACGAGACTCTTAACGATGTTAACAACGAGCGACGACTACAAAGAACAAGACCCTTCGATCTAGCGACGTAGGGTGAAGCCGCACGAACGAACGGTTTTATCAGGTGCATTCACTGGAAAGCAACCTATCCAATGCGATCAACACTATAGAAGCGTAAACTACTTGTTAAGTTAACTTAGTTGTAGTCAAGAAGTATTATGAGAGAGCGAAAATTTACTACTATGAAGTGCGTTCTGGCAGTTTCATAGTGTCTCTCATAAATGGGTGGTTTTTTAGCACGTGGAAATCGGGCATAACCAATATCGGCTACTTCGGTATTATGTACCTGCTATAGTGGGCGTATTGGTATCTTTGAAAGATTTTGGAGTTTTAGTCTCCGTCCGTCCTAGTATTCAAAAAAAAAATTCTGAAAGTAAACCGCTATTTTGCTTTGCCCTTTTCCGTCAAATGTGACAAAAATTAATGCATTTTCACATCTACGTTTAACTATTAATTTTTGAATATTTGTTTTTTTTTCTTATTAAAATTAGCTTCAGTTTAATTTGAATAATTTTCAATAAAATCTAGTGAAAATGGGTAGAGCAAAGCCGTTAAATCAGTTTGAAAGGGCCAAAATAAAGGCTTATAGTGAGTGTGGTCATTAAATGCATCAAATATCAAAAAGAATTAACCGCAGCCGTAAAGTTATTACTTCATTCTTACGCAATGAGCATAATTATGGAAATAATATGAAAGGCCGGACATCTACTGTGATTACAGCAGCTGACAAGCGGATTATTTTGAGGTACGCATTAAATTCACACGATTCTGCAGCCAAAATTAAGGAAAAAACCGGTGTTAAAGCATGCGTGCGGACTGTGCAAAGAGTTATATCTAATGCCGAACATTTAAAACGTCTTAAAATAAAGAAAAAACCACCACTTAACCAACTTCGGAAGACGCAACGCCTAGATTTCTGCAGAGCGCATATGTCCTGGACGAAGGAGTGGAAGCTTGTGGTCTTCTCAGACGAAAAAAAAGGCTAATTTGGAGGGTCCTGATGACTATGCTTACTACTTTCATGATCTTCGAAAGGTAGAGCATACTTTGGATCGGTTGCACAGCCGTGCTGGTGGTGTCATGGTATGGGGAGCTATAAGAACGTACTATGGCACGCTTGAATTGCAATTTCTTACGCATCGTATGAATGTCATAGCATATAATGGTGTACTAAAAACGGCATTCCCTTCAATCAAAAATATATTTGGACCCTTGAAAAGGAAGTTCCAGCAGGATAACGCCCCTATCCACACCTCTAGGCTCGTTAAGACTTGGATTGCCTTATTCTTGCCGCCTTATTCTCCCGACCTTAACATCATAGAAAATGTTTGGGGATGGTTAGCTCGCAAAGTATACGAGTCTGGAAGGCAATATCCAACTGAGGCGGAACTTATTGAAGGAATAAAAAGTGCATGGGAGACCACTTCCCTTGATTATATAAAGACATTATATGATTCTTTACAGAATGTACGAGGTTATATTAAACCGTGGTGGCACAACACATTATTAATTTTTTTTAGAAATAGGTTGTAAATGTATGAGTTAACATAAAAATAAAATTTGGGGATATTCTCTGCCCACTGTCTTGTGTTATTCAGCCTTCAGCTTTTTCTACTGGGGGTTCTAATCAAATGTCCGAAATAAAAAGTGGATTTTTCATATTCAATATTTTAAAGTTCTGTTACAAGTTTATTTGATTGAGGTCCTAGCGCAGCTTTTATTTCCTTTTTTGCATAATGTTATAAACTTTCATGGGCAAAAAATTCAATTCAATTGTTTTATTGGATTGGCTGATATTAAGCTCCAAAGACAAGAAGCATAGGGGGCGCTAATCGGTTGTCGGGCAGTGTATGTACTACTGGTGTCTCTTCGGATTTTTGTTTTGTTGTTACTAAAATGAATTAAATTTTGTTAATTACATGCTTATTAACCATCCCTTTCTTTTCAGAAACTCTCTTTTCTGCTCTGCCTTGTCTAAAATGCGAATTGCTGACGACATTGGCGTAAAATGGAAAATAACATTTACCCTTACTTTTCCTGTTTACACTTTCGCTGATGTTTTGTGTGATTTTTCGACATATCCTTTACCTACATAAGATTTACGGTCCTGTCTGTACATAAAAGCACGGTGTGTCGGCATGAGTGATTTATGCATTTAACGGTATTTAAATTGTGCACTATAAATCCACTTGGTAGATCGGTGTGTACATATCGTAGCGATGTAAATTTTTTATCACACAGGATACATGCCCCACATGCCCTCTATTCAAAGTCGGTATTGTTTGGCGCCGTTTAAACCTTAAAATTTGCGTCTGTATAGGTGTGGCCACTTTTTAGTGTGTTCTTTATCGGAGACATATCCTTCTTTTTACCCTATGATAACACACTTCATTAGGATACCAAGGAAGTGAACCCTCAAATGAGTGGTCAAAGGATCAATTTCCTCTTTCATCCGTCACCATCGTCTCCGTAGGGTGAAATCGAATTTGGACGAGTTATACGTGTTGAAGGGACAAACAAATTTATTTGTGAACACTAGCACCGAGGTGTTCTTTATCGATATGCCGACCAAACTTTTGCCACTTTTCCGGATTTCAAAAACGGACTTGCTCTAGATTATTATCTTCAACTTTTTTTTCTTTCTCACAAATTTGGTGGCGATTGTCCTTTAAGAAAAGCGAGACAGAAATGTCAACAAAGAAAAAAAAATCTTTCGAATCAAATTTGACCTGATTACACGTAAACGTGCCGTTCTGTCTGTCAAAGTTCTAAGGACTTTTCTCGGCTCTTTGGAAAAGATTCTTTTACGCGTGCCACTCGCACACCCACTTTTCTTGTGTTCGTCTTTCTTCCTGCCGATGAACTTCATGATGAGGTGATTATTAGCAGCAAATTTCTATGGGACAAGATAAGATTTATATCCTTTCCAGGGATCATCGTTTGTCTATGTTGGCTGAAAAGTTTTTTCCTCGGACAATGCATGACTAATAGGTGTGCTGCGAGCGAGGATGGCCCGCTTTGCGAAAAGGGTTTTCGCCTGTGCGAAAGGAATTCTTTCGTTTTTGTGCTTCCTCTTTTATGCATTTCTTTACGAGGATTTTTCCAGGACATCAATGGCTACGACGACAATAATGATGATGGCAGGAAGGGTTTTTTTTTTGCTGCTAGTCAGATTGTCATTCATTTATGTAAATGTCCTGAGAATAGGGTAAATTAGGTGGAAAGTAGGGTCATTTGTGTGTTGTTGTTGTCTTTTTTCCGTCGCATTGCTGTTCGTAGTAGCACACTGTATTGTGTTGTCCTGTGGAGGATTATAAAATGTTATTGCTGCGGAAGAATTACCCGAAATTAATTTTTATTTCTGCGTCGCCTGACAGTATATTGTTCATTTCGTTATGGTGGCGCTGTTGGTGAATGTGGGGGGCAAACGCGTTTGTTTCAAGGCGATTAATTGAGTTGCTGCTATTTTTGTTGAAGGATATTTTTTTTCGTTGCTTTTATGACGATGTAAGCTGAGAAGTCAAATGGGGAGATTCTTTGTTCATTCCGAGGCTTTTGTTTGTGAAAGCGACTTAATTCAAAAGAATGATATTGTTTGGAGCAATACGTTTTTTGTTTCAGAAAGTAAAGAAAAACGAATAAACCTGGACTCACAGAAAAAAGTTCCTTATTCACATAATAACACACGTGAATTGAATGATGGTTTCATGTGTAGTTTTTATAAGAAACATCGAACAAATATTGTTTACACAATACACTGAATTGTATAAGGTGGGAATAATAAATGTTTAACAAGTATAGCACCGGTTTCAGGTCACTGAAGTTATTGGCTTTTAAATACCAGGCCACATATAAGAGTGAAATCAATGGCCTCGCTTTCTCCAAATCCGGATTTTTTCATAACAATAGCTTCCATTTCTGAAAATTTTGAATGCACAGTGAAAAATGTATATTCATCCTGCCTGTTTCTTTTATTATTGTATTTATTCCAAAGGCGGGAAAAAAAGACCCAACGCAACCGGAGTCCTATAGACCGATCAAGCTGTGGCGAACTACATAAGAGAAGAAGTGCTAGGCAACTTCCCTCCTCACCACTGCGCAATCATGAGCAGGCAGATCTACCGAGACCGCTCTATATAAGTTGGCGGAAATTATTCAAAATGTTCTTGATACCAAAAAGACAGTAGGTAATCGTTGCCTTCCTGAAGATCGAAGGGCAATTGACAACACCTCACACGAAGCCATTAGGCGAGTTCCTAAAGGAACGGATTCTAAAGCACAGTTTCCAGATGGATGCATGAACTGTTGAGCACATGATCAATAGAGACGCACACATCACAGGAAATTATCAAGGTCAGCACAACAAAAGGGGTATTGGCACTCCTAATGTGGAGCCTAGTTGTTTATGAACTATTTGATACATCAACTTACCTAGGCATCAACTGTCAGGCATACGCCGATGACCTAGTATTGATTGCCAGGGAGAAGTTTCTGAGAAATTATTCAAAGAGCACACAAGGCAGTCCAAGAAGGGTCCAACTCAGCTGGGCTCAATCTAAACCCAGCCAAGACATAGTATACCATTCACCTATAAGATTTTTAACCTATAGGATTTTCGAGCATGGCACTGAAGTTTAGCTTCGAGAAAAACTTCCTCGTGAAGATCAGCACTCAAAAGAGCTGGAGTAATGAATCGACCACATATAGACTGAGCAAAAGCACCATCGAATGCAAATGGTATACAGATGGGTCAAAAACCGATGGTGTGACAAGTGCCGGATTATTTGGGCCAAGAACCAAAAACTCTGAATCATGGGCAAATAGCATCTTCAAGGCGGACACATACGCTATAGATACTTATATGGGATTGCCTGCACAAGCTTGATCTGGCCAGGGTCAATAAAGTGACTCTCTAGGCGGTACCTGGCCATATTCGAATAGAGGGAAACGAAACTGCGAACTCCTTGGCAAGACAAAGAGCAGCAGAACCCTTTATAGGACCTGAACTTTTCGGCGAAATAGGAGAATTGAGGGAAGGATTCAGAAAAACGGTAAAGGTTAACTGAGTTAATACCTGGAAAAGACAAGCTAAGAAGATTTAGGAAACCAGAAGAAATAAAAGGCATGCATCGACCTTAATAAAAATAACATATCTATCCTTACAGTATCCCTAACGGGGTATTGTAAGTTTAGGGAACATTTAACGAAAATTGGTGTTACGGAGGAAGTTAGTGAAATTCCGGAACGCATTCTAAAATCCTGTCGGGCTCTAGACCACCTAAGGATAAAATGTCTGGGAAAATACCAGATTCCAGGCAGAGAGATACTCACCTTAAAAAACCAAAGTATGGGAGAAGCATTTCGTTCTCTTAGCCAAGGCCACACATGAGCACATATGCCCTCGATGTAATTTAGTAATGAATTATAAAGCGAGGCGAGCTCTTTTGAGGGCATAAAACTCTCCAAGGCTTAGTAGGAAGCACTATAGACCAACATGTTGCAGTGCAAAACCCAAGTAAAATAAAAATAATAACCGATCTGAGCTTTCATCTCATTAAACCCGACCCAAGATATATTAAATTGAATGCATAGTTTGTAAATTGTAAAATAGTGAAAAAACCACCATAAACCCCTTAGACAACCTAGAGATATGATCGGGACAGACAAGTGTATTTAAAAAGCGATGTCTGTCCGTCCGTCTGTTCTATGTGTAAAGTTTTAAGGTCTTTAAATTTGAGCTAGAAAGCTGAAACTTGGAGCTTAGCTCGGTTTTCATTTTGTTCAGACTAAGTATGAAAATTTGAAAACATCCGCCCATAGACGAGCGATTTGGCTCTAAATCATTCTAAGAAATTCATTCTAAATCGAAAAATATTATATGAGAGAGATATTAGAGATATTAATATTTGGGGGGCCCACTTTTAGGGGGTGTTTTTAGAAAAAGCACTAATATTCGCCTTTAACACATTTTCTCCAGATATTAACGAAATAAGAATTAATTGATTTACATTTTTAGCCCCCGCCTATTTTTGGGGCCGTGGCTAATAAAAAAAGATAATCATTCAGTATTATTGATTCAGGGAAAAAACTTATAAATTTGGTGAGTGAGCTGAAATTTGGTGAGTGGGCTGGAAGTCCAGTCTTTCAGATCAAGATTGAATATTAGTTGAATTCGTCTACAGACACGCCCACTACAGGCCTGTATGTGCGACCATCTCTAACTTTAAAAAAAAAAAAAACTTTTTTTTAAATTTTAGCTGTGTTACAATGGTACATATATGTGAAGTTTGACAAAAAATTTCATTACAAAAATTGTAGATATTAGCATATTCTTTTATAACTTTTTTGTATATATTGTATATATACTCCACCCACTTTTGTGGGCGTGGCTTAAAAAAGTGACTTTTCAGTTCAAAAGGCGGAGTTTTAGTCCGAAATGAATGCCCTAGCATAAAGCATTCAACGCAGTTATATTTTTATATCCCGCCCATTTTTTGGAGGCATGACAGTTTCCTTTTTTGGTTTGGGTAGGGTATTTTGCAATCCGAATCTGAAATTTTTACTCACATGTTTATTATTGTTATTATTATAATTTATTAACATTTAATTAAAAATCACAGTGCTAAGAGGAAACGAGCACAAACAACTAAGGCTTTCGGCTATCATCTCATATTTTTAAAAATTTGCTCATATTAAGGATTTGTTTAAGCTCGCAAGAAAACAGACGTTGTTAGAAAGAATGTTTAATTAGTTGAAAAGATAAGAATCCAGATTCTTGTTAAAGCTCTTGAAAAACTCAAAATTTAAAAATAAATGAAACCTAGGGCGATGTAAAAAAGAAAAGATGGTTGAAGGGACAGCATGCAGCCCGCTGCTCTTAGAAAAAAAAAGTTTTTGGGTGATTTCACACAATGTAAATAGAAATACCCTAAAAATTTTAAATGTCATAAATCAATTTGATATTTTTCAGTTTTATGCTTTTAGTCTCCTCGCAGGATAAACCTATGCAATCATACATTTTAGGCCCAGTCAAATAGCGGTTAAAAATTTAAAACTGAAACTTTAGGGCAGATACATATTTGGATAACAAAAAACAATTCTCTGACATAAGTGTCCTGATTTCGAATATCAAAAGCTGTCGGCCTCAATAAGTTAAGAAGTTATAGGCAAAAAAAAAGTTCAAAAAGAGTGTTAACATACAGTAGCCCAAATAAGTATAAAGACACTCATTGCCACACTGTTCAATTTGACGTGGAGGCTTAACGTCTGAACATATGCAAACACAATGTTCCCCAAATTTTTAGGTTAATCCATTCTCTCTCAAACAAAACCAAAATGGTACCAATATCCACAATAGAATTTCAGAAACAGGAAGATTCGTAATAATGAACTAAAAAAGCGGATCAAAAACTGCGAACTTCGCCTTGCATAGTGGGAAACAGCATCCTAGTTGCAAAAATTCACCCGTCGTAGTCGATCAGAACTTCTAGCAGTGGTAACACGCAACATTTTCCCCTAAATTTTTTAAAATACAGATAACGGAAATAGATCACCTTATTTTCATCACAATTGAACAGTTTGATACACTGTCCTCTTTGTGTTTTTAATAATTGACCTTTTCTTTCGGTATCAAATAAGTTCCGCGAGGCGTTGCTATGTAAGTAATTTTTTATCGCCGTTTTAGGTTCGAATTTGCTCAGGTGACCTTGAAAAATATCGTTTTGATATTTTAACACACTTAAAACTAAAAAATGGAACCTCAGCATTGTTTGCCCGATTGTGAAGAAAGGAGACCCTCTGAGTTGTGCCATTGTACAGAGGCATCAGTCTTCTTAACATCGCATACAAGATCTTTTCTGCTGTACTGTGTGAACGCCTGAAGCCGTTCGTCAACAATCTGATAGGCACATATCAGTGTGGTTTTAGGCCAGGAAAGTCCACCATCGATCAAATATTC
This sequence comes from Neoascia interrupta, assembly GCA_947623515.1. NCBI lineage: Eukaryota > Metazoa > Arthropoda > Insecta > Diptera > Syrphidae > Neoascia > Neoascia interrupta. The sequence goes on from OX392463.1 coordinate 133,566,370, forward strand.
ACACTGCGGCAGATCTTGGAGAAAACCCAGGAATTCCAAATCGATACACACCACCCCTTCATCGATTTCAAGGCCGCGTATGACAGCATCTATAGGGACGAGCTATATAGCGCAATGTCTAGTTTTGGCATCCCTGCCAAACTCGTCAGTCTGTGCAGGATGAAGATGGAAAATTCACGCTGTTCCGTCAAGGTCGGCAAAGACCTCATCGACCCCTTTGTTGTCAAAAAAGGATTTACACAAGGCGACGCGCTGTCATGCGACTTCTTTAACATCATACTTGAGAGAATTGTGCAGAACTCTCGCGCCAAGACCAGAGGTACAATCTTTCAAAAGTCCGTTCAACTACTCGCATACGCAGACGACATTGACATAATCGGTAGAACAAAGCGTGATGTCAGTGAAGCCTTCGTGAGTATTATTATTATTATTATTATTATTATAAATTCTTTATTTCGTTTTAGAGTTTACAGAGCAATTTACAAGAATAATAGCATGGCAAAAACCTGCCGTCTGCCTGAAGAGACATTTCATTAATAAAAACAATATAAACGCAAATGTATTTTTTCTTATTTAATAATATAATACATAATATACAATTTAAATAAAATTATAAACTTAGACGCAAATGGAGAACTAACCTAAAAAGTGGCATAGTGTGGCAATTTTAATGATTTGAAACATAATATAAATGCATTTGTGTATGACTGGAAGGCATAAAAATACCACAATTTTAATGATTTGAAACATAAAATTAAAGAAGTTATACTACAGTAACTGAGTGAACAACTGATGTTATGACATAAAGCTATTACGGTAGGTAAGAGCTTGCTTGCAATAGTTATACAGGCTTAGCCATCCCTCGGTTCCATTCATAATATCGTAAAAGCGTGGCGAAGAAATCTGACTTTGTTGGAAATATAACCTTCGAATTTCCTGTAAAATAGGACAGATAGCAATGAAGTGGTAGACATCTTCGTTTTCCCTTCTGTTGCATAAACTACAAAATTTTGGCAAATCGTTTCGATGAGGTATAAAGTTCAGGTTCAGAATTTCGACTCTGGTTTTAAAGACAGTACTAATTACTTGGGATGAAAATTCTCTGCGAAAATAGTTAGCAACAGAAAGCTGGTGGTTTAAGTTTTTGTAGACATTCCCAGATGTGGAAGAAGTTGCTTTGGAGAGGTTTTCAATATATAGCTTTTCGTCTACCATTGAAATCAGATCAGAAAACTTGTCTTGCCATTGATCAACATTAGACTCTAACAAAGAAAGCACTGTGTCGTGGGATGCTGCAATCAGGTTCCATTCTTTAAAAGGCGAGGCATTAGTACGGAGAAGTTGTAGCATGATTGATCTATGTAGGCAACTGTTATTCCTTTTCATTACACTTGTTATATAGTTCGCGTTTGCTTTCAGACTTTGTATATAGATGGGCGTAATACCTGACTCAACGTAAATAGCGTAATTCGGTGTTGAGTTACGGAGCTTGAACAGGCGCTTGAAAAAGTGCCTGTGGACTACTTCAAAGGCTTCAAAGGCTATAAATCCGAAAACTTGGACTCCATAACGCATGCAGGCATTAACAGTCGCACTGAAGACTCGATATTTTGAGGCCAGATCAATATTTTGATTTGCGAAAAACTTAGGCCACATCATGTTCAGAGCAAGTTTGGCCTCATTACTTTTGTTAATAGAGTGCTTAACAAAGTTAAGGTTGTGCGTTAGTAAGACGCCCAGGTACTTAAACTCATGAACAACCTCTATGCGAGCGTTAATAAGAGACCAATTCTCTCCTGGTAGTCTACTTCTTTTCCGGGCCTCAAAGATAAGAATTTTCGTCTTTTGCGCATTAATCTGAAGTCCCCAAGTATCGCAGAACGAGACGAGCCTGTTAATTTGCAGTTGGAGCGTAGATGGATTGTCAGCGAGCAAAACCAAATCGTCAGCATAGAGCAATGCTTTCACCAATATGCTAGCAAAAGAAACTCCGCCAGGAATTAGTTGACTGATTTCATCAATGAACAGGGCAAAGATAAGAGGACTTAGGATACACCCTTGAGGAACACCTGCTGTTGTTTCAAACCAGTCAGAGAACTCGGAACCATCCCAAACAGTTGCATTCGATAACGCCAGAAAATTGGAATACATCATCAGAAACTTACGAGACACCCCTAAGCAAGACAGTTTGTACATCAAAGCCTGCCTATTCACTTTGTCAAAAGCAGCCTTGAAATCTACGAAACAAGTATACAACTTGCCTTTCTTCTCTATATATTTTTTGGCTATGCTGGTTAGAGCGAAAATGTGATCCATCGTCGAAAAGCCTGGGCGAAAACCGGCTTGGAAGCTGCTTAGAAGATTGTTCCCTTCTATCCATTTCGAGAGTCTCTCATACAAAATAGAGGTAAAAATTTTTCTTATTGAATACAAAATAGAAATACCCCTATAGTTTTCTGGAAGGTTTGCATCTCTTCTTAAAAATAGCAAAAATAACTGCTTTGTTGAAACTACTACGGATACATGCTTCGTTATAAAGCCTGTTAAAGAAAATAAGAAGATAATTTTTTAGTTCCCGGGTGCAGTTTTTATAAAATTCAACAGGAATACCGTCTAAGCCTGGCGCCTTGTTGTTTTTCATTTTCTTAAGGGTTGTTTCCAGCTCGTTGAAAGAAATCGGGGCATCAAGCTCACCGACAGAAACATTGGGTAATGCGTAGTCGAAGGTATGAAGGTTCTCATCCGCCAACAAAAGAGTTTTAAAATGTGCTGCTAGTGTTTCAGCATCAAGAGTGCTCTTCATACTTTGACAACGAGCACCCAATGCACGAGCATATCTCCAAAATGATCTTGAGTCTTTGCAGTTACCTAATTTAGTTGCCAGAATTTTCAGGTTGTTAGTTTTTTTTAGCAAGCATAAACGTTTGTACTCCTTATTTATAAAAAGATAGGTGTTTTTGAAATATAGGGAATCAGTAGATGAGTTTTAGATAGGCGAAAGACAGTTTGCGCAGTTTTCTACAATCCTTGTCAAACCAGTTGTTAGCGGGTTTTTGTTGATTGCGAATGGAGCTGAAGTTTTGATGACTTCTACTATGTTTTCGGAGATTTCTTCGACAGTACAGGATGATTGAGGGGGAAGAAAAGAGCAGTTGCAATTTAAGAGCGCTTTGAACCGAGAAGCGTTGCTCTCCATCCACCTAAGCCTAAAACAATTATTGTTCGAGTTTCTTTGCTGAGCTATTCCGTCAAAGTGAACCTGAACCTTAATTGGCATGTGTGCTGAAAAGTTGGCTTCATCGACCGTAAAGTCCTCAAGCACATTAAGCCACAACCTCGATATTGTACAAAAATCAATAACAGACTGCCCCTGACCACTGATGAATGTTAGTTCCCCACACGGGTCGCTTTTAGAAGTCCCATTTAGCACGAAAAGGCCGTAGTCGTTAAGAAAATCTGTTAATGACCTGCCATTACAATTGAAAGTTTCATCCTTTGAGTTTCTATGGACATCAAGTAAAGCTCGACAATGTAGGTTATGGAAAGAGGGATTTTGATATCTACCAATTCTTGCATTGAGGTCACCAATAATCATCACATTCTCTAAAGAAGAGTTGTTCATTAAATTTACTAAACTATCAAAATCATTCTGCCAGTTACTGCAGTTTAGGTACACGGGAATAATGAAAAAATTTAAATTGTTATTTATAACATGAAATAGCACTCTGTTCTCAATAGTTTTGAATTTTACCGTGTGGTTAAATAAGCTTTTTTTAATTCCATAGAGTATGCCCCCACTTGCTCTCCCGTGCAAACTAGTTCTAACTGCTGGAGTGAATTTAATCTTATAATCTTTAAAATATTTATAAAATCCATCTTCATACTTTTCCATTAAAAACGTTTCCAAAAGAATAAATAAATCAAACTGTTGAATGTACTTGAAAAAATCTGGTAATAGTAATTTGCTTTTAAGGCCAGTAATATTATAAGAACATATAAGTAATTTCTGTGGGGTGCCGTGGCGTAGTGGTTAGTGTGTGTGCTTACTACGCCGGAGGTCTGGGTTCGAATCCTGCCATTGTCACCTGAAAAAAAAAGACTTGTTCTTTTTCACGGTCCCCACCTCCGCGAGGGTTTGACAAGCCCTCCGAGAGTATCGATTGTCTTGAAAAACTTCTCAAACTGCCGTTCGGATTCGGCAAAAAATTGTAGGTCCCCTTGTATGTGAAGAAAGCAACACACGCAGCATACATTGTTGAGAAGTTGGCCCTGGTTCACATCGAGCTGTTGCGCCACTCTATTTATTTATTTTTTTATAAGTAATTTCTGAGAGCTAATTAATTTATGGCAGACGACAGTAATCCCTTCGTGAGTATTGGGATGGAAGCGGCGAATATGGGTTTAGCAAGTATATGCTATATATATATAAAACCAAGTATATGCTGTCATCAAGAAAAGACACCCAACACCGACGTCTTGGACAAAACATCACCATCGACAGCTATAACTTTGGGGTAGTAAGGGACTTTGTCTTCCTGGGTTCCGCTATCAATTAAGACAATGGCACCAGCGCTGAAATCAAACGAAGGATAACTCTAGCCAATCGCTGTTTCTTTGGGCTAATAAGGCAATTGAGTAGCAAAGCCCTCTCTCGAGCTACTAAAGTGTCCATGTATAAGACCCTCATCATACCAGTCCTGCTTTACGGTACAGAAGCATTGACCCTGTCAAAGGCGGATGAAAACACTTTAGGCTGCTTCGAGAGGAAAATTCTTCGGACGATATACGGTCCCGTCTGCATAGACGGAGACTGGAGGAGGAGATATAACATCGAACTGTACGGGCTGTACAGCGATACCGACCTAGCCAAAAGAGTCAAAACACAACGTCTACGATGGTTGGGTCATCTAGAGCGGATGGACACCAACGCCTCGGCCCGGAAAATCTTCGAATCCACACCGCAGGGACGGCGCGGTAGAGGAGCACCCAGACTCAGGTGGCGCACGCAATAGAAGGAGACCTCAGCCAACTTTGCGTGCGAAACTGGAGACGGCTAGCTAGAGACAGAGCTGGCTGGCGAAGCTTGTTGGCTGAGGCCCAGGTCCACCCCGGACTGTAGCGCCACCTTAAGTAAGTCTGTCCGCCCGTCTGTTCTATGTGTGAAGTTTTTAAGTCTTTAAATTTGAGCTAGAAAGCTGAAACTTGGAGCTTAGCTCGGTTTTCATTTTGTTCAGACTAAGTATGAAAATTTGAAAACATCCGCCCATAGCCGAGCGATTTTGGCTCTAAATCATTCTAAGAAATTCATTCTAAATCGAAAAATATTATATGAGAGAGATATTAAAGTAATTAATATTTGCTAAGTTTGTTTCAAACAAAGCATTGACCTCCGCCCACTTTTAGGGGGCGTTTTTAGAAAAAGCTGGTTTTTCTAAGCACAGATATTCGCCTTAACAAATTTTCTCCAGATATTAAAGAAACAAGAATTAATTGATTTTATTTTTCAGCCCCCGCCTATTTTTGGAGCCGTGGCCAATAAAAACAGATAATCATTCAGTATTATTGATTCAGGGCAAAAAAAACTTTTAAATTTGGTGTTATGGGGTAAAGAGGGTCGTGTATTTAGAAGTTCGTCGCAGACGAATTCTTGCACTTACCTACTTGTTTTTATACCCTACTCAGGGTATATTAAGTTTGATTTACAGTTTGTAACGCAGTGAAATAATCGACGTAGACCCCCAAGATCTTTATGAGATATGAATGGGGCCGACAGGAGAATCGATTAAGCCATGTCCGTCCGTCCGTATGTAAACAACTTTAAGCGATTAAATTTGAAGCTAGAGAGCTGAAATTTGGTGAGTGAGCTGGAAGTCCAGACTTTCAGATCAAGATTGAAAATTATTTGAATTCGTCTACAGACACGCCTACTACAGGCCTGTATGTGCGACCATCTCTAACTTAAAAAAAAAAACTTTTTTTAAATTTTAGCTGTGTTACAAAGCAAACTAATTTTTGAGCGCACTAATTTTTGGTATGTAACCTTGCCTTGTAATTATCTTTGAGGTTGCACAAAAAATTTGGTATTTACATTGACTGGGCCCACTTTTTAGGGGATTTTAACTTAAAATTACCGTTTTTCAATAAACATATGTGAAGTATGACAAAAAATTTCATCACAAAAATTGTAGATATAAGCATTTTCTAACTTTTTTGTATATATTGTATATTCCTCCGCCCACTTTGGCGGGCGTGGCTTAAAAAAAGTGACTTTTCAGTTCTAAAGACGGAGTTTTAGTCCGAAATGAATGCCCTAGCATTCGACGCAGTTATATTTTTATATCCCGCCCATTTTTTGGAGGCATGGCAGTTTCCTTTTTTGGTTTGGGTAGGGTATTTTGCAATCCGAATCTGAAATTTTTACTCACATGTTTATTATTGTTATTATTATAATATATTAACATTTAATTAAAAATCACAGTGCGAACAGGAAACGAGTATAAACAACTAAGGCTTTCGGCTATCATCTATTTTTTTTAAAAATTTGCTCATATTAAGGATTTGTTTAAGCTCGCAAGAAAACAGAGGTTGTTAGAAAGAATGTTTAATAAGTTGAAAATATAAGAATCCAGATTCTTGTTGAGCTTTTGAAAAACTCAAAATTTAAAAATAAATGAAACCTAGGGCAATGTTAAAAAGAAAAGGTAGTTGAAAGGACAGCATGCAGCCCGCTGCTCTTAGAAAAAAATAGTTTTCAGGTGATTTCACACAATTTATATTGAAATACACTAAAAATTTTAAATGTCATAAATCAATTTAATATTTTTCAGTTTTATGCTTTTAGTCTCCTCGCAGGATAAGCCAACGGGTTAAGGTCAATAATGCAATCAGACATTCTAGGCCCAGTCAAATCGCGGTTAAAAATTTAAAACTGAAACCTTAGGGCAGATACATAATTGGATAGCAAAGAAAAATTCTTTAACATTAGTGTCCTGATTCCGAATATCAAAAGTTGTCGGCCTCAATAAGTTAAGAAGTTATAGGCAAAAAAAAAGTTCAAAAAGAGTGTTAACATACAATAGCCCAAATAAGTATAAAGACACTCATTGTCACACTGTTCAATTTGACGTGGAGTTTTTTTTTAGCTGCTTTTTTAGTTCATGATCACTAATCATCCTGTTTCTGAAATTCTGTTGTAGATAACGGTACCATTTTGTTTGAGAGAAAATGGATTAACCTACAAATTTGGTGAACATTATGTTTAATCCCTGCGAAAAAGTTTAAGTGCTTTGCAACACTCAAACACTGTTGTCTAAAAACGCAAATTTTTTTGCAGAGAAATTAATCAAATTTCAATTGCATATTCTTACTAAATGAGACCGACAATTTTTAAAAACTCAGTTTAATAACTTCAATTATAAGTTTAATTAGCTATAGTCTTCTTTGTTTTTCTGTTTAAAAGTAATTCCTTTGGACCCACATGAAAACTACTCAATATGCGCCAATAGAACGAATGTTAGTTACAGAATAATTGTAGATTCAGACTGAAGTTACATATTAGCAAATTGCAGCCAATAAACTTTATGCATCCTTGAAAATGATGAAAAAGGCCTCTGCAACCTTATGGGTCAATTGCAGACTGACCAGTAAGCCCGTTGCAGCAATCCTAAAGGTATAAATTTGTGATAACATATTCGCAATCAGGGCACTCAAATACATATAATGGGCTAAAAATCACGAAATACCACAAGGACCTATGGTAAACTTGTTCCTCGCAGTTTTCTGCAAAATATAATTAAAGATTAACGTCTTCCTTGAGCTGTTTAGAAGGAGATGACCTTCTTATGCAAAGGAAAGTCAATTCATTTCATATCTCCACTCTACGTAAATTTTTTGTTTGATTCTCCAGGGGTTTTTTCTTTTAATTTCACTAGATAAGAACAAACGATTTTTAAATTTTACTTAATCTATTTTACAATAATTTGTTTATCAAAATTACACAAATAGTTAACGTTACTTAAAAAGATTTTATTTTACACAACAATTAAAAAAGTTAATAAACTAAACGAACGAAAATAAAAAGAAAATTGTTTAATTGCAAATCTAGATAAAATATTTTCTAGTAACTAATAATAAACAACATTTTTGAATTACATAACTTTTGAGTATATCCGGACTTTTATAAAAAATAATTAGTTTTTTCCGTCTTTTCCATGACTTAACTCATTACGATCATCGCATTCTATACGATTTGTAAGACCCTTGTTTCTTTGCGGTCGGTATGAATAACTTAACAAGACTTAAGTCCACATTACCGCTATGAGTATTTCAAGGACAAAGATATTTCAATACAATTCAAAGTAGTCACAAGAACCAAAGTCAATTTAATTGACTTTTGCAACATATGGGTTTCTCTGACTTATTTTGAAAACCTAATACCAACAATAGAACCTGTTATTTTAGACTTAAGCTGTTAATACCAAACGAAAGAGAAAATAAAGTTGCCTTTAACACATTCAAAGAAATAAAATCTATTCTTTTGGCTAAAAACCCTTTTTACCAAACATCAAAGAATTTTTGGTAGAGCAAAATATTCAGGTATAAAACCGACAATTAAAGAATTCACGAGCAACAACCCCCGAAACAGTTTCATTTCAAATTTGGTTGCCAACCGCCACTTAATTTTGCATACCATTCCCATTCTTAGTCTGATGCTATTCCCTTCGTGCAAAAAAAAAAGAGTTACAGTTGAGACAGCAAATAGAGCAGAACAGATGGAGGCTCCCTATACAGAATGAGTTTCCTATATTTATTTATTTCCATTAAATCCTTAAGGATGGCATGCAATAAACAGCAACAGACAAATAAATCAAGCAAACATGTCTGCAAGGCATAAAAAAAGAGAAAAAAACAAGCGACACAAACAGCAGAGAGCCTTGTAGTGAAAGCTGTCTGTAAGTATTCACAAAATAGTCATGCAAATGGAATATATAAACAGATGTCCAAGTAGGAGTGATCTGTCAGGCTATTGGTAAGGATAAGGAGTAACGGCTTTACTAAATACTTTTTTCCCAATTTAAATCATCGAAAAAGGAAACAAACAAAACAAGCTTTAGAAATGATTAATTGACCCTCACATATCCAAGGACTTTTGCACCAGAAGGGTTACCTCCTATTTTATTTTCTAGTGTGTGCCTGTGTCCTTTTTCCAATTAGTTTAGTTTTTCAATTAACACATTCGAAGTGGATACACATTCAGATAGTCAACCAGCATCTCCCGGGGTAAACAAATTACAGAACAATACGCAAACACGTTGAGCAACTTTACGCTGCCATGGAAGGATGAAGGAAAAAAGGATAAATTAGTAAACAGCAGACACCTATTTGTACCTGAATGACAATCCCGCATTTGTAAGGATAAAAATTAACTAATCTAACGACAACGACTATGACGCGAAACGGCACGACCGACGCGACGCGACGATGAGTAGAAAGCAATTTGCCAAAATGATTAAAATCACGAAAATTTGAATTCGCTGTTGATGGTGGTTGTTGGGGTCGGGGTATAAAGGGAGCGCGGTGAAGACATCCTTTTCGACGCGAAAAACAATACAAGAGATTAAGACTATGTGTGTGGTAGTGGGTGAGAGGCTAGGAACTCTCTATGGAGAAAGGATGCTGCTTAATGGGTTTTTCAATGTCATCAGATATTCTGGCAGCGAACTCGTTTTATTAGTATGCTTAAATTAGTAAACGCGCCGCGCTACGGGATGGAGCAGGAGCAAAGCAAATAATGAGTCCTATTAGACCCGCTAGACAATGGCAACTAAGGTTGGTTATATACCTACGCTGGCTGGAGGAAAATGAGACAAGGATAATGAATTGCAATTAATTTCGAATAAGTTTTGTGTGTTTGGGCGGACATAAGGTAGAGATTCTTCAATTGTTTGACTTCGAAATAAAACTTTTCGAAACGTATGGCCTGCTGGGTCATAGCGTGCTCCTTGACGCTGCAGGGCAAACGGTTAAGAGAGGGTTCTATTCTGAGTAAAGTCTGTGGAGGAATAAATAGTAGGTAGTCCAATTGAGCTTGTGGGGTGCCGTGGCGTAGTGGTTAGTGTGTGTGCTTACTACGCCAGAGGTCTGGGTTCGAATCCTGCCATCGTCACCTGAAAAAAAAAAAAAGACTTAGTCTTTTTCATGGTCCCCACCTCCGCGAGGGTTTGACAAGCCCTCCGAGAGTATCAACTGTCTTGAAAAACTTCTCAAAGTGCCGTTCGGATTCGGCAAAAAATTGTAGGTCCCCTTGTATGTGAAGAAATCAACACACACAGCATACATTGCTGAGAAGTTGGCCCTGGTTCACCTCGAGCTGTTGCGCCACTCTATTTATTTAATTTATTTTATAGTCCAATTGAGCTTGCTTTCCCAATCACCAATGTGTCGTCAGTGGTCGTATGCGAAGCATGTCGCGCCCCTATTTTGATTCCTGTGACAGCAATCGAAGGAAAATTCTGGGGCTGTGTTAAGAACTCGTTTTGGGGCTTTTAAGAACTACCTTTTTTGGTTTCAAATAAGTATATGTATGTAGTAACCTTTAAGACGGCCCAGTTACCAACTCGCCATAGTGGCCTTGTGTAGGCGTTGTTTTTTAATATTTTCTGTTTTTGTTTTAAGTTTAAGCTTACATATATACGCTCTAGCTTTTGAATCTCCTTGCATACCTACTCCCCAATTTCAATGTCAGTAGGTATGCCTGGACGGACTATAAGATTTTTTTCTCAATAAATCGCTGAACTGCAGCAAGGTCCGAAGCAAAGCCATGATCTACCTCGTATTTCTTTGTGTAATATCTCGGAGCCCAAGGACATTCCGAGTAACAAGACTATTTAAATACACCACCGTATGCCAACTCAGCATTAATACATAACAGGGTTGCCAATAAAGCGCAGTTTTTATTCTACCATTAGATTAGTAAAACCTAAGTAAAATTTCCTACAAAAATATATTTTTTGAACTTTATTATTTTTTAAACAAAACCTTAGGCGCATGAACGTGCAGTTATAATATAATAACATTTTACCAAGAGATAGAGTTCACAGTTAAAGATCGTTGTTTTCAAACTAACTTACATAAGTTTTTCGCCACCAACCAGTTGTGTGTGCGTGTACTGTTAGTGTTAAGAGCCTTTAGGAAAAAGAACCCACATCACAGACAAAATACAACGCAACAAAAAAAGCATGACGACGATGCTTTCACCGCTACACCACGCGATAGACTGTGAAACGAACCCAAGCCTTTGCCAACTGAATTTTAATCCATCGTTTCTAATTAACGCAAAAGGTGAAATTTCAGAAATCCAAACGTTAACTGTGTATAATTTGTTTTACATGCCCGCCAACCCGACCATCATTATATTGTTCACAGGAATCAGTTGTTGATGATGAGGTTCTCCAGCTACATCTCTTGCCGATAATCATGATGATGATGATGGTGGGAGATGAATAAAACTGTGGAGAACTTTTTGAAGCGTATACATAATTGTAACAAGTTAATTGCCATTAAACGGTATTTTACTGTTCCTCCAGTTGTGTTTGCCTTTTCAACTAAAAAGCGCCCGAAAATTGCCACTATGTTGAATGACATGAGCGGGTCGGGTGGACTCACTTCTTTGTTCGGCGTGGCAAAGGGAGGATGTGCCGTTGCCTCGTGCACAAAACTGTTAAAAAAGGGAGACCGATTTAGGATGACAATTCGCGCACACCGTTCTGTGTGCATGGTGTACCAAATTAGTAAAAATTACTTTGTGTCACAATTATTTCAACCCTTTCAAAGGGGTTGCTTGAAGGACTGACACGAGCGTTCTTTACAAATTTTATTTGCTCCAGATATTCGCAGAAACGGCACACGCTAATTAGCGGAAGTATGGACTGTGTTTTTGTGGTGCTGGGTGAATGAGTGTGACTAAATGCATGGTAGACACATATGGGAAAAAATATAAAAAAGGAAGCACGCTCAGGATGTCCGAGGCATAATCCAGCGGGAGCTTTTAATTTGAATGATGAAACACTTTTTTTTTTCTTTTAAGGAAGACAAAAAAACACGTGCAGATAATAAGGTATGTACACATTTAAGCTGCCTTAACATGCACCAGGAGGATGTATTTTTATCTCTTAGTCGTACGTGCTGGTTATTTGCTAGTCGCAATTTAGCATCAGAAGTATAAATTACGCCTTATACCTAACCTTGTGTTGTGGTTCATAGACATCGATCTTGTGTAGCGTTATAGTGATCGATGCCGATGCCATATACACTAGGGCTCAGTAAACAGTTCACAAGGTTGCAACCTTTGCTGGTCAATTTGCTGAAAATAGGACTTTGTAAGAACATTTAAATAGTTCCTCAGGTTACAAGATATACTCAAAGATTAGCGCTACGTCTTGAATTACTTTTGTTAATATTTATATTAACGCATAACAGTATAGTTATATTTGTCGTGATATTTGATTTATCTGGAGTTTTTTTAAACGATTATAATAAGATTATATCTTATACTGATCTTTATTATAAGTGTGGAGCAATAAGGTAAATTTTCGCTTAAGCAATTTGCTTATTTTATACACCTGGTTTAGTTTAATGTATTCCGGTGTTATAATCCATTCACGGGTGGTTCCTGTCACTAAACTATGGTGAATTGAACAGAAATTCTACTTTGGTGCAGCCTTAACAAGTACCCGAATTCAACGTTGACTTTCACAACAAACAACACACTTTCAACTTCTGTCTTGCAATTATTCTATCCACCTTATGATGCTCTTAATTCTTAGAATAATGTTTTTTTGTCAATATTTTGTTTTTTGCATTCGTCTAGCTCAAAAAGCATCGATCAAACTAAGTTGGAAATGTTCCATCTAAAGACATATTTAGCTGCCTTCACTTGACGCGTCAACAAGCAAGTATGATTCCAAGCTTATATGATTAAAGAGTTTTATATGATTGAAAGTTTATGTATATACTGGACGCAATTTATAATTTTTAAATTTAACTCCTAAATTAATCCTCCTTTACAAGATGACTACTGTATATGGAGCCCAGGGCACCTTTGAGCGCTTATAACTTCATTGGTTTTCTCCTTTTTCTTAAGGTATAAACTCAATAAACGGATTTTATTTTTTATTAATTTATTACGTTTTTGCGATCACTGGAATGTAATAAAATTTTCTGAGGATATATGAGCATTATAGTGCAGGGACTTTGGGATTTCACTTCGGGAAAATTTCAGCCAAGCCGAATTTCAGTACACACTTACCTTTCAGCTCTCCAAATGAAGTGTGAAAAGTCCCCAGAATTCTATCGTCCGGATAACTTTTTACAGCCAAAGAATGGTAAAAAAAATTACCTTTTTTAGGGTTTGTTAATAATCTAACGGCTATAGTGTTTATTAAAAAGAAAGAATAGAAAATTCTCTACAAAAAAAAAAGACTTTAGCGATAGAGCTATAGTAATTTCCACCGAAAAAAAGGTGTGCAACATACTAGGTTAAGTTTTATCAACCTGATAAAATTAATTTTTTTTTTAATTTTTTTTTTTATTTCTTAAGTAATTTTTATTGGTAATTTTGATTGCCTGCACTCCGATTGATGAAGAGTTTTTCGTCCTTAAACCGTGCAAGGGAAAAGTCGAGCGAAAACTTTACTCTTCTCGAAGTTTCAGTGATCAGGAAGACATCAGGGATTATCTTCCCATCACTTCTACACTGATGGATCAAAAACAAATTATGGGGGTAGGTGGGGGTGTATTCTCAGAAACACTTAATCTTAGTCTCTCTTTCGGTCTTCCGAATCATTGTAGTGTTTTTCAAACTGAAATCATGGCGATAAAGGAAGCCTTGTCCTTGCTTAAGAATAATGTTATATCCGCCAAGGATATACGTATATTTTCTGACAGCCAGGCCTGGAAACGGTTTTTATTAACTCTAAAGTAGCCTCAGACTAATGTTCGTCTCTAAAGGATATGTCGGAGCAGTTCAACATTCACCTGTGCTGGGTGCCTTTGCATAGTGACATTCCAGGCAACTGTAAGGCTGACGAACTCGTCAAACTTGGAACTACTCTCTCAATTTTGCCTGATAAAGGTCCTTGGCATTTCAATTACGACATGCAAACTCATGATTAAACTGGATGCAATAGAGAGAACAAATCTCAAATGGACAAGTGGTAGTACCTGTCTAGTAACGAAACAGATTTGGCTTAAGCTAGATCTTAAACGATCTAGGAGTTTGGTAGCACTTAATTAATCGCACATTAGTGCTACAATCGGTGTCATTACAGGACACTGTCTGATAGGCAAGCACCGACCAGGCTTGGTGTCTATTCTAACGACTTTTGCAGGAGCTAAATAGATGAGGAAGAAGAAGAGACCGCTCTCCTCCTTCTCTACACACGCCCCGCTCTCTCTAAGAACCGTATTCTTCACCTTGGAGCTTTCTGCTATAATGATCTTATTGATATTAGCACGACTGACCCAAAACGTCTCTTACGCCTCATTTGTCGCTCGAAATCGTTCAACGAGTAGGCAATATTTCCAGATTCACGTGGTAATCACAATGGGCCTATACATACAACCTACAGTTCAACCTTACCTAACCAAAGTGTATACAAAAATTCAGCTTGGTTGGAATTTTTCCGAAGATGAGCCCACTGTTTTCCTACAGTTTATGTAATTAAAAAAAAATCAAAAGCCTCCAATATTTGTGGTGTTTTTAGTTTCTATAGCATCATTGGGACACATGAGCAAAAAAACAAAAAAATATTGTAAAAATTTCGATTTACTCATTTTTGTTAAAAAAGTTGAGAAAAGCCTGCAAGGCATAGTACCTATTTAACTGTTAAAAAGAAATCAAAAGTGATGCATTAAGCAGTTTGATAAATTTTTTAAAGCGTAATTTTTAAAGCATTTTCACAGAACCCATAACGAACAAATATACACAACAAACTTTTAACAAACGTATTGAAAACAGGGGTGATAGGTACTTTTGGATTTAATATTTAAGGGGTCTCCTTTTTATACAGCATCCCACGGAAGGACATTAACTTTGTAACACTGTTCAATAATGATTGTAGGTAGACCCTTAAGACATTAAGGGCATGTGATCAAGACCGAATTCTGAATCGAATTCCCTCCGTTCGTCTGTCTGTATGTCATATGTTTCGAGCCCTTAAATTTTGAGCTAGAAAGCTGAAATTTTGTGCATTATGTTTTTTGTTATCCGAAGCAGAACTGAAGTTTTGAAATCCACCCATAGACACGCCCAGAATCGGTGTAAATATGCAACTACCTCCAGAGCTTTCAAAACTGTAAGACGTCTTAAACGGCCGAAAGTTGACATTTATTATCTTCTGGTAATTGTAAGATGTAGATACAAAATAAAAATAAAACGGCTTAAAGTTTTTAAAATCCTAACACAGACACGCCCACAATCAGTGTAAATGTGCAACTACCTCCATCCAGAGCTTTCAAAACTGTAAGACGTCTTAAAAGCCTGAAAGTTGACATTTATCATCTTCTGTAAGAAGATTCTTCTGTAAGAAAATTCTTCCAAATCGGAAGAATTTTACTTAATGTATTATGTATTTAGGAAACACTTAATAGTTCTGCATTTTGCTCACACAAAATCCCGGTCCACGCCCACATTTACTTACTTGCTTACTTAAGGTGATGCTTCAGTCCGGGGTGAACCTGGGCCTCAGCCAACAAGCTTCGCCAGCCAGCTCTGTCTCTAGCTAGCCGTCTTCAGTTTCGCACGCGAAGTTGACTAAGGTCCCCTTCCACTTGCATGCACCACCTGAGTTTCGGTGCTCCTCTACTACGCCGTCCCTGCGGGGTGGATTCAAAGTATTTCCGGGCCGGGGCGTTGGTGTCCATTCGCTCTAGATAACCTAGCCATCGTAGACGTTGTGTTTTGACTCTTCTGGCTAGATTGGTGTCGCTGTACAGTTCGATGTTATATCTCCTCCTCCACTCTCCGTCTATGCAGACGGGACCGTAAATCGTCCGAAAAATTTTCCTCTCGAAGCAGCCTAAAGGGTTTTCATCCGCCTTTGACAGGGTTCATGCTTTTGCACCGTAAAGTAGGACTGGAATGATGAGGGTCTTATACATGGACACTTAAGTTGCTCGAGAGAGGGCTTTGCTACTCAATTGCCTTCTTAGCCCAAAGAAACAGCGATTGGCAAGAGTTATCCTTCGTTTGATTTCAGCGCTGGTGTCATTGTCTCGCCACGCACACATTTGGAGGCTAGGAAATATATGAAAATTACAAAAAAATTAATTTGGGCCAAAAAAATCCATTTTTACGTGCATTTAAGCCTTACTTTGAAGTTTCTTTGCTTATACTGGCAGTTTGTGAAAAAGGGTGGCAAGCCCACGCTCTTTAAAAAAAATGTATATAAGAACCTATTTTCGTATAAATCTAAATAAACGCTTGCGCTAGCCACAAATCGTCAAGAAATAATATTAACATCAGCAAATTTACAAGGTAGGATAGAATGGGGTATTCACTTATTCGCAGTAGCTTTTTCAGTGTGGGTAATAGGGTATTTGCACCGTACATAAAACAGAGATAACCGTAGGAAGATTAAAAGTCCCAAAGTGTTTGCATTTGGTATCTACCCAGCTAGCTGTTACAATTTGATTTCAGAATTCATGCGTGAAGAGCTTTCTCTTCAGATTTTAATACGAGATTAATTTTCAAACTCTTCGTGAACAGATTAAAACTCCTATAATAAATCTCAAAATTAAGGGGATATTTAATGAAGACTCGACTCAATCGCGGATATTAGTGTCCGGTGGAAGCAACCTATAGCACTATATCATTTTGCTTGTTGGCTAGCATCAATGTTTAGTTTTAAATGGTATGATAAAAAAGGACACATTAAAGTTATAACCTCAATTTTTCTATCAAACATTTTTCTGAGTTTTGCAATTCAAGTCATCTTGCGTTTTGAGCAATGCAACTAACACTCCGGGACTATGTAAAATATGAAAACGATTTCCTCACAAAAGGATCAAAACAAATGCTATGCATCGCATAACCCTAGAAAGCCACTTATGTTCTCACTTCATTTCTAATTTTCTGCTCCTTGACTCGTGCATGTTATTTTTACCTCGACTTCAATTCCACGCTAGTACTTAAAACGAAAATGAAAGGCTCTCATTCCCACGTTTGAATATATACGAAATATACTCCAACGCGTCATATTGCATAGCAGCAGTTTAAAGCACATATTCTTTTGTTGCTTCCCCCATGTTTTACTTCACGACATCTATGCTGTAAAGGTCGGGCTATGATGAAAGGGAACAAGAGGCAATCGCGTAGTTAACAAGGTCTTTTCTAAGAGCATTACACAACAATAGCATCATAAAAAGCCAAGAGTTTTTTTCCGCAAGCTAAATCCTTAATTAACTATCGGTACTCCACCTGAGATATAGAGGACTTTTTCCCTCAGGATGGACATCTATTCACTTTTGAAATTTGAGTGTCCACTCGGTGTGTGTGTCTCTGTCACGCCACTCTATCTAATAAGAAACTTTTTGACAATTTAGCCTCTGTTCGTAGCCAGGGACAACAAGGATAACAACTCTGCCATGATGGAACAGACGAACAAACTAAATTGAACAGTGTTGACATTTCCGAGGGTCGGTGGTCGGAAAAAGGATAATACCGCGCTACGGTGACGACAGAGAGACGGATGATTGCTAGCTTTATAATGTATATACATACATACGGAAGGGAGGTACCTGGGCACCTGGGTTTTATGTGCACGTTACCATGCATCATAACAAGCATCCTCCACCTCAGGGATTTTTTGCTGTTGGGTTTCGGGGGGACAGAAACATGAAAGACAACCAACTTTTCAGCGACATACGCTTGAGTTACGATGCTTAAAAGCGAAAACCTTGATACTCAAATACGGCCCCTTTTGCGTGTTCAGGTTGAGCTATATGATCAAGTGGTGTTTCCGTTTTCTATGTTGGATTCGGAGAAATTGCTGCCATAGGGACTAAGAGCGCAGCTTTAAAGCATAAATAAGATAATTAGTTTTACCAAAACGATAAAAACGATGGGTTTTCTATTATGGAGCTTAGATTCCAAAAAAATAACGCTATTATTGTTCATTACTTTAAATATCTTAATTTATAATTTAAAAAATTGGGTAAGTACAAGAGTTTGTCCTGCCACGAACTTCGAAATACATCACCCTATTTACCCTGTAACACCAAATCATAGTTTTTTGGCCTGAATTTACATTGTTGATCAACTATTTGTATGGGCCATGTCCCAAAACATACGGAGACAATGAAAAAACCCGTTTCAATTTTCTAAAAATACCCCCTAAAGGTGTGCGGAGCTCAAAGCTTTGTATGCAAAAACCTTTGCAAATATAAATATCTTTAATATTTGTCATAATTTTTTAGTCATAATTTTTTGTCATAATTTTTTGTCATAATTTTTCCGTCTCTAAATGGAAAAATACCTCTGATCTGATTGCATTGCTTCGTTCGCTTCATCCATCTGTCCAAATCTGTTGTTACTTCGGAACGCACAAAGTTCTGCCCGGTATTATCTGTAATTAAATATTAAATTCACCTACATCATAAGTGGACTGTATTCTAGGTTAGTATTGTCATTTTATAATACCCTAAAGCTGTGCCTTTCAAAAAACTCCTGGAGATATCACGACATTCTTTACGGCTGGCACTGAAAGCGCCTTTTGGTTGTGATTTTATAAAAGTCCGAAAATGGCTAAAGACATGCTGGAATTCCTTGAAGCACTTCTTGGTTTTTATATGTCGCGCACTTAGGCAATTCAGACCAAATGCATGCCCAAAAATTTATTTAGAGAATTTAAAATTTATTAACAAAATTTATTAACATTAATTTAAAATTCCACCTTATCCTGTTGCAATTTGATTTTCTGGAAATTTCCTTTTGTAAATATTAATCGCGGCGAATATGCCCGCGTATTCCGCTTATACATTCCCTATTACATCACTCCGTCCGTCGATTGGACAAACAAAACAGTGAGGCAGCCTCCAAACGAAGAAGGTCAGAGGGAATTCTTAATCTATCCACTTTATTCCATTTAGCCCTCTCCCTATGCGAAAGCTCACACGAACAAGCACCATTTTGACAGCTTTTTCTAATTTATTTAACTGCTTCTCACTTCCAGAATTTTGACTTTTGATCATTAGTGTAAATTGCTTATTACTTTCTAGAAGGACAACATGCCCGGCTAATTTTCAATACTACCCCTTTCTTCGTGCGTTCTTGTAAGACCGTCAAAAGGTTTAAATTTGCTCTCTAAAAAGAAATGTGCACGAAAGGAGTTCTTCGTCTTCGTTTTAAGAACGAATGTTATAAACATTGGCGATGTGAGTTTAACAAGCGCGATACGTAATTCAATTATTTTAAAAGGCTCCACCATTGCTTGAGAGGGGTCTAATTTCGAGTTCACTATGAAAGTCCTTCCAGAACTGTGTCGAAAGTACAGACAGAGTAGATACCAGAAAGAGAGAGAGAGAGAAAGAGAGGTAACAGCTTTTTATGTTTCATAAATATTTTATTTTCCCTCCTCGCTACGTCTCTTTTCATCAACACAAGATCAAAACAAGGATTTAAGCATGGGTTGAGTTGCCTGAAATATGAAGGGCAATGAAAAACGTGTTGGAAAAATTCTTGCAGTTTTTTTTTGCGCTCTGCAAACTCATTGCGCTGAATAAACATAGACACTCACTTTGAATTTTTCATATGGAAAAAAGGTCCTTACCCGAAATTATGTCCTCGTGTAATTTGATTACATCACATAGGGAAGAGACCCCATCACAAGGGCCGTAGCAAAATAATTGCGAAGAAACGAAGGGTTGCGAAGCACTTGGTAAAAAATAAAAAAATGGGAATGTGGAAAAGTATCCTTTTGATCCTTTTTAAGGGAATAAAAACACAAATCTCTGAGTCATATGTTGACTTGTGTTGTGTTGTTAAAATGACAACAAGATTAGCATTGCATGTGAAAGGGTCTAGCGTGTAGCCAAGTCAGTCCAGCCAGGGTTGTCAGAGTTAAATAATTACTTTAGCTTTTCAAAGGATATAACACACACATTCCTTTGCATTCGACGAGAAGTCATTAAATGTATATAAATCATGTCCCTTTGCTCGTTAAATAGAAACCATTAGCGCATAATTATCCATTCAAGCTAATCAAACAGTAAAGTACTCTGGGGCACATGTGAGTCCTTCGTATGAGCAAATAGGACAGTTTACGCAAAACCATATAACTGTCACTGAGAGACCACTTTTTCAAGGATAAATGGCACAATGGACATTCTGAAAGCATTTTTACGAGTCCTTTTTTCAACTGGCCTTCTTGGTCCTTTTAGGAGAAGGACAAGCACGACGACGTTTGGAATTAATTTCAAATTAAAATTTCCACCATAAAAAAAAACGAAACCAAAAATCCTTATCCAAAGTTGAAAAAAAGGATTGCATATAGGATATGCTTGCAGCAAATTCCTTTTCCCTTTTTTCATTTGTTTGATTTCAAAAGGATATTTCCAACGTCTGTTGGAAATATTTCCTCTTTTAGTGCTGGGCGTCCTCGTTTTTAGTTTTTTTTTTTTGCAGCAGCAACTTCAGTGTAGTCAGGCGCAAAACAAGTCCCTTTCTTGGGACGGGATTGACCGTTCATTCTGGCGGATTTTAAGAGCTGCACGCAAAGTGCAGACATGGTTTTTGAATTATCTTTGGTGAATAGGCTTGAAGTGGTAAGCACGAATGAAAAGAAAATCTACAAAATTTTTTGTTTCTTATATTTTGCGCGGCGGCGGCGGTTTAAACTTTCCTTTTTTTCAGGTTTCTGTGGTTTGAGACTTAATTTTTTTTTTTAGTTATATTTCCGCAGGGCGAAAGTCATTACGGATTTTTTGTTGCGAGAATGAAAATTCGTTAGTTAATTGCAGGACACGAACTGTTTTTTGCATCTGTATGGGTGAAGGTATAGTAGAAGAATTGAAAACCACTTTTATGGTTGGTCGAGTTTTATGGAAAAACTTGGAAGGCGGAAGTGCCAGGGTAAATAATAAATGAGATGGTTTGGGTTCTGGTCAGTGTATTTAAAAATTTATTTAATCATATTGCCAGCGATGGAAAATTGCTGTCGAAGTGGGTTGAGAAAATTATAAATATTTCAGTATAATAAGGTAATAGGCGCGATAAAACTACGAAAAGAATTCAATCTTTATGGGAGTGATATATTTTGACGTTATACTGTACCGTGCGTATCTTCATTTATTTAAAAGAGAACGAATTTATTGAGAAGCTGTCTATGCCAGGAACATAGCCGTTTAAGTGAAACATATTGAAGAGCTTTGAGTGGATATGACACGACAAGAAGGTACACCTAGTCTCTAGGAATTGCTGCATAGCCCTAAGCCTTGTCCTTGCCGAAATGCCGACTTTTCCCATCATAAAATGTGATCTTTATTTCAAAACCGCTGGCCATAGCTCTCTAGTGAGTCAAAAGTAGGTTAATTAAGTCAAGTGCAGGTTAATTCTGCTCCATAACTGAGTTTCTCTTTTTGATATCGAATTCGAAGGTGTTCTAATGTGAATTTGAGAGCCAGAGTTGCAATCATCTCTGACTCAGATATGGTACGCTTGCCCGCTTCTACGTTTCCCAGGATATCAGTGCGTCCCAGCCCAGATTTAATAAGTTGCCAAGTGATATTTTGTCTGGAATTTTCCTGCATAATTTTTTAAGTGATTAATAAAGAAAATTCTCAGAGCTGTGCTGCACGCAGCAAGTAGACAAAAACTGTTAACAAAGACGAAAAAAAGATAAGACGCGAGCATAAGCATAAAACCACAGCATAAAATGTTTGCTGCCATGTCTAGAGAAGTAAACTATCGCATACCACTTGTTCGAGCAGTTTATTTATTTATTATTTATTATATATTGTTTATTATTTTTTACTTATTTATAATTTAATATCCCATGTACCTGCTTAGCTTAAGTGGACTTGATTTTGTTTTTTTGCTACTTTTAGATTGAAGGTTTTAGTCGTATTACTCTTCAAAGTTTGTTGTTCTTTTTTTTCAATTAAATATGTTCTTTATATTTAAAATAACTGTTCCGTAGAAAGATGTAGTTCTTACATCAAATCTCTGTATGCATACTACGCGGTGGCTCACTAAATGTAAATTACCATACGAAATAAAGTTACTTACTAACAAAGGCTCTACGTCACTCTTACATTTTAGATCGTTGAGAAGAGAAGTCAAATAAAAATCAATGGAGTAGTCGCACCTTGTGCCTACACATTTGAAAAGATGAAGTTCAGTACACGCTAATTAAAAAACTTTAAACAATACCAACTGAGATACTAACCCCAAAACACACCCACTAAACTAAGGCAAATTTTCTTTTGATAGCTCCAGGTATACCGCGTAAGATTCTCTCCTGATTTGCACTGTATTCAAATTGATATACATATATACACTCACCTATCTCCATATCACGTTGAGAATCAAAACTTTAAACTCTCTAATCAAAACCGCAAATTGATAGTCTTCTCTCGTGCAGTACCCTTGATCCTACCAGTCGCATATGCTTTGTGAATATTGACACTGAAATCAGATACCCAAGACCGGCACTACCACCGCATCTTGATAACTATCACTACACAAATAATTACTTTTGGGCTCGGAGTCCTTTTAAAATTTCAACACACGAGCACACACAGCTACTCGACACATGAAAGGAAAACTTTAATAGATTTAGTCATAAACCAACCAACCGCTCGGTCCCTTCATCACGCCTTTAACCCAAATGAATTACGAAATATTTTCCAAGAAAATTTGAATAAATATGTGAAATAGTTTTCAGGCACTCCTTGCATCGCACGACCTCATCTTCGGCCTTTTCTTCAAGAAACTTCCTGAAGGGAATTCTATACGTTTAGTACAGTACATGAAGGTATCCTTCAACTTCATCACTGAAAGGTTTAAGCATTTATTTCGAAAAAAAAAATTCTTTGGATACTTTCACTTTGATTCACTTAGAATGCCATATGGCCCCTCTGACGCCGCAAAGTGGGGGTGAAACTGTTTTGAAGTTGTCGTCTGGAGGTTCTTCTCTGCACAGCACTAAAAATAAATAAATCTCGAATACGCAGAGACTTATAAGGAGAAACTTCGACGTAAAACGAAACGAAATTTGTCAGATTTCGTCTATGTCGTCTGGATTTCACTTGCAGCTATTCCGGTGTTAACAGTTTTTTTTCCTTTCCTGCCACACACACATACCACACAGAGGCATTGGGAAAAAAGGACTCTTATTCGTTTCAAACTTTTGCACGCTGATAATGAAATTTTCTTCCTATCTAAGATCTAAAGACGTCTCGATGCGTTCCTATAATGATGGACAACAAGCGACGAACAAACTGTTGGGTACTCGGCTGGCTCTTGTGCTGCAAATTGTTAACTTTAATTTGTATCTTTCAGTACAATCTTTTCTTCGTTTTCTATGTGTCCTTGGGGCGGGTTAAAACTTTTCCACAATGTTGTAGGGATTTTGTTGATCGGTCGCTTGGATGGCTTGTATCTGTGTATATAGAGTGGGTTGCACTGCGATGGGATCTTAACAAGAAAGGTTTGAGGCGCATGTGGTAGGAACGAGCAAAATAAGTCGTTTTCGAAGGCATTTTTGTTGGATTATTGGTTTAACTTTCTATATGCAGTCAGTTAGGATATTATTTTAAGTTATTTTAGAACTAGAGCTCCACCAAGTGGAAGAAGATTTTCTTCTTTTGTTTTGCCCTATGCTAGAGGGAAGAAATTAATTAATTGCTAAAAGATGTTGTATGCCCGGAGGCAACTCGACAAAAGGATACATTTTTGGGATTGATTTATTTTTGAAAGGAATTTTTTAATCTTTTCAAATTTAATATAGGAAACGAATAAAGGAATCTGTTAAATTAGGATTTTCGAACACAAGAGTTAAGTTGTTGCATCCAATTTTACCAGAATAGCTCTGGTGTCAGAGAAGACAAAATAATTTATTCGCAACGTTATATCCATCTCCTTGGACATGACACCAACACTTATCTAATATGTATAATAATATTTTTTTAAGTTTCATGTCCCCGTTTAAAATTACACTTCATACTTTCACAAAACGATTCAAAGTACAATTTGGAATTCATTTCCTGAAAACATATTTCGTAACACTTACAAAATTCAAACTTTAAAAATCAGTGGTAGTAAAAATCTTTTCAAAAATCAAGCATCTCAGGGCCACTGTTTCCCCTGATTCCTGTTCCTCTTCTTTACATTCCTATTCTCCGTTTGATATCTTTTTGTTTTCCATACCCTTTCCCATCTTTATTAATGAATCATTCATGAATTAAGAACCAGAGTTCGTTTGTAACAAAGTTCTTTATACCGAACAGCAACACAAATTCATTGAATTCACTGAATTCATTCATTGAAAAGACAATTATGTGCATAGGCCACGCCTCCGAAAATGGGCGTGGACTAAGAAGAAAATCTTTTACACTTATGTATGTTATTAGAACCGAGGAAAAGGTGTTAAAAGGTGTGAAAGGTTAATCAAGTATGGAGTAATATTTACTATGACAAAAAAACGCCAGTACAAAGTTATAGCTAGATAAACAGGACATAAAATTGACCAAAAATATATTAGGGGAAAGGACAATTGCCCCTACCCTATAAATGAGGGTTTTTGATTTTATCATACTCTCCCCCCATATACATTTTTTGAGTCATTTAATGTCCTTGTTTAACTAGTTGGAACTTTTTACGGGCATTGTTTTATTCTTTGGTGTCGTAGCAAAAAATGCTTCATATTTGATGAACTTTTTACCTACAACTAGTTAGTGGTATAAATTTGGACCAAGCCGCATGCATTTTTGCCCATTGTCCTTTGAGTTTCTATCCCTTTTTAACTTGGTCAAATTTAAATACTTTTTCTGTACAACATAAGAATTCAAGCACTTTGTCTGAGCAACATAAGAAATAAGCCGTGCCCCAAGTTTCAGCTCTCTAGTTTGATATTGAAGATCTAAGACCTTTACACATACAGACGGACGGACGAACATGGTTTAATTATTTCTCCTGTCAGTCTCGATCATATCTCTGAATGGTCTTGGGGATTATTTCACTGTGTTACATACAATTTATTATAAACATTTGCTTATAAGTATTCTTTATAGGTCTTGTTAGCGGTCCTTCAAAAATGGAAAAAGGACCCCTTATGGTATCATTTACGTTGTCCGTCCGTCTGTCCAATTGCGTTTTTACTTCTGAATGGTAAGTCGTAGAAAGGTGTGCTTTTAAATTTTTTTTTGTTAGCACAAATAGGGGTTTAATAACATCTTGAAGTTTCATAGACTAATAAATGTTCTTGAGATTTTTTTTTTTTTTTTTAAGTTTAGCAGGCAAGACTAGAAAAACAAAACTTGGTTTTAGTATTTTGCCTAAGTTAAGTAAATATTGAACTTTAATGAAAAATTCTATTTTACTGAAATACTGAAAAGTTGTTTAAAAATGAAGAGTTGAAAATGGATAACGATTTTTAGAGTGTCTGAGATCATAGCTTTTGAGCCGCTCAGTGCACAAGGCTAACATTTAACACACGTACACAACCCAAAGCAAATCAAGTGCTTAAGTCACATTTCGCAGAAAAAGTTTGAGAAAATACTGTCATTCAGGCGGATTTTCAAAGAAATGGCAAAAATCATGAAAAACCGTGTGTCCCGCCTTATCTCCGGTGTTATTTGGAGAAATAATACGGTAAAAGCGAACTTGTTCAGATTTGGTTAAAGTACAAAGCATGCAAAAAGAAATCAAGCTGCGTTAAAAAAATTGAGGGCGGCAAAAAACCTTTCCTTTCATTTTTTAGTATTTTTCTTAAAAAAAAAATTATAAGTTTATTGGTTTATTTTTCAAATCTGTTATTTTGTTAAACGTTCATGTGGTTGTGCCTACATTACATATGCTTCTTCGTTGATGTAAAATTAGTGGCACCGAAGTAATAATATCCATTTTTGCATGCACCATCATGTTAGTAAATCAACTTTAGTGTTTTTAAGCACATCTAGAAAGCCATTAACTATTTTAAAACTATAATAGTTTTTTTTTTTTAATTTATGAAGATGGACTTTGTCCGTTATTATTAATTAGTTAAATTTTCATTTAAAAAAAAAATTTGCCTATTTCCCAATCGAAAATAGAAGGAAGGACATATACGTTTTATTGGCCTTTTTTACCATTTTTAAAATTTAAAGTCCATAAAACAGAGAGTTCGAATTTGTTTTTACTAGGTACGCTTAGAATTTTATTTTAATTTCACAACTCTGCGCTAGCATTGGCTACTTATCTCAAAGTCTGCGGACATGCATTTCTGAGAAAACTGTAAAATAGTTTTTAAATGGGGCTAAAAACCTGAGGTTGGAAACGGTAATTTTAAAACTTTTTTTATGTAGTTATATTGCCTTGTAAACGTCGCATTCAACAGGCAAATTTAATCAAGATCGTCCTAACCATAAAGGCACCAGGAACCTTTAGAAATTTTTTTTGGAATTCGTTTTGAGTTTCACCTTAGAAGTTTTTGAATAATCGCAGTTTGCTATAGTTAGTATAAAATTTTAGAAGATAGACTTTGTCCATTGTTTATTTAAACATTGTACTTTATACCGTGTGGAAGAGGGGAAGACATAATATGTTATTTTGACCGGTTTTAAAAATTTTTCAATTTCAAACCCATTTACTAGTTACTTAATTTTTTTTTTTCAATTCCCGTTAGACTTTTTTTCCAATAGTACCACAACCTGCGCTATTATTATTTTTTTTAAGCAAAAACAAATTCTAGCGCAGGTGGTTGTACTATTAGTTCCTTTTTTACTTCGTTTCTATATGCTTAAAAAAACTTAGGATAGAAACGCATTTGGCCCTGGTTCACGCCGAGCTGTTGCGCCACTTCATTTATTTACTTTGAAACGCATTTTTTAACGCACACACGTTTTTTCATTAAATCTTTTTCAGAAAACTATGACTATAAATTATTATGTACCCTTGATTCACTTTGAGTTGCCTTAAATATTAAATTTTCAATATCGGCTTTGTGCACTAAAGCGGCGTTGTCACAAAGAGCAGAAACAAAATTTAATACATTAGTAACGCAAAAAGCATTTAGCGAATCTAGGTTTCAGTTGCTAATGTATGGGATTCTGTTTCTGTTTCTTTATTACATTGCTTGTGACAACGCGGCTTGAGCAGCAAAAGTTATGACCTCAAACACTTTGAAAAACGTTATCCATGTTCAACTGTTAGTTACTCAAAAAATTTTCAATATTTTCAAAAAATCAGATTTTCTCGTTTAAGTTCAGTATACCTTATAAATATAAGTTTCAGTCTTCTTGTTCTTGCCTGTCAAACTTCTTAAAAAGTGTACTGTAAAACATTTGCCCATAAAACTTCAAATTATTTTGTTAATTATTTATAATTTAACCGTTTAATTATTTAACCGGTTAATCTAAGCGGTTAATAATTTAACCGTTATTTGTGCTTGAAAAAATTTGTCCTCTTTGGGTTTTCTAACTAACTATAACCTACCACATTTTAAAAGAAACACTTTCTACTTTAAAAAATATCAAAACTTGGTCATTTATATAGACCATTTACATAAATGGTAAAATTTTGGAAATTTAAAACTTTCTTCTTTAATTTCGTCTTTCTACAACTAACCGTACAGATGTTATACCGCGATTGGACGGACGGGCGGGCGGGCAACGTAGTGATACCATAAGAGGTCCTTTTTCCATTTTTGGAAGGCTAACTTTTTTCACGTATAACCATTTCCAGAAATCGCATTTTCGAATTAAATCGTTTAAAACCAGTAAATGCAGAAGAGTCACAACAAGGATCATAAAAGAGACAAGAAAGACGACGATAAACAAAATCAAAACGCCGCCAGACTTTGCTTAAGCATATGGGGACGAACCAGGGAAAGTAAACACAATCGTTCTCCCTGGGACGACTCAAGATAGCGCGGCGATGAGGCAGCACCCGACCGACAGTCAGAACAGAACTTGCAATGCAGGTGAGTTGACTTTCCAAAAAAGCAAACAGATTCGCCGCCGATAGAACCAGCAATAAAGGTTGAAAGAATATTTAACAACATTCAAGCAAAAGAAAACAGAAAATAAAAATCAACGCTGCACCGGTTCATTCAACATTTTGAAATTGCGAATCAAGTCGACACAAAATAAAAAGAAATTTTTTCTGAAAATCCATTCACAGACATCCGTAGGACAAAGTTCAACTACAATTACAATCAGATTAACGTCGACAGTGACGAATCCTGATCCTGCGACAACATAACAATACACAAAGCACGGAAGAACGATGTTGCCTTGGTATCTCGCTCCAGGATAAATCGGATTTTTTTTCTTCCCTTTGATTTGTTTTGATTTACTGCAGCAACGAGACAAAACAGCTCCTTTTGTTATCCGATACAATAACTAGACTCGCCTTTGGATGTGCACCGGAAGGAAGAATAAAAATTTTAAAGCCAAATAGAAAAGAAAATACGATACACTACGGTTAACATGAAAAAGAAAATCAATGGAAATTCCGATCCAATTACATACTACGAAGGATCAAAATATTGGCCCAACTTGGGTCTTCGTAATTTGAGTCGCCTAAGTAATTGGAATCAAATGCAATTCTTGTGAGATGAACATGTGTTTAAATCGTCACTTGGGACAACACCTCTTGTTGGAAAAAATCCTTTTGAAGTGCCATTATGATGATTATCATTGAATTCATTATCAATTCTTTGCAAGAGCACCACAGTAGAAAAAAGGACATTCTTTTTTTACATCTTTGCTCTCGGAATAATACTTCAAGTGGTGTAATGGCTGAAAGAAGTGTTCGAAGAGTGCCTTGGAGGGTAGAGCAAAATTATTCAAGGGCTTTTGTTTGAAGATGGTGCACATCCTGGCGGGAGTCAACATAAATGATGCTTACGACGATGCATGCCAAGCAAAATTCTTTTTTTTCCTCCTTGAAGTGGACAAATAAAAGGTGGAAATAGGTTGATTGAAGAGGCAAAAGCTTAAGAGAACGAAAACCCAAGCTCAAGCCAATTGAAGGATGTTGACAATGTTAAGTGGATTGTATGCAAAAATCTTTTCAAGGGCTACTTTTCGAGGTGTAAAATAAGGACGCACTTCATATTTGAGATGAGTCTTGCTTCGAAAACTGGGGGGCGGGTTTTGAAGAAGTCGCCTAAAATGCTTATAGCTCATCGTTGACATTGGGTGGCTCAGTTCAATCAAAGTTGATAGAAAAGCTTAAATGGAAGACAAAGCTGTATTTGAAATTATCCTTTTCACACCCATCATCACAGCCTTCAGTAAAAGAAGTGTCACATACACTTTTGGTTCTCCCACTGGGCTAGCACTAGCGAATTGAATTATTATTCCACTGACCTTTCTCTGAGGACCAAATAGACTCATAATAAAGTGAAAAAGGACCACAAATATGGATCTTGCTGGTGAATAAATTATCCGCATGGGCAACGTAAAAAGGATTACAACAACCCTCGTCGACTTCATTTTTAGCCTTCTGTCGTTCTGTTCTCTTTTCCATCTAAATAATTAATTATCCTCTCGGAGCAATTTTTTGTTCGTACTATTTTTGTCGCCACCCGAAAACCAATCATTGCCCCATCTACCGGTCGTGTGTGCACCTAACATCACTCTATCGTCCTTTTCCCTTTCTCAATCTAATGTTTGGATAAGAGTACCTACTATTGAGTTGTACATATACATACTTGTACAGTTGTTGTACTCAGCCTAGTCGAATATCATCACTTGGGTGAATAAGAAGAGGTTCTTGATTCCATATACCGTGCCAA
This sequence comes from Neoascia interrupta, assembly GCA_947623515.1. Taxonomy (NCBI): domain Eukaryota; kingdom Metazoa; phylum Arthropoda; class Insecta; order Diptera; family Syrphidae; genus Neoascia; species Neoascia interrupta. The sequence continues at coordinate 133,596,366 of OX392463.1, forward strand.
AGGAATAAGGATATATATAGGGGAAAACGAAGGACTCTGTATTTTATTGGCACTTGTCATGTGACAACACTACACATCCACACATACGCATCGAATTGCTTTAAATAAAATTCCCATAAAACGGAATTTTATTGTTATCCTGGCAGGAATGTAATGGGCATAAATTTCCTACGCCGGTGTGTCCTTTATTTCGCCGGCGTAGTAACTCTTTTTGAGACTAGGTAAGCGCATGGTGGGCAACGAGATGTTCGACGTCACGATGTCCTGGGACTACCTATATCCTACTATGACCTTCTTTCTTTGTTTACGTTGAATATCCGTATGGAATTCAAATCGATATTGAAGGCCTCCGCAAGAAAATAAATTCTCATTCCTCACATTCTCAAGTATTCTTTCGCAAGCAATTCTATATGCACACGCAGGTGTACGTATGCTCCCCTTGTTGTATTGGGGCGGCACTGGGCGAAGTGGGAAATAAATCTCAATAACTGTTCCAAGCAGCACCACTGACTAGGTGCGGTGTTGAGATTTGCTTGGAATTGTTTTCGATGTGAGTGAGAGGTGAAAGGTCCTTTCTTCAGTGCTGCCGAACGAGTTAAGGTTTTATAATGACAATGGCATTCGGTAGAACATGAACCTACGTTAGAACATGTGGCTGGTGCCGGAGAATTACGAAGTACGGCCACCCAGGGATCGGTAGAGGAAAATATCGACCTGCACATACGGGTAGCAGGATCTCTCAATAATCGTAAATATTTTAGTGAATTGTTATTTATCCAAGGAAAACGAAGGCAACACACTTTGTGGTGCATTAATCTAAGAGCGTAACATTGTAGGTTGGTACCTATACGCACGCATGAGGAATGAATGAATTTCGAGTACCATGTGACGCGAAGGTAAGGATTACTTACGATTATACCTTAATGGTTATATTATTTGGTGATTATGACGATGATTAGGACGCCCTTTGGTGGCTGTTAGGATGATGAATTGTCACCTAATATGACGAAATCAACGAGTAGGGAAGCAATTTTGCGTTATGAAATCTTAACAAAACGAAGTCATTCACTTTTTAGCTCTATTATTTTCAGTTCAGCTTTGTGTTATAGGAAGTGTTGGAATTCAATCGGTAACCCAATTTTGGGGTACCCCAAAGATTAAAAAAAAAAAACAATGATGTCAAAGCGGTTTTTTACAAATTTTATCTATATAAGGACGATATACAAAGGGGCCCAGACCTGACAATGTCTGCCATCTGCAGGGTGGCGATGGCCATAACAGGATGTTTCGTCACCCTTCATTCTTTAGAACCTCATAAGCCCTGTCTTTCTGGTATGGTGCGGAAACAAACATTATGGTACAAGGTAAATAAGGACGGTTAAGGCTGCTTCAATGGAGCATTGGAGACACATTGATAACCAACCAACCCGATGGCATCCAGGCGAGCAGGTATACCAATGTTCCTCACCGGACGATTTTTGAATCCACTCCAGGGGAAAGTCGCAGTAAGGAACACCGAGACTCAGGTTGACAGAGAGTTTCTCCGGCATCTAACGAATCTGTATGCGAACTCGTTTAATTATTGTTATCTTACCTTATTTAGGGCGCACAAAAAACAGTTAGATTGCCTCAAAAACTTTTTGTTATTGATTCAAATAAAGCTGGGTGGCTGTCTCGGTCTATAGAAGGAAGGACTTATATAAGGATCATATATACAAGGATCAGTTAAGTTCCTATATAAGCTGGCAGCATTTGCTGTCATTTAATCTAAGCCACTGGGTTTTCTTTCTCAAAGTTGTTAGGTGGGTAAAGCTATTAGAAGATGTATAACGATTTTCTCAGCTTTTATCGAAATCGCTGAAGGGTGCTTCAAATATTTTAGCATGTACACCTACCAGAAACTCAGCTTTCTCCCTCCTTTCTCGACCATTCCGATGGTCTCTATGCCATGGGGAGTTAAAAGCAAGAGACGATAGGCAGATCTACACTGCTCTACAAGTAACTTTCAAAGTAGTCAACTTAGATGTTAAATTTTGTCAATGGTATCGCTAGGTTGTGCGCCCGTCTGTCAAAACCCTATGATATCTTCTAAACGGGAGGTGGAAGAAAGACAACATTTTGTGTGACTTTAATCTGCGAAAATTGAAAGAGAGTTCCGCATAGTAGCGGAATTTTTTCCATACCCACATTAGGTTAAATTACAGATTGAAATTTTATGTGGTCGGCATGTTGGCTTATGTGGAGTAAGTAACTTTGTTGTTGCCTTCAAAACTTTTTAAGTTCGCTTTTGAGATTGGTAAGGTTGAAGAGGATGCCGATATGAATGTGTCTTAGGCTACAACTTCTGAGCTTTGCTCCACAAAGCTTATATTAAATACGCTTATAAAGCAGCTCAAGTTTAAACAACACCTTCAGTCATAAAAAGTTTTGATATTGCTTTTTAAGGTTTAAAGAAGTGCAAGCTCCGAGGAAGCTCAGTTGGTATTGCCATGTCCAAAGAAGAGATTCTATGATCCCTGTCAAATAGTCAATGTCGAGCAGCATTTAAGTTGCGAAAGAGAGGAAGGCCTTAACTTTTATGGATCGCACAAATGCAACGAAAACAGCATTTACTTATACTCAGTGATGAAATGAGCCAACACCAGGTGGCCTGCCGGTATATTCTGAGGTCCAATCGGCGTACCCCACAAGCGGAAATGCAGTAGGAGCTGCAATTAAGCCCTTTCGCAGGTGGCAGATAGGGAAACGCTAACCAAATGAGGTGAGTACCGGAGTGTCTGTCTTAAAATGAGCGGCTTTCTGGTCGGCGTCTGTTATCCAGTTAAGCATCGGCCAAATTTTAAATACCTTTTTCTCTTCCAACATGCAAATTAAATGGACAACTATAAGATGCATGCCAGATGTTTTTTTTTATTGTTTACTCTGCTGGTTATATCATTGCTTCACTCCATAAAATCATAACACTTGCGGGGTGGGCTTTAGTGTTTCTGGGCAGGGTTTTTCGTGTGCCATACTGGCTCACCAGTGTTTGGGTTGGATCGCGAACTCCTTTTCTTTTCTATGCCTTCTATCCTCAAATTCTTTCCACTCTCGATGTGCTTATCATTTTGAGGGTAGTCATAACCCCTTGACCGCGAGCTTATTATAGAAAAAAAAAGTTTTTCTAAGCCTGTATAAAATACGTAACAGAAAAACAGCATATTTTGCTATTTTCTCACAAATCGGTGATCACAGCAGGTGCTTAAAGTATTGAAAAAAAACACCTAGCGACAATTGAAAAAAAAAATTAAATATCCATTTTATAGATTTTAAATTGAAGCACCAAGTGGTAAATTCACTGGCCAGTCAAAAAAGTGAAAAATGGTAAGAAAAAGTGAAAAAAAGACGTATGTCCCCTTTCCATCTCCCAAACGGTAACAGGTATAATCTTAAAATAAATAATGAGAACAGTCCATATTTTCTAAAAATTGAAGAAAAACTATAGCAAAACTTATATTGTCAAAAACTTCCGAGATTTGATTAAAAAAAAGTAAAAAAAAATTTCAAAAAAATATTTTTAAACGCTTCTAGTATCTTAAAGGTAAAGACCACCTAGTTTGAAATTATTTAAAGTATGAAGCGCTTAAAAGCTAGATCTATGGGTGCAAAATTTTATAAATTATCGTTTGCAACCTTAGTTTTTCTAAGCCTATTTAAAAAACGAGGTAGGAAAAAACAGCATGTTTAACCGTTTTCTTAAAAATGTATTCACGCAGGCTTTGAGAAAAACGGACCATGTTAGTACAGGCAGTTGTAGTATTGAAAAAAGGGCATTGAAAAAAAATGTATTAAAAATTTAACAAATTAAAAAAGTTAAAAAAGCATGTGCCACTAGTTTTCTTCCAAACAGTTGATGACACAATCACAAACTACTTGAACTTCAAGCCAACATTTGAAAACCAGTACACTTACAACAAAAATCGAAAAAAGACAGGAGAAAAAGGTTTTGGTGGTCTGTGTTTTTTTCGTTACTCTAAACTAAATTGTTACAATGCACAGGGTGGACTGTGTTTTTAGAGTAATCAGACTCAAACTGCTGTTTGTTCCAAACGATTTGAAATTTCGTTTGGAAAATATAACAAGCAGTAATTTTTATAAAAAAAACAGCATTTTACAAAAAATTTTAAATGAGTATAAGCCTAATCTTAAGTCCGACGGAAAGCTCCGTGAATGACCTTATTTTTAACGGTCTCTTTTTTAATATGACAGAATGTGTAATAAGTCTTTTAAGGGCTTAAATCCTGTAATAAGTGTGCAACTCTTGTAAGGGGATATGGGCTCTGATAATAAAATCTTAAGACTTATATGGCAACTTTTCGGCCATTGCCTGTAGAAAAAGTTTAACTTCTTTTTCCCAAAGGGTTCCCGAAGACCAAACAGAGTATAACAATTGCCATTTGATAGACACACTTAATGTTTTTTTCCAAAAAAAAATACATTAATTACAACATGGCATGGCAAACAATGTTTAAGGGATTTATATATATTTTTTCAGAAGCAAAATGCTTACTTTAGCTGATATATTTTCAACGGCACCATGCTTTAAGTGCACCATAATGTTAGAAAAACCTTTTTGAAAAGTAAATAATACAGTGATGCCATAATGAGATATAACACGCCATCGTACAAATTGATTTTAATTTTTTTAAGTATATATCTTGTTCTCCTTTCGTCTTCATGTTTTTATCAAATATACAAAAAAGGATTATATATTCCTTTCTTTTTGGCAGAGGTAGCACATAGAATACAGCTCTTACAACAAGAGTTTAAGTTTACTTATAAGAGTTTAACAACTCTTATAACTAGGCTATTTAACGCTCGTAAAGCTCTTTTAAGACTTCTATTACACTCTACATAATAGCAATTCTAAGAGCTTTAGTCTTGGACATAACTCTTTTAAGGCTCTTGTAGAGTCTTAAACGAGCTAAAATGTTAGTTTGGTGGGCACGTTCTCAGCAACAGTATAGGATTTCCGCCCACTAAAAAACCTCAACTCGGCGATGATATGCTTGGACGCACACAGCCATATGGTAGCTCATCATCGGGTTGCACAAATGCATTAAGCCAAATCGACTTGGCATGGTCAACAGAGAGGCAGGCTCTTTGTTTTCAGTTGAATGACTCTCTACCACTGATCCTTGTGGCACTGCCGTCAAGCATTGTATCGCGAGGGGAGACTTCAGCCTTACTTGTTCGGCTCATATACATTGGCTGCAATCTGCGCTGCATTTCACTGTCGTTCCTGTCTTCTTTGTTCTTTTATGATGCGAGAGACTATTAGACTTACTGCTTCCCAAACTTCCTGCGTGCTCTAAATGTGTCTGATGATGTTTCCTGGGGTTGAGTTTTCACTTCCTCTGTTCGCCAGCTGGTTGCTTCGTGATATCGTGGACGGTTGACTTCGTTAGAACCACTTGAAAGGCTTTACCCCACGGCTTTAAGCCCTCTTTGGTACATATAGTTTGTCGAAGCTTCTGTCCTAACCGTCTTTGATAGCCACTTTCAGGTTCCTTCGGGCTGTTCTAAAAATTCTTATGTAGTTCTTCGTTGTTGTTGTATTACCTGGAGGGCTGGCGCAATCGACGCGTCCTCTGGCATTTGATGCACAGTCTGGCGATCTCATCATTCCACCAATATACTCGTGGCCGTTGGAGCTTGGCTGTTTTACGTTGCATGGAGAGTCACAAGTTCTTATAAGTCCACATGAGAGCTGCTTTACTTTATTGACAGCTGCTCCAAAGAGGGAAATATCCTCCAGCACCCTGTAGTTACTCGACGACCAGGGTGCCTGGTTTCGAACCCTATCTATCTCCGAAACTGTCTTCTGACTCCTATACGATATTTCCTATATATCCTACATTAGTGGGTCATATCTAGAACCCGATTGCCCAATGATCGATGCGCGGGTATTTTTGGCTTACTCTGCACGCAGCTTTTCTTGCTTCTCCGAGAGAAACGGAGAAGGTTGAGGAGGTGATATTTGATATAACATCGAACTGTACGCGCTGGGCTGTAAAGAGTAGCCCGGTTCGGAAAATGTTCGAATCAACTCCGAAGCTGCGGAGACGGCACAGTAGGGGAACGCCAAGACTCAGGTGGCGCACGCAACTGAAAGCGCAGCTCGCCTAGTTTCGCATGCACAAGTGGGGACAAAGACGGAAGCTGAAGCGCTTTTGGTTGAAGCCCATGTCCACCCCGAATTGTAATGCCACTTAAAAACAGGTCAACCATCATGGTAGACGTGTGAGTTTGAGCTTTGAATTGAATATAGAATATAGAATAGAAATACAGAAAATATTGAATAGAAAAGAACTCGCCGTTCACTGGTAAATTGCGTACCTAACCTACTGGTAGGTGCATATTCAAACCTAGCACTTCCTCCTCCCAGGAAAGAACGAACTCTCCCGTCTGAGCACTGTCATTAATTTAAGCTGTAAATCAATAACTGTAATGAATAAATCAATTTAACAGGACGCAATCAAGATGGCGATATGTACTCTTATCAATTCCATAGTTCATTTCCGACGCGCGGCACGCGCTTTCCGCTTTAATCTTCCACTCGCTGCCTCAATTAATCTTCGTCTTCGTAAATTGTGTTCAATTACAAACGTCATTTTCTTTCCAATCTCCATTTGTTGAAGAAGCCAAGGATATAGGACTCTCCGACACAGTTATTTCGCCGTCTATTTTGACGTCCATCATCAGACAAATGTTGCAGAGAAGGAAACATCAGCTCCATGTAAATTCTGTTTGGCCCGTCCGTCGTTCGTCGTCCTTGCAATGCACGTAAATTCATTCGCTCAATGATGACTAGACGAAATTTTCACTTGTATCCCTTGAAGCAAGAAAGGAATTTCCTTATGGGAAAAATGCGCCATCTCACGAATTTTTGTACAGAGCACGATGAGCAGAGCAACAAAAAAAGTCCTTCAGGGATGGGATTTTTGTTTGGATTCCCTTTCCCCATACCCTATACTCAGTATAGCTACTTTGTTCCGAAGGTCCTGTTTGCATAATACTTACAGTTCGGGGCAAACTACTAGGAACGCCCTGCTCATTCGACTGATGATGACTTTGTGCTTAAACGTTTATGAACTGTTTTTTTCTTTGCATTGGGGGCAAGTGGGTGTCTTGTGTGTGAGGCAAAAGGATGAGGTCTGACATTGAAGTTCATCTAAATCACTGCTCACTGTAGATGTCAAGTTTTCCATTATTTTGTTCATTCATTCGTCCTACGGGTGATTTGATTCCTTCTCTCACACCCATCGGGAAAAGACTTCTCCTTGCCATCAGCAGTATCACTAGTACCAGCAACCAGCATCGTCCTCGTGCGAGAGACGAAAAATCAGAAGCAGGCGTCATGCTTCAGCGAATTTGTGAAATTCAATTTACCCAATGGCGCTCTCTATACTTGAACTACCTTACCTACAAGATGTACACACATACCTATATATTATATACTACACACAGGAAGCAGAAAATAATCATGTCCAATGAGTCGGCAATATTTTCTTCTTTAGCGGAGTGCAGAGACGAAGTAAGGCCGTCGTGAAACAAGTTAAATAGTCAATCAGGACAATGATTTTAAGTATGCATATTATCAGGAGTAAAAAAGGACTACACAATACATACCCAACTGCTTTATTGCAGAGTCTTTCCTTTAACTTTCCCGTTGTAGGTATATGTATGTCTTCAAAGCAAGAACTAGAACGCGGATGTGCTGCCGTAGCCGTACGCCTTTGATTTTCTGGCAAATTTCATTTTTCCATGTCCGTTCGATTGGAAACGGAAATGCCGGCGTCGTCGTCGTTTAAGCCAAAGGAGGAGAAGAGGTCTAGCGTCTGTTTGTCGTTAAATACAGGACGAATCAATGAATCCTTTTTCGCTTCGGCTTTATTGTCTGTCTTTCTTTGTCGATTGGTTATGTCATTTCAATTTGGATTGTTTCACAGAAGAGACTGTTGAATTTTTACTCATTACGGCTGAATAGTTCAATGAATTGGAGAGGGAAATCGTCTCGGGTATAAAAAAAAATCAGAGGGCACATTGTGGGTATGACAGCCTTAAGGTAATTTGATGGAGGGTAGAGAATTGTTTTCCCCAAAACAATTTTATTTCAATGGCTGTGACTTTTCGACCTAATTTGGAAAAATACTGGACAACAATTTAAACTTGGCTGCGGGATATTGCCAATGGCTTTTTGAATTCCGAAAAGAGGATTTGACAACACCTAAACGGGTTTGTATTTTCGGGTTTTATGTAAGGCATCGTAGAATCGGACTACACAAATAGAAAATGAAGACAAAACGCATCCTGCTACTGTCAAAAAAATCTTAGTCTGTAGACAGAGGCTATTCGGCTCAAGTTTCCTCGGACAGAGCAGCTTGTGCTACAGCCTGCAAAGGATAATTCTTTTATGCCTTGAGTTTCGGAGAGGGTTCATAAATTGTTCTGAATGTCATAGCTTCGTCGTTGTTAGTCCACGAAACCGACGATGCTTAAGCGTTAAGAGAAAATACTGGAACGACTAATTAAGGATGGTCGAAAACCAATACTATCACGATATAATGATATAAGTATTTAATAGCTCTCGCCAACCTTATAGTAAGTCTAGTGACGCAATCAAAATTGAAGAATTTTCCTCTATCTGCGAATCGAGCTTAACTACGACGGCTGGTGCCGGATAATCGAGAAGTATAAGAGAGGCTGTTAAGCACCATATCTGCCTGACCTATACTTGACTTAGTGTCTCCATTTGTCAGAATCATGACTCACGGATTTCCACGATTGGGACTGGACAAAAAAGCTCATGTGTGCAAACGACTGAGAGCTCGTCTAATCATAACACAGACAGTTCAACTGCCTGATCCCTGATGGTCTATTAGATTTCGACTTGCGTCCTTTTACCCAAGTTGGAGTGAACTGCTTTGGTATCTATGAGAATTAAAAAGGGGAGGGATTCATATATTCACGTGTTTTACCTTCCGCTGAGTACATATCTTGAGGTTCTCAATGATCTCAACCTCGATCAAGACCAGTATGGCTTTTATTTTGAGAGGATCGAGGCCGCGAGAAGATGTTCTCCTGAACGCATTACTCGGGGCCCAGAGGCCCAGTTCACAAGGAATTGGTATTCTGACTTCTGAGTACCTTTTGGAGACAATGCGACGTTAAAAGCGGCACAAGGCGACACCGCCCGTTACGTTAGGAGCATTGTTCTGGTTGTGGAACCGAATGAGGTTCGAGAGACATAGAACCTAGGAAGAGTGACGAAGATTTCCGTCCAGATGGAGAAGGTGGAATTACTGGCGTTCGCTCAGATATCAGGTGGCAGGGTAATGGGAAGAAGATCTGTCGGAAGGCACGCTGATGGACGTGGAGTCTAGACGAGACGGGCCCCGGGGTGTGATCGAGCTGCAAGAAGCAACGAAGCCCTAAGCGCAATTTTATTCTGTTGAGCTTTTTTGAGCTATTTGTGATCAAACGTCAGTCATAAAGAATTTTCTATTTCGTTCGAAAAGAAATCTCGTTTTTTCGCCTGATAAAATGTCATCCTTGACGTTGGCCGCAGCAAAAATCGACGCAACGACACGGTTAAAATTCTCGGTAAGATTTGGTAACCGAGAAAGAAGTCAAAAATTTATGAAACTACTTTTCTGCTGCCCGTTTTTATGTCAGACTCATGAGAAAGGAAAAGAATGAAAGAGTGAAGAGTAAGGTAAGAAGCAAGAAGAATTTACGTTTGCAGTAATAGCCGTGTCGCACTTAAAGAGCTACTGAACTCGTCCAAGATAGTGTTTAAACGTAGATTAGATTAGTTTGTTTGTTGGGAGAGCCTTCCTGGGACTCTTGCACTGCGGTCTCTTAAAATGAGCCTATTGTGCCTTCCATGATTAAACCCTAGAACCATCCTTTTGCTCCGGAAACAGTCAGGACTCAGGAAGACAATTATCTTCTATGGAGGGATATAGGCTAGGTTTGGCGAAGAAATAATTTCTTTGCCGAGGATATTCTTCATCACACGGAAGAGGGCCGGACATTCCATGATTATGTGTAGAGAGGACTTATCGCTCTCTAGACAAAGTCTGCATGAGGCATCCGTTGAAAGGCCCATGCGATGAAGATGTTTTTCCAATTTGCAATGACCGCTGAAAATTCCAGTCAGGATTCTTAAATTAGTCCTGTCAAGGTTCGACAGGGTATAAGGGGATTCTCCCCCTCTCCTGGGGGAGAATCTGGGAAAAATTTTTGTGGAACAATGCTGTCCGGGTGAGTTAAGCCAAACCTCTTTAAGAGCCAAAGGTCTTTAAGAGTCTTTTACAGACTCTATAGAATGGTTCAGGCCCTTTGAGTGGTGAAGTGGGCTCGGCTTTAGCGAGCGAGTCTGCTGATTCGTTTCCCCAAAGTCACTGTGGGCTGGAATCCAGTGGTGAAGGATGATTAAGTCGTTTTTGCTGTCTGGCTAGTTTTTGGATGGACATGATTGCTTCTAAAACAAGCTTTGATTTGGTGATTTGATATACCACGACAAGGTCAAACCGAGAAGAAATTGGTTTGAATTTTTCCCATTCATCTTTTGAATGTATTACTACGAAGAAATTTTTCTGGCATCTATATTTTGCAAGCATTTTTTCGAGAGGCATGCTGAATGTGCCTTCAGATTCTAAGCCGTTATGCAAAGCTAGGTGGCCGCCATTGTAAGTGTGAAAATCTATGTAATTCGAATGGAGCAGTCGATGAATGTTCAGCATTGCTTCCATTGGGATATGTATTTCAACAGGTATTAGCCCCAGGATAACATTAATAGACATAGTCGGGATGGAACGAAGACATTCCGTCATGCAGATTCCAGCTAGACGTTGTAGTCGTTCCAGATTTTTCACCACAGTAACTTCGTTGATCTTTGTCCACCAGACCCCAGACTAGCACGGCATAGGCAATTGCCGGCCAAACGACAAGCGTATATAGCAACTATATCATCCGGGACTTAGGCCCCGATTGTTACCGCAGATTCGACAGCAGATCCATAAGCATATGGAGCCTCTGCTTACGGCACATTCTATCTGTCGGTTCCATGATATTTTGCTATCGAGAACTATTTCAACGTACTTATCATTCCCTTGAGAAATCTATAGTTTCACCATACAGCGTAGGTCATGGGAGAATATAATTTCCTCCGTTTTGTAAAAGGGACAACAGTCGTCTTTTTAGGATTAACAGAAAGGTCTTCTTTGCTGCACCATCTCTGAACTAGGGAAAGTGCAAATCGCATTAATTCTGAAACGGTGCTTTAGAATTTGGGACTGCAAATGATAGCTACATCGTCATCATAATCCTAAGGCGTCAAATCCTCGTTGACGTTGATCGTCAACAACAAGGGACCATAAGAGAGGCAAGAGAACGCCCCCTTGAGAACACTATCGTGAGGTTTACTTAAGATTTCCACATCATCGATGCGGGTTTGAATTCTTCTTCCATTGAGCATTGACATGATCCATCTTTCTATGATTGGGGATAGGTTCATGTTGTTGAAAGCCCTGTTGGTTGACTCAAAACATGCATTGTTGAAGGTTTCTTAAGTTTCTAGGAAAACTAAAAGACAGATTTCCTTGCGATTGATGGAGTCTTCAATTTTAGTTAATAAGTCGCTTAAGGTTAGGGCTGACTAAGGTTAGGACTCAGTAGATTTACCTGGTTGATAGACATGTTGAAATTTGCTTAGTGAAGACCTCCTTAGTGAGTGCTATGCTTCGTATGCGTCTATCAATCAGTTTATCCATGCCTTTTAGAATAAAGGACATGAGGCTAATAGGGCGATAGGATATCGGACTAAAATCCAAAACTTTTCCTACCTTAGGTAGGTATTAAACTATTTTCATACCTTTCCGCCAGGCTTCCGGTATGTGACCGTAAGCCATGCTATAGCTGAACAGATTCCCGAGGATTTGTGCCAGTGCCAGTGTGTCTGTTCCATCCTGTAACAGTGCTGGAAAAATGCCATCTTCTCCTGCTACCTTATATGGCTTTGAAGTCGAAAAGGCCCATTTCACGGCATAGGCAATGCAAATTTTCTTTGCAATTTTCCAGTCTTCCTTCGTCGGCAAACTGATCCGCTCAATTCGGGGATATAGGGTTATTGTGAGGAGCCCTGGACACCTTACCCTCTCGCCAGCTGGGTAAGGTGTTAAAGCTAGTTGGCTACATCGGATAGTAGCAACTGATAAAAAGTAGGATTTCTTTATTTTTTTATTTACCAGTTCGAAGATTCTAAAGTTCGATCCATAAGCTCGTCAAGGCTCAAGCGAAGTATTATTTAAAGTAAGTACTGTATTTATGTAAAAGGGAAAAAAAACGATCAAAAATGTTGCTGTAGAAAAATGCTTAACAAAAAAAAAATCCTTCTTAAAACTGTAATGAATCATAACAAACTGATTACAGGATACATCACCAAGTTTTAATCTCTGTTAATACTTTCTTTTGAAAAAAAAAAAACATAACAAGTCTCCATCAGTCACTTTCGATGCACACAAAATAGGTACCTTATTTGCTCGTAAAAGTCAATCGTATTCAATTCGAATATGGCACCCCACAAGGAGGTTGACTTAAAATTGCCTTTAACGTGCTCCCTCTGGCAATACACTTAAGCCCTTGATAACAAAATAAAGTCCCCTCATCATGTAACCTAGCAAACATCACTCACTTTCACGAAATTCCCCAACGTTGTCATAACAATAATTCGAAAAAGTATAAAAAACCATTGCAAAGCATTTGAGAAATCAACCCTTAGCAGTGTGATGATCCCCTTTTCGAACCACATCTCGTTCGATATCACGCATGTATCCTGCCGTGCTGTTAACCACCTGCAGTTGAAAATGCCACAGCGTAAATATCATCAAAACCGAAACAAAAAAACACAATTTTTTTACAAATCTAAATGTAGGGTTATACTACAGGGGAGCAGTAGCACACCCCCCTGGGCGCGCATTTCCTGTCTATAAAAAGTGATTAAATTCATTTATAGGATTTGTGGCGGAACGTCTTTTTGTCGCCCACGCTTCGTTCGTGATGTTGCTGGTGCTGCTACTGATGACGATGGCAGAAAGGCGTGGAGTAATAAAATCACATAGCCGCAGGGTTGCAACAAAGCACTCAGGATCCAGCTAAAGAGAGCTCGAGCCCCCACCTCAACCCTAGTGCATATTACATGATGAATCACTGTCATACACTTTTGTCGTTTATCGTTTATTTAACTCGACGTTAGCGGTGGGGATAATCACCTTTGATGTCACCTAATTGCGATTTGGCTTCCAGCCTTGTACGGATGACACACAAAACAGCGCAGATAGGAGTGAAGCTTTCACCCACCCTACAGGGTCGCGCTATGAATTTGATTACGGTGACATGTAGCGGAAACGCTTTTTACTTTTTAATGATCTAATTTTATAAAATGGCGCACATAAGTGCTGGCTTGGTAACTGTCGCGCAAATATTCGCGGTTTATAATGTATTTTATATGAGATGAGAGTGTGGAGGCATGGAGCACCGGAATTTGGCAGTGCCGCGACAAGTGGTAGCTAGGGGGGAAACGAAATAAATGCTGGGATAATCGACAATGAATGAAAAATACAGAATTGGAGCAAAAGGTGAGGCCACAGTGCTAACATAGTAAAAGTGTGAATTGAGTCGCACAAAGGTGTAATTACTCACACCCTTTGGAAACTCGCTTACAATGAAGGGGCTCGTAGGTATCGTTGAAATTTATTAGTTTTACATAGTTTTGATTTGGGTTTAAGACATTAGGGCTTGTTGGAGATGAAATGGGTCTTAAATATTTAACTTTTAATAAGTTTTAGTCGGTTGCATAATTATTTTTGCTTAAAACGAGATCTGCTTATTCGAACATGTGTGTCGAAATGGAAAAGTATCCTTATGATCATTAATTTATTCTTCAGTTCAAAAAATTACAATGGAAGATATCTATTAATACATCATACTGCATTATTTTGTGTGGAACAATTTAGGACATTTTTACTACGTAAAATGATCACAAAGTAAATATTTGCAGAAAATTGATAATTTTTCTTAAATTTAGCAGACTGTCAAGGAATGGCAGAAAGTATAGCATTAGAATGTGGAATGAATCTGACAGTTTAGGCGAATGAACAACCTTATCTCTTGAGAGAAAAATTCAACTCAATTTTGGGGAATCTTGGCAGACATATTATTTATGACCATTATATCGAGGAAGTCGGTTCGTCACTTTTTTGGAATTATTACAACAAACTGAACCATTTTTAAAGGAAAAAACGTATTTCCTTAACAGTTACACAGCTGAAAAAAATAGTACTGTCCTCAAAATTAGAGGTGAACTGATCCACTTAAACTTTATGCCGCATCGATCAGACTTACCAACACTCTGTGACCTCTGCAGCATGAAAAAGAGAGAAGATGTCCTGCCCTGTCTTCGTGTTTGCCCAATTTTGAAAGAATTTCGTCTTTCATGAGACGATAAATATCTTTATTGAAGAAAAAGGATGGGATGTCTACGTTATAGAAAGCGTATTACAGAAGACGATTTTTAATATGAAAACATTAGTTTATATTTATATTATTGTCAACCTGGTAGATGGCCACAGGCCAAATGCATTACAACGTAAGAACTTCTTTAATTGTAAAATTCATAAGGAAATAAAAGTCAGTTTAACTAACTCACAAACTATATCGATAACTTTGCAATTGAATGTTGAGGAGAAATTTTTTAACCACTTTCTTACCGAGCTTGGCTCCTGATTCGATGCTCATATCGGCTATAACTCATCAGTTATAAATCAATATCTAAATTGGCTCAAAAGATTCAGGTTTCTTCTTATCGACGGGACTCTCAAGAAATCCCCAGTAAAAAGTCCAACGTGCGTCGCGTGTCGTTAAATCACACGATTTCGCAAAATCTTGCACCCGACGTTTGCCAAGTTGGCTCGTCTTGCTGAAACTTATTTGCTTTCCATAAAAAAATGGTCGATCCTTAAAATAAAAAACTATAGGAAGTGCTGCGAACGCTAGTGAATTGATAGTTTTGGGTCTTTGAACCACCAACAGCAAAATTATCGGCAGCTTTATCCGAATCATTTGCTGCTTTGACGAATTCGACGTTCAAAGGGGCAGTAATTTTCAGTTCTTGCAAAACTGTAATGTAAGCCAAGGACAAAAAGCCAATGCAACCAATTTCGAGATTAACACTTTCACATTCCATCGTAACAGACGCTACAACAAAAATTTACATTAGTGAAAACAGGGACCACGTTGTCTTTCACAGAAATGATGAAGTAAGATCTAACGAGATCTGATATGGGTGGCGCTAAGAAAACGAGAATTCCAGAAGCCTACGTAAGGATAATCATGGACATGTATGATAAAGCAAAGACAAGAGTCACTGATGAGTTCCCAATTAAAGTCGGTGTACACCTGGAAAGCGTCCTAAGTCCTTTGATTTTCATTGAAGTCCTTGATTCTCTGCATGAAGGAAAACTGACGGACTCAAAAGACATCCCTGCAGCGAGTACTTGGGGTTGATGTTTTATAGGGGAATGCGGGTATCGTATTAGCCAAAAGAAAGGTATCGTATTAGCCAAAAGCTGTGTTGCCCATTCTCTGACCCATCCGAGCCAATTACAGACATAAAATTGAATGAAAATAAGCTTCCCAAGTGTAAAAATTTGAAGTACTTGGGATCTCTGATCAATCACAAAGCAAACTGTGATGACGAAAACAATCATCGCGTAAGCGTGGGGTGGATGAAGTGGCGAGAAAACTCCGCAATCTTCTGTGAACGAAAAATTGTCCGGCACTTACATATGGTTCAAATCACAATGTTGGACAGCGAATAAGAAATATGAGAGCAAACTAACGGCAGCTGAGATGAAGATGCTTCGCATGCAGGAGTAACAAAGCGAGATAAAAAAAAAAAAAGTAAGATTTAACAGGAGGAGTAACAAAGCGAGATAGAAAAAAAGTAAGATAAGTAATTTTAGAAAGCCTCCATGTAAAAGATCCTATCTCCAGAAAATGGAGCACGACCGGCTCAGTTGGTATTGCCACGTTCAAAGGAAAGGCCCTACGAACCCTGTCAAAAAGGCAATGTCAAACAAAATTCCAGCGCAGTCGCGAAAGAAAGGAAGGCCTAAACATTCACAGAAATGCTACGACAACCGAGATACAAAACCGAGCGGCCTGCCGGTATAATCAAAGGTCGAATCGGAGTACGCCACTAGTGACCATTAGGAATGCAGTAGAGTGGAAGATTTATGATCCATCACTTCAGATGGATAGCCTCGCGATGAAGCCTCGAAGATGAAGTAAGATCTCTGCTTTAATGCTCCACTATTCTTTGACCTTACCAAGAACCGATTAAAACGCGACCTCTGCTTTGGAACCTGTCAAATTGCCTACGTTTGCGAACAACACGCGAGAAAAAGGTCTGTGGTCATCAATCCCTGGTTCAGAACATTGCAATATCAACGAAGCTGATAGCTCAAAACGTGGGGTGCCGCGTAGTGGTTAGTGTGTGTGCTTACTACGCTGGAGGTCTGGGTTCGAATTCTGCCATCGTCACCTGAAAAAAAAGACTTGTTCTTTTTCACGGCCCCCACCTCCGCGAAGGTTTGACAAGCCCTCCGAGAGTATCGTTTGTCTTGAAAAACTTCTAAAAGTGCCGTTCGGATTCGGCAAAAAATTGTAGGTCCCCTTGTATGTAAAGAAATTAACACACCAGCATACATTGTTGAGAATGTTGGCCCTGGTTCACCTCGAGCTGTTGCGCCACTCTATTTATTTATTTTATTTTATAATAGCTCAAAACATATAAACGCAATTTGCATATTAGTACTAATACCAACTAGACTCAAATCCTGGCTCTGTTCTTCCGCCTACAAAAAGGTGAAAAATTACCTTTTATCTAATAACTAACATCCTAAAAGGCAACGACTATAAAGTCTTAAAGTTGGTCTTATTTTGTTGCGAAAATCGAAATGACGTCAAATAGGCTTTATTTTCACTTTGAAAATGAAATAGATTATACCAAACATGACAAATTTCAGGGTATTATTATTTTTTTAACGCCCAATCGTCTTTTTAAATTTGAACCTTGTGGTTTGGGCGATAAGAGCGTACGTCAAATTTCAGACCGATATAAAAAGGTCCGTCGTCTTTGCATCAGATTTTTCAAAATACAGTGATAGTGTAAAAAATAAAAGGGGCAATCTTTGTTGCCCAGTTTTCAGCTTATGTAATAATTCATCATTCATCATCAATCAATCAGTATTTAAAAAAGCTTATCGAACGTATCGTTGCTTATTATGGGAAGCGGCCCCTATGACAAGGCCATACAAAATTAAATTTAATATTGAGAAGTTTAATTATTACATACATTTTTTTGATTAATTTTAGGATATTGTTAAACAATGTTTTTCGTATTGTTTTTTTTTTGTTTTTCGTTAATTTTAAGATTCGTTACTACTAATTTTTTTCCAAAATACAGTGTTATATAAGTTTTTCTTAATTATTTAATTTAACTTCACTCGTAAGTTTCCTCCGCGACGTTGCAGGAGAAGGCAGCAGTGAGCAGGTAACCCCCCTGGTAGTCATGGAAACAGATGATGCGACGAGGAAGAAAACTTCTCCAAGACCCGCCTGGAGATCGCACCTGAGTTTCTCGAGTTAGTGGCGGAGAATTGGGAAGGATGACTTAGCCGCGCTCGCTCCGTTACCCCTTTAAAGGATAAGCGGTTATAGAAAATGATGATGATGAATATTCCGTCGATGAACATGTGTTTTGGGATATACAGCGCCGTTCGAAAAATGTTGGTCAAACCCTTTATTACCCTTTTCAGGTACAATTCTTGGACTTTACGGAACCAACGATTTTTTTTTGCAGGTAGCAAAGTGTCTTTCAAATATGGCATTAGAGTCGATGTTATTGCTCGATGTTATTGTCGATCAAAGCTAATATTTTGTGTCTGCGAGTCTAAATTGGACCACGCGTGAGATTTCTAACAAACCATGTTTCGCAACAAACCGTGGCGTGAAATTTAAAAAATATGGCGTGAGATCGGCTCTACCAGCAGAAAGAAAGTCTCAGGGCAGGAAGGCCAAAAAAGACGACCCCAGTGGAAGATCGTTTTTTGGTGCTCCAAAGCCGTCGGCATCAGTTCAAGACTTCAGTCGATCTTAAAAATTTGCATCGAGCTACAAGAAAAAAAATCTAGTCAAGCGCAGTGAGGAAAAGGCTCGTGAATGCTGGACTTATGGCACTGAAGCCAGCACAGAAGCTGGATTTTACCAAAAGAGTCAGAGAAAAACGATTGTTCTGGGCTCAGGAGCATAATAAATGCACTCAAGACATGTGGAATAATGTTATCTTTTCCGACAAACCAAAATTTAAGCTGCATGTTGGAGATGGGAGGATTCTTGCGCAAAGATAGCCAAAGAAAAGACTGAGTAATGAGTGCATTTTACGGATGCCCCCCAAAAGTGAAGGTGTGATGATCTGGGTATGCTTCTCTGGAGACGAAAAAGGTAGAATGGTCTTCTTAGAATCGAAAATCATGGCAGAAGTTTACCTCCGGATCCTGCAAAATAAATTTGAAACCTCGGCGCTGTTTGGTTACACCTGCAGATTCTTTTTTAGACAGGACAATACTCCTTGCCATACCGAGAAAATTGTAAGTATGAACTTGTTATATTCTTTGATATGAAAGATAAATATCAGGCTTTTAAATAAGCTTGAAATCTTATTTTTTATTTCTAAGGTTAAAAAGTCCTTCGAAGAAAATAATGTCGATGTATTAAGTTGGCCTACCTACACTCCTGACCTCAATCCAATTGAAAATATCTGGTCAATTATACAGCTTAAGGTTGCGAAGAAGCGTCTAGAGTCAGCTGTAATTAAAGCAAGAGGAAACTGGTAGTTAACCAAGGACCTTGTATAATAAAAAAAAAACATTATTTAAAACTTTTGTCTAAATTAATATTAAAAAACTAAGATTAATATAAATATGGCTTCGCCTGATATGGTTTTGGTCTCCTAATTGGTGCCTTCGTATATGGTCGATTGGGTGAGCACTCAGGTATGGTGTGGTGGATAGCTCGGTATAGCGGAAGGGTCATTTCATAAGTTACAATGATAACGATTCATCTAACCCTAAGCGGTATTTTCTTATCTGTTAAGTAGAGGCATATAAGTGTCCGAATATGTTGGCATGTTATATCTATCATGCCATTTCGAATATATATACTACCTAAATTGTTGAAAAAAATTGAAAAATGTTAATTTAATTACACTTATGTACCGCAAAAAGCATAGCAATTGAGTTTAATTCCTTAAAATTACAATTATACGCACTCTTATTCCAACACGTTTTGCTTAGCTGAGATTTATCATGAAATCCTCGAGTAAATCGATTTCGATATCCTTCCATTACTGCGACATTGGAATTCGGCTTATTTTTAATTTCCCAGAAAATCAAAGTAATTGTACAACCTGGCATCCATCAGGCACGTGACAACATGCCACGAGGAGATGAGGAATTCTATATTTAGTATCAAGACTTTATTTAAAATGCACCTTTCATCTGGAAATGACTGTTCTAGCTACATAACTAAATTGTGTGATTCCCAGAAAGCCTTTTTCAATTCATGATGTTTGTCCTTTGTCTCATTTTGTATCCAACCGTCCTTAGCCTCACTCTGACTTAAGACCACAGTCACGTGCCTCTTATAAAGACGAACCCACAAAAATTCATTTTGTATGTTTGACAAATAACAATTGCACCACTTTTATTTCCTCAAACCACGCACAGCGCATAGACGAAACGAAAACTCACTTTGACAGTGCTCGCTTTTGAAACACCTTCAAATTACCTACTTCTTGCGTACGCTACGCACACTGTGGCTTTTTGTAGTCGGGGGGCGCCACAATCGTACGTGCCTCCTGGAAGAACCACCTCCAAAAGAGGGTTGCACTGCTCGCATTAAAAATTCCGAAAACATTTTTGACGAAATGTTCAAACATATAAAAGCGATTTTTTTTTTGGTTCCTACTTTCGAGTTGATAACATCTCGTGAAGACTGGAGGACGACTCACTGTTGCTCCTGGAAGCGTGAGGGAAAAGTGGTAAAAATATGACAAAAGGGTGCACTGCCATAACCTGTGTAACGATGTCTACACTGACGTCGACGCGTTATCAACGGAAACCCATCTGAATACTAAATATTAACTGACAGAGGTTGGTGGGGTAACGCTCCACAGAATTCCTTGTAAAATTAATTTTTTACTTTGATAGAACGAGATTTCTATCGATATCCCACTTACCTGTGCAAGTATTAGGAACTGTGCTTCCCGTTTGCTACCATACCTTTCGACGACGATGATGATGACAGAGGATGATGGAGATTATGGGTGTTCCACGGGTAGGCAACGACAACGGAAAAAGGGTTATGCGCAATGGAATCATGACACGAAGATTATAAAATTTAATTATAGTTGCGAGAATTTGAGGCACAAGACAAGCCCTAGATAGATAGGGGGTGCTTGTGTTAAAACCGAGATGTGATGATGAATGAAAGGATTGAACGAACTGAAAAGGTATTTTCCTAATGGGATTGTCAATCGGGGGTAATTTATAAAAAAAGCTCCAATTTTAATTACTAGAGGGTGATCGGGTGTTATCTGCCAACATGAAGAGGGTTAGCAAGGCGACCATATTGACATATCCCGTAAATAGTATATAGGTATACATTCTATTTTCGGGTGTCATGACGAATATAAAAGGTTCACGAATTGGAGCATGACGAATGGCATAAATAGCAGATTATTTAGATAAACTATGATGGAATAAACCGTAGCCGTTTATGCTCTTTTAATAATACCCTGATTAAACTTTATAGGAAAATATTCAATGATGGTCACTTTGGTAAAAATGCTTTCAATAATAAATTTGTGGACATTAGACATTTGTCACTATGATGTTTGATCATGATGACCTACGTTTTGACCATTGAAACAAAAACTAAGAAAGAAATGAAGCAAAAAAGGATTAATGTGCAAGGAAGGGCAGTGACTGATGGATCAAAATTAGATAGCCAACTCCGCAACACAAGCCTATCCATCTGAAGAGGAGCAATAATGCCAGTAGTAAAGGCTACTTTAGTAGATTTTTTTCGAATTTGAAAAGATGAACTGCGTCTATTTATTTCAGATTTTTGCCTATTACCGTTTCGAAATTACAGGGAAAGACGTTTTCTTGGCCTTATTTTGCATTTTTAAAATTTAAAATCCATAAAACTTTTTTTTAATTCTCTTTAAACCTGTTTCCATTATCTGTTTTTCTTAAATTCAATGGGCACCGGTTTTTGCGTAGACGGTAAAACAAGCTCCATTTTTAACTTCCTTTTTCAATAGGGCTTTGAAATCTCAGGTTGAAAACGACCATTTTAAAAATTCTTTACAAAGCTTGTTTTCTTTTTCACGCTGTTGCGCCACTCTTTTTATTTTTTGTATTATAGCGAATCATAAAGTTTTAAAACTTTCTGGAATTTAACTCAAAAACATATAAGCATTTTCAAAAACAAGCTTTTTTAAATCTAGTCTCTAAACGGTTTCCAATTGAATCTTGTTCAAATTTGGTTAAAGTACAAAGCGTACAAGAAAAGCAAACTACGTTGAAAAATTCTTAAATTGCCGTTTCGGGCCTAAGTTTTTCGAAGCCTATTTATAAATAAATAAATAGAGTGGCGCAACAGCTCGAGGTGAACCAGGGCAAACTTCTCAACCATGTATGCTGTGTGTGCTATACTTTTTTTTCACATACAAGGGGACCTACAATTTTTTGCCGAATCCGAACGGCACTTTGAGAAGTTTTTCAAGACAAATGTTACTCTCGGAGGGTTTGTCAGACCCTCGCGGAGGTGGGAGCCGTGAAAAAGAACAAGTCTTTTTTTCAGATGGCAGAGGCAGGATTCGAACCCAGACCTCCGGCGTCAGAGGCACACGCACTAACCACTGCGCCACGGCACCCACCCGAAGCCTATTTAGGAAACGAATTAAAAAAAGGAGCTTGTTTTATCGTTTACGCAAAAACCGGTGGCCATAGAATTTAAGACAAGCATCCATAGCTGGCGCAGGTAGTTGCGTTATTTGAAAAAGCCAGGAACTGTAAAAAATTCAAAACAGTTGTTTTATGGATTTAAGACATAAAAAATTATAATATAAAGGTCAAAAGAACGTATGCCTCCATCTCCCAAACGGTATCAAGTATAATTTTGAAATAAATAACGGGCATAGTCTTTCTTCTGAAATTTGATACAAAGCAATGGCAAACTGAGAGCCACACACGGTTTTTTCTTTCGACATTTCCGTCCGCTAACATTTCAACTCCACTCTACGATTAAACGTAAAAATAAAGGGGCCTGTACGGCTTAGTTGTCATCATAATTGTTATAATTTACCTAACAAGACATGTTGGCAATAAACAAAAAATAAAAAGATGATTGGTTGGACCTGGATTCGAACCCAGGACCTCCCAATTGTCGGTCATAGGTGCTACCATCTGCACCACAGCCCACTTCCATCTCGGGTGTCCAAACAGCCTAGATGATCTCTCTGCAAAGATAATGCACATAAACCAACAACATGTAATTACATTCAAATGATCACGTGCTTACACGTAGTCAAGCAGCAATGCGCGTAATTCACTAACACAAGTCTTCTTTGCGTCATTCCTAATCAGCTGCAAAGAATAGCAACGAATATAGCATACGAAAAAGGCAATACTAGTGAGGTGCTCGGATCTGGACAAGGAATCAAACGTGTTCACTGTAGCTCCAATGTCAGAGCATTACTCGCGACAAGTAAGGGTTGCAGGATCGTACCCTGCCGGTGAGCCACACACGGTTTTTTCTTTCGATATTTCCGCCCGCTAACATTTCAACTCGACTCTACTACTAAAAAACAAAATATTTTATTATTTTCTGAGAAATCCATGTCCTTAGAATCTAAAAACCGTGGCAAATGGTAGCGGCGGTGGTTGTAAAATTGATAAGTATAACGGTAATTGAAAAAAAAACAGCTGTTTTATGCATTTTCAATTTTAAAAACGGTAAAAAAGGCCAAGGAAACGTATGTTCTTCTATTTTGTATTTTATTTTTTTTTTCAATAAATTACGGACGCAGTCCATATTTTTAAAAAAACAAAAAAGTATTGAAATAGTAAATGGTTTCCTAGTTTTTTAACAATTAAAATGATGCTGTTAGCAAATATGTATATCGTTACTTTTGAGCAACTTATTTTACATCAAACAAATTTGTCATCATATAAACCACATGAACGTAAGCATTGAAAACTAAATAGATTCTTTTTCTTAAGCAAGACATAAAAAAAATAAAGGAAACACTTTTCGCTAGCCTTTATTTTTGATTAAGGAAACTTAAGAATCATTCAATATAATAACAGAAAAAAGTGTAAACACAAGTAACAAAGAATGTCTATGAAAGACAGATAAACGGCTTAGTAAGTATTAATAAGTTCTTATATATAACGGTAGACAGCACTACAAAAAAAGTGTACAAACTGTAACAAACTGTAAAATATATCCAGAAATATTTTTAACAATTATTGCATAGGACAAACTGCGCAATATAGTTGACTTAAGGCGACGCGACGGATCGCTTGATGTATGTCTTCATACTTGACTATCTTTTTTATACTCGACCCAGAGTATTTTAAGTTTGCTGTATAGTTTGAAAAAAATCACTTTATAGTTAAAAAAAAGTGTTTTTTTACTAAAAAAAAGTATGCAACCACCTAGTATAAAGCATTCAACAGTTATATTTTTATATCCCGCCCACTTTTTGGTGGCGTGGAAGTTTCCATTTAAGGTAAAGTAGGATATTTTGCAATCCGTCGTAGATGGAATAAAGCTTTTGCATACGCTGCACTTTTCCACTTGTTTTATTACACTTCATTGTTTACTAGACTAAAATTCGTTTTTCTAGTTTTCGCCTGCTAAGCTTCTCAAAATAAGTAATAAAAAACATTTAATTCATTTTCGCATGAAACTTCAGACTGAAATTTAACCGTTATGATACAATACAAAAAAAAAAGTCTCCTAATTTGGTTTCTCTATTTCCGCTACTGTTCAGAAGTAATAACGCGATTTTACGGACAAACAACGTAGATAATTACCTAATTAGTAACAGGTATTTTTTCCATTTTTGGATGGACCGCTAAAAAAGAACTAACTGGCAGTTGCAGGTCAGAATAGCCATCGCGCCTGATCCCTCTGATCTCTCTTAAAGTTTTTCCCCTATTCCGAAAAGCGAATTTGAGGTCTCTTCTCCCATTACAAATTATACTCTCGGAGGGATTGTCCGACCCTCGCGGATGTACGACACCGTGAAAAAAACTTTCACAGCCCCGGTCGGGATTCGAACCCGGGAGCTCGTAGACAGTGGTGCTGCACAACAACCACCACTTGATTATGAAGATTTTTTAGCGTATTTTTGGACTGAAAAAGGAGGACCATTGTGTGGATATCAACGCTTTAGCCAAAAAGAAAAAGCTTATTTCCAGTATCAGCCCCTAGGTTCAAATTGGACAAAATAACACAATTTGTAAAAAGAAATGATAAAAGTTACCTTCGAAGTACCAGATGGAACCGATATTCACCTGAAAAGAAAATGGAAATAGTCAAATTAATTTCATTGAATTTGTGTAGATAATTCTAATGAAAGCAGTATGAGGAAATACTGCCATCGTCACTTGAAAAAAACGACTTGTTCTTTTTCACGGTCCCCACCTCCGCGAGGGTCTGACAAGCCCTCCGAGAGTATCATTTGTCTTGAAAAACTTCTCAAAGTGCAGTTCGGATTCGGCAAAAAACTGTAGGTCCCTTTGTATGTTAAAGAAATTAACACACCAGCATACATTGTTGAGAAGTTGGCCCTGGTTCACCTCGAGCTGTTGCGCCACTCTATTTATTTATTTATAGTATGAGGAAATTATAGTATTTCTGAGTGCGTTCAAAATTTACACTGCAAAAACTTAACAAAAAAAATCTTTTATACGAAGGCAACTTTTTTTACATTCAATTATGTAATAGTTTATCGCCTTTACAACCTTGATGCTTTCGTCGAGCCAATCAAAGAAGCGGATTGTTTTTTATATGAGATGCATACACCACCAAATTGCAAAAGGACAAAAAAAATACACATTGCCAACACTAATTCGCGTTAATTATAAAAAAATAAAATAAATAAAAAGCGAGCTTTTGAACCCCTGTGCACAGCCCCTCAAAAAAAAAAACAAACCGGTCAAGTATGAAGTCATATATTCATCTTCATTATGCATGTTTGTGTTAATACTGCTTTAAAGAAGTTGTTAATAATTTCTGTTTGCTGTTTTTTATGGCGCATTCTTTTGAACACCGAACTGCCACACCGAGCTGTCAAATAACGGTGTTCGCAACAATTCCACTGTGGTTGTACACCCGGTTTCGTTGTGTACAGAACGACAATTACTGCACCGGTGCGATCACCACGTTAGGTGTCAGATTGCTTTGACTTCATTTTGTTTAATTTTTTTTTTTCATTTCGTAGCGTGATTTTGTTGGTGCCGGTGTTTGTAGTTTTTACTTAAAATTACCGAAAGAATTCGAAGTTCAAAAGAACATTTACATCAGCACGATTCCATTCAGGTGTACGAGAAAAGAATTTTTTTTAGTGTTGAAAAAAACACCCCATTAGTTTGAAATCTGCTGGTCTCATGTGTGGTGAAATTTTCATAACTGCGTTTTCTCGTTTCCCTCGAGAAAGTTTTTTCGAGGCAGTTTTGAATTTCCACCAAATAGATAAATCTAGTTATAAATGCGGGTTCGGATTGGCCTGTTTCAGGTTTTTTCATAACTGCAATTATTGCGTTATCTTCCAATCCAAGGGAAACGGGCTTTGAGCCCTAATGAATTAAGCGTCCAAGGTGTTGAGATCAATACGGTAAAAAAAAATTCTGTGCTGCTAGGAAAAGCGAGAAAAAGTGTCTTTTCACTAATTTTCCGTGGCCTTGAAGCACTTTTTTTAATATCTCGAGTTCTAATAGTGCTAGAATAAAAACCAAAAAGGGATCGTTTCTATGGAATGAATCTGATTGATAAAGATACTTAAAACATAAATCCTAACCTCAAAATTACTTAATTTGGTAATGTTTAGAACATTTTCAATAAAATTGCGATAAATCCAGGAGAAACTGTCGGATTTATATGAAAATTCAGCGGAAAACTGTATGTATGCCAGAAAAACACTGTTTCATGGAAGAAAAGAAATTGGAATTTTGCAGCTAATTTCGAAAAAAATTAAAATTCCCTCTATTTCCTCCCAAATCATGGTAGGTTTTTTTTAAATGCATTGCTTGCGTTTTCACATATCTACCACATTTTTTTTCTTACTGTACGCATAAAAAGGGAAACATTTTACCAAATCAGTAAAGAATCCTTTACTTAATAAATAGTTGCTTACCGTAAAAAAAGTTTTTTCTTAACAATGGCAATGTTTATGAGAAGAATAGGATTTCACCTTACACATGCCCCGGTTTTTCTTAGAAACGAAGTATGTATTCACCTTGAAGCCTCCTTCTACACAAATACAAGCGATTAAAACACGACTTATCATTAGACGTGTTCATACTCTGACGTTTTACAAGCTTAAAATGGTTCAACAAACATGGCCTTACAATGGTTAGGCGCGATTTATTAAATCTACGAAGCACTTTCCACAGATCTTAGTGTCGGTTTTACCATATCCGAAACCCGTTTCAACTTAACTTAACACCTATGAGTTTACAATACTCATATTCGTAAACATATTTTCGATTCGCACTTTCATTAGTTGATCTTTAATTACAAGTAAGCAAACTTACAAAATGTTAAATATTTAACCTAATATCAATGTGGAAAAAACCTCGAATCTTGAATGTACGTAATTTTTTCATAAACCCATGAATTGGTCCTTAGAGGTGAATCCCTAGCCACTCACATATAACCCCCGAAACATTTAGCACGAAGGAATAATTTTAAATCATTCAAACTCTTTAAAAAATACTTTCATAACAACAAATTGATGAGGATTCTAAGAAAAAAGGATCCTCCACAAGAGGGAAAAAAAGAATCCTTGTTATTCTTCACTCTCAGGAAGGATAAAAAAATGTAAAATTCATGAGCACAAACTTTCGATACGAAGCCCAATGCAAGGAAACAAAAAAAGAAACCGGAAAATCGTTACCCACTTGTAACTAACCTAATTTCCTGCAAGAATGGGTAAGCTCCATCTTCGCCCACACACCCAGTTCCGACACGACTCGTCACAGTATTCCCTAGAACGTTTCTCATTTTTTTCTCTTTTATTCCACCCAATGAGTGTCCTTGGGAGTGTGTTGAGAACACAACAATTTTTTCCCACTTTGAGAGTAAGCGCTT
This sequence comes from Neoascia interrupta, assembly GCA_947623515.1. Taxonomy (NCBI): domain Eukaryota; kingdom Metazoa; phylum Arthropoda; class Insecta; order Diptera; family Syrphidae; genus Neoascia; species Neoascia interrupta. Next base: position 133,623,921 of record OX392463.1, read on the forward strand.
CTTCTTCTTCTTCTATCTAATTTTTCATGATCCACGTTTTATTTTGACTTTGCACTAAGAAGCAGAAGACCCACACAGAACAAGACGAGATAATGATAAGGGGGGCAAAGTTCACAGCAAGACAAGCAGGTTAGGTAGGTACCCAGGAATACACATGACAGGGTTATCCTGTTGTATACACGTGCAGCCATACACAATTGTGTTTGCTTTGGGTTTCCTGCGAAGACGGTCGGTCGGTGGCACACGCGGCGGGAGCAGGAGAAGCACCGTGGGAATCGAGCATTGTGGAACCCACCTCTGGGGAAAAAAGCAAAAAACAATGGGAACCGTTAAATTGAGTTGTTTACTCTGAAATTGTTCATCTCCAAAAATACAATTTCTATGCGAATATGATGGAAAACAAAATCCCAATTCCAACCCGTCCTCCGTCATTATATAACATTAAATCCACATCATCAACATCTCATCCATAGTGCCAGTGCCATTCCAGTAAGAGTGCCACCATCAACTGAAGGAAGTGAATAAATTTGAAATGAAAATATGTGGAAAATGAATTCGTTAAAAGAAAAACACACTCGCTCAAAGGATGTAGAAAGCTCGTGGGGTAGGTGCTAAGGTGCACGGAAGGAGGTCAATCCTTTTGGATCCCCTTTTGGCGAAAGTATTTTCTGTCTCTCCGATTAGGAATAACATACAAAAAGCATCCAATTTGTTGTCTATGCGATATTTTATTTGTTTATACCTCTAGGGGCGAAACGAAAAATCCTTTATGCTCTTGAAGAAAATTACACCCACTTCTATCCGTTTTTTTTTTCTTCTGCCTTTAACGCATTGCGGGAAAAAGACACACAAAAACATAATAATGCGGTTCGAAATTGGAAACGTAATACTTTTGCTGTTGCGTGTGCTGTTTCCCTCTGGTTGTGAGTTTATGAAACGCTCAAATTCTGTAGGAACTTTCTTGAAGCTATTTTAAAGCTTTAAATACTTAAATTTAAGAAACAAAACTTTGATTCAATGAGTTACACATAAATTGCATCGTAAGGGAAGTGGAAATTTTAAAAATTAACGCAACGTAGATTTTTTTCTATCAGTTTTGTTCAAACTGGCACTCTATATGCGTACTTATGCGAAAAGTGGTCGAAAAATCCTTAAATTTTTTGACACTTATATACTCTTTTATACATGCTCTTTCTAAATCCATACAATGCATACAACGGGGGTATTTCCAAAGAAAAAATTGAAGTAGCCTCTACCTCATAACGTGTTTCACATCAGACGTGACAATATGATCATAGGTCCCAAACAAATATTTAGTTTTTTTTTGCTAACTAATGCTCTCATATCTACGGATTTTTTTTAATATCTTTCGGTTCAATTTGAACCATCAACATAATGCTTTCAACCGAAGGCTTGTTGATAAATATAATTCGCTAGTTCCTTTCGAGTTTTCATTGAATCTCGAGTTGAATTGGCTAAATTTTCTGCTTTGGACAAGACGTGACAGATGCCCAACTGATGATCATACTTTCACGTCCAATGTGAAATACCTTATGGGGTTAATGTAATCTTTTTATGGAGTTAATGTATTCAAATGCCTTTTTTAGACACCAAAAAAGGACTAATTGCTTTTTTCACTTTTTTCCTACGTTTTGTAATTTTTTTCTCGTCTTCGTCAGGGGATTGTTAATTTTAAGATTTTTCAGGGGACAATTTTAAGATTTTTCAATCCGCAATTAAAACTCAACAACCAATCATCATTTAAGCGGTCCGTACAAAATGGAAAGAGGACCTCTTATGGTATCACTCCGTTGTCCGCCCGTCCGTCCGTCTGTATGTGTGAAGGTTTTACGTCTTCAAAATCAAGATAAGGAGCTGAAAATTGGTACACGGCTTGTTTCTTTAAGCACACACACAGTGTGGAAATTGGCTGAATCCGTCAACGGCCATGCCCACTACTGGCTTCAATGTGAGACAACCTCTATTTCAAACTTTCTTTCAAAATGCGTTTTGCTCAAGTTAGACAAGACATGGAACTTAGATTTTGTTACTGAGCAATATTGGCCCAAGACCTTTAACAAGGCAAAAATTGGACTGCCCACAATATCGACCCTGCCCACTTTTAACATGTTAGATCTTTAAAAACCCGATTTCTCGGAAAGTTCACAAATCGAAAAAAATATATAACAGATATTAAGGATATTACTATTTGCTAAGTTTGCTCCATACAAAGTTTTGAGCTCCGCCCACTTTTAAGGGGCGATTTTAGGAAAAACCCGTTTTTTTCAGAAATAATTTTCGCTTTTACCGGATTTTCTCATGATTCTAACGAAATTACAATCAATTGATTTTAATTTAAATAATAAATAAATAATGAATAATAAATAGACCCTTGCCCACTTTTGGGGACGTGGCCTGTACAAATGATATATGAATTCGGGCCAAGAAACTTTAGGATTTGGTGTTACATGGTATATAGGGACAGGTAAAAAAGTTTTTTTCACAGAGAAACTTTTGCATTTACTCACTTGTTCAAAATTAAAATTCATAGAGGAAAATAACGTTTTTTAGTCTGGATACATTACAAACTTTTACATAAAAATGAAACAAAAATTCGTATCATTTGAAACAAAAAACAAAAAAAATATATCTCGAAAGCTGCATTCGCTCAGCTAAACAGCTGCGGAAATAGGGTGCTACGTATTGTAAAAGTACCTACTTGGATTTTCTGTAAAAAAATAACAACAATAAACAATATTAAAATTTATAGACTGCTTGGCGTTTACAACTGAAAGGACAAAAACTATGTCTTATGTAATACAAAAATTTGTCTATAGGCTCATTAAAAACCAATGAGCTCATACTTAAAAAAAAACTTCTTTTGACACAGTTCTTCTTATCTCACTGGAAGGAAAATTCGGTCCACGTCATTTCTGTTTCAAGTTTGTTTAGGTCTATAATTTTTCTGTCTCAACGACAGCTCACAGGATGATAGGCAGGTTACCTACCCCAAAATTCCTCGAAGTAACTACCTTACACCAGAAAATGTTGGTATAGCTTTCTTATCATTAACGACTCATCACTTCCATGAACTGAACTGTCATTAACGTCAGTCACGTCCGTGCATGAGTGCAAATTGTAAAATTTGTTATCCCTGAATTCCATTTCAGGACATGTTCCCACAAAAAATTTCGACTCAGATTCTATACATAAACCCAATCGCCTACATCGATACCCCAATTTCATCCAGCACAGTCGAACTTCTGCCCCATGCATGCAAAAGATGTTACTCTCCATATCGCATCCGTCAGATAAGTATTCCCACTCGCTTGTTGCTCCTTTTCACTGTGCCACTCTCGCCGGTATAGGCACTTCTGCCTCATTTTCAGTCATAAATCAAAAATGTTACCACTACGGTAGAGAGGTCTCAACAAAAAAAAAAATAAACAAAAATACGAAACGGTACAATTTTTATGAGTTTATGATTTTATGGCGCTATAAAAATGTTTATGGCATAATAACTCATTTACCTTCCTTTTTATTTTGCTTGCATGTTGCGTATAAACAAATGCCGATCCCCACTTGCCGCCCGGCCACATCTGATCCTCTGGGCGCAAAGCAACAGAGAGTCAATTTTAAAATCGGAGAAAATTTATGCACACAATGGTATCCTTGAAGGGACCAACACGCCACCGTGAGCCGACCAGCTAGCGCAGCGTCAGCGGAAGGAAAACGAACTTTGATTACAAATAATAAACTCCGCAGCCATTAAGGAAGGAAAGGAGAAAAGGAAAAACTTTCTCTTCTTTTCGTATTCTAGTACTAAGCATATAGTAAAACCATCAAACAACAGATGGATGTGACTTTCTGACGAAAAAAACAGAAATCCTCTTACAAAAACAAGGATATGAACATGATATGCAGATGTTTGAAGGATCTTTGAAGATTTGCTGGATTTTCATGTTCCTTTCATGGGCAGTAGTTTATTAAAAACGAATTTTGACAATATTTATTCGTAAATAAATGGCGCCCAACAAAAAAAAAGAAAATCACCGGAAGGTATGGTGTGCATCGGCTTAATGGTGTGTGTGTACATGTGTAAGGAAGTGTGAAGGGCAAAACTTTCTATGCTTTGTAATAATGGTAATGCGTTTGGGATTTTGATTGTTGCATAAACCCTTGCTGGTGTGGGTTTGCTCAAGGAAGGATATTAAGGAATGAACACATCCCGGAAGGATATAAATCATGGTTTCTATGCAAAAGGTGCATAGGAGCGATGATGCATGTGTGCGGTGTATCCTGTAAGAATACATCCCAAGCTTACACAATCGGGAAGTGAAAACAAAAACTTCTTACAGCTATCCCCACTGAGCCCTGAAAATATCCTTGAACGAACTTTTGCATGGTAAATTCGAAGAAAAGTGCTAGTTTTTGCAGTTTCTTCTCCTTGTATGCATCCACTGGCAGCAACAACAAAGCTAAGTCAGCAAATCGTTGCGATAATTCGCTAAAGCTACACAGGACCACCTTCCCATTGGTTTTCCCGTTTACCCTACACGAGCAGCGCTCTCCTGGGTGCGATATGCATGTAATCTAAGTGAATGTGCCATTAAGGAACTCTGACGCTCGGGAATGGGTCCGAATGGGTTGCATGTTGAATACATCCCTTCTGATGTAGGTTGCATGCACCTTAGGATAATTTGCAACATTTTGACTAGTGGTTAGGGTTGAAGTTGGCTTAAGGACGTCCACTGGCGTCACGTGGGAGCGAGTTTAGTATTTCATTGTGTGTTTTTATTGCAATGGATATCGGCTATGGGTGAAAAGATGGAGATTCTTTCCTCTTTTCTGGGTTATGAAGGGAATATTTGATTAGAATCGAGAGTTTTGCAGGAATGCATTTGCATAAAAATAAAATAGGACGAGGGCAGCGGTAAGCAAATATAACCAATCTAATAGCTTGCAGTGAACTGTTATTGTCCGCCTTTTGTTGGGATAAAAGAGAAAAAAAAAACTGCAATTGTAAAACTGGATCACTTGGTAAGTTTTTATCGACGTAGATAAAACGGGTTTAATCGGAGTTTTCAAAAGTTTTCTCTGAATCCAGTAAAATAGTATGTACATATACCTACTTTCGGATAAAGGACCCATCCTACAAATGTTTTTAAAAGTCTTCAACTATTTTATCACACAATATTTAAAATTTCGCGCCATAACTTTGGCAAAAAAAAAAACAATATTATTTGTTCTAACAAAATATAATGTCTATGTGAGGAACAATACGCTAGTGGGAATGATCAGGGGAGAAGAGAGGAACTGATTCGATTTGGTTTTGAATTTTCGGGGACAGTAGTGACGAGAAAAGACATCCCGTGGAAGCCTCCACCTACATGTAATTTGGAACTCGAATACAACGTGGTTCGTCTGAAATTGGGCTCCAGGATGAATTGAAGAGCTTTCCTTTTCTACGGCGGGTATTGCCGTTAAATTGTTTGAGGAGTTGAATGCACCTGGTAGTCAAAGGATAGACATGTGCACTCAAGAGGATACAAACATCCACAGGTTTTCTAAATCAACCTCTGTCTATCAACTCTTACCTCACCTCCCCGTGGTGAGCACCGGGTGCCTAGTACCTCAACTGGAGAATGGGTTCCAACCCCTTTCGAAGGTTGTTGGGGGTGGCAGACGAGAGAGGACCGGGCGGCAGCGGATGAATTCCCCAGATGGAATTAACGGTGGCGTCCACAGTTCCAGTCAGGGCAACCTACTTAGTGCACACCTTATATGGGCTACTACGACATATTCGGAGCTCAGGCCTATAAGGAGCGGGCTATCCGGCTCTCCGTCCTTAAAGCTTAACAAAGGATCTGGTCCTCCAGTTTTGGGGGGCATGCCGTTTGGGTGACTTCCCGGCCCCGGCCACTGTTGTAAAGAAACAACAGTTACGAAGCAGAAACAAGCCTCGGATTCGGGCGGATTTACTGTTGACGCCCAATCCACCCCGCAGGGACGGCGCAGTAGAGAAGCACCGAGACTCAGACTTCGCGTGCGAAACTAGAGACGGCTAGCTGGCGAAGCTTGTTGGCTAAGGCCTAGGTCCGACCCGTACTGTAGCGCCACCTTAAGTAAGTAAGTAAGTTGAATGCACCTGGCTTTTTCAACTTAACAACAAGTAGCTATCCCGGTGTTCCAGTCCAACGGGCCAATTAATTCTATTGAAATCACCTTCATGTTTTAACGATTGTTTTTCAATCTTGTCTAGAGGAGGTAGAATTATATAAGTTGCACCTGCCCGGACATAAGGCCTTTAGGTACTATAGTTTCGGTCGCAATGCTTTATTTATGTTGTCCATCGATATACGTCGTTTCAGAAAACTTATGCATATCGCTCCTGGCGAAGTCGAAGACTTGTGTTTCCAACGAATGTTGTTACCAACACGTATACCGAAGACGGAAAATTTTCAGTTTCAGTAATACAAGTGTCATTCATAGACAATAGCAGGAAACTACGAAATATTTTGGAATATAACGCTCAAGTCTGGGAAGGTGCACCAAACATCACCTTGCATCACCTCAACACGATCCAAAACCAAGTGTTAAGACTAAAAGAGCACCAAAGCTTTGTGAAGTTTTATGACTGCTCAAATCACATCGCGAGTACCACACCGCGTGTGTATTGTCCTTTTTAGGGGTCCGTTTAAAAATTGAATAAGGACCTCTTACGGCAGGCCTGGCGAACCTTTTATGATGTTTTATAATATGGTGTTTCCATCGCGCATAAAATAGAGATTAACGTAGGAAGATGAAAAATTAATCCCAAAGAAACACGAAAATCTCACTGGTATTAAAGCTTCAACCGATCAATCATCAATTAGAATCCCTAAGTGTTTCCACCGGAAAAGAAAAGATTAACTTTAGTTAAGAGGAGACATCCTGTGGTGTGAAATAGCAAAGCCTAGTCGTCACGTCCTCTGCGCATCTACTTGTAAACGTGAGCTTTTTTTGCTCCCGGTCAAGTCAGAATCAGAAATAATGTAACCCATATTTGATTGTAACCGATTTTTTTAATCTACGAAATGAAATAATCCAAAAATGGACAAACAAAACGTGAAATATGTTGAAGGGAAAGTGATAGCAGACCAACTTGGTCAACATCAACCAGCTGTGTCAACATTAGGAGCCTCCTTACACGAGCGACGAAACAGTCGCCGTCGACAGACAACATTGGGTCTTTTTGGAACGAGACATTTGTCGCTTGCGTAAGGCCCGTCATGAAACTCAATGTACCCAAAAACTGTGTGGACATGGTCGATGGTGTGGGCGGTTCAATTTTTGTCTAATTAAATGCTTCCAGTCACTTTTGCTCTTTTTTCCTTGAAAATGGGTTGCCACAAGGCTCCCCGCTCTCAGTTATCTTGTTCATGATAGCATTTAATGGAGTAAACGAAATCCTCTCTAAATACAGAATAATAAAACATTGTATTTACGCAGATGATTTATACATCTTAACTTAATGCAAGGACCTATCAAAGGTTATTTAAAAATATTCTCGACGACCTTAAAGAATGGAGCGATTTAGTTGGATCAAAACTCCCTACTGAAAAAAGTAAAATTCTACATATATGTCGTAAAACTAGCCGCTCTATGCAAGTTAAAGTTGACTATAATTCTGTTGATATACCTATTGTAACGTCGCTGATGATACTAGGTGTAGTCTTTGATTGTAAATATAGTTTTAAGGATCATTGTTTAGCTCTTAAGAAAAGCCTATCTACGAGGTTGAATATAATTAAGTATCTAAAAATAGCTCTACCCATGTCAACACTATGCTAGACATAGTGTTGCATATGTAAGTGCTATGCATTACAAGGTCAATAATCCTCTCTAAAACAGACTATGGGCTTGCTGGTTATGACAAATGCGCCAAAACTACACTGTCCATCCTGAAAGCACCATACCATTTCTCGGCCCGAATAAGTCTCCGAGCATTCCGAACGACACCAATTAAAAATATATTAACTGAAGGAGGTCTCCCCACGATTGAAGACAGATACAATTACCTTACGTCGCTTCTCATCGCCAAAATTTCAACATCATATACAGAAACAGAAAGAAATATCCCTCTGCGCTTCGTAACGCAATTACATTCTCCAAAGCTTTGGAACTACCACTGCCAAACCAAAGTGTCCGAGTCCCATCTTCTCCACCTTGGTTGTTCCCAAGGGACTCAGTCGTTACTAACCTCTCAAATCTTCCGAAGTCGTCAACTAATTCCGAAGTATACAAGCAGTTGTTTATAGAAATCGTGAACCATCATCCCAACTGGAAACTTGTTTTTACGGACGGCTCTAAAACCGGAACAGGAACCGCGTTTGCTGCAGTCGACGAGGAAGGTAAAATTATATGCAAATGCCTCTTACCAGAGTACTCGTCAGTTTTCACCACCGCAACCTTAGGAATACTAAGAGCCATGGAAACTACTAAATATAAAAGATGTTTGATCTGCACAGATAGCTTGTCGGCCATACATGCAGTCTTGAACATAAATAACAACACACCGGCCATTACGAAAATAAGAATAATAAAAGATGTAAACTAATTCAGAATGCATCAAAAATGAAACTCATTTGGGTTCCAGGTCACGTAGGGATTCGAGGTAATGAACTTGCCGATCTAGCAGCGAAATCTGCAACAAAAGAACCTCTCCTCACGACTATTAATTATTCCAGGACTGGCATTGTGAGAGAAATACGAAGAACTTGGACCTTTAAGCGTAGAGAGGAGTGGGCCCAGTATACCCACCACTATTGCGATACTATCCCCAATGGAAACCGGCCTACTTACTCAACAAACACAACCATCCTAATGACAAAATGCTATGTTCGGCTACGCCTTGGACACACAAATTTAACCCATTTCTATCTTATTAATAAAATGGACCCACCAGTATGCAATTTTTGCCAAAATAACATCCTACTAACAACCAAACATTTAATCTATGATTGCCCCAAAATTAAATTATTTTGTAAAACAATATTCCCAAACAATACATTCTTTGAATTACTCTCAAATCCCTCCGATTCAAATATAAAACTCGTTTTTAGGCTACTTTCAGAATAGCCTGAATAGCATATAAGTAAATGTAATAAAATAATTATTATTTAAACCAGCCAAAGGCCCCCGTAGCTAGTGCGGTAGATTAAGCTTAAGTTAAAATTGCAATTTATTTACTGTTTTAATAAATAATAATAACAATAATAGTAATAATGCTCTTTTTCAGAATTTCAGAAAAATATCCAATGCTGATGCAGGTTGAAAAAAAAATTAAAAATAGTTGTTTTTTGGATTTGAAATTTTAAAAATATATAAAAAAGGTCAAGAACAAATTGTCTCCCCCTTTATCTCCCAAACGATATAAATTATAGTTTATAAATAACGGACATACTGCATCTTCTGAAATTTTATTCAAAACTATTGCAAACTTTAAGTCTTCGAAGTTTTGGAATATTCACATATTCAAAAACATAGAAGGTTTGACTCAAAAATGTAAAATCATTTTCAAAAAAAAAAATTTTAAAGGTTTCTATTCCTTAACAGTTATGGCGGTCTAGGTTAAAATTGGCTGAAGTATGTAACGTTTATAAGGCAAGCTAACTGCATGAAAAACGTTTCAAAATTCCCGTTTCCAACTTCAAGTTTTGAGGCCCATTTGAAAAAACGAAATAAAAAACAGCACGTTTTACCGCTTTTTCGTTTCCGCACAATTTCGTGTCCGCAGTAATGCTAGCGCATATGGTTGTTCAATTGGAAAAAAAGTCTTACCGCAGTTCGGGAGCTAATTTAAAATTAGTTCCAAAGCGTCTCCACGGGACATATTTGACATTTCCCAGTAGCTAGAAAACAATTTGGCTATAAAAAACATATTTATAACAGATCTGTCTTACGTGGACAGCTATAGTTTTCCTTTTCGAGTCTCAAAAAATGTGTATGGTCAATCTCGCGACTTGTAGATTTGTTGAAGATTTTTGCTAATCCCGGATAAGCGTCCACTGGAGACAAACATAGTTTAAGCTAACTTCACCTCAGAAGAGTGGATTTCCATAAAATAACAATGAATTGTTCGGAGAAGAGTGATAAGCTCATCGTCAAAACACCTAACACTTATAGACACCTACACAAACAAAAGCTAAGCCCAATCACTTAAAGCGAACTTGGAACTTTCTATTATCCTTTAGGTTTTACTGCTCTACCATCACATCATTTGTCAGAGAATCATTCAAAGGACCCATTTAAGTTCTTACATCAAAATTTACTGCAAAGCTAGCAGGTAGCTTCTATTATTATCCTTCTTTACCGCCCACGACAGTAACCAACCCCTCTTTGGTGAGAAAATTCAATTAAAACCAGAAATGTCTCACAATGTGCGACTAATGGAGCGCAGTACAATCTTACAATCTGGCAATTTAGGACAATGGTCACCTATTCTCCTTTTGACTTTAAATATCCTCAGCTTCCTGTTTTATATCTGTTGCTATCTATACGCTGCAAATACGAAATGAAAATCCTTCGAAGACTGCTGTATCTCAGGCGTCGTCGTCGGTCGTTGCCAATGTGAATGTTCAATACATGTTCGGCCTTTGCTGCAATGTGGAACGTTCATTGGAAAACTGTTTTCATTGTTATCCTTGCAGCTACTACGTACATCCCACCTAGCCGCCCACTACATCTATACCACACAAAGGAATAATGGTGCATCATATTGGAGGTCTCTCGTATTGCGTTGCTTTTCTGAGCTGGTACTTCAGCGAACATTTTAACAGAAAAGCTATTGAAAATCCAATAAGGACATTTAGTTTCTACGCCACCAGCCGCCATCATGAGGGGCAGTAACATCATGAGTAGCAAAAACATCGGCATCTATATCCAGGTGCATCGTTGCGGACTTGCGAAATCCTTTTGCAATCTGGCGAAGAAGAGCAATTTTACGAAACACTCCCTTCGAGCAATTTGTGGCACACATTGTGGATCCTTAACGGCTGCTTAACCTTTAATGATGCGAAGGGATATGAAAAGGATGAAGTTCCACCATGCCATTGCCGCAACAATCCTCTATGTCATTGAATGGAAGGTATTCTGGCACTTGAATAGGTTGGATAATTATTATTTGCGGTGCATAAAGGCAAGGGTATGTATGAACCTATATGTATATCCTCTTGTATAAAATTTCGACCTGCATATTAGGAACATCACACCGTGAGGTAAGGCAAATCAAAAGAACGGATTAGATGCCGAAAGGTAAAAAGATTACGATGCGGGTTAGGATTTAATTGGATTTTTGTTCGGTGGTTAGACCTTGAAGTGGAACCGAATGCTCGATCAAATGGAAAAGGAAGACAAACGAATGGACAGGATGTTTACATAAGACGATTACGGTATTATGATCGGATTTTAAAGGTTGTTGGGATGAGGTCTCCCGCGTGAAAAGTGATTTAAAAATGTGACTGCATGCACCGCATGGATTTATCCAACGGAAGAGATTCATTTTTCGATGCAGTGTTGCTGTTGATATATATGAGTAACACCCAGAAATTCTGTTTTCGGTAGGGGAAAGTGGACTTGCAAGGCTATCCTAGCCTAGGCTCCTTAACTGTGCGCAGAAGTTTAAAGAACCGTTTTCTAAGGTTTAAGGGATATTGAGCAGTGAAATCTATCAAAATTCCAACTATCTTAAGAGATCTTAGAATTCAAAGATAGCAAAGTAGCTACTCAAAGAAAGCAATAACGAAAGTTGCCCGTTTAGATGGGCTTACACCGATAACAGCAATCACTTGTTAGTCTAGCTTAGTAGACTAGTCTTATTTAGGTAGAAAAGAAAACTAGGAGAGGGACAATGTGGTGTAGCTAAATTAAATAATTTGTGCGATGTGCTTAAATGAGAAACGAAATACAAACACAAGAAAAATAGTAGGAGAGGGACAATGTGAAGTAACTAAATTAGATAATTTCTTGCGACGATGAAAATGCTTGCGATGCTTTAAAATGAGAAACGAAATTCAAACAAGCGTTGAGGTAAACGACGCATACGAACTGACATGTCTTTTAAGAGTATACCTTAAAGTTTACAGCAAATAAGATAAGAACACTTCTGCGAATTACTCCCGGATGTGTTGCCCCTTGGATAATAAGAGACGCCGACCACACAGCCCCTTATTTTCTGACAGACCCTGGTTTTGATTTGCCTGAATTTTTGCTGTCCGAGATTTGGTGAACGTTCCGCATAAATGGTTTCTCCAGTCCGAGCTTTTTGACATAAAATCGGCAGGTAGTCCGACAAGCTTGCATTTCTTAGTTTTTCAGACTCTCCACGATCGAAAAGCGTATATAAAAGCAGCACCTCCAGTAGATATCCACTAGTTTTTTGAGAAACTTCCTGTTAAAAAATGTTCCACATGTTGTCATGTAACTTGCAAACCACGTGTTTTAATGTTAAAAATTTGGCAAGTGGAAATAGTGACAGAAATGCTTATACTTAACAAAAAAAAATAAATCTTAATTTGTGTCCATTCATCGACAAGTGGAAACTAAACCTAAGCACAAAGAAACATAGCCTTACCGAATGTGGATTTAAGGCTCGATTATTATTTCCAGCTCCCAAAGACCTTTTTAAACTTCCAACTTCAATCATTGGAAATTACAATACCAGCATATTGGCAAAATTCGATTCAACTTTTTCTCATTCAGCATCTTATCGATTTTCGAGGACCATTTCACAGGAGTAGGTACTTCAAATTCTTTTCCTCCTACGTTCCATTGTCGAAGGAAATATCAACCTAATTCTCAATAAAGTGACTGTGTCCTGGTGTGAAAAATTTTCCACCTGTGCATGGGAAAATATCTATATACAGTGCTCATGTGTGACCGACCACTAAGCAACGTATTCTTAAAGGGACCTCATAACATTCCAAGTACCTCATTTTCTGGGATATTAAAGATAGCTTCCATTGCACTGCTACTGCCGACCCCATTTTCGATGCGGAAATATTTTCGCCACCCATGGACAATCCAACTGTAGTTTATGTTTGGTATAGGTATTCCTTTTCGAGGACTCTTGCAGCATACATTACTAAACATTTTCAAACCAAACCACACTCGTTTGTATTGTGCGCATACTTTCTTTTGGAAACCCAGGGCGAAAATTCCAAATGGAAGTGCCTCCCCAGTCTAATTCATCACGTGTGGTGTACATGGAATCTGCTCCGGAATAGACTACATTCAAAAACGGAAGCAACAGAAAGTCCAAACAGAGCAGAGTAAAATCCTCGAAAATCTTTGCTTCTTTGCTCCTTGGTTATGAAGATGAGTCTGGGGTTGAGCAGGGGCTTTCCTGAAATGGATTGGAATGTTATCCTGGTTTGGATTGAAGCGGATTCACAGAAGCATACACATGGATTTCCTTGTGCAGTCACAGAAATGATATATAAAACGAAAGAAATCCTAGAATCAGAATCATCCTGGGCAATTCCGATATACGAAGCTGGTGGTTGGTATACAAGGATTTATTCCAGTTCTAAACAGCAAAAAAAAAAAAAAACAAACACATGGACCTGAAGTCTGTGCACGCAGTTAATGTCCCCCACCATCAAACCGTCTCGATATGGTGGCAATCGCTTTTATCATATCCCTTACACACATTTATATCCTGTGGCAGTGCAGGTCTAAGAATGGAGCAGAATCTGAATGTCTAAAAGGATAGCCTCGGTGCCAGGCCACTAATAGGCACGTAGGAAAAAATATCTTTGAAGTAGATAGTTGCGTGGTTGCATGTGTGTATGTGTATAGGGAAAATAAAGAACGTGTGAGGAATCACCAAACAGGATGTGCCAGCCATTAAATCTATGGACAAATTGCCCCGGGTAACTTAGCCCACGGGGGCATAAGAATCGCACTGATGGTAGTGGTAATACTCAACGGCTCGTATGTTAATGTGATATGCTCGCACATGATTCATATATATGGAGCTAAGGCCAAGAATTCTTTCAAGTGTCCTTCCTTCCGTCTCCTGTCAAAGTCGGTATCAGATCACACCGACATCCACCCGTGTCGAAAAATGTATGAGCAGCATACAGCATCTTCAGTCTTCAGTGTTGGGGGTGAATTTTTGATTTCCTTCTCCTCTGGATCGGTTACGGCGGGCGGCAGTGGTGTCTCACAGGATATTTAGCATTTCGTTTGGACATTTATACCCGACGGCAGAGTCAGGATTCTTCTTCTCTCCTTCGCTTCATGCAGTCATATTAATCAATGCGGACGACGAAGATTCTGTTTACACAGAAAGACACAGACGTGGAATGCGGTTGTAGGTTTTGGAAAACGGATTTGTGCTACGTTAACTCCCGTAAAGGAGTTGGGGCTGAATATCGTTCGACTTAACGTAAATGATGCAAAAGGCTATCAATTTGATCGAAATGTGATGTTTGTAATAGAGGCATTAGTAAACAGCTACATTGAAGATGGCGTGACGCAAAGGCCGAGGGAATCTTATTGAAGGTCTACTTTGGTCAAATGGTTGTCGATTAAACACTGATTGTACAACGTTGGAGATTCTTTACCAGAAAGACATTACATTTGAGCCGATGCGATGAAGAGATGGTTTACAAAATGTGTTTATCGCTGTGGACCGATATATTCCAGTGCTTTCTTATTCGATAACAGATCTTTGTATTTAACATAAAAATTTATATTCCGAGTGGCGTTCAAAAACAGATAAGAAATCAGCACCGACGAAATACTTATGTGTATTCCGAAGACGAGTCACGCACATATATAAAGATTGAACAATTTAAGAAGTGCAACCTCGCGAGAATTTTTTTTTTTTTATGACCACCCTAAAGATGTTGCATTTTTCTGTTGCCAACAAAGGTTCAGTGGCTAAGGTGACTTAGCGACGCAGCGACGCACGTGTCAACACAGAAGGCATTGCTTTTTTCAATAACGTTCAGCTGCTGGGGGCATATAGATGATATTGTAATTATTGCTCAAAATCAAAATGTGCTGAAGAAGACGGCTTTTAGGGCGATAGAAGCGAAAAGGCGATTGTCTCTGAAAGTTAAAAACGATAAAAACAAGTAGATATACTAGAGCCTGAGATCTTACGAAAAGCTTTCCCGGGTAAGGTCCTCTTGGCCAATGTAAGGATTGACTTAAATATTGCGATAGTTAAAGAGTTCAGCTTTCAGGCGGGTAAGAGTAGTCGAATGCCAACCGAGCTCTTTCTTCTTTGAGAAGACAAGGAAGACCAAAATTCCGGGTGAAATGAACACATATTTTAATATTTGTGGGAATTTTATATATGTGGTCACTTTAACTTAAAGCAACGCATCCAGCACCACAATAAATGTAAGAGGACTTTCTCAGGCTCGCTCAACTCCACCGATCTTTTAAGGGTTGCGAGCCTGATAGAGTACGCTAAGCAATTAGCGCTTTTGAAAAAAAATTGTGATTTTCTAATAGTCTCAGTACCAAATCGTCCAAAAAAAAAAAATCAACTTCTAGTGGCAGCGTAAACTGCAAGATTAAGGTTAAAAAAATTTTGAACGCTCAATTCTTCGATGGTTTGGACACGTTGTTCGCCTGCACCCGCACAGACTTTCTAGACAGGTTATTTTAGCCGACATGCAAGCGTCGCCCGCCTGGTAGGCCAAGAAACAGGTGGTGAGATCAGGCAAAGAACAACTCCGTGACCCGTCTGAAGATCGCGCCTGTGTCACTTGAGTTGGTGGCGGAAGATCGGGAAAGATGGAGGGACCATTTAGCCGCCGTCGCTCCGCGACCTCTTTAAGGATAAGCGGTCACGGAAGATGATGATGAAGATAAAAAAATGTTATTTTATTTTTAACTTAATTTAACCCAAACTTTTAATTTACGTTTATAAAACAGACAAATACATATTTTTATGCCTTTCGCAGTTGTGTTTTGGCTTTGGGAATAATTTTTGTACAATCCATATCAGGTAAGTTCTTCAGAGGGTTATTGTTTCTTGGGCTTATCCGTTACTGTAAACCCTGGCATTAATGATTCTTCTTAGCACTTGCAGAGCAAAAGAAAAATCAAACCCACATCCTTCGAATGTGAAAAGTTTGCTTGTTTCAAGACCAAATTGATAGTTATCTTTGAACGAAACTATTAAAAGATTCGTCAAGCTCAGAATGTGCATAATTTAACATTTTTAGCTAACTTATTGATTCTTCTTCTCCACGAGACAGTGACTTTTAATATTGTGGCAGGTTCACCTTGTTTGCTACAACGACAATAATGAAGGATGGACAAATTCTCGTTAATCGCTTTCAAAAATAACGAATGGGACAAAATCTAGAAACCCAAAAATCTCGAATCAAGTAAAGTAAAACACAAAATTTTTCGAGATTCTTTAAATTAGGAAGTTTAACTTAGAACTGATCTTATGATACTTAAACTTGCATCTATCCCAAAGCCATCATGTGCCCAAGTATAGGGGAGTTGCAGAAAGGCAAAATGTTCCACTCCCATATATTCATCTACCTAGGGCAAATAGAGCTATTTCACTTGATCTGAATGAAATGCAATTGAAAATTATTAAGATTTTTTCATTCCAGACTTTTAGCGGTCCGTACAAAAAAAGAAAAAGGATCTCTTACGGTGTCGTTCCCCGTTTTCCATCCATAAAAAATACGTTGGAGTTTCTAAGCAAGTCGAAAAAAATTATGTACTTTTGAACTGCGGACATTAAAAGACAACGCATAAGGGTAGTTGTTGCTGTACCCATATAAAGGTTTATTTAAAGTTTGAAATTTCATGTAAAAATGGTCAAACAGTGTTGTGTTCAGTTGCTTAGGAAACCACCAATTTGCGTTCCAAATGCGTATTTTTGCCTGCATTATTATGGTTGGGTTTGTATAATAAAAAATAAGGCGTTTTTCAATGATTTATGTTTTGGTGATTTATTTAACGAAGTTTTTCTGAACGCATTGCTCAAAATAAAAATAAAATAAATAAACAGTGTGGCGCAACAGCTCGAGGTGAACCAGGGCCAACTTCTCAACAATGTATGCTGGTGTGTTAGTTTCTTTTACATGCAAAGGGACCTACAATTTTTTGCCGAATCCGAACGGCACTTTGAGAAGTTTTTCGTACATCTCTAAGACAAATGATACTCTCGGAGGGCTTGTCAGACCCTCGCGGAGGTGGGGACCGTGAAAAAGAACAAGTCTTTTTTTTCAGGTGACGATGGCAGGATTCGAACCCAGACCTCCGGCGTAGTAAGCACACACACTAACCACTACGCCACGGCACCCACTCTTTGCTGTGTTTGCATTGCTCTAAATACATATGTACAATTACGAAAACTTTCAAGCAGGCTGCTGGCTATAGAGACAGTCTAAGATTAGGCAACCCATTGTTTTCTAAACACTGGAGGCCTAATCTATAATTTGGCATCAATTCTATCCTTAAATCTGATGAGGTAAGTAACTGCATAATTTTAGCATCGGGAGGGGCCAATTTCTGGACGTCTCGACAGGTTGGCGCCAGACAACCGTACACTAAAATGCTCACCGCAACGGGTTCTATCGTTTACTCTGAAAGAACCATCCTTTAATCCTTTTGAGCTAAATTTTTTGCGGTCGCCTCTTTGACTATTAGTTTAAGTCGAAAACATTTAAGACTTTTTTAGAAATGGATCAAAGACCGAACAACTGCAGCAGTATTTTAATTCTTCATTAAATGATTTCGCCATTATCTTCCTTGTTTCTTAAGTTTGCAGTGGTAGTCACACTTGTGTGTTTTGATACTGCTAGTTTGCTTTTATTTGTTTTTCAAATACTTCTTCTCTTATGGGAAACAGTATTTTAATTCTTCATTAAATGATTTCGCCATTATCTTCCTTGTTTCTTAAGTTTGCAGTGGTAGTCGCACTTGTGTGTTTTGATACTGCTAGTTTGCTTTTATTTGTTTTTCAAATACTTGTTCTCTTATGTTGTCACTTAATGTCAGCATAATTTTAATATAACGATGTTCGTCTGGCAGCGTTTGAAATGATCATAGGACTAGCCATTACTATAATGTTTGTAGAATTGTAAATTGTTGTGATTTTCCACTTTTCAATATTTGATTTAATTCTGTATCGTTTTGCCATAGGGGCCGCTCCCCAATATAAGCAACGATACATTCGGTTAGTTTTTTTATTAAAGACTTTTTTGAAATTAATTTTTTGAAAATATTAAACAAAAATTTTCAGAAATAAATAGTTGATAGACGACTTCCCTTTTTAGTTTAGATGAAAAAAATAACGCATTTCAGAAATTATCCAAAATGTTCAGGAAAATAATATAGAACTATGGGGATTCAAAAACCTCTGGAATTTGTAATCATAAAAGTATTTTTTATTTTTTTTTTTTTTTAGTTCCTAACAGCTTAACGCTAACGACGACCTTATTTAAATTTGGTTAAAGTATAAATCGTTCACAAGGCGATCGTAAAAATTTTTTAAAATTGTCGTTTCAAACGTAATATTTTTTTTAAAACCGGCCAGGCCGGTGAGAGTCTTTGAGGCCTGGCAAGTATCCCTATGTGGCAAAACAGTGTGTTGTTGATGAAGTTACCATTTGTATCTGTCTGCATGGTTCAAAGATGTCAGGTTCATGAATTTTTCAAGAAGTTTTAAAAAAGCGGCTGTTGATCATATGCTTTTATTTCAAAAGTACCTAGCGTTGGTTTTCCAAAAGACTAAAGAGTCGTCATTAATAGTAAGACATAAAGAGGAATGAGTCGATGAGACTATTCCTCTTTATGTCGACTAAGAGACCATAGTTTTCTGAGGCATTAGCAACATGGAGGCCGAGGCATTAGCAGCAACAAGAGTCCATGTAAAATTTCTGCGAAGCCCAAGGTTGATTTGACAACTCTGTTTACCGTAAATTTCGATTTTGGAACCATTAGCAGCGAATATTGCGATACCAGAGTGGAACGAATTTTTTTGTAGTACAATGGGTGGAACTACCGGAACGTTGGCGCCTGTGTCAATGAGGTATTGCTTTGTTTTAATATCTGAAACATAGGTATAGACGGTATATATGTTTAACAACTGTTGTCGCCTCTGGCGACGGTTGACAGTTGACATTGTGATGACGATGTTGAGTCGCGGTGTCTTGAAGGTGTGCGATGATGGTCGCGACTACGGGAAATTTCTAGCCTGTCCACTCGTCGATATAGCGCGTTTATTTTATTTATTAAAGTGCACTCAACTTGAAACGAAGTGCCACGTTGCTCGATTTTGAACAAGACACTTCCTTGTGAAGTTGTTTCCATAAGGTTTGGTATCCGCCACTTGTACAAGTTTTTTTTTACATCGTCGCTCTTGAAAGCCACCTAAATAGCTTGCACCTCCGATGGAAGAAGTTGTAGCTATATGTTTTTTAAAAATCCTTGTCCGATTGAATTTTCGGCAAGAGCCTTTAACTCGCTGAAGAGATGTGGAGATTTTTTGTCGCCTAGATCTGAATCTGAAAGCAGTTTTCGCATTTACTTGCGCTCGGACTCTGAAGAAGAATCTATAAGTGCCATCTTGAGGTTTTCGTACATCTTAGTTGGTGGTGGTTGAAAGACTGCTTCCCTGACTTGCGATAAGACTTTACCGTCAATGGATCCGACGACAGTATTAAATTTGGAAAAATTGAACGTAACGTGGCAGGTCGCAAACTGTGCGTCGATCTGCGCCAGCCAAGTTTCTGGCATTTCAATTAAGAATGGAGAAATTATGACTGAAGCTCGCATTACCTTACTATCGTTGCCGTGCTGGCGTTGCGAGCGGGGAAGTTGGCCATGCGGTTGGTGTTCCGGCTGGAGCTGCTGTTCGAGTGCATGGTCCTTCGTGTGCTTTCCTTCCGATGAGGAACGCTGGCCGGACTGCTTGTGTTCAGTGGATTCGTCCAGTATATTGTGCGAATTGTATAGATATCTATATGCTAAAGCCAGAACAAGCCAGAATTAAACAACGAAACACACTCTCGGGGTCATCAATTGTAGGGATTAAATATAGATAGATATATAGATAGGAGGAATAAAAGACACAATTTTTTATCTAATACTGTATTAAATTCTACTTAGCTTTTGGCACCAGAAAAGAGAGCTCTCAATCTTTTTCACAGATTTATATACTATGGTACATTACGAATTTCCTTAAAATAGTTCAGATACTAAAACTTCAGTTTGGTGTACTGTACCAGTGACAGTTTCGTGTGTGGTTCCCAAGTTAGGATTTCTTTCCATGGCGATCCTACAAGCCTCTTTAAAAAACACCATGTTTTAACTATCTCCCAGACACCCATGCTGGCAGAATTTAAGAAACACAGTCAATGCTTGCGCAGGGAATTGAAATAGAGAAAAATATAGGTATGAAAAATAAACAAGGGTATGTACTTGGAACTCTTCTATGTCCTCCAAAGGGTAAATGGTATAATTGTGAAATAGTTAACGTAGGTACTTTGTCCATTTTCTGAAATTTTATGAAAACTGTTTGAAGATTCAAAAACCACTCAGATTTGTCTCGAAACCTAAAAGCGTTTAAGGTTTGGTATTAAAATATTGTCTGAAACATCTGAAATACACAAACAAGTTTCTGATGCACTCACTAACGACAACTGTCAACTTTTCACACATGACTCTAAAAGTTCTAGTGTGTTTAAAGTACTTTTATTCGGATTAGAAAGGATTGATGCTGACCTGTTAAAGAGCGAACTTATTTGACTCGGTCTTAAGTGCTTAGACGTTAAAAAAATTAGAAAGACATATGAAAAATATTGTGACACTTTCTATTTAGTTTCACTCGAAAACGGTTCAATTAAACTTCACGACCTAAAAAAGCATCACCGATCGGTTTGGCATACACAAGTCCGTTGGAACTTTCAAAGAAAAATAAAAGGGAGACCAACACAATGTAAAAATTGCCAAATGTTCGGGCACGGCGAGCGAAACTATCATATTAAGACATATTGTGGAGTATGTGCCGGTCCACACAAAACTGCCAACAGCCAAAATGCAACGAAGTGCGCGAACTGCAACGGAGAGCATAAAGCCAGCGATGTCACGTGTTTAAGTAGAAAGCAGTACATCGAGCTTAAAAGCAACTTGGCAAACCGTCAAAATCCCTCTCGCCAAAAGAAAAGCTTTCTACTTATCGCAAACACCCCACCGATCTCTGCTCCAATTACACTTCCAATGCAGAAAGAAATCAACCTAGCGTCAATTGAAGATTTTCCGTCTCTTTCACACCGAAGACCAACATCGATTGATTCGAAGGAATCAACAAGTGGATGTCGTCAGCTGTGCACAGCCATCAGAAGCATGGGCGAGTGATACTCGCCGTGCAACAGGTTTAATCACCAAAAACGATAATCTTTTCTCCATGGAAGAACTGAACGAATTAGTTATGGAAATGATAACAAAACTATCTTCTTGTAAATCTAAAGCAGATCAATTACAAGTTATCGCACAATTAGCTACAAAATTTTTGTATTCTCATGATGATAAGAAATATGATAGATAGAAATTAAAACATTGTAACATGGAGTGCTGGTGTTCGGGGAAAAAGCTTTGAGTTTTTATACTTCTTAAATGCAAAAAATGTTGATGTAGCTTTGGTAAGTGAAACATGGCTAAAGAAAACTTATCGTTTATCCACACCAAATTCTAAATGTTATCGAGTTGATCGAACTGTTCGAAAAGGTGGTGGAGTTGCTATTTTCGTAAAACGATCGATCGGTGCAACACTCGCTCTTGCCTATTTGTAAAACGCATCTATAGTTGAAAATGTTGGCATTGAAGTAAAGTTAGAAAATAGTAGGACAATAAAAATATATTGTGTATATTTTCCTGGTGGTGTTGTCACAGGTGTAAAGAAAATTGTCTTTAGGAATGATATGCGCAAGCTTTTTTCTATGAATGCAGAGTTTGTAATAGGAGCAGATTTTAACTGTAGACATCGGGGTTGGGGTTGTCTGCGAGCAAATTCCTGGGGAAATATACTGTCTAATGTTTCTGTTGCGTTGCCAATTAATATTATGTATCCTTGTACTCCTACTTATGTTCCTGCTGGTTCAATTGGTCGGTCATCTGTACTTGATCTTTTCGTTACCAACTGTCCTGCTATTGCTGCGCGACCTATTGTGCTTAATGAACTTAGCTCAGATCATTACCCTGTTTCGTGTAAACTTAGCGCTTCTCGAGAAAAACTTCTTCAATATGTCCGAGATTTTAAAAATGCTAACTGGACAAGATTAAGAGCCAAATTGAATCAAAAGCTTTGTCAAGTTAATACTAACTTGCAAAATATTAATTGTGAACAGGATGTTGATTCTCTCTTACATAACTTTACAGCCCAAATTATAGATTCAGTGAATGAGAGTATACCTAAAGTAGTAAAAAAGAAAATTCCTTTTAAGCTTCCCACTCACATATTAGTTCTTATAAGACAAAGAAATTGGCAAAGGTACAGACAGGACATCTTTAAACATGAGGTAAAATGCCTTAACAAGCTTATAAAAGAAAATATTGCTCGATACCGGAATGAATCTTGGAACAAAAAACTTGAAAATTTAGAAAAGAACTTGAAGCCTTTCTGGAACATGGCAAATATAGTAAGAAATAAAAACAGAACTATACCATGCCTAAAGAGTTCATCACATACCTTTTTCACTGACAAAGAAAAAGCTAACGCACTTGCCTTGACGTTTGAGCAAAACCATTGTGTATCACAAAGTTTAGGAGATATTCACAATGATTATTTAGTGAACAATACTATCCAAGCGTTTAAAGTATTGAAACTAGATGTATCTTCGGATGTATTCGTTAAAGAATATGATATTGAGTACTTCATCAAAAATCTAAAAACAAGGAAGTCTGACGGGTTAGATTTAATCAAAAATGTTTATATTTAGGAGTTACCACAGCTTGGGATTAAAATGATGACATATATAGTTAATGCATGCTTAAAAATGCGGTATAACTAAGTCTGGTTAGTCGCTAGATAATCTAGATAGCTACCGCCCCATAAGCTTACTGAGCAACATTAGTAAAATCTATGAGAGTGCTTAAAGAAAAAATTATGAAATTCATTGATGGAAAACATATTCTTCCCAATGAGCAGTTTGGTTTTAGACCTTATCACAGTTCATCCAAGTACAGAGAATTTGTAATTACCTCAAAATGAATCGTTCTAACTGAAAGTCAAACGGAATTATATTTCTTGATATTGAAAAGGCTTTCGATAGCGTGTTGCATTATGGACTAATCTATAAAATGATTGATCTTAATTTTCCGCTTTACCTGTGCAATATAATATAGTCCTAAGTTTTCTGTCTGATCGAGATTTTCAAGTGCACGTAAATAGTGGAGTTTCAAGTCTCGTTAGGTACAAAGCAGGAGTGCTACAAGGATCTGTGTTGGGGCCCATACTGTACATCCTGTATACATCAGATTTCCGAAAAATACCAGGGTGTGAAACAGCCATTTATGCTGATGACACAGCCATTTGTTCCTCGCATGAGTTCGCTCTTGTCATTGAGAACAAACTTAAGAGTGCGGTGGAAATTGTGCTCGGATACTGCAAAAAATGGAAAATTAAGCTTAACGAGGATAAAACGCAAGCTATATTTTTCAGTGGAAAAAGAAAAGCTTGTTTTCCACCTTCCCCTAGTTTGCAGTTCAGTGGAATCGGTGTAGAGTGGCGGAACTCCGTAAGATACTTAGGTGTACCTCTAGACACAAAATTAACATTTCGTGAGCATTTTACACAAACCATTAATAAGGTAAAAATTGCAACGGCAGTTCTTTATCCTTTTATAAACAGAAAATCCTTTTTATCGGCATCAAACAAAAGCATCATATTTAAGGTAATTTTTAAGCTTTACTTTTGTATGGATGTCCAGTATGGGGAAAATCGGCGAAGTGCCACATTAAAAAATTACAAGAGGCTCAAAATAAAGTCCTTAAAATGATGTTAAATCTTCCATATGATTTTCCTACTTCAATTTTGCATGAAAGAGCGAGTGTTGAACCGATTGCTGTAAGAATATCAAAGCTAAGAATTAAGTTTATTAATTCATGCGTTTTCGCTGAAAATCCATTAGTTAACGAATTGTTTATAAATCATTAAAAAAACTGTGTTTTGTTCTCTATTTTCTTCTTTGTTTTCTAAGTTAATTTATTTTTCAATATTTGGTATTTGTTAATTTATTTATTTCATTTCTTTTTGACCTAGTATTAATATATATTTATTTATCTATTTATTCATTAATTTATTAGGTATGGTTTTTACCATAAATAATAAATTCAATTATTATTTTCAGTTAACTATTGTTATTATTTATTTTTTTTTTCTTTTTTTTTCGACCATTAAATAAAAGGTTTTTGACCTGTTTTCCTTAAAATTCAACAGTTTTTTTTTCCTTCCATTTTAACAGCTTAAAACATAATGTGAGTTCTCAGTAGAATAATATAATTTAAATATATCACATCTCTGTAATGCAAATTGTGCGATTAACTCAATCATTGTTAAAAG
Organism: Neoascia interrupta; assembly: GCA_947623515.1. Taxonomy (NCBI): domain Eukaryota; kingdom Metazoa; phylum Arthropoda; class Insecta; order Diptera; family Syrphidae; genus Neoascia; species Neoascia interrupta. The sequence goes on from OX392463.1 coordinate 133,648,510, forward strand.
TTTTATAGCGAAATAAATCTATCTATCTATCTAAAAGCGTTTTCAAAAACATTTTTTTTTAAGTTTCTAGTATCTAACCGGTTATGACGAACGTGTTTAAAACTGGTTTGAGGATAAAGCATTTACAAGGAGAAATAAATGCGTTGAAAACTTTGAAAATTGTAGTTCCAACCTAAGCAGTGCTAGGGCTGTTTGAAATCTAACTAATCTAAATCTAATTTATTCGTTTAATCGTCTAATTTAAACGTCCAATACATTTTAAGAAGAGTAATTATCCACCTCCGCGAGGGTCTGAAAAGCCCTCCGAGAGTATAATTTGTCTTGCGAAAATTCTTAAAGTACCGTTCCCTTTTATGTGAAGAAATTAACACACACAGCATACAATGTATGGTTCACCTCGAGCTCTATTTATTTTATTTTTAATTACCGCCATTGTTTGTTTGAATATTAAAAAACAAATTAACGTGATTTGAAAAATTAATCGAAATAGTCCCTTTCAAATCATAGAAATTGTTGTGCAGAAGAATCTGACAAAATTATTCACTAGAACTTGATTATGATCTCAACTAAGCGATGAGACCCACTTATACTGCGTGCCTAATGATTCGGTCTTGATTCGTTTAAATTATTAGCTTTCCCTTTTCGATGGAATTCGTGGGATCTCTTCTTTAAATATGACAACACTAACAGAACAAGTCTTGATAAATTTTTTTGGAGAGGACTTTTTTCCGTAGAGGCCAAGTCGGACTATCATACTTCTTGTTCTACCTCCTTTGTTTATTATTCCCGCATCTTTGTATTAGTTGTCGTTAACTGAAGATTTTTATTACCATTAAAACACATTGTCGAATTGACCACATAAAGCAGAAAGAGTTACCTACCACCATTGACTGGATTAGAATTCAATGCCCGATTGCATAGCAACCTTAGTCAGCCTAAATATTATGCGACCTCCTTTCATTTTATTTCTTTGTTTATTTTATTGCTTTTAATGCCATGAACTGCGAAGAAAATTCATTCAAATGAAAGGATACAAGGATCGTCCTAGATACAAAACGTCAGTTCTTTATTGAATTTACTTTAAGAGGAAAGAGTAGACGGATTTTCACCCGTCTAGACGAATCTAACACAAAGTTTTTCCAAAGAACTAGTATTCTCGTCGGTTGGAATTATAAGATCCTTGGAAATATATGTACTTCAATGCCGCATGAACTTGGGCAACAATCCCACTTTTCGATCTTAATTGACTACCACCACGCACACTGATTTTCCACATTAACTTTAATCAATTGGTTTCCTTCAATTTGCACCAGTTCATCGGTCTTTAAAGCTGTTTCGCAACACAGGATGTATGGGTGTCCACTAACAAAACAAATCCGATTGACTTTGAAGATTGTTTGCCATGAAATTAGACAGCGGAGATGAGCGCGTCACGCGACGGTTTTATTCTAAAATTATCAACCCGTGCGCTGCCTGCCTACATCGGATCAGGCAGGATTTAGCAGGAAAAGTAGAAACACGTGTCCGGCATTAAAGTAAATTAATTTATTTTCGGTGCTCAGCAGACTGCTCTATCTCCAAGGACATCTTGTGTAACAATCATAAATACTAATTAAATCGACAAGACCATGGCGGCAAGAAGGAACACAAGCTTAGCCAGGAGCAACTTTTAGCTGTTATTGCAGGCAGAAGGAGTATAGCTCATAAATATAAAGTTCAAAGTGTTTTTCTTCCTGCTTAAAAGTTATGAATCGCTAAGCAGTATGAAGATTATTTTGCACAAACTCTCTTAGGCAAAGTCCTTTCTTTTTGGTGCTTTATTTAAAGAGTTTAATTTGAAAAATAGATTTTTTCCCCTTAACAGGGTCCATTAGATGACATTACTTATTCAAGGATGTTAACTGCACAAGAATTGCAGCAGTCGAAGATTCGTTTGGCCTGATTATAAGCACGTTTTGTCGAATGCCGATGCATGCATCATGTGAGCGGGTTACAAGTATCTTCCATTAGCCAAGAGGTCCTTGTAACTGCATTCAATACAAATACACATATGGAGTACCTACCTACATGTTTTTTTTAAATAATGAAAGCTTTGCAAAAGTTAATCAACTAAATACTGTATTATGTATGATGACGCGAGATGGCTATATGGTGAGTTCTGGAGAGTCTTTTTGCACTTGTTTTATGACAATGTGGTAGTTAATTTCGCAATAATGCACATTTTCTAAGGAGAGCGGTTGTGCGGCCTGTGGAAACTGGGAAATCACCTTAATTTCGCGGGTTTTATGCTGTCCCAAAGTAGAGATTCGGGGGAGTTGGTATAGCCTTTTGATCGTCTGAATTGCATGTTAAAATTTAATTTAATTTTGACGCTAAAAACGTCAGGGCGGGTATCGTAAACTTTAATTTAATGAATCTATCTGGGGCGTGATGTGGTTTTAAGTGTTATCACGAAATTAAACTGTAATTCAGAGTCTGGTCGTAGTGTGGCTGGGGTTTTGATAGTCATAAAAACAGATATACAGAAAATTGGAATTTTTCGCTCGTTTATTTGGTGTAACGTCGCGCACTGGTTGGTATGGTTTTTACGAGTGATGGTGATTGCTTTCGTGTCTTTTTTATCGAAGCCATCATCTATCGAGCGCAGTGTACGCTCAATTTCAACTCACTAGGCCACGAATACGTTTTTGAACAAACAAAGGCCACCAAGTCTTCACCTAACCAGTATAGGTACCAACCAATATGGTCAATCCATACACAGAATAAAAGTACGAGGACCTTCCGACTTTGATAGCTCTTCCGCTTTATTACCCTGTCATTGTCCACTGTCTAAACACGGAAGCACAAAAAACCCATCGATCCACCATTATTTTCGATCCAGACCGAGGAAAAAAAGATTTTCTCTCTCATCGATTGCCAATCAAATGAAAGTCGTCACCCCTTTGTTTATGCCTCACTGCTGGCCCCTTGTGTTAGCGACGCAATATCGAAAACACCAATCACCGAAAAAAGGAGAGGAAAAAAAAAATCGGATAAAACTTCAATGCATTTGTTGAAGCAACAAAAAAGCCCCCTTTACGTATAGACCTGACTTGTATTACATCATTGCCTCAACAATACCAATCTTACTCCTGTCAACTCTATGCCAACACACGGTCCCAGACAGACAGTTAGATGGATATGCAGACAGACATAATGTTAAGCGAACACAATTATTATCCTTTCATAACAAAGCGGCAGTATTTTTTGGGGGAATTCAAACTAGACGAAAAAAAAAATTATATCAGATCCTTCCGAGCAATTTTAATTATGGTCGTAGAAGAATATAATATTTTTCTTTTTCCCGCTATCTTCTTCTTCGATCAATTTTGATTTTTATCCTTCAACTCAATTTATAAAAAAAAACCGCCTGCGGAATACGAAAGAATCCTTAGAGTTTCATAGTTTCTTACTAATTGATTGGAACCCATTGAGGAGAAAAGGAATCCTTGCGTGAAAGTAGAGGACAGGTGAGCGGTTATTGCAAAACGCAATGGCAATCATTGATGTGTTAAATCGGTGCCTTTGAATGGTTAAGAGAAGGTGAGTGTTTTGAAGCGGGTTCAAACCTCAACTCTCATTCGGTAAAGTGCATTGGACTTTTAAGGGATTAAAAGGGATTGAAATGCAAGAGCATCTGATGGATTTGGTAATCAATTAGATGCTTTGTGCAGCAAATGAAATATTTCAATTGTAAATCGATTGATCTTAATGATGATGATAATAATATAGGAGTCCGTTACACTCAGATTACTATATGTTTTTTTATTAAAAACTGTAAAGAAACGTAAGACCTTTACATTGTCTGCGTCAGGCGTCCGTCAAGGAAATCGTAGAATCTGTTAGTTTCTTTGAAAGAAGCATCAGAAACTTAAGTAAATCTCAAAATAAAGTTCTAACGGCGAGAGTATGTTGAATCATTATTAACGAATTTTTGAATTATTATATGTTGATTTATTTAAATGACGACTGAACCTCTGGATGAAATTAAGTGTTGAAGAAAGTTCTATTTCAGAAACGTCTCCCACCTTCAGCCCTATGGTCTTTTTCTTCAAATGTCTTTTCATAAACAAGTGTTTTCTCGACATCATCAAAATTGCTTTTTTTTCATTCTTCGTCATGAAAATGTAAGAAATTTAAGTTGCAAACTCACGCAGTGACTGTTTTAAATAAGACCATCCTACGTTGCCTTGAATTTGACTTCACAGCCCCTAGCTTCCTACGACCAGGACCATTTATTTCCTTACGCACCTCATTAAAGACAACTCACAGTCATTAAATATCTAACATCAAAACATCCAATCATTCTTCAATTTCGCTAGTTATCACCTTCCCACCTTAAAAAAAAAGTCTAAACCGATGTTAAACACAGAGACAGGCCGACAAAGCATTATGTTTCGTCACCACGCCTACCTCAACTCATACCAAGTTTAAGGAATATTTCTAAATCTATCGTGAAAGGCCTCTGTACTGTTCCAGTTACTAAACGAGGCTCATTAATCAATCGTCCATCTCATTTAAAACAGGAACATCAATAGCAAAAGCAGTTGCCATCATTATCTTTGCCGTTTGTCCTTTTTTCCTTTTGCGACTCCTCCTCCTCGAAGCTGGCATGAACTGACGATGTATGTGAACTTGCCGGCGCCGCCGCCAGCAATGTTGACGATGGTTTTCATTTCACGCCCAGCTAATTTCTAGAAAAAAAAAAAACATAACCAAACTCAAAAGTATCCAACAACCATGAACAAAAGGACACAAAAAATTGCACAAACAAGAGAAAAAGAAAATTTAATATCAAAAGCTGTCAATCATCATCGAAAACCCATCATTATAGACGGTGTAGACAGACGAAACGTTGTTTAGTGCTTGCTACCATGGTATCCTTAGACCTTACCGCAACCAGCATGATGGCAGGACGAAGTGAAATTACATCGTATATACAGGAGCGACTAACAGCAGGCAAAGGGGACAGGAAAAAAAGAGGAACAGAAGCATCGACCAAAACAACCCACAGTTTTCTAATTTACTTGCGCGTCAAATGTTACGCGGTCTATGTGCTGTGTGATCTGTGATGTCCTGGCTGATGATGATGATGATGACGACGACGACGACGTCGACAAGGCATGGTTAGTGGTGTCAGCTGTTCTGGTCTAACCTAATTGGGATTTCATAGAATCGGGGCAGGAGGATATTGGAAAACATGTTGACCTCACGGATCAATTAGTTTCGAAATTTCGGTCGAAGTTTTGCTGTCAGAAGCGGAGCGTGTGTATGCGGGTTATGTTGGATGAAAAAAGCTTCGTTTGAATCCTGCTGGCAGGTGGTTGCAACCCTATCGGCAGATACTTGTTGGATAATGGCATCACAAGTGCAGTTAAGTGCATTAAGCACGGATTTTGGATTCAGACTTTTACGGAGTATGTTTTCGATTTCAAGAGAAAACTTCAAGTTAATGTCCAAAACCCTTCCAGTTCAGCATTTAAATATCAGGCAGGTTGCAACTAAATGCTCTGCTGGTGATACGATGAATGTTTTGCCTTAACATGCAAGCCAACTCCCAACACATTAGGTTCTTATGTTCCGACCCTGTCGTGCAGTGTTTGTGTTACATAGGGTACGGCACTCTCTTATCGGCAAAAATAATAAGAAGTATACGAAGATCCGAGGAAGCTTCCACGTAAAAGGGCCTATCTCGGAGCACGACGGGGTCAGTTGATATTGCCGTGTTCAAATAAGATATCCTACGAGCCCTGTCGAAAAGGCAATGTCAATCAACACTCCAGCAGAACCGCGAAAAGAGGGTATTCATAAGTTACACGCATGCAACGAAAACAGTATTAAATTGGACTGCCGGTTTATTCTGAGATCCAATCAGCGTACCCCACAAGCGGACCATTATTAGAAGTATGCAGTACGACTGAAAGGATTATGGTCCCTTAATTCAGATAATGACCTCTCGCCTAAATGAAGAGGAGGGAAGAGAAGAGAAGAAGAAGGGTACGGCACCCTCTATAATATGTTCCTCTCTGATCAACTCTTTCTGCGCGCAATATGCTTTCGCATTTGAAAGGTAGCCATAACTCATAAGCCCCTTGATTGTAAGTTCATTATAGAAAACAAGTGGGAAAGTGCAACAGTGCATATGCAAAATACCCTACCAGAAATTCTCCATTCTGCAGAATCTGCTAAAGTTAATTTTTATGATATACCAGTACATTTAGAAACTATTTATGAGCTCTTATCTAGCCTTAAAGACGATTGTTCTACTGGTCCAGACGGTATACCACCTATCGTTTTAAACTGTAACTAAAAACTGTAAGGATGTTCTTGTCACTCCTTTACAAAATTTATTCAAACTTTCGCTATCGTCCGGTCACTTTCCCTCGATGTGGAAACTCTCATTTATTACGCCTGTCTTTAAAAAGGGTGTTAAATGTGATATTGTGAACAACAGGCCGATTGCTAAACTTTCAACCATTCCAAAAGTGTTTGAAAAATTAATTTGCGATTGCCTTATATTTTACTGCCGAAATATAATTTGCAAAGAACAGCATGGTTTCGTTAAAAATAGGTCTACCGTAACTAACCTTTTATCGTTTTATTGAAAATGTTGTGATGCAGTAGAAAATGGCTTCGAGGTTGATTGCGTTTACACCGACTTTTCCAAAGCTTTCGATTTGATTTCGCATGAAGTTATTGGTTTTAAGCTTACTTCTCTTGGCTTTCCACCAAATTTCATGTTTTGGATTATGTCTTATCTTCATTTAAGATCTTACCAAGTTAAATTTAGAGGACTTTTTTCAGTTTTTTTTCCTGCCATTTCCGACGTTCCCCAGGGAAGTCATCTAGGCCCACTCTTATTCCATTCTTGCTATAAACGATGCACCTTCGTGTGTCGCTTATAGCGAAATTCTATCATATGCAAACGATATGAAGATATCCAGAACTATTAAGAGTTCTGATGACCATGTTCTTCTTCAGACTGATATAAACAGCTTTGCTACATGGTGTAACAAAAACGGTCTTTTCCTCAATCCAGCTAAGTGTCAAGTTATCACTTTTTCTAAAAAGGGTATCGTAACAACATTCTCTTACTCCATCAGTGAGCATGCTCTTTGCCGAGTTGAACATTTTAAGGATCTTGGTGTTTTCTTTAGTCAAAACCTTGACTTTTCAAACTACATTGTAAATAAATCCAATTGCATGCTTGGCTTTATTAAGCGTTGGTCTAAAGAATTTAAGGATCCTTACGTCACGCTTTCCCTTAACAATAGCTTTGTTCGTACTCACCTTGAACACGCTTCACAAGTGTGGTCTCCATTGCAAGTATGTCATACGAATAGGATCGAGGCGATCCAGCGGAGATTCATTCGGTTCGCGCTCAGGGACTTCCCTGGGAAGATCCACTTAATCTCCCCTCATACTTCGACCGGCTTAAATTGCTTAACATTCAAAGTATCTCCCAAATACGGATAAATAATGACTTGATTTCTATTCAGCAATTGGTCCAAGGTCTAATAGATGCACCGGACCTTCTATCTAGTATCAACTTTAAATTTCGTGGAGGCTCTCATAACCTCCGAAGAATTCAGCTTTTACACGTTCCACGGCACAGACAAATTATGGGAAAATGAGCCTATCAGCCGTATGTGTTCCACCTACAACGTATACCAGTATTTTAGACTTTGACAAGGACAAAGCCAAACTTAGGAGGCTGCTTCGGTGTTGTTCGTCTTAAATATTAAATATACTTTTATTTTTATGGTTTTTTTTTACTTGTGTTCGTAACTAATTTTTATCTGTTGTAATAATAATGTTTCTATCGTTTGCTTTTTTGTAATTCTTAGTGTTTAGTGTTTGGTATTAGTTTATGTTTAATTTATTTAACACTTGCACTAACTGATGAGCCCGTGTTGGCAGTTTTCTGCGTGGCAAATTTCTGCTGCAGATATTGTTTGCATTAAACAAACTGCATCACAGTTCTGATAGTGTACTTAAGGACTGGACTTCCAGCCAACTCACTAACTTTCAGTTCTCTACCTTAAAATTTAAGGCCTAAAAGTAAGCCGGACATGGCTTAATCGATGGTTTTTTTCGAATAAGCCATGTCCGAAAAAAACCATCGGACATGGCTTATTCGATTCTCCTGTCTGTCCCATTCATATCTCTAAAAGGTCTTGGGGGTCTTCGGTGATTATTTCACTGCGTTACAAACTATACAACAAGCTTAATATATAGTATATATATATATATATATATATATATATATATATATATATATATATATATATATATATATAAATGTATATATATAAATAAAAATATATATATTTATAATAATATATACATATAAAAATGATCTTGTTAGCGTGTGAGACTTATTTGGGTCGAATTTTATAATCCGGGCGTGCTTTCAATTCAAAACACTTTTTAGGGTTTAAGATGCTGTTTAGCTGGAGGCAGATTAATGTCGCTTTATACAAAATTAGTATAAAGCGTGGTGTTGATTTTTTCTCCACGGCGAAGCCTGCTTATAAGCCAACCGATAGGAACAAAAAACCTGACCTTGTCGGCTTCTTAATCGTCATTAGAAGACGTATTTCAAGATTTACTGAAGCGATTAAGAACGGTCCGCGTGGAATAGCACTATAGTAAAATACACTTCATGAGGCTCCAGGATACGACCTGAATACTGCCAAAATCTTGATTGAACTACGAAAAACGGCGCAAATTAGACTTCTATACGTTCCAAAACAATAGAAAAGTGGTAAAGTTATAATGGTTCCCAAACCAAGGAAGTCCAAGTTACAAAAAATCTTAAAGGCCCATGTAGTTTCTGCCGATAATATCGAAAGTCTTCGAGAAACTCTGCTAAAATTATAATTAGAAAAAGGCGCTTGATCATTCGGTTTCAGGACTAACCACTAAACAATATAGATGAAGTCTACAGAATTAAGTGTGGAGTTAAAAAAGCCAGAGCGACTAACTGACTTAAATGCGGTCAATTGACTTACAGTTAAAGACCTTTAGTCAAAAGACTTACTGACTGTTAATGACTTACTGAGTGTAAAAATGACTAAGAATCATTTGGAAGACTTATATGGAAGTTAAAAAGTACTGCAGTGGTTTAACTAGCAGTGCTTGCAGTTTAACTTAAGTGCTTTAGTTAACTGGAAAGTAAAAATATCTTTAGTGCCCCTATATATCACTTATCCAAGCAAGTCAAAAGACTTAAAAATTAAGTCTAATGAGTTATTTAATTGCAGTCTTCAAAATGACAGCAGTTTTAAATATGACTGCAGTCTTCACAACTCTGCTAACAGCCCAGCCGCCATTAAAGCCCTGGGGTCAAATCCAGATGATTTTTTTTTAATATGCGGGGATATGATTACGCTTGTGGTACGCAACGAAAATGCGTAGCACATCGCGAGCGGAAGGAATTTTGGGGATAGAAAAGATAGAAGAAGAAAGTAATTATCGACCGCTCCGACCCTGTTCCTGGTTGGTCTACACAAGGGACATACCCGAAGATGATGAGAAACGTCACGTTTGCTGAAGACACGGCCATCCTAGCAAGAGTTGAATCAGTCGAATCATCAACAAGACGCCGACAAAATTTGCGTCAGGACGAAGACTTGGCGTTCGTTCGTTCCAAACGAGAACAGGTCAAAACATACAAAAAGGTGACTTATTTACAACTGCTCAATAACTCAGTGCAAATACCTAATGCAAACAAAGCGAAAGAATCTAGGAATTGCTCTGGCGATAAGAAGAAGCGCGAGGAGCTCGATATTAGGCTCGGAGAAATGTATAGACTTATCGAGAAATTTTCGAAACTATAAGCACATTAACAAACTACTTTTAAATGGGCAGGTGCTAAAACAAGTCCTTGACAAACGGCCAAGCAATATGTCCATGGCGCCAGACTTTCCAAAACATGCGGCAATGAGAGAAATGTCTACTGCGAGCGAAGAAGTACGATGAATCCGCATCTCAATATAGGTTCAACGTATATTCAAACTTTTTTGCTGCTGCTTTATTATCGATACATTTTCATTTAATTATGCCTCATCTCTTTCTGAATTACCTCTTACCAAATTATTCTCATATAAAGTCGGGGTAGCTATTACATAATAAATATGGTAGTTATTCAAGGTTAAAGTGTTTACAGACTTGTTTATTCAGCCTATTCGTCTCAGACCAAAATATAGTCCCATTTAGCTTAAAAAATAATAACAAGGGTACAAGTTTACCGTAAGTCCAAGTGGAATTTAGTTGTTATTTTTAGTGTCCTGATTTTCAGTGCTCGGATTACGAATATGTTATTAAAAGTTGTCGGTCTCATTTAGTTTAGAAGTTGTAGCTATTCAAAGTTTCAATTTCTCCATACAAAAGTACCTCATCTTAGACTTTTAATTTCTGCCTAAGAGTATGCTATAGAGATCTGCCAAGATTCGTTTTAAAATAAATTTGCTTTTGGAGACAAAAGTGTTTGGGCGGCCCGCTTCGCGGGTTGAAAGGATTTCAACTCCCTTTTTCGCAGGGTTTAGCCGCTCAGGCGACTTCGTCGCTCCGCTAAGGGCAGGTGCCAGTTGTTTGGTAGGCGCCTATGGCCATTTACGGGTATGTTTAAGTTGCACTCTTTTTGAACTTCTTTATCTTATAACTTCTAAACTAATCGAGACCTACAATTTTAAATAGCATGCTCGGAATCAGGACACCCAAATCCATATATTAAGATAATAAAATCAAATACATTCCACTTGGACCTACGGTAAACTTTTGCCAAAACAAGAATAGTTTGTGTCTTGTATATTCTAAACTCTCATTCATTCCACATTTGAAATATGGATGTAAGTGTATAAGATATACACATAAACGTTAATATCAAAGTACTGAAGACAAAGCCTTTTGACTGAATGTCGCTTGGAACGGCAGAGGTCTTTCGAAGTCTGCCAAGCTTCATCGTTCGACCCCTTAGGTTAGGTGAGGTTGTTGGGCTGATGGAGCGAGGTGACCCGCGCATCATCGCACTTAGATCTATTTAGACACATTGTGATACCCAATGGGGGATAATCCTAGTTGTGTGGATGTTCCGCTTCCTTCTTACGCCGTGTTGAGTTCCTGGAGCCACCTTGTTGAGTTAACATACCTGGAAAGAGATGTAAGTGGTGTGTTTGAAAGTTCTGAGATGTCGTGGAAGAAGTAGCTTCCTAGAGTTCTTTTCCTCAACTGACTTAGACTGGGGCAGTGGCACAGAAAGTGAGGTGTGTCTTCGCAGCAATCCGTATTGCCACATCCCATGCAGATGTCGTCATTGTCGAGATTTAGTTTCATAGCATGGTGTCTCAAAAGTTTGTGGCCAGTAAGTATACCTACTAATAACGACACAGTCTTCCTGTTGCTCTTGATGAGCGCGTAAGTTCGGGACTTATCATATTTAGTCCACATTTGTCTTGAGATTTCACAGGTGGACAAGGATGTCCATCTTGTATTTGCTTTCATCCGAATCTTGCTTTCCGACCGCCTTCTAAGGCCACAGAGTGGAGGTTTGATCCATTGAAGGGCTTGATGAGGATCCAATGTTGATCCATGTCTTGCAAGCTTATTGCCTTTTTCATTGCCACGAAAGTTCCTGTGGCCAGGAACCCAGCAGAGTCTTACATTGTGCTGTGAGCCAAGAACCTTTAGCTCTTTGCGACAGCACTTAACAAGTTCGGATTTGATTTCAGTCGCAGCTATTGCCTTTATGGCTGCCTGGCTGTCTATAAGTATGGTAATTTCATCCTGTGGTATTGCCTTTATTGACCCCTTAGTGCATTACTTTGAAATCAATGCCAAATGTACTTTAGTTTAATGTTTTCAGTTTAAAGCTTAACCAGGCACTTAAGCTTCTCTTGGACCATTGTAACAAATCACAAAATAACAACAAATTAATGCACAATTACACAACCAACCCACAAGCACATCAATCTTGTGGTCAACTGCACAGCTTGACGATTACCGTCCAACTTGAACCAAAAGCATCAAGTACACGAGATTTATTTACAACAATCGTGGTTCTCCAGTAAATTTCACGAAATCCGCAATTAGTTTCCAACCCCTAAGTCATCCCCCCGCTCCCCATTTTAACATTATGCAGCGATGCATGCGGTTATACGATATACTCGACCGCATCCAAGCCATCATCGTGATCATCATCAACTGTGAACAGTCCTGTCTGTTGCTACTTAGCCGTTGCAATAGCAATGGACAACACATTATCTTGACATAATCCGAATTAATACTGCACACGAAATTTCCCGAAAGTAAATTCCGACCAGCCAACCAACTAAACCACCCGCCCCTTGTAAACGTAATCCTTTCTCCACAGGACTGCTGCCCTCCATCGCACAACTCTTTTCGTATATATCCGCATTGCATCCCATTAAAACGAATGTGTGATACCCTTGGCGAATAATGTAAGCCCGTTATTACATCTGCTAATAGCCTGCTCTAAAATTTCTAGAGAAGAATGTCGAAATCGGGGGTTGGGGGATCCTGTGCAGTATCGTGAGCGACTAGTGTGCGCTATACGTATTCACGTACGTAGACCCCAATGGGAACAAATGAAACCGCGCACGTCGTACGTGCACACAGAGACACACGTTAGAAGGTGTTATCGCGGGATTCCTGCTTATTAAAATATTTTTATTACATTCGAAGCGGCGCCAAGGATGTTACTGTGTACACATATGTGTGTGTGTATGTCTAAAAGAAAGAAAGCCAAAGACCGGGTTATTAGCATAATAAATTCTCATTAACACACATGGTGGAGTCGCGACAACTACTACGCTTAGTCTCATCGCTGCTGTCATGGTATCCTTAGGAAAAGGGTGGTAATAACGATGGTGTACAAAGTATACGCGAGTGTCTTCCCCGTTCTGCTTCATGATTGGATTTTAGTCATTCTAGAACCGTAGTTCCCTTGCCTCGGGTCTGTTCCACATGAAATTTTGATAAAATGTTAATTAGCTGTGTAATGATGAGCTGAAATGGGTACAAAGGGTGAACAAAGGGGCATAAATTGTCATTACACGTCAGGGGTTCCTTGCTTTATTCCTTTTTTGTCAGTTGCGACCACCTTGATCTTAAAAAATTCTTATTTATTGCTGTAGCCACCGGAAGGAGCAATACTTACTGCATCGGAAGTATGGGAAATCGGATAGAAAAGTCAATGAGAATTGAAGAAGAAGGTGATTAAAGAAGAGAAATGATGTCCTTTCATCAAAGGAGGCAGCCAGGTAGATTTTGTTTTTAATGTTATTGATTTTTTCAGAAAAGGATATAGGAACCTAATAGGAAACGTAGTAAAAATGTTTGTAGACCATGTGCTAAGGGACTTACCATGAGATCCCATCCGCTCATAAATTGAAGACGCGAAAGGTGCCGCAGTTGGCTTAATTTTTTTTCGTTACACATGATCGATCGACGCGTAGCTAAAAAAGAACGTTTTTTAAGAATACACACATGGAGTGAAAGTTCAGCATACTATTATATTGCTTTGATTTCGTAAAATGTTGTTTGGTATTAGTGAGTATATTCCAACAATAATGTCTAGAATATCTACGTCATTAGCAAATATGACAACAGATTGCAATCTATCTGAAAGGTATAATTTTATAAGCTTACCGGAAATCGCCTAGAAAAGATACTCCCGAGTCAGTTGAAGCTACAAAAACCGATCGTTGACTATATTGAAAGCTTTCGAAAAGTCCAGCGTGTCGAAAAAGCTGAAGTGACTTCCAATAGACAGACTAAACGACTACACCCGGACATCTGTAAGAAGTCTGCGTCTTTCCTTCTATCTGTCAGGAGAATTGACTGCAGACTTCTTTTAGGCGTGCTAACCGGCCACCAAGCTTTTGCTAAATACTTGAATCTGTTAGGCTTGAGCGAAACAACCAGTTATCCAGCCTGTGGAAATCCAGTAGGCCTTTCTCGCAGGACAGGTGATGGCGGATCTCCGGGACTGGCATGATAAGTGCCGAGCACCTAAGCTCTTCATCACTGAAGCTCCTTCTAGTTTTTCTTCGAAAGACGGGTAAACTAAATACATAATTGAAATGTAACCGCATGGTAGTACAATGGAGCAGTAGTTGCGTCTGCCTGCCCCATCGGATAGAAACAACCTCCTATAAAAAAAAACTAATTTGAAAGAAGTGCTTTTTCAAGTACCTTGGAAAAGAAAGATAGAATCGCAATCTGCCTGTCGAGTAGATTCAGTCATTGATGGTACAGTTCTTTTGGGAACCGAAATTCTCTTCGCCTTTTTTCAATACTTCGGAATCTTAAATGTGATTAAGAAGAACAAATCGGTTTTTTTCAGGTGACGCCGGTAGGATTTGAACCCAGACTTCCGCCACGGCACCCCACATCATTTATTATTTATTATTCATTGTTTGTAATTTATTATTTTTGTTATTATTTATAGTTTATAATTTATTATTTACTATTTATAATTTATTATTCTTTATTATTAATTATTTATTAGCTATTTTTTTTTATTTATTATTTGTTTTGTTTTCTAATTAAAAGAGGAAGAAACCATGATTGATCTTTGTATTTACGCCCTATAAGATACATAACTCGAAAATCCGACGCAAACAAATTATAAGTTTTGTTTTCGGACCAAGCGGATTGGTAAAACGCCTCTCTCGAGAATTTCATACTAGCCTCCACAAATATGGAACAGAAACAGATCCCATACATAAGCAACTGAAACTAAATTCGCTGAATGCGTTGCTTATGCATGAAATTCGGTTTCTGTTCCTGTTTCTTGTGACAACGAGGCTTTACTCACATAGATGCACTTTGGTTTAGGTCTTTACCGTACCAGGTAGCCTTCGAATCTTTTTAACCACCATTAATTTTCGGGTATGTGAATAATAACAGAAAAAATTGGATACATTGATTAAATATGTAAATATGTAAAATTTTATCATGTTTATAAATTTCAACTAAAATGTCTTCACAATATTTAGCTTAAACGGAAGACTCCTTTTTAAGGATCAATCCATGGCGGATGCTAGAGGACAGCGTGCCCAAGATAGCAGAGGATGAAGGCCGTATGTATGTAAACTGTTGTATGTAAACTAGACAGATACCTTCCATGGGTGGGAAAGCCGATAACAACAAAACATGCTTAAATGAGCAGTCGGTGGTTTATTCCCTTGCGAGAACTATTAATAACAAAATAGCAATAACTATTGCAGGGTACTGAAACTGACTGAGTGTCTAAGAACGTTGTGTAAGTTTTATTTTTGGCTTTTGTTCATTTTTTTTATGATTTTTAGCGGTCCGTCCAAAAATGGAAAAAAGACCTCTTATGGTATCGCTACGTTGTCCGTCCGCCTGTCCATCCGTCCAATCGCTTTATAACATCTGAACGGTAAGTTGTAGAAAGACAAAATTTGGTGTACGTTTAAACTGCGGAAATAGTCAGAGAATCCAAAGAGGGCAATTTTTTTTAAGCACAAATAACGGTTTAATTACAGTTTGAAATTTCATGTGAAAATGGACTTAATGTTTTTTAGTGTTTTTTTTCAAGAATTTTAGTAGGCAAGAACTAGAAAAACGAAATTTAAGTTTAAGAAATACTAAGTTTTAATTAAAAAATAAAACTTTTCGAAAATATCAAAACGTTTTTGAGAAACGAAGAGTAGAAAATCCATTACGTTTTTTAAAGTGTTGGAGGCCATAACTCTTGAACGGCTTATCGCTCAAAATCAAAATTGAACACACGTATAAAGCAACTCAAAGTAAACCTTTTGAGTTGCTTAGGTCATATTTTTCAAAAACAGTTTCAGTACTGCAGTTTTGACGAATTTTTGAAAAAAAAATCGCAAAAATGCATGAAAAAACGTGTGTCCCCTTTTTTTAAAGATTTATAGTTCCCTAACGGTTATGACCACCTTGTCTAAATTTGGCTGAAGTATGTAATGTTTAAAAGGCAAGCGAACTGCATCAAAACGTTTCAAAATTGCCGTTTTCGACCCTAAGTTTTTAAGCCGATTCAAACAAGCGAAATAAAAAACAGCATATTTTTACAGTTTTCTCAGAAATCCATGTCCGCAGAATTTGAGAAAAATGGCAAATGCTAGCACAGGTGGTTGCAAAATTGATCAAAAAGTCTAACGGTAATTAAAAATAATCGCAATTGCTGTTTTAAGGGTTTAAAATTATAAAAATCCTAAAAAAGGCCAAGAAAGAGTATGTACTTCTCTCTATTTTCGAAACGGTAAAGCTTTTTGTCAGCCTATTTTTAGAGTAACGAAACCCAATATATAATCACCCAATATAAGAACAGTAGGAAACAGTATAGAACCCAATAGGAACACTACGAAAAATGTATGTTAATGTATTTTAATAAATAAATAGAATGTTACACAACCTGCGCAATAAAGATGACTATAACCTTTAACAAAAACCGACGGACCGCTCCGCGTATGTCTTCATACTTGACGGTCTTTTTTTTTCTTATTTTTGGCTTTTGTTCAGCAGCGCTAATTTCTGCTTTGAGACTAGAGTCACTGTTCACGGAAATATTCTATATCAAGGACCTGCCAACTAAATTTTATTTAAACCATGATTCTAATAAACCTTTTCAATCCACAATTTAAATTAATCTAAAAATGTTGTGTTGTAACTCTTACGCCAGATGTTTGCAAGATCTTGAAGTCTATAACAGGCCTACACACAAGTCACCAAAAGTCACTTTTACCCCGCCGACAAGTCGTAAAATACTAATCGAAGTATTTGTCTCAGTCTCCCTAATTAATTCACGACAAATGGTCGGAGAAGAAATACAAGGCCCATCCATCTGAGGTTGTCCCCTGATAATTAGTTTTTTATGTTAGCTTCTCCCTCATTTCCTTTGTATGACAACGGGATACTTCAGCCGGAAATTTCAGTTTTTACCGCGTGACACACTTGGGATTATAATAAAGAAGGATATGCATTGGTAAGTAAAAAAAATAAGCACATGCCTTCATTTCTCGTCCTTCGCTGTTCGAAAAAATACAAAACAAAAGAACCGAACGAGACGAAAGTGTCATTCTTCTGATTGACAAATCACCAGCCGTTTACGACTTTGACTCAAAACAGATTCAATTGAAAATACCTGACAACGCAGTCACAAAAAGACAATTATCCTGTCGAATTTGATTCAAATATCAAGGTGTTTGCAATCAAACGCACAACCAAAAGCAAGATATCAAAACCAACAAATCGTCTATGTCCTCGGGGAGTCCTTGTGGAATTGAATGATTTTCATTTTATTTCTGAATCGTTTCACATTCACAATGAGGTTGACAAAAATCCAATTGTATATCAATTTCTAAAGGTTGATGAAAAAAAATTGAAAAATAATATTTTTTTTTTCTTTTACTTCTTTGTCCTTTTGATTCCCCAAGGATCCGGGAGAAGAGTCAAAAACTGCATTCACATTCCAAGTGACACCTTTTGAGCAAATTGACATAAATCCTCGCTGTGGCAATTAATTTTAGTGCGGACAATGGTGGACCACACCTTTTCAAAAGCAACATCAGCAGCAGCAAAATGGCCAACAAATAAAGCATCCTCTGACAAGAATTCCCACAAGGAATAAATTTTCAATTACTTCCGAATTAGATTCAGGCCAAGTAGTTGCGGGTATTTCCGTTTTAAATATTTTCTTTTGCTTCGCCTTTGATTCCTACATACCACCTAACATCTTTGTATCTTTCAGTTTTTTTCTCGTTTCAATTTTTAACTTTACGAATGTCCTTTTATTTTGCTTGCTTCTGCTGCTTTTGTGTTTTGCAGCACAAAAAAACAGACGATAAAACACCTAAAGTGAAGTAGTAATGAAATTGAAATCTCTATATCCTTTGAGATTCCACTTTCGTTACTTTTTCTTCTTTGAAATGTTTCTCCTGCTCTTTGGATTTCTTCCTTTTTAATATCATTCTTTTGGTTAAAGGTTAATATTTGATTTGTGTTTTTACATTTTTTTTTTCGGGAGACAATGCTGATTGACGTACCCACCCTTGCAGGAAAGTGATTTTATATGCCACCAAGGTGCCACCTCTTCCAATTGACAAGGGTGACCACCAGCATGCTGGCATCCTGGTGCAGGATGTGTTATTCAAGAGTGAATTGCAATAGAATTGTTTAGTATTCCTTCCGGGTATACAGCTTAAGAAAGTGGTTATCATTCATGCAATGCCAGGGATGGGTGACAAATGCATTTAGACCATAAGTATGTGTGTCCTTTGGGTGTAAGGCAATGAAATATTGACAAATTGTTCGTTGAGACCACCTGCGATTTATTTAATTTTGATTTCAGTTTTGCAATGTTGACAGATCATCCTGAGCCGGTTAAATGATTCCTTCCTATTATTTTTCTGCTAATTTTCATAAAGTACGCATATTTCATGAGGAAGGTCGAGGAAAAGTAGATTAAGTAGAATAATTTTTCACATATTTCGCGCGTTCTTGAGCTTGTATCCACGAACCCAAAAAAAAAATTGACAATTTAATAATAAATTGACGAAGTTCTCAAGAACCCTGTAAGAAAAGGATGTCAAGCAACAGCCTATCTTGCAAACGCAGACTTGTAGTTTCTCCAAAAAATCTCAAACGAGATCGTGGAGAGCACGCCACAGCACAACCTATGAGAATCCATACTTGTATGTTACTTGTTCATGGTATGTGTGCAGTTTTTTTAAGCCTCCTCAACGAACGTAATCGATGAATGTATCTCGAGCGGGAGGGGAACAAATTTCAGTTCCTTCGAAAAACTTTATATGAGATCAAGGAGTAACGGACTTCAGGAAGAATATAACAGTGCATATAAGCTGCACCGGCACGCATTTCGTTAAATGCAGCTGTAAGAACATTGTCAATTTAGAATCCCTTTTCAAAAAATCAGCTTGCAATTCTGACTTCAATTTTCATGACCTTCTTCCCTTGAAGCTCCACTCATCATTCAATATTTTTACGAAACAACGTTTATCTCATGTATTTCTATTTTTTTCGACTCTGCACATGCAGCCACCCTGGGGGCAAATAAAAATTACACGAGTCCTTCTGACGAATAATTGATTCCTACAGCTTTGGGACTAAGGGAGTATTTCATACCAATTCAAAAAGTATCTTCAAAAAATAAAAGAAGCAGTGGCACAAAAACAATTGAAAATAAAAACTTTTTTAGAGCCGGGTATACATAAGACTCCTTCGAGAATAAAATTTATTTATTTTCGATTTGAAAGGACACAAAATGATTTCACCTACTCCCGGAAGCTGTCTTTTTTTAATAGAAAATAAAACACGCGGACATGGCATTTCTGAGAGGACGACGTCACATCAGAATACAACGCAAACCTCTCAAAACTGAACAAGTGAATGTTTGTGTACAGATTGTTTGTTCGCATTTGACATTTTATCCACACAAGTATGTCCTTTGACTGATGCCAAACAAGCGTGCAGCTCCTTTTGGAAATGTCTTTGCCCGCACACAAATCAAATATTGGCGTCTCGCATGCAATATTGATGTGAAACTTTGAATGAAGGACGACGAGAAGATGTTGTGAGTGAATGTGTATGTAGAAAAGAATTCATGAATGTAGAGTGCGCAAAGCTCTTCAACTGGAATGATGACAATTCAATTGCAGTTTAACTTCTACTTCTTCTTTTGTACATATATTGTGCAAGGACGTCGTTGTATACTTCCCGTTGTTCTCAATAAGCATGGACTCTGAATAAATACCAGAACAAAAGTGAATCGTTTTCCCTTTCAAAGAAAGAAAAAAAAGAGAAAATTCCAAAGGACAAACGGCCGTAGCACTCCCACAATGCCAAGCCGAGCATATGTATCCTACGCGAAAAGTATTGGTGAAGCGGAAAAGCGCGCAACATAGGTATAAAAAATTCTTGAATTGAAAGAGTAAACAATTGTTACAATAACCAAACGGATCCACCCAAGCAAACTAGACCAGGAGCACCAAACTAGATGAGAATATATTGTGAAAAAAAATAAAGCAAGGATCAGGACGACGAATTTCATTTTCAATTTGATGTTAGTTTACCTTTCCAGGAAGACCAGTTTTACGCTCTTGTTGATGGGGTAGGGAGGCGACGCGATGTTATTTGTTTTCTTTAGAAAACATTCTACCTAAAACCAAAGAGCTGCAGATATTGTTAGACGTTCCTTCTGCCAGACGAATTGATATGAGATGGTTTGGTAGACAGCTAATATATATGACAGTAATCACAATGTTTACAATTACCATTATAGCACTCCTATAGGAGAACTTATAAAAATTAAGTCACAAGGACAAGCCATAGGAATGGTTGAGTTTGGGAAAGAATTTTGAGCGTTATCTTTGAACTTGGAAGATTTTGGGAAAATTTAGTCAAACATGATATATCATATATCCTTAGGAGGAGGCTGTTTTTTATCAATATAGAAATGAAAAATCAAAACGAAGAGTTAATGATTGTGATCGAGGTTTCTATTTCGTAGACCAATGAGTCCTAATTACACATACAATGAGTATAGGTCCAGTTTTAGGTATTATTATTTATGTTTCTGCTTAAGTCAAAAAATCAATTAAATGTACTCCTACAAAGAAGAAACTATAAAAAAACATTAAGCCTTCGTGCCACAGCTTGCAGAAGACTTGCAATGCTTCGAGGAAAGCAGTGTAACATAACGTTTGCTTTAGTTTAAATCATTTCAGCATAAGTTCCCAGAAGATCTTCTCATTATCGACAGGAGAAGTATAGCCTCATGTGATTTAATGTAAACTTCCCTGATTTTGTGAGCTTTTTATTGCCTTGAAACGTACCTATTAGAGTCTCAGCGATGGCAAATATCTGAGGCGGACCAAAACCAGGCACAAACGAATATTCCAGGAATGTGTGTCTCAAAACGAATGGCTTTCTGGTTGAAGTCTGTCATTCATGTTAAGATCGCCGAAAATTAAACATATTTTTTTCTTTCAATCACCCCCACATGAAAATGGATTGGACAAGAGACAAATGCTTGTGAAATGTTTGAACTGAATACTCTTCCAACATCATTGCTTTTCTTCGTAAAGGCATAACACTGTTGGGGGGATAAGATTTGCTGTTTCTGTGCAGGGTTCTCATATTCCGTAATAGGTGGGATAACCGTGAGCTTGGCAGGGATGGTAAGCTAAGAAATACACTCAAACTTTTAAAGAAGAATATGAGCGAATAAAACGTTTTTCTTTCAATTGTAAACCTTACAACTGAAGGTTATAATGAAGGAATAAGTTTCAATACCGCGCGTACATATTATAAAATATATAATAGAGTTTAGCTTACCATTATAGCAAGTCAAATAGCCTCAAGAAAACTTGAAAAAAAATATTTCCAATTATAAAATTAAGTTTTTAAAAGAGACACATATTAAAGCCGCGTTGTCACAAGGAACAGAAACAGAAACAGAATTTCATACATTAGCAACGCAAAAAGCATTCAGCGAACTTGGGTTTTTGTTGCTAATGTATGGGATTTTCTGTTTAACGTTGCTTGTGACAATGCGGTTGTTAAGTTGTTTATATTTATTTTCATATTTAATTTATGTTTTCGTTGCAGTTGGAGGTTGATTTCTTTTCTAAAAGGTATGTTATGATTTTCTATGTCTAGTGTAGTCTCGCAAGAAGGGCGATCAAATATGTATAAGTTCTTTTTTTTAAGCTTGGAGTTTGAGAAGTGATTGTCGAGTAATGTAGAATAAAAGAAAGTTTTTTTTTTCTAAAATTGTTTAACTGATCCAAAAACTGGCTATTTAAATAAAATGCAGATGGCAGAAAGAGCTGCTTTCGAGTTAAGTTAGGTCAAGACTCAAGCACCAGCTCGGGGACCTTAACGATGCCTTGAGAGTTTGAACGAGAAGGTGTCGAGGCGACCAGTCTAGATATAAATAATTTTGTTCCGAAAGGTCGATTACTTAGAGACTTTGGTGCGTCAACCATTAATTTTTTTCGATTTAGAGTGAATTTTCAAGGAAATCAAGTTTCTTAAAATTAAACACTGTAAAAGTGGGCATGGTCGATGGTGTGGGCGGTTCAATTTTCGATGTGGTAAAGATTGTTAGCCCCATGTTCTATACACTAAATTGTGAGTTGCTAAAATTTAAGTTTGCCTTGTTTGGTCAAAAAATCATTGACTTTGAGCTTGGTCAAAATGTCATAGAAATAAAATGTGACTTTGTGTTGTCTCACATTGAAGCCAATAGTGGGCGTGGTCGTCTGCAGATTTAACCAATTTCAGCACTTTATCTGTGCAACATAAGATCCCAGCAGTGCCCCAAGTTTCAGCACTGTAGCTTGATTTTGAAGACTTTAAACCTTCGCATATACAGACGGACGAACGGACGGACATGACTGTATCAATTCACCCGATCATTTCACTGTGTTACAAACTATGAATTCAAATTAGTATACCCTGAGTTGTCTTAAAAGAGACAAGTTTTACCCACCTTTAAATTCTTTCCTTCTAAAAGAAGTCTGAAAATGATTTTGAACGGAAGCGTTAAAAAAAATTTTCAAAAATTTCAATAGACGATTGCCTTTAGGCTTATCGCACACAACCAATTTCTTAAAGCATCAATAGGCGGCGCTCACACGAGCAACTTCTTGAATTCGCAAAGGTACCTACACACAAACCCTGATGAAATATTTAACAGTTTGCTTTCTAAAATGGCACCGAAGTCAAAGAAATAAAAGTATTTCATGGCAGCATTCAAAACAAAGCTGCATGTGCCTTAAAAAAGCATTTATGACAACAAGCAACTAAAATATCTGTGGCAAAACATAGATTTAAAAGTTGCCGCAAACTGGTTTCGTGTCAATTGCGCATGTGTGCGCATTTTCATACAAGCTATGGGACAAGAAGGAAACAAACGATTTCAAGGGAATCAAATCGTTGCATGACTAAAAGTGTCATGTGTTCGGTAAGCCTAAGACCTATTAATTAATTGCTTCAGAACGGATATTGTATCTGGCCATGCCGACATGTGTATGCTGAAATTTTTATATAAATTCGTGCCACTGCAACAAACTGCGCCGGAAGTAGAATTATTGACGCAAGTGACGCAAAATGTTTATGCTTCCTTAGGGACTCTGTTGATATTATGGTCTCAATTTTTTGATAGTGGGAGTTTATTGCGACGAGAGAGCATTCGCTTCTTGCTTAGCAAATACATATTTCCAAAAGGTCAAATAGAGTTTCCATATTTCCAAAGCGATCATACGAACTTTTCAGTAAATAAGCAATTTTCAGCTACCTTCCGCATACACATTTCGTAACCTAGCAGAGGGTATCTGAATTTTTTCAGTACTCAGTTATTTTCAAATGATTTTTTTTTTAAATATAGAGGGCTGTAGATTCACATATCTATCTATGTGTATATATAAAAAAAAGTCGTGTGTGTTACACTTATTATAACTCAAGAACGGCTGAACCGATTTTAATGATTTTTCGATTATTGCATTCGTCTCCACCCAGAATAGGTTGTAGGCCATTAAAATTTAAGAAAAGTTCATGGACAAAAATTTGCACATAATTTACACTTTTTATGACAGCCTGTCATAAAACAAATTAAACAAATGAAACAAATAATATGCATGTATAAAATTTTCGGATAGTTTTTTTTCGTTTGAATGGATATGTACATTATATATGTATGTATGTATTTTTGTGTGTAATTTTACGTGTAATATACGTGTAGCCTAAAAGCCCATAACTGACTTTGGGAGAGGTTATTATAGCCAAAAAAGTTGGATATCATTGGAAAGGTATGTATATTTCAAACTTGAAACTACCTTTGAGTCGTGGTACTTTTGTTATCGAGGGTGTAACCACTTCAAAGAAGACTTTAAATAAACAACACATTGTCCTGATTGGAAATACATGGGTTTCAGAGCTTTTTAGTTCAGCCTTCGTTCTGATATGTACCACGAAAGTTAGTTGTTTTTTTGTGGCGTCTGGTTGATAGAAACCTGCAATAAAAATGGTTAAAGCCAATAGTTTTACAATAGAGACACCGTGTTTCTTATTTTGAGTCGATTTTGAAGTGGGTAGACTTCGATAAAAAGAGCACCGTTCTTATCTTACCAGCACTGCTACATCAACACAGTAGGCGACTGGTCTCTTAGATCTTTTAGCGTTACATTATATTTGAGGCCAACAAGAGACTTCATTGGTTCATATCTGTCTGTAAGTCAACAACCATTAAAGCCTAACCATAATAGACTTATGTAGGATTAATATAATGTCAAAATTCATCGAAAATCCCGTTCAAGTTCTGCCAATCGTTTGCGATGGCCTTAATAGACTTAAGTAAACGGTTAGGAAATCGTAAGAGATTTGTTTGGTTCTCTCCAGCCTTCAAATACTTCGCGTTGAACCTCTAAGCCGACAAATGTAAAATGCGGAAAATCTAAAATAGCAAAAAAACAAAATTTCAAGAGTCTATAATCCCGAAAATACACATATAAGATATCGCGAAATCAGTACTTTTAAACAAAGGATTGTATAAAACATATTGCACTTTTAAGATAACATAATTTTGTATTTAACTTTGGCTTTTCGGGGTTGTGGGTTTGTATCCAAACCCATAATTTCCATCACATTTACGAATTTGGGCGAAGTTCACCGGGCCGGCTAGTACATATATAAAATGTACTTCTGAGGGGTCTTATCTTAACATTGTGGTACTCTGTGAGGTAAATACAATGTTGTTTTTGATGCCTTCTTGGAGTTAGGCATCTTTCATAGTTTTTAGTGAAGGGCTGTATGAGTGTAGGGAAATATTGTATCAATATGATTTTTCATAACAGGTATTAATTTTTTTCGTTTCCACAATGTGCCTAAGCATAAACAAATACAATTTTCTCTGACATATTTCCTCAACCTAAGTCTCATATTGAAATGCTATAATCCCTGCAGAAGAGGAAGACTTTTAAGATACATTTCAATATAATTTCTAGTCAAAGTTCCCCTCTTAAATTGCAAAAACGCCTTTCCAATCAGTTCAAGCACACAAAGCACCCACTATTCTGCCTATCCCATTGCTAAGCTGTAAATACCTTCTCATAGATAAATTGCCTAAATGCCCGTAAACGATTCAAATCGCCTTTGTTCCTGCATACATACCTCACATATTACATCCCTTTGATGATGCATATGTTTATCAGAAAAGGCGTAGGAAAAGGACGCATCCAAGGGTGAAATGCGTTCAGTTGTTTGTAAAATTATTCACCTCATTTAATGCTTGTTCGCAGACGACAAATTCAACCCAATCAAAGCCACATACTTCCTCTTCGATATTATGCACTCAAAGGACAAAAGTAAAAAAGAAAACATCACATGAAAGAGCCAGACCCAGAAAAGAAAATCACCATTCCATTCTCCCTCATAGACTTGCATAATATTTCAACCAAAGACCATAACAAAATCACATTAGACTGAGACCGATTCAAGGGAATACTCTTGGCACATACAGACATTAGCGCATGTATAGAACGAAACGCTACAAAAGGACGATCTTAGAAAAAGAATCTATGCTTTTAGGACATTGCCTTAGTTCCAATGCCCGACCAATTCTTTGAAAAACTTTAGTCAATATTTGACTTCCAATTGTGCATGGACAATGTATGGAGTAGAACCTGCAGAACTTATCCTTAAAACCGCTTCGAAAGGACATGCAATCATGTGAAATACGGAAAAAGCATTCCTCAAAAGTTTGTCGATTTTGAGCTTCTTAAATGCTCTGCAATACATCTTTAATGTAATCCTTGCATATAAATCTCTTTGCTAAGGAAATTTGCCAGCAAAATCGGATGGCAAAATTTTCCGTCGACATGTCCACAGTCGATTGTCAGTTGTTGAAAACGAAAGAAAGAATAGCTATATCCTTCTTTGCCCAATTCCAACCACTCGAAATGAAACACGTCGACCTTTTGGTTTGACTATTGCTGTCATATTCAGCAGTTTAATACAAGATTCCCCCGATCGAAAACGCGCGGTATATTATATTCCCCATGGGGAGTAAAAGAAAAAAAACTGACTTTGCCTTGGATGCGAACAAGTTCAAATATTTGAGTGACTTGACATTTCATATGCACACACACACGCATGCACTGAAAATACTGCGACAAGGACAAAACGAAAATCAAATTTTCTTCACTTGCTCTGGCATAAGTCTGCAATATCATCAGCAGCAGCAGCCAGCAGCACCAAGAATCCTTTTCGCCTGTCAGTCTGTGTATATTCCATCAACGGGATTACGAATGTTTCGGAGTGATTAGAATAAGGACGAGCAGAAGACGTGTCGTAATAGCCGTTAGCGCGAAGAAGCATTTTCGTAAATATTTGCGCCGAGGTTGAGAAGGAAACTTCTCGAACCGAGACACCCTTCCTTGAATCCGTTGACAACAAGAAGTGCAAACTCACTTAGCCAGTTGCGTCGTTCCATCAGAGTAAGGGTGTGATGTGTTTGTTTGTCTGTTGCTGACGGCGCAGCAAACGAAATTTGCATTCGAAAATGTGTATCGTGCTCAACTCCTGCAAGATTGTGCTCCATTACCAGTTGTACCACCCACGGGTGTATCACATTGAACGGAATGATGAAAGTGGTATGTATTTTGATAGAAGGGAGGGTGAAAGAAAAAAATGGTATCGTGCACTTCAAATTTAATTTGAATTAGAAACTGGAGAGATGATGAAGAGCGATGCCAATTATCCCTTCAATTCGCATAAAGGATGCCAGTTTATTGTTAAGTCTGGTGCAGATTTGATGTGGGTGCCCTAAGGGCAAGCATGAAGTGTTGGTTGACATTGTAGTCCGATACGACACGTTAGGTCAACTTTAAGTGCTTTCACGTGATACAGCCTTAATAGCAATACAATTTAATATACACGTAGCGCCCGATTAACTGCCCAGGTTATACCTTAAACAGGGAAATACAAGCTCTTAAGTCTACAAGCTTTAAATTTTAAAGATCAAAAGGTAAATTAGAACAAGTAACATGATAATTTTAGGCGCAAAACGTTTTTTTTTACTACTTTCTTGACTAAGCTTTAAACTAAGTCCTATGAACAAGCGATGAAAAAATTAATAACGTTATTATACCATTTATTGTTATACCATTGTGGATACCATTTTCGATCTGGTCTTTTATAAAGTCCACTGCATCTAAAGACGTATCTCTCAAAAAAATTTTAGCTCTTTTGCCATTGGGGGTGAAATCGTAAACCAAGTGTTAAAATTGTAAGTTACAACTGGTCTTATAAGGGTCTTACAGATCAATCATTTTATTTTCATGCTTACATGGTTAGATGACAGCATTGGTTTTAGGATAGAAGAAGCACCCTTTGCTCTAGTTAAGGCCTCTTCGTAGCATGAACATTGATACAAAACCGATTTTGGAACCAAACACCTAAATATTTGGATTTCATCTGCTGTCTGTTGTAGGGTTGGAGTAAAAACAGATTGTAGGATAATTGTTAACCCTTTAATTGTATATTTGTTTTTTTTTTACATTATTAAATATCACATATAATGTAAAATATTTTAATATTATTAAATATTGACATTGAAAATTATTAAATACCTATTTATATTATTTTATAATTATTATTTATTAACAGAAATTTAAAAATTTAACGCTAAAACCTTTTAGTCAAGTAAAATTAGACAAAATATAGCCCTGACCCGGATATTTGGAATAACAAGCTGAAAATTGGTGGAAATGTCGAGGATGTTGTCCTTATCAAAATACCGGAAATGCCAAAAAATCCGAGTTGGGGGAAACCCGATATCTTGAAAAAACATCCGCCATCTTGGATTTTTGTCGTTTTCCGCATAGCGCCCAAACGGACATTTAGATTGCGTTATGGCACACTGACCACTGCACTACGGCATTTCAGAATTTGATAGTGTATAAAAAACTAAGGAGCCTACCCTCAGCCTGTCGCTAGTAGACTACAGCCTGTTTTATAGTTAGTTAATTCTATGTATTTAACGCGTACTCAGAAAAGCTCCGTTTCATAAACTCCACCTTTATACTCCATAGAAAACCCTTAACCAAAATGCTCACCGCAAGGGATACCATTCAACCTGAGAGAACCATCATTACATACATTTTTGGGCTCCTTTTTTGCGGTCGATTCTTGGACTGTATGGGACGATAAAAATGAATTTTTAGAATTATGAGCGATTAAGTATGTAAAAGATTAATTCATATTCTCCTTCTCATTGCTATTTTTTTTGTTTTTCATTTCCTTCCCGTTTGCTATTCATTAATCATTTATTAACTGAAAATTATTTTATTAAATTTGCTTTAATAACATTAAGGTTTTATTAAAATAAATTTTTTTAAGTTTTTTTTTTAAATAAATTTTTTAAGGTATTTTTTTATATTAAAGGGGAATGGCATGAGCAGTCCCTATAACTAAGTATCAATATTAGCAATATTAGCACATACAATCTTGCGACTAAAATGTTCGCAAAAATTTAGGGTTTTGGTTTAAATTCATCAATTTTGTAAAATCGTCCCCTAAAAATAGGCGTGGCCAAAAAAAATTGATAATATAGTCTGGTGCATCTAGAACATAGCTAATGTTTTTCTATTTTTCTCTAAATTAAGGCGTAAGGGCAGGCGTAAGGGCAGCCGAAAACCATGTTATTCTGACTAACTAGAGGTTTTCCTTTTATTATGGACTCCAAATAATGGACTTCATAATTGGACTTGTGACCCACTTGGGTCGACGCGCTGTCATGCGACTTCTTTAACGTCATCATTACTTAAGAGAATTGTGCAGAACTCTCTCGCCAACACCAGAGGTACAATCTTTCAAAAGTCCGTTTAACTACCGCATACGCAGACGACATTGACATAATCTGTAAAACAAAGCGTGATGTCAGTGAAGCCTTCGTGAGTATTGGGACGGAAGCGACGATTATGGGTTTAGCAGTCAATAAGGGCAAAACCAAGTATATGCTGTCATCAAGAAAAGACACCCAACACCGACGTCTTGGACAAAACATCACCATCGACAGCTATAACTTTGAGGTAGTTAGGGACTTTGTCTACCTCGGTTCCGCTATCAATTCAGACAATGACACCAGCGCTGAAATCAAACGAAGGATATCTCTTGCCAATCGCTGTTTCTTTGGGCTAAGAAGGCATTGAGTAGCAAAGCCCTCTCTCGAGCAACTAAAGTGTCCGTGTATAAGACCCTCATCATCCCAGTCCTGCTTTACGGTGCAGAAGCATGGACCCTGTCAAAGGCGGATGAAAACACTTTAGGCTGCTTCGAGAGGAAAATTCTTCGGACGATTTACGGTCCCGTCTGCATAGACGGAGAGTGGAGGAGGAGATATAACATCGAACTGTACGGACTGTACAGCGATACCGACCTAGCCAAAAGAGTCAAAACACAACGTCTACGATGGCTGGGTCCGCTCTAGAGCGGATGGACACCAACGCCCCGGCCCGGAAAATCTTCGAATCCACACCGCAGGGACGGCGCGGTAGAGGAGCAGCGAGACTCAGGTGGCGCACGCAAGTGGAAGGGGACCTCAGCCAACTCCGCGTGCGAAACTGGAGACGGCTAGCTAGAGACAGTGCTGTCTGGCGAAGCTTGTTGGCTGAGGCCCAGGTCCATCCCGGACTGTAGCGCCACTTTAAGTAAGTAAAAGCGTAATTCTTTCGTGTGGAAAAATTGAGACACGGTTCTAAAAAACAAAAAGTTTTTAAGCATACAAAAAAAAAGCTTTGGTGGTGTGGAACGAAAATCACAGGTAACTTGAACATACTCGTGTTTGCTTTATTAATCCTTATTTTGTGCTTAAAATATTTACTTTTGCAGGTATTTGGAGGATATTACACTTCTCGTGGGATAGAAAATTTCGAAAGGGAATCATCGAGAAATCAACATTGCAAACAATTCTGTGTGTGCTTAGGTACTGTTTTTTAGTGTTTGTTATTAAAAGCAACAATTATTAATGTTTCGTAAATAAAGTTAAACAATGTGAAAAATATGTTTAGTTCCTATTATTCTGTTGAAAATTTTGTCTGAAGAAAAAAATCCTTCAAAAAAATAAGAAGTAAGTATATTTGTGGACTTGCAGGACCTTTATTAATAGCCGAACTAAGCAAAATTCTACAAGGTGTACAGTTGAAACTAACCACTGGAAAAGTTATGCAACAAATACTTGCAAAGTCATAATCAGTTAATACTAAAGTAATGTAATTACTAGTTGCATAATCATATAACAACTATTTGAATATTAAAAAGTGACTTCTAGTAGTAGTAAGTTTTAAAACTTCTACTTTTAAGTATAGTCAAAAGTGACTATAAGTCAAGTTGGTTTCGACTAAGGAGCCATTTGACAATCAAATGGTCATAAGTGACTAAACTTTAACTATTAAAATAGTGGTCACGATTCGGAGTATTAAAATAGTCAAAAAATCGTTATTTATGACTATTTTTTTCTCTGGGTGTACAAGTTCAGAAAACAATTGTGAACTTATAACCCAGGGTTTACTAGAAAAAAAGTAAGTTAACTTCAAAAATGATTCTGATTCGGGACTTATGACCCATTTTCTTTAAAACATTGTGGATTTATGACCAAAGATTTTGTGGACATAGATTTTATGACCAAAGATTTTGTGGGTTATGAGGTCAAAATTGTTGTCTGAACTTATAGCTCACCAAATTGGGTAACTAGTTCTTTATGGACTTTTGGCCCATAGACTTATGACCCTGCGCCAAAGCGATGCGATTAGAAAACGATTAAATGCAAAAACGAACTCAATCGGAATGTGCGTTTGGTCAATAGACGGAAAAATGGCAAAATCCAAGACGGCGGAAGTTTTTTCAAGATGACAGATTTTCCCCAAGTCGGACTTTTTGGGAATTTTTGGATTTTGATTAGGACATCATCTTCGACATTTCCATCAATTTTCAGCTCGTTATTCCAAAGGTCGAATCCTGCCATCGTCACCTGAATAAACTAGTGGGAGGGTAACAATACGCTAACGGCGAATCGTTGGATATCCCATCCCAATTGACCACTGTCAAGCTCCGAATTGTGTCATAAATCTTGGTTGTTAAATTTCAGTTTCATTTAACTTCAATTGTTTTTAGAATTTCTCAGCTAAGAATCTTCGTCCTAAGAAAGGGGCGTGGCATCCACCCCTTCTCAATAACATCGTATTTTTGTTTATATTTTTTATCAGAAGTGGTATACACGTGTTGATTGCATTTTCATATTAAAAAATTTGGTTTATACTTAAAAACGCCCCCAAAAGTGGGCGTGGCGAGTGAAGTGAAAATTTTATTCACTTGAGTTGATAGCTTACGCACATATCAGAACATTTGATAGTGCTAGTTTTTTGGATTTAAAGCAAATATATCAAATAAAAACCGTTTATTAGAAAGCATATTAAGTATGACCACGCCTACAAGGGGGCGGTATTCACTTTGTTTTTAAATGGCAATCACAATACACTTAAGCGAGGATATCGCATACCAAATTTCAGCTTCCTGCGACAACTTTGATTTTTCATGCTAATAAGTAAAGTGGGTGTGTCAGTGGGCGGATTTCAAAAACTTTTACACTTGTACTACTTCGGGACATAGAAAGAACAGATATCAAGTTTCAAGTTCCTAGCTAAAAATGTAAGGCCTAAAAACTACCGACAGACGGACGGACATGGCTCATTCGACTTACAATTGGGTCTCGATCATATGCCCTTAAGGTCTTGGGGGTCTACGGTGATTATTTCTCTATGTTACAAACTATGAATCAAACTTAATATACCTCCTATCCTATGGGATGGGGTTTAAAAAAGACTTATTCTTTTTCACGGCCCCCACATCCGCGAGGGTCTGACAAGCCCACCGAGAGTATTATTTGTCTTAAAAAACTTTTCAAAGTGCCGTTCGGATCCGGCAAAAAGTTGTTGGTGCCATTGTATGTGAAGAAATTAACACACACAGCAAACATTGTTGAGAAGTTGGCCCTGGTTCACCTCGAGCTGTTGCGCCACTCTATTTATTTATTTATTTATTCCAAATGTCTGAGTAAATGTCTAATTTTACTGAACGACTCTCTGTGAATAGGTTTTGAAAATAAACTATGTGGGTATATCTAAGGGTTTTAAGCTTTATGGCCTGTTCTCGGGAAAAATTTCGTCTTTGGGTATCTAGGTGGCTTAGAAGTTATAGTAATTTTGCTAGCAGTATCTTTCAGTTAATCAACTTCAATGCTTTTATGCATATCTCGAAACCGTTAATCAACTTCAATGCTTTTATGCATATCTCGAAACTAAAAACTATAAAAGATGGACTATGTGAATGATTTTATTTTTTGAAATAATACGACTAGCCACTGCAGAGATAAAGGGACACACACATGTTTCAAGCGCTCCGTCCAAAAAATGGAAAAAGGACGTCTTAACCTAATTTATATATTAGACCAAAGTATATATGTGTATTTTAATTTTCTGACTTGCCTATTGCGATTTGTAGTACTTTGATCTAAAGTGATCGTTCATTAAAAATAAATAAATAAATAGAGTGGCGCAACAGCTCGAGGTGAACCAGGGCCAACTTCTCAACAATATATGCTGGTGTGTTAATTTCTTTGCATACAAGGGGACCTACAATTTTTTGCCGATTCCGAACGGCACTTTGAGAAGTTTTTTCAAGGCAATTAATACTCTCGGAGGGCTTGTCAAACCCTCGCGGAGGTGGGGACCGTGAAAAAAAAACAAGTCTTTTTTTTCAGGTGACGATGGCAGGATTCGAACCCAGACCTCCGGCGTAGTAAGCACACACACTAACCACAACGCCACGGCACCCCACGTTTATTTAACCACTACGCCCCCCCCCCCCCCCCCCATCGTTTATTACGTAAACTATTTTTTTATAAGTTAAATGCCTTACAACCAAAAGCATATTCAATACTTTTTCAAACCTCACCCCAGTTTTTTCTACCATCCCTCAAACCCATATCTGCCCTGAATCAACAACCAGCACGCACTGTAAAAGTTCCTCAAATTCTAATGAATTACCCAACCAATCAACCGAGAGCACAAACTAAATTCCTTTACTGTTACACGAAACGGTGCGATAAACGTTAATTAAACGTCATGAGAATATGATGTGCTACGTTACCTCCTGACCCAGTCGACAGAGTTCGAGAATCACAGTACCAGAACCGGAAGCACAGTACATACGGGATGTGTAGCAGTAGAAGCAGCAGCAGCAGCACCCCAAAGTGAAACAATAACAATAACATTGCATTGCAATTTTATAGCCCATTTGACACTCGGTCCAATAATAATAAAATTAAATTGCCAATAATTAAGACGGCAAGGACTCTGGGGCTAACACACACAAAAATATACGTAGATATATACCACTGTGTGTGTGTGTGTGTGTGTGTATGGTACAATGTTGCAATGGAATTCTGGAATTGGCTAGGGTATGCGGCTGATCCTGTTTTGTGTGGCCTAATTAGCCCAGCTGCTGTTATGAGGAGAGGATGAGGCATATTTATTGTAACGAGTTGAGGCGTCATCATCATCGGCAGTGGGCCTTAAATAGGAATAACTTCAAAGACCCAACGACAACGAGGGCGACGACACAGTGAAGGATGTAACATTAAAGTACAAGTAGGCGCTAGAGTTAGTGTTAGCTGGGTGAGGGTATGGAGTAAATTAGCGTTTTGACTTTTATGTTGGCCACTTTCGAGCAGCAGCCACCGACAATTCTGGAATTGGAGTAGCACTTGAAGCAACAACAAGTAATTCTTTTGGTTGGAGATGTTAATTACAGCGCACAGGACGTTGCTAATTGAAGTTGCTTTTCATTAGGAGAACGATGATGAGGAAGAGAGGAGTGTTGCGTTTGATTTCAAATTCAAATGCGTTCTTCCTCAGTCAAAAGAGAAAAAGTTGTTTTTTTCAGTAGGGGAAAAACTGTTAGGTAAAAAAATTTTCCTTCCCTTAAACAGGGGTGAAATAGTTTTTCTGGAATTAGTCCTTTCTGCAAGTAGTTTTTTTTACAAACAATAGTTTAATGTGAAAAGCTTTAATATTGTGGAATTTAGTTTAGTGAAGTTGGTATGAGTATACGCCGCGTGAAGCTGGTTGGAGGGATTTTTTTAAATTTGTATATTGAATTGATAAGCTGTTAGAGCCTAAGGCAATTTTAACCATGGGTTTTTCTAATTGTAACAGCTGTCAAAGAAGACGACGACGACAGAGTAAGGGAGACTTAGAGCCGCTTTTTTAGTGCTAAGTTAAGCCCAGCTTCAACCAAGATCTGTTATTGCTGAAACAAAATGAATCTGGAGTTAACACAGTAAACAGTTTTTTAGTACAGTGGCGGCTCCGTCAGGTTTCAAAATCTTCGAGTCTTGAAATTATTGACAGATGTCTTTTTTACAAAAACACGCGAAGCAACTGCCATTCCATACAGAAAAAATACAAGAAGTTTTACTGTTAGAAGATATACTGCTACCTCAGAGTTGATCCCAGATCCCAACCAATTTTACGAGATAAGCCGAGTTGAACCCCTTATTTAAATTCCCTCAAACTCATTTCAGGGGTTAACCTCAGTTTAACTCCGAAACTCGGATGATATCGCACTGAGAAACTGACCCTAAGTGGTCCTTCCATTTTTCTTAACCCTCCGCCCTCAACTCGAGAGCTTCAGGCGCGATTCCCAAGCAGAAAAGGTTCTCGACTTGATCCAACCACCTGTTTCTAGGGATCCTAGGGGCAGTCTGTTTGTATACCGTTGAACATGACCTGTTCTTTTTTTATAAATCACTCGTGAATTAAGGAATCGTACATCTCACGAGCGGAAAGGATAAGAAGAGGGAAAGGAGAAGAGGTACCGGTGCACTCTTGTTTTGAACAGCTGCAGACTGAATTGCGTAGGAAAAACTGATCGTGGAATGACATTCCACATTCACGTTGTACGGCTCATGAAAAACCTCTAAACTTAACTGAACCTCAGAAAGTGGGTTCTAGGGTAAGCTGATGTGCATCCGATCTATGGCGAGTATTACGGTTGAACGTCTTAAGGGGTGGAATGCAATTGGAACACTATTTGTAGAAAAAGCGATAGAACAGTGAAAAGATTGTTAGGGACGTCGGACGTGCGAACATCGTGTCCAAAAGATTGAAGCATCGATGGTTCCGCTAGATGAATAAATTTGACATTTCCGCACATACACAGCGATCAAATTTTTTGGGAGATTATTTAAAGGTCTTCAAATTTTCAATGCGCGCGTTGTGTATAGGAGCTCTTAACCGTACACCGCACAAGATGCAAATATCATGAGGGTACATCAGGACATATAGAATGGCAGCGAGCTAGGGAAGGCCCCTGTGCCAAGACATGCCATTCTCTTAATCTTGTGTAATGTTTTAACTATTCATTTAATGAAAATTCCCCTAATGTTGCTGTATAGAGCGCAGTACGCTAAAAAAGGGGTGGCAAATTACTGTCGAAATGTTAAGTCCACATTTGAAATTTAAGACTGATTTTTTTCCATTTCTTCCGACTATTTATACTTCTTACAGTTCAATAAAAATTGGGCTAACCCCACTTAAAACTATACTGCTAAAGAACAAGTAGTGACATTTGTATTTATACAATATAAAATAGTGATAATGCCACTTTACAAAACAAAAAAAGTTTGAATTGTGGGATGAACTGGATAATTCATTATAATACGTACAAGAATTGAAATTGAGCAAAATTTTACAACATTAAGAAGAACGTTAAAAAAGGTAAAGCTTAATATACATTGATGATGGAACAAGCAAGCAAACACAGTGATATTCAATTTTAGACAACATAGTTCAGCAAAACGTTGACTTCTTTATGATCAAACTCAAGAAGCCACATTCTTACACGATTTAAAATTTGAGACAAGGATCTTATTCGCCGGATATCAATAGTAAGTGTATTGAACAACTTACACGCTACAATAGAATAAAAGTTTTTGAATTGAGTAGTATGGAAACGAGGTATAGCGACAACATTAATTGAATTGCAAAATGTGCAATTGTTAAGCGCAAAATGTGGGTGTTACTTATAGGACTCTCTAAATAACCAGCTCTCATGAAAAAAATATTCAAAACCTTGTAATAGTACAAGTGCTTAAGAGGTGGAGAGACTATGGAATGATATCTGTGGTAAGTTATGAATGAAATTTTATTGGGACAATCAATAGTGTAATTCAACTCCTACTGCAATCACCCGTAGTGCATCTGTGTCATTGATAGAAAAAAGAATTAATTAAATAAAGAAGCACTACGTTGGAGTGGTGATATTGGACACAATTTGCGTCGCCTGTTTAATTGCTCTGACCGCGGTGATGAACAAAATATCACCATGCGATGAACTTAGTGTTTTTCTTCCGCGGTCATGCTTTTTTGTTATTATATAATTATGGCTTTGGATTACACTACACTTGGCAAAAGAGTCATTTACTGCGAAAATGGTCAAAGGTGATGGCCACAGGAACCCTTCGGAAATAACCCCAAAATATTGCTTGTCCTTTGATTTTGTATACAATATGATTGCACGATTTGGATTATACCATAATGACCCTCCTCTTTCTCGTGTAGAGAACCAACGTCCACCGTATTTTGAAAAATACTCGCTAAACTGCAATTTCTATCCATTCGAGGCACCTGAGAGCAGACAGTCCCTTAGTTTGCACCGACGGAAATAACGTTGACATCTTCCGTGAAGTCTTACGTACGTCACGTGAAGTTTAAGAGAGTTAGCAGAGAGTTCATCACCATGCTCCAGGGGGAGACCACTAACTCGGGCACAAGCCATTTGTGACCACACTTATGACGCACTTGACGCTTTCTGCTTCTGTAATACGCGTCCCGTGCATACGAACTGCTTAATCGGTAACGTGTAATAAAGACCAACGAAATACAGACAAAAAAAAATTCAAAACATGGCGTTATTTAGTTTTGAAAATGAAAATAACGCCAAAATTTGGTTGAAATGATGAAATAATAAAAAAGACCAATTTGGCTTTAAAGTGAATAAAAAAAATTGTCTTATTTCCATATTTTGCGTTGTTTCACTTTGGAAAAACGAGACCATACCTCAGCCAACTTCGCGTGCGAAACTGGAAGAGAACCTTGCGCACGGAATTTTTCTCAATTTTTAAGTAAGAAGGACGACATACTTATAGGTCTAAAACCTTTGGCTAGAGTATGGTCGGACTTGCCAAATTTTGGTGTGAACACGTTACGAGAATTCAAAGCAAGCTCACTAGATAGATTCCACCTGGACCAGGTGACTTGAGGCTATGATATGATGCAATTACATATTCGATAACGTCATCTGTGACCATTCATACTCCAGATGGAATATACCTGTTAATCTACGTTGCGTTACTAACTACGTGATAACTTAACTACTTACAACCATTTCGAAAATTGAAAAGACTTATAAAGAGGGTTCTCCTTCATGGATTGCTGGTCCCCAATCGGGCGCCTCCCCTGATGGCGGATAGGGAATGCTCACCAGATATAATGGGTACCGGCATGAAAATATCCAGGGCGGACCAAAACCAGCAACAAACGAAAAGTCCAAAAGCGTCTGTCTCAAAATAACCGGCTTCCTGCTCGGCGTCTGTTACCTAGGTTAGGGTCAGCCGAATATAATGGACAACAACTAGATG
This sequence comes from Neoascia interrupta, assembly GCA_947623515.1. Lineage (NCBI taxonomy): Eukaryota > Metazoa > Arthropoda > Insecta > Diptera > Syrphidae > Neoascia > Neoascia interrupta. Next base: position 133,686,344 of record OX392463.1, read on the forward strand.
CATGCGAGATATTTTTATTAAAATATTCTGCTGGTTGTGCTATTGCTTTTCTCCGCAAAGGCATAACACTTGTGGGGTTATGCTTTGGTGTTTCCGAGCAGATGTTTCATATTTGGCTCAACAGCTTTTGTGTTGGATTGAGAAGTATTAAATTCTTCTTAATTTTTTTTCTATCCCCTAATTCTTTCCGCTCGCGATGTGCTACATATTTTAAGAGTAGTCATAAGCCCTTGATCACGAGCATACTATAAAAAAAACTACAGGCCTGTATGTACGACCACCTTTTTTTTACAATAGCCCTTTCACTCTTTATCTATGTTATATGGGTGCTAGCACGCTAATTTTTTCTATGTAACATTTCTTTGTCTTTGGGGCAACATAAAAAGTTTGACCCTTACATTGGGACTACGCAGACTTTTTAAAGAATTTCAACCTAAAATGACGGTGCTTCAATAAAAATATATGAAATATGACCAAGATTATATTACAAATGTTGAAAACATTGGATAACTTTTTTGTGTATATAGTATATGCCTCCGCCCACTTTAATGGGCATGGCCTAAAAAAGTTAGTTTTTTTAGTTATCAAGGCGAGGTTTTAGTTTAACATGTTTGTAATCACCTATAGAATAAGTCACTTAAAAGTTGTATTTTTACACCCCACCCACTTTCTGGAGGTGTGGCAGTTTCTTTTTTAGGTAGGGTAGGGTTTTTTTCAATCTGTCGCCGACCGACTGAAGTTTTTACATACGCACTGTTGCATTTTATGCTTACCTAAATATACTTAATTATTTAGAGAATGAAGCTGTCATTTTGAGGGCAATTTCTCTTTTGCAGAAATTATAATTGACACTGGAATTGATGTCTAAGCGTTGCAGAAGCTCATACACAACACATACCTGTACTAACGTGAGGCACTGGTTGCCTTAATCTGTGTCATCGAAAGTAAAACTAATATTATTGTATGCTTGAGACAGGATTTCAGTCAACTCTTTAGAGACCAGGCCGGACGCAGCAGAGCTGTTGTATTTGCTCTCAATAGTCCAAATTCAAATTAACTTCATCCTGACAACCGATATGTCAATTTAGTAGCTCATCTGCATTTGTCTTGCCGTTCGGACAACGTTACATACAAGTTGCTAGGGACATTGTTAATACCCAGGCGGTAATTTGTAAAAGGATACCCACTTTGGACTAAGTTCGATTTGACCCAGAAATGTCTGGGATTGTCTGCTGGCCGAACCCTCTTACGCTCTGTATAGCCTTATATTTATTTGCATTCGAACTCGACTTCCTTATACCATGGCGATGACCATTAGTAGGATGATGATGGCGACGAAAATGGATTATCCCTGAAACACATAGCACACTCTCCAAATTGATTAAATTTGTCCTGCAGATGGAACACGAATGTCTACTTTACATACATGGGTACGGGTGCAGCTCACACTGCGAGGACTATTCTAATTTGCCCTCTCTAAATGTGAGAGACCAGATTTTCATTCCTCATGTCGGAGCAGGGCAGGGTGTTTGGAATTTAAGCAGCCTAAGGGTTCAGGTGAACATGCCCGTTCTGGACGTTTGCAACTTGCCTCTTAGCTCTTCATGCGGCTCACTGCGAATGTAGAGGGTGCAGTTTAGGGGCGAATGTGTACCGCACTATCAACAAGGGGCACATTGGGGGTATGGGTCAAATCCAAAGGCCTAGACTTTGGATAGAAAAAAATAGTCGAAATATTTCACAGCACACATCGCTAAAATGCCGAAAGCAGACGCAAGAAGCATTGTTTTCGAGCCTCGCTTGTTCACGTTTGTGTCCTGCCTTATATTTTTTTTGTCCTGCGTGTGTCTTCGTGTTTAGGCTTCGCTAGTAGGCTGGGAATATGTGCACATGTCACATGACATACTGGTTCCCGCAGTAGTTGCCGTAGTCAAACGCTCGGTTCTTCCATGACGCATAAATCATAAAGCAATCTATCATATTCAAATGAACCGAGACCCCAGGGCAGATCAGGGAGGCTTTGCAGATTTTTTTTAGTATCCCATGTCCTCTACATATGCTCTGAGGCGAAGCAGTTCAGGATATCAGAAGATACCAGGAACATGCGGGATGATGCTGCGATGTGATGGGCGGACATGACATTCAATTTCGGAACGATTTGAGCAAATTAATTGAATGTGATGGCGATGGAGGTACATGGAGTATTGAAGCACAGGGGACAGTGGCGGTATCACACTAAGCATAACCGCCCATGTACGTTTTTTACTTCTTCAGTTTAAAAGTGATTGAATTGGCTGTCAGTGAATGATGATGACAATGATCAAGGGGGCGGCTAGCAATGCCTGCCTTTGACGGGCTACAGCACGTCCCGATTTTGATGTTTCGAATTATGTTCGGGGTTAGGCCTTTATATTTAAATTGTTTTAAGGATTGAGAGGTCTTTTTTGCTTTACATTTTTGAAAGGCTGTATGATTGGTCATATTAGGACTGTCGCTTTTCAATTTAAACTTCGACCTCTTGTGGGGCAAAAAATATTGCGAGGACCGGATTTTTTGCCTGGCCTTGGTTTTTTGTATTATCCTGCAGTAGTGTGTATTTTTTGTTGCGAGCCTTTTTCTTTTAATTACAAAAGTTTACTGATCTGATGTCAGTAGCTTTCGATCTGCCAGTTTTGTGAATTTGCTGTAGATTGTTGGTGGTGAGAGAGACTATGTCGGCAACTTATTGTCCGCTGATTTTGGTTATTTTACTACGCAAGCTCACAAACAAAACTGGCAGATCATTGATCGAGTTCAATCTGTCACGTCTTGTAATTCCAATAGTGCAGAAACAGTACAAGCGTAAGTCAGTTTGTTTCGAAAGCTGGAGTGCAACAGGTAGATACATTACCTTCTGTAACGACCGGCGGTATACCTTTTTCCAATTGGAATCGAAACTTTTTATTTTCCATTCCCTTTCCATACACTTAAATGTACCCAAGTTGTAATTTGTTGGTTCCAATTCAATAAATGTGTGAAATCGACCGCTGAAAAGGACGTGGCCAAAAAGCTTGTATTAATGAAATAAAGAATGGAGTCTGGTTTACCTTATTTCTTTGATTTCATTTCTTTCCTAAATTAGGGATAAAACCGGTCGAAATCAACGTTTTACCGGTAAATTCAAGGTTTTTGTCAAAAACCACCTCCAAATTTAAATTTGGGCGTGGCACAAAGTCTTCAACGAACAAAATGAAAAATTAAGTGTATTCTGAATAATATTTAAGTAGATTTTTTTTTAATTTAGTGCAAACCCACTGATTAAAATTAATTTGAAAAATTACGCTTTAAATCGATAACAAGCCCACTAGGTAAGGTCTACCGACCTAAATTTTGAAAAAACTCAGTAATTGTTTTTTGATATTTAATTTAGCTCGCGATCAAAGGGGATTTGACAAGCCTTTAAATACGAAGCACATCGCGAGCGGAAAGAATTTGAGCATAGAAGAGAAAGAAGAAAACAAGTTCTTGATCCGACCCAAACGCGCGCAGAAGAGTCAGTAAAGAAAGTTGAAAACCCTAGTAAAACAAAAGCTTACCCCCGCAAGTGTTATACATTAACGGATAAAACCAATAATATAACCAGCAGAGTATTCAAAAAACCTTCTGCCCCCAGTTGGGGGACAGCAACCCTAGCAGGGCTTGTGAAGCGAATGAGTTGCACATTTAGATCGGTTATGGGCGTTTTTGTGCGTGGATCTAAAAAATTTAAACACATGTGTTATTTTGGTATATCAAAAAGCTTCCGTACAAAATTTCAGTTCTCTAGCTCAAAATGTAAGGCCTAAAAATTGGTGACATACGGACATGGCTTATTTTCGACTTAGAATTCTTTGTGGGTTATGCTTCCTTGAAAGAATGGCCGCTATAAGTATACTTCTGATGTTGATTGCGATGAACTACTTAGGCAACATGTTAGACTTTGACGGCTTCCCTGACGTTTATTTTGGTCGAACAAGGGGCATAGCCCTAATTATTTTACTCTATAAGCCAAACTAATGACGTCATTCATTGCAATGAGCATTAAGTTCCACGATTGTACTCATAAATACCCCAGTTCAATGGGTTTTAATTAAATCAATTTCTGATGCATTTGCAATAATTCTATTACCGAGAAAGGGTGGTTTTAGCACTTGGAATCTAGTTTAATTTGCAGTCTTTTATTTCAAGCGATTGCAGCAATGTTAATTAACTGCCGAGTCCTTTCACGCATTTTGATCCCTTTTGCGAATATTGTTCAAAAACAAAATCTACAAAGACTAGCGCTAGCCCTTCAAAATGAAACAATCGAATCCCGAAGGTCTTTGTCGTCAAGGACACCAGCAGGGAAAATCAAATTAAAAGGATTTCTCTTGTTCAAATAGAAAGTTGTTTAAACATCATCCTTTGGCTTAAGTCGACAACTCCTTTAATACACCGAATAACGGTTTTATTTACTCACCTAAATCAACAGAATAAAAGACAACCCCTGCACATTCGTGTGCAGCAATATATAGAGATACCCTTGCTTTGCAGTTGACAAATTAAATTTACTACTCCTCGACTCAGCGATATGCGGGTGCGAGGGCGACCTTCACTCCCATGCCGCAGGAATGCCGAGAAATGGTGAAACACTTTGGCTGTACTGATGATATGAATGGATGCTGACGACAAACTTTCATCATCGTTGCAGGCAGGATATTAATTTCGATATTGCCACAGTCATTAGACGCATTGAACGTACCTAGGTACTTTTACGGTTCTATATTTGTGTCTATCCATTCCCGCACCCAGCCATTCCAGTTTGGGAGTATAGAATTTGTGCCGGCATACGACAGGACCCTCATGCATGCGGAGTTGTGTTGGATATAATAGCGTATCCTTATTCCACGGTAACTTTTACACAAACGTCAAAAATGAGTTTTGTCAACAGAGACAAACCGGCAGCAACCAGCCAAGAGAATACGTCAGTAACGGAAACAACATCCTGCCAAGAGAAGAATGCACAAGAAGGACGACGAGGCGGATAACAAGAACAACAACAATGCCGCTAGTATGGTAAGTGGTACGATGGCGAGTACAACAATTGCAATTTCGTAGCCATTATGTCCTGGTGGAGAAAGTTCGGCTATGTCTGTCCACAGATGCGCGTGTGCATGTGTGTATGTTTGGGGGTAGATGGTCTGTATTCAATACCTGCCTTCATCCTTTCACTTACTTTTAATGAAAAAATTAAGAAGGAAATTTCAATTGAAATCAATCAAGCCGAAGGATGCAGGGAAAAAATTCGGCAACGATTTTTCCCCCCGGCATTAACTCGTATACAGTAACATTATTCCAGATGAATGAAAATGACATTTTCCGTTATTATTGCGGGGTAGACGTCATCAGTCGGTCATCACAGGAGTGGTAGGTAAGGTACCCCCCAGAGCTAACGAATTGTCGCACTTTTTTCTCACAGTTAATGGGAAAGTCAACATTCTGGGGCTGTTGGGCTTGGTCGAAGAGCACAAGAGACCCCCTACTGTGGCTTAATTGCGTTGAAGGTGAGTGCGAAAATTTATTATTGTTCTCCTGCTGTCAGATTAAGCTGGGAGCGGAGTAGATTTACTCGAAGGTACCCATAACTAGTAGAGGAAAAAGCGTATTTGTGTAGTTGGGAGAAGTGATTGCGTCATTTGTCTGTGTGAAAGTATTTAGCAAAAAAGAAAAATGGTGTTGAATGATGGCATCAGAAAAAGTCAAGCCCGAAAGACTTTTGTCTGTAATTGGAAGTCCACCAAAGTGGAAATAAGTTGTAGGAAAAAAATATTAAGATAAGAGGGTCTTAACCGTAAAGAGAGTTTAAGCATACTTTTGTTAGTAAAATACATATTTGCACAAGAAAGTACGGTTATTTTATTTTGCTTTGGTCTTTTGCAGTTCGATAGTCTGCCATATTTGCTTACGCTCGAAACTGCCATATCGGTGAAGAAATCCGGTAGGAATATATCGATATCCTTTTTGTGTTTGAATTTCAACAGCTCCCGTTGGGGTAATCCCCTTGTGGCTGAGTTAATCGTGGAAAGGACACTGTTGAGAATTTTCTTTACCAGCATCGACGCAGTGCCGTGGATTTGATGGCAATTAGGGCAAACACACCAGTGCGATTCGATGTAGGCGCCTGCGCAGGAGCGGTTTTGTGGAATTGTACTGAAACCTTCATTCGACGAGGAATACCGAGCGAGGGTTTATCTGATCTCGCTCTTCGTTTGGCTGAAGCCGCAAAATATCTACCGGATTTGTAAGGCGATCCAAATTCACTCGATATCGGTTTTGAACGTTTTGGTCAAGACAAAACTGAAGAAGGGCAACCGCTCTTCTTGTTTCCTGAGTTTGCACTGAATTGGACTAAAACCTTTATTCGACAAGGAATACCGAGTGAGGGTTTATTTGATCGCGCTCCTCGTACGGATCAAATAAACTGAAGGCGCACAATATCGATCATAGCCTCGAGAACGTCGAAAGGACTTGTGAGGCGGTCCACATTCCCTCGATGTCGGTTTTTGAACGTATCGGTAAAGGCAAAGCTGGAGAAGGGCAACCGCTCACTTTGTTTCCCCTGCAGCGTGTTACGAACAACGGAGAACATTGCCATGATCAGAGACGTGTACATCCACCAGTCTTTTCGCCAGCCAATCGAAAATATCGTCGTCGGTTCTACCAATGATGTCGGTCGAGTCAAGAAAAAGCGTTCTACGTGAAAATTTAAGACGAATTTTGGATTGTATAGTATCACACAGTATGTCCAGACTGATGGCTAATGTAGAACTGCTTATTGCTACTCAACATGTTCTCAACCTCAAGGATAGAATGTCCTCAGATTTCAGGTAATGATCAGTCGGTCAACTATTTGTCAAAACGATATCAAAGCTTACTGCACTGGTCTTCTTTCAACGAAGTCATGTGCTCAAACTTTGTCCACACCATCGGTTCACCTTTAAGCGATAGAGAATTATTCATGCGCCTTCGCGTTTCGGGCTGTCCCGGACCTATATGACCTATGAATATGTGAATCAAAGCCTGCGGCGTTTCCGACTATGTTGTAACCCTGCAGCACCATCGCCTGCAGTTCAGTGACTAGAAATTCGTAGGTGTTCCATAGCTTTCGCACGAGCTCAATCTGACTCAGCGAATCGAAGCCCTGCATCAGCGCATTGTAAAGTGGAAACTAAGTTGCTCCTTCAATCGCTGCACTGTGTAACCAATACCGGATGCCATTCCAAACCACATATCGCCATTGTCGGCATTGCAAACCGCCTTGACCAAGTCTGACCCTGCAGGGCGTCGGGTTCTTTCATTTTCGTTGTATTGCCATATAGATACTATGAACTTTTCTGTCGTATGAGGTCGGTGTATGAGCGGATTACCTCAGATTTGGTCGCTGTTACTTCGGGCTTCACAGAGCAAATCGACTTCTTACTAGTTACCTAGTCGTCAGTGGAATGCTGTCGAAGCATTCGGCATATCGTTGTCATTTTTGAATGCCCTAGTCTCTAAATTATCCACGGGTGAGTCAAGAAACATGGATTCGCCTTATTCGTCACCGACTTCAATGGTTGGTCTTGAAATGGTTGATATTGGCAGTAGCGAGAATTATATCACAGTATCTTAAAAACTGTTTGTGAATAAAAAACCATTCCCAACAAACAACAAATAGCTCCTCGTAAGCTTTTATACTCTGGGGATCTAAAGGATCTAAAAAAGATCTTGCATTACCCTTCTTCAAGGAGTAAAATTCTTAACGCGCATACATTTAATCTAGAATAAGAGCGTATTTAGACTCTCATTACTAGACTTTAACTCTACAAGAGTTGTAGTCTTATAGCGGGAGTTTTATAAGAGCTTAAATCTTGTAATAAGAATGCAAATCTCATTAAGAGCCATTTTCTTCGATTTTAAAATATGTATTATGTCTTATGGGACAACAATTTCTTCGGCCATTGGCATTAAAAAAGTCCTGCAGTTAAATTCCCTTAAGGGTTACCCGATACCTATCATCTTTAAGTAGAGCAAATGGATGTATTACCAGTGAGTAAGTGCTACAGTGTGTACGCAGAAGATACAGTCCGTAAAACGGACCGTTGAATACCCCATCCTATTCCACATTGTAAAATGCTGATGGCATAGTTATTTTTTTACATTTTATATGTAATGCAAACTTCGAAAAGGGGCGTGGTCCAACCGCCCCTAATTACAAACTATTAATTATAAGATATTTCCACAGATATTTCCAAGTTACACCTAATTGTACGTAAAAATGCAATTTTTTGGTTCAAATTCAATATTTTTGAAAAATCGACCCCTAAAAGGGGGCGTGGCTAAAAATTTTATATGAACGAAATCTGGACGGAAGTATTGTTTACCTAACCTGCTACTTTTTTTGTTTCAGGCTTTCCTAAATTAGGCTCAAGGCCAGCCGAAATTAAGTTTTTCTGGAAAATTTTAGGTTTTTCTTCAATTTTGCCTCCAAACGTGGGCGTTGCCCAAAGTCTTGTATGAACAAAATGTGAAACTAAGCTTTTTCTACATAAAATATTAAGCAATTTTTTTTCAATATCGAGCAAAAATACTGAGTAAACTGCATTTGAAAATTTACCCTTAAAATAGATGCCACGCCCACTAGAGGAGGTTTACCAATTAAATTTGTCTTTTTTGTGTCTTATATTCACTAAGAGATGCTAAATGTCAAATTTCAGCCTTTTAGAACGTCTTACAGTTTGAAAAATCTGGAGGTAGTTGCATATTTAGACCGATTGTGGGCGTGTTTCTGGGCGGATTTCAAAAATTTTTACACATGTACTGCTTCGCATGACGTGCACCTGGCGTAAGAAGTTTCAGCACCCCAGCTCAAAATTTAAGGCCTAAAAACATGTGACATGCAGACGGACGGACATGGCTCATTCGATTCAGAATTCGGTCTCGATCATATGCCCTTAAAGTCTTGGGGGTCTACCATTATTATTTCACCGTGTTACAAACTATGTGACAAACTTAATATACCTCCTATCCTATGGGATGGGGTATAAAAATTGTCGAAATTGACGAAAAAGGAAAAGTTCAGCTTTCTGTGCAAATGCTATTTCTGTAAGAGTTTGCATAGGAATGAGAGTACAGCTCTTAAAACAAGAATTGGAGTTTTCTTATCAGAGTTAAAGTGCAAGTGAGTTAAAGCAGTGCTTGCATCAAATTTTGTTGATGTATAATTATTTGGCCCAGAAGTTACGATATACATATTTGCTAGTAACATCATTTAAGGCAGTCAACTAAATTCTTCTCTAGGGAACTTTTGACTACTTCAAAACTGCTTTATTTTCATGAATTCCTAAAGATGGACTGCCTCCGTTATTTGTTAGAATTTTTTGCCTATTACTTTTTTGAAAGTAGAGGGAAGGACATAAGTTTTCTTGGTCCCCTTTATCATTTTCAAAATTGAAAATGCATAAAACAGCAATTTCGATTTTTATCCGACCCAGTGTATATTAATGTTAATGCATAGTTTGTAGCACAGTGAAATAATCACCGTAGACCCCTTAAACCTTTTAGGGATATGATCGATACCGATAGGTGAATCGATTAAGCCATGTACGTTCGTCTGTCTGTATGTGTGAAGTTTTTGGGTCTTTAAAATTGAGCTGTGACGCTCAAACTTGGAGTGTGTCTTGTTTTTTATTTTACAAGTGTGAAAATTGCTTAAATTCCTCAACGGGTACGCCACTACATCAATGTAAGACAACTTCTATTTCACATTTTCTTTCAAAATGCCTTTTAGCGTAGGAGCTCAAATTTTGGTACATATCAATTCACGACCGAAAGGCAAAAATTGGACCGCCCACAATATCGAACATGCCCAATTTTAACATGTTGATCTTTAAAAACCCGATTTCTCTGAAATTTAACTCCAAATCGAAAAAAAACGACAAGACATTACTATATGCTAAGCTTGATCCATACAAAGTTTTGAGCTCCGCCCCCTTTTAGGAGGCGTTTTTCATTTGTTTAAAAGGGGTTGAAAAATAGAGGTTGGAGAAAGCATTTTTTTAACGTTATTAATGCAGTTATCTAGCCGTGTAAACGTTACAAACTTCAGCCAAACTTAAAAAAGATCGTTTAAAAAACGTTTGAAGAAACGTTTTTACGTTTTTGAGTTAAATCTTTGAAGTTTTTGAATATTCGAAATTCGTTGTAAGTAGTTTGTCAAAAAGTCTTATAAAAACTTTAGAAACTACAAATTATAAATTTTTCAACGCAACTTGGTTTCTTTGCGTAAGTTTTGTATTATAGCTACATCTGAACAAGATCGCAGTTACCATTGATTTTTAAAATTCTAAATTTTATAAATTGTATTTTTTTTTTATGCTTTTATGCTTTTGACTTATGTAAATCTGATAATTTTTAAATTTTCAGAATTCGCTATATTTTTCGTTAAAGTTTTTGATAATTTCTGACACGTGTTATTTTTTTCTTTTTATTTGCGCAGCTTAAAAGCACACAAAATTTTGTCTGTCTACGGCAAAATTCGTAAGTACAATAAGCGTCCGGAAGTCACAACGCGATTGGACGGACGGGCGGGCAACGTAGTAATACCATAAGAGACCCTTTTTTCGCTTTTGGACGGACCGTTGAAAAAAATTCTAAAATTAGAGAAAACTAGGAAATATACAAGTCTATTGAAAGTATTAATTTTCCTATCCGATTTTTTAAGCCTTAACTCCTCATTCAGAATACCGTTTACCACACCAAGAAACACTTAGATTTCGCCCTAATTTTGGGGATGTGGCTCATGAATTAAATACTTCTTTTGTACGACAAATGAATGGGAACATAGGGTAAGGGTGTTGAACAATTCCTCATGGACATAATTGAACTGCTCCTTTCGTAGGCCTCAGTTTTGCTTATATTAATGCCTCAGGCCAAGCATACTTATAGAAAAGAAGAAAAAAACAATCCATCAAACATACATCCTTGGACTGTCCAGAGGTATTTATTTTATGATTAAATTTCTACAAAATTGTTTTCCGCCAGCACACATCGATCATCATTGTCTGTTTGAGTTCTACAACTGCCAATAAATCAAAAGCCATCCAAGAAGTATCCAGAGAATTCAGTTTATCCCCACAATCAATCGAAATTTAGTCATTCCCTATTCCCTCAAAAGAAAAGGGTTTTCTTCAGCCCCCGCTTTCGGAAAGCTACAATGTAATTTTGCCGCCCTAACCACAACACAGCATTTGACCCACTTTTTAGATCCTCACTCGCACACATACATTTGTACACACATGTGTCATATCAAATCATTTCGCATCGATTGAAACCCAATTTCTATTCTCAACCCATTCGCACACACACTGGAAGAATGAATTTCTTCCCTTTTTTTGACAGACAAACGTCCCTTTCCACCCACTTTGACATGGATCTCACTCCTGTCTCTATACCCCATTTGATCCTTATTTCATTCAGTATTTCGATTTGTACGAGCGTGTGGCTATGTAAGGATTATCTTTTGCTGTTTGATTCCAAACAGGTACAATTTGTCAAAACAATTTTGTATCTTTCGACGTCGCCAATGCCGTCCTCCCCAAAAATAAAAGAAAATAAAAAAAAAAAAACAAAAAAAAAACTTTTTCGAAAGTACTCGTTTCCAATAACGTTTTTATGAAATTTGATTCGAATTTAACCAAGAAAAAGGGACGAAAACTGAGCAATCTTGTAGAATACACACAACACGATACTTTCGGGATACCAACGGAGCCGATACATATTTTATTCCATCAGGAATATTATTTTACAAAACTCAAAGGAACAAGACTGTCAGAATTTATTTATTTCTTGCGTGTATCCTTTCTGCAGTACCTACATCGTGTTGCTATTTAGCAGTCGAAGACGGCAAATGTCGAGGAATTAAATCAAGCGTTGCCTAGAACATGACAACAAGTGAAATATATTCAAAGAACAAGCCCCGGCATACACACACGCAATTGAAAAGAGGAGATTTTCTGTATCCTTATTGTCTTAGCGATTGAATTTGAGAATGTCCCTTGAATCTCACTGCTTAACTTGGGATGCTTTTCATGCTTGGATTGTTGTTGCCTGATGCCACCCCTGCTGATGTAGTGCTGCAATCATAAATATCCTGTGTGTATGCGGCTAAGATGTACATTTCCATGACATCCTAAGTAACTTGCGAAATTGTCTCAGCGACAGGAGGAGGGGATAAAAATGAAATTCCAACTGCCATTTGAAAATTGCGTTATAGTGTCAGACTAGCAGCCGCACAGAAGAAAGAGTATAGTAGAAAATCCTCTCCACTCCCATGTGTCACATGAACCAGGGCAATATCCCGCTTTCTTTATAGAATTTAATTCTTTTTGTGTCTCGTTGTCTGTCTGTCTAGAATGTCCTTTATTTGGGGTGCATATAGTGTATTTGGATGGAAAATTACTTCGTATCAAAGCATTGAAATTCCACCACAAACCAGGTCATCACACATGCAAAAGAATAAAATCAACAAGACCCTGCACTTGTACTCGATGTCTTATGTCACGCCGCAGGTCCTCCGTCCTCCGACCCCCTCTCACTTTTTCCACTCGCCATTGTCATATAAGGTGTCCGAGTAATTGCACGTTTGGGTGTTGCACTGTGATTTTCCCTCTAGTAATATTACCGTCAAACATTAAAGGACCTCGGAGAAGTAAATCACTGTCTTCCTGGCTTCTCCAATGACGACAAGGATTTTTATCCAACCCCAAAGGCATGCTACAATATCATAAGTTCTTTCGAGCAAGGATTACTGTACGGACACACACTTGATTCGGCTGAGCAGTCCTATGATATTGCTCTATAGGGGGGAATTTACTGTTAATTGGCGGTTAACTAACATGAACTTACTGGGCTATAGACGTTTGCAGCATTCGTTTCTCGTGTGTCGGGATATGGTTCCTTTTTCACAGCCATATACGGTCCGGCTGGATTTTATGCTAGGAAATGAGACCCTTGGTCCGATGAAACGAGGTTTTACGCTTTCAGGAATTATTGCCGAATAATGCAGAAAACAACGTCGGCATGAGGAGCTAAATCAATTTTTAGCCACTTTCCTTTACGACCTCTGCAAGCGAAAAAACAAACCGTTTTTGTGAAGGCTGCGTCATGGACATGGTTGGGCTCTTGATCCCTGTGTACTATATAGTAGTTAAGTGGCCAAGCTAAATTAAAGTCGAACCAGTAATCATGGAGCGCAAAACGGGATACTGCGCCATCCCATGTATGCCAGACGAGAGTAACAAAACTTTAAAAAGCTGCTACATAAATTAAATGGGTGCTGTGCCATATATGTAGTTAGAAAATGCAGTCATAAAGGTACTATTTCGCTTATTTCTAGCACACAATGAAAGATGGCCTCAATATGTGCCCGGAGCAAGTGCTACTAAAGGGCATTTATCAACCCATGCCAACGAATCAAAAGATTGCCATATCCTAGTTAGAGGGAGAAAGAACTTGTGAGCAAAAATAAAATAAGAAAAGATAAACTTTTTAATGTAACCGCTACCACCACCACCAGCATCGTTATCCTTGATTTATCCTGTTAGCCATGTCTACACGTTCACCAGGAAGTGGGTGGCGAGCAACTTTTTAGAGTTATACCTGATAAAAATGCAAATTTACGGTAAGTTTCTCAATTTCTGTTCTTTAGAGGTAGCGCAACAACAGCAACAACCAAGTTTTTGCTTGGTTCGTTCAGTGTTCCATTTTTTTTTTTTTTGTATTTTGCGTCAAGCGTCCTGGTAAAGGAAAAACTTTTTGCTGGCAGTTTATCATCGGTATTCAGCGAGAAAGAACAATTAATCATCAGCAGCAGCAAGAGTACCTACCTAAAGTACCAACAACTATGCAACTGCGATGCGGAGATATGCTCGTCTTCTTATTTCATGTCAATTAACTCATTGTAAGGCGCGCAAGGATACTCTCGCAGAGCATGGAGTAATGAAAAAGCTTTTTCACTTCCGTCTGACACTGTGTGTGCTGCTGCTACTGGCTAAATTCCACTTTCAGCTATTACCACTTGCACAAAAGGATAATTCGAAACAAATTGAGATCCTTTTTTGATGAAGCGCACACTTTCAAAGGATCAACTTGAGGAGCGTGAGCAAAAAACATTCCGAAGCCAATGATGGGCTGGTGAGTAGTTTTGTTCGTTCGATTTTTTTCTTGCTTTCAAATTCACAAAGACAATCAAAAGCCATTGAAATGTCCTTTTTTGAGTGAGTCGCGAAATAATTTGAGTGCAGGTGTGTTGTTTGCTGTCTGAAATTAGACAGTTGCCACTTACTCTTGACTTCTCCAGTACGTGCTTACGATGTTGACGTGAGTGTCGGCGAAGAAGAATGTGCATACACGTCTCACACACAATATTTTTAATGTCTATCGTGAGAAGAAGAGGAGACCTGTAATACTTGCCAGCAATGAGATTTTCTAATATAGAGTTGCCATATCCACTGCGAGACTTTTTTAAAACTTCACTGTAACATAGCGAAGTTATTTGTTAATAACAGCAGCTTAAATCTTTTCTTACTTTTCAAATCATCAGACTTAAGTCCGACCACCAGTCCCGATTCTTATAAGAAGAAAATGTACAAAATGTAATCAATCAAGCCGAAAGATTTGGAGCTTATTTTGACAGACTTTTGCCCAAACTCTCTTGTGGAAAATAGGTGCATTTGAAATCGATGGATCTCTTATTCAATGGATTAGTTAATCGAACCTTGAATACAAGTTATGTTGTGGATGGTTTTAGGTGTACAGTCCACAATATAAACGCTGGGGTGCCCCATAGCTCTATTTTGTCTCCGACTCTCTTTTTTATCTTCATTAAATTATTTTTAACCTGCTGCTATAAATCCAATTCACTCTTTTGCCGGTGACAGTGACCTTCGTTTTTCGCAACGTTTATGTCAAACTCATTTAACTCCGACCTTTACAGCATTATAAAATCGGGAATTCTTATAAGAGTATACTTGATCTGCGGTTCTCCCAAGATCATTCATTGCATTAAAGTCTGCATCCTTACAATGGGCCAGTGACAGGATATTCAATGTCTCAGCGATAACCACACTATTTCCAACCAAAAATTTTCCGACAACAAGCTCAGAAATGGCGTTCGCCTAGGGTCGGTGTTCGCCCCTACACTTTTTAACGAGTTTAACCACGTCCTCTTTGAAATTTATCTACACCTTATGCCTTATATATCTTGGTGGTTGGGTATTGTGAGAACAGTGTAGGCGCTGATTAAGCGTTATCCCGGCGACGGCTCTACCAATGTTATGACTGGGATTACGGATAAGGTAAAACAAGTGCTTGTTCAACCACAGGATACTGGTCTGGTTCTCTTCGAGAATTAGACTAGATGAACTTATGCAAGTGCTGAGAAAGAATAGCAACACTTTCAAATATATTGGGGGTTGTAAGTAGGGGTTTAGAACCCCACCACATAAATAGTAATCGTTAACGAAACCGACACCCGCCGACGGTTATGAAATGATGATTCGATTGATCAGTTCGAATGTCCAGCCTGTATTACTGTATGGAAGCGATACCTGGAAAGTGACTACCGCTATCACGAGGAAGCTGCAGGGTTTTGTTATTAGGTGCCTCCGGAATATATCAACATTTTTTTGCCCAAGCCGTGTCTCGAACTTTTTATATATCTTTTTTTGGAATTTACTCCCGCTCCAGGGTTTATGGCTGCCCTTATGATAAGTTAACTCGAATTGGAAATGATAGGAGGAGAGAGAGACGAGGTACTGGTGCACTTGGATTTTCAATTACTGTAATGAGGAGGAAAGACCCGCGTGAAAGTAAATTCCACATCCGTGTTCTTCTACTTAAGAAGTAGTTCCAGTACAATGGAGTACAAAGCTTGGGGCAATGTTAGGGTCCCCTAAAAGTTTTACCGATCTCTTCTGGATCCATCCGCGCAAACGTAGGAGTTATACTATATATGAACGCTTTATATATTATTCAGTAGATCTGATGGTTTAAAATATTTCTTGCATCGCACTCTTGGCTAAATCAAATATGTGGTCATTCCAACGTAGGTCATACCGAGTACAGAAAGCTTGTTGGTTTCGGCGAGTCAAGTGCCGTCCATGGATATTGGCTTAGTGGGTAGTGGCGCAACAGCTCGAGGTCAACCAGGGCCAACTTCTCAACAATATATGCTGTGTGTGCTAATTTCTTCACATACAAGGAGACTTAAAATTTTTTGCCGAATACGAACGGCACTTTGAGAAGTTTTTCAAAACTAATGATACTCTCGGAGGGATTGTCAAACCCTCGCGGAGGTGGGGCCCGTGAAAAAGAACAAGTCTTTTTTTTCAGGTGACGATGGCAGGATTCGAAACCAGATCTCCGGCGTAGTTAGCACACTATGGATATTAGCTGATAAATCCTATTTTGTTTAGAAGACAGAAGACAGCATTGAGTTTTCGGGGCGTTAAATTCCATCCTGTTAGTGAAACCCCATCTTGATATAATGTCAATGTCGGAATGTAGAGAGTCAGAAATACGCAACCTGCCGTTTCAATATTCGTTTGGCTCGGACGTTTATTTTGGGACAAGTATGAATGGCTAAGAGTATTGTCATCTGCAAATGCATCGGATTAGATGTGACGGATAAAAGGTCTTTACCGAAGATTTAGAAAAGTGTTAGAGACAGAACAGACTCCTGTGGCACACCAGCATTTATGGAATGAATGTCAGATTTGAAGAGTCCAAAACCACTCGGATAGAGCGTTTAGAAACGTTATTCCTAATCAAGGCAATGAGTGCCGTATCGATTCCGAAGGAACTGAGTCTTGATAAAAGGGCCTGATGCCAAACTCGATCAAATGCCTTGGAAATACCTAGTGCGATTACTTTGCTTTCGATCAGATAAGCCATCAAAATTTACGGTCATTAAGATATCTAAGAACAGGTATTCAACCTGTTCCAACGGTATCCCACGACGAAAATGGCAGTGGTGTGGATATGCCACGCTCTTAGAAAGGGTGACTGTGCAAGATACACAGTGGAATGGAACCCATTAGCCCAAGGTGGCTGAAGAGCTGGTCGCCTCCGAAACACATGGCATAGTACCGCGGAGGAGGAATGCCGACAACTGAAAAAGAGTTGGAGACAGTTAAAACACATCGTTGGAAACGGCACACACCCAGTGGCGGTAAAGGCGCTATGCCCTCAAAGGGAAACAGGAATTAAATGTTTATACATCTAATTCCTGTTGGAACTACTCCAACACAAGTCATTTGTAAAGATGACACAGATAGCGATACTAGACCTAAGCCCTTAGCCAGCATTGGAAGACCTGACGCGTAGCAAAAACGGAGATCTGTTATTTCAACCTCAAGCCCAGTGCGGCCCACAAAGGTTATCAAGCTGCTAATGATATCGAGGTGATACGAGCTTAAGCACAAATTCACCCCAGAATATAAGCAAAGAAAACTTTTCCGAAAATCTTTCCGTTGTCCTGAACATCTTCGTGAGCTTATTTAGGCATGCCTAGCTCAATAATCAAAAACGAGTGCGGAACCATAGTTTGAGCTACCCAGGAAAGATTGGTGCAACTAAGCACGGATTTTTACTAGAAGATGAAATACTACTTTAGCGAGATGGAGACAAGCTACTGACCCGTCGATTGGTTTATTGGAAACGCAACAGAATAAATGCAAGATCAAATTCATGCCGCTCGTCGCTTCGCATATAAATAAATAAATATAAATAGAGTGGCGCAACAGCTCGAGGTGAACCAGGGCCAACTTCTCAACAATGTATGCTGGTGTGTTAAATTCTTTACATACAAGGGGACCTACAGTTTTTTGCCGAATCCGAACGGCACTTTGAGAAGTTTTTCAAGACAATTAATACTCTCGGAGGGCTTGTCAAACCCTCGCGGAGGTGGGGACCGTGAAAAAGAACAAGTCTTTTTTTTCAGGTGACGATGGCAGGATTCGAACCCAGACCTCCGGCGTAGTAAGCACACACACTAACCACTACGCCACGGCACCCCACATATATGAGATGCTTCACCTTTGTAAAGTATTGCTCCAGTCCCTGCTCTCTTCCTCCAGTATTCCCTGGGTTCATTGGAGTTCCTGGCCTTAAGATAAGAATCCAGTATCCAGAAACTACAAAGTTTTTCTAGTTTTTTTCTGCAGCTGAGCTCATTTCCGGTGGTAAGCAGACGCAAACTGACTTTTTTAGTTTTTTACGTATAATTTTTTTTGCTATTTTTGAAGTTAACTTCCCCGAAATTTTTATTCTCAAATTTTTCAATTTGGAACACAAATATTGAATAAAATGCAATTAAAAGCTTACTCTTTAAAGCGATGCCATAAGGGCAGTCTACAGATTTAATTTTTCTTTTTTATTTCAATCCTTAGGAGATGCTAAAATTCAGGTTTTTGCTTTATTTTATTTATTATTTTTATTTATTCAGTAAAATTTCTTATTAAACTAGAGAATAATATTCAAATTTCGAGTTTTCAAGTTTTCAGGACGAATTGCCCACAGTTTTGAAAGCACTGGGGGTAGTTGCACATTTACACCGACTGTGGGCGTGTCTGTAAGCGGATTCGAAAAATGTTAACTTTTGCATTGCTAAAAAAAAACCTTTTTTTATTTGTTTGTGAATTTCTTATCTTAGACCAAATTCTTAGATTACAAGATCACCAAACGATCTGTGGCCTGGGGATGTCTCAAACTCAACTTTTAGTCTCGCATTATAAATGCGAAAATTTCGCCATTTCACTAACATTGGGCACTCTTTTTTACACACATATCATTACAGATACTTCACATAGGTATAACATTTCTCACCCTATTTTCCGTTGTTATCCTGTTGACTTCCAACTAGTTCAAGATTCACATTTCAAAAAGAAAAAAAATGCCAATGAATAAGTGGAATTCTCAGTTCATCCTAACGCCAAAGTGACAGCTGTGACTTCTTTCAAAGAGACCATTTGAAAACGAACCCCAACACAAAAGGTTGCCCACTCCACTAAGATGCTACTCCTGCTGATGCCATACTGACTGCACTGAACGATGTTGGCTGGAGGTATCGTTATGACTGCAATAAAAATTATCGCAATGACGTATCCTATTAATTTTTTCATCTTTATCATTGTGTACTTTTTGTTGAATCCCCCATACGTATGATTGATGGTATATGAAGTTCAAGTTGCAAGGCCTTTGGACGGGCTGAAGACTTCTTTTGGTGATTTATCCCACCACCCCTAGCAGTGTTGGCATCTTAATACAGACTGTTCCCATGGGGGTGAGGACTGAGGAGCATTGAAGCAAGTAGCAACTAGAAATTTCAAGGGGAGGAAGACAAGGGAAAAGATGCATTTAGATTATTATTATCACCGAGACTAGAAAGAAATACTTCAAGGAGCACTATGGTCGGATGGAAGCGCAATAGATGTAGCAGGAGATGTTCTTTATGTTCTTTCTTGTCGTTTGATTATTTAGTGCTCCTTGGTATTTATGAAGTTTGTCTTTTTTCATCCCTTGAACAGCGGAATGGGGAAGATGATATTTTTGGTGGCTTTGAGCCACACAAATTTGTTTTGGTGTAGCTAATTGGATGACGAGTTGGAAGGGGAACCCCATCCACCAGCAACTATTTTGGTGATATATGATGACATACGAATTAATAGGATTGGCTTGTGGATTCACAAGTCACTAGACCGACTGGTGGTGGCACAGAGGGTGACTCGAATTTGGAGCCAATTTTTATTGGGAATACGATGTATGTGCGTTCTTTTTTAATATTGTAAATGGAATCGGTATAGGAAAGTGGTTTTAAATAATTTTTTTTTTTTCTAGGATATAGGATAATGCAATCCTTTGACCTCTCTTGCTTTAAATGTTATTGGCAGATGTGCTGTGATGCATGTGTACCGATGCACTTAGTGAATTGTAATTCTATCAGTGTGTGATGTGTTTTTCAGTCTATGGTTCACTTGCAGTTGGTTGTTTGTTTGACAAATTGTAGTTGGAAATTGTATGTGAATCGAGGAAATGAATTGCTGTAGAATGAATCAGTAATGACGCCATTTTCGAAAGAAAAAAACAAATGCTTTTAGAGAGATATATTTATTCGGTTTAAGGTTGTATAGAGTATCGATTGCAAGGAATAACATATCAATTGGGGAATGGTGGTTTCTTATAGATTTAGTTTTCGTTACGCATGCTTTTAACATATAAACACAGCTCAGGATTGTTCCGTGCGATTGCGCAGCAAGTTTAATTAAATGAAAGATAAAGATTTGAGATATTTAGTTTCGAGCTAAGTTCCATCACAAATTTAACTTACAATTAGTTTAAGGTGACTTTTTAAGCCAAAAAAAACCAATTGACCCACAAAACCCAAACCAATTGAGCCACAAAAGCGTTTTTAGCACTCAATAAAGCTAGTTTATAACTTAACTATAAGTAAGGATCAGAAAGAAGCTTGCGCAATCTCTTGCACCACCCTCCGTGTAACTAAAAAAGCTTTTGAATATTCATGAAAATTAAATCGACGTGCTGAGACTAGGTGGCGTAACCTTACTTAGGTGGCGCTAAAGTGCATAGTGGACCTAGGCCGCAACCAATAAGCTTTGCCCGCCAGACCTGCTTTGCACGCGAATAACCTCAATTCTTAAGAGAACAAATAGACGACACGAACTCCGATCACTGTTCCTAGATTTTAATATAAAACATCACACGAATCATGCCCAAGCACCAGAACACGTTCTCCATGTTGCCGCACAGATCTGCAGTATGTCTTAAGTAGGTAACGTTGGCCCAATAACAGGAGACTAGTGCTGTGTATTCAAGATCGAAGTTATTGACTTAACGAACTTCATGATTTAGTCCAACATATGAAAAGATCTAAACTAGTCGTTAAAACAAAGAACTTATACTCTTTCGTGGCCTCTTTGCATGCTGGACGCAATGGGTAAGTGAAAGTGCTGGACGCGCTTAATAAGTAAAAGTGATAGACTAGGGGGTGCGATCGACGAAGCAGGAGATCTCGCGTATCGCCACTTTCTGTTCCGCAAGCCATGTTTGACGATCAATGCCATTGTCGAAGTTGTTAATACAGCGAAAACGCTATAAAAGAAGACGATGGGCGAGAATGCGAGTAAGCAGTACTTTGCAACCATCACGCTGGATGTCAGAAACGCTTTCAATACCACGGAGCAAAATTCTACAAGCACTCACCGCCAAGAGAGTGCCGGACTACATGCAGACTATTTTGACGGACAACTTTATAAATAAAATCCTGTACGACGAAGATCGACGACGGAATGAGGCAATACAATGTCACAAGTCGGTATCCCCCAAATTTTCATACTAGGGCCTCTACAGTGGAAGCCTATTCACGACGAGGTATTCAAACTCCGGATACCAAGGTCCTCGAAAATAATTGGCTTCACTGACGACATAGCGATTGTTGTAGTCCAATTCGTTGAAAAGCTCGAGCATGACTGTCTGCATGGAACTGAACCACACAATCTATCCCTCATACGTAGCAAATTCTATTAAGTAAAAGAAAACTATTATATACAAACAAACTGTTCTGCATTTAGTTTGAGCAAATTTATAAATATTACTATTCAGATCGACTTCTTCCCATTCACAATATTTCATACCTTTCCCTCAATACTACATGCATTAATGCTACGTCTTAAAGCACTCTTCTATTAAGTTCAGAAATTGGTAAATAAATACTGAAGTCAGTTGCATCACCGAACAAAGACGAGGAAAAATGTTCACTTCTCTGTCATAAGACAAATTAATAAGTTATATTCACTCGCGTATTTAAGTTTTCACATCCTATTTAGGTATGTAGGAACCAGATATTTATTAACCGAATTCCTAAACGGACAAGAACGTGTAAATATTTTCAAACCAGTGACTTTGGTGTTTTTATACCCGACCGATGGTATATTAATTTTAATGCACAGTTTGTAACACAGTGAAATAATCACCGTAGACCCTTATAACATTTTAGAGATATGATCGAAACCGACAGGTGAATCGATTATGCCATGTCCGTCCGTCTGTATGTGTGAAGGTTTTAGGTCTTCAGAATCAACCTAGAGAGCTGAAACTTGATACACGGCTTGGTTCTTCTGTTGCACAGACAAAGTGTGAAAATTGGCTTAGTCCGTCAACGGCCACGCCCACTATTGGCTTCAATGTGAGACAACCTCTACTACACATTTTTTCAAAATGCCTTTTGCTCAAGTTAGACTAGTCATAGGAACTAAAATTTTGAGTAACTAAAATTCTGAGTACTGAGCAACATTGGCCCAAGACCTTTGACAAAGCGAAAATTGAACCGCCCACAATATCGACCATGCCCAATTTTAACATGTTAGATCTTTAAAAATCCGATTTCTCGGAAAGTGAACTCAAAATCAAAAAAAAATATATAACAACAAGTGGGAAGTGCAACAGTGCGTACGCAAAAGCTTCTACGACGGATTGCAAAATACCCGACCATACAAAAAAAAAACTACCACACCTCCAAAAAGTGGGCGGGATATAAAATATAACTCTTGAATGCTTTGGTGGTTGCATACATCTGGGCCTAAAACTCCGCCTTTTTAACTTAAAATCACTTTTTTTAACGCCAAGCCCAAAAGTGGGCGGAGGCACATACAGCATATACATGAAAGTTAGAAAATGGTAATAGATACAACTTTTGTCATATAATTTTTAGTCAAATCTCATATATATTTATTTACAGGCCTGTAGTGGGCGTGTATATGGGCGGATTCAGCTTATTTTCAAACTTGATCTGAAGGACTGTAGGCAAACCACAAAATTTCAGCTCTCTATCTTAAAATTTAAGGCCTAAAAGTTTTTTACATACGGACGGACGGACGGACATGGCATAACATAATTGATGCCATGACATAATTGATTCTCCTGTCGGTCCCATTCATATCTCTTAGGGGTCGGTGTTTATTTCACCGCGTTACAAGCTATACAGCAAGCTTAATATAACCTGGGTCGGGTATAAATATTTAAGATATTACTATTAGTAAAGTTTGATCCATACAAAGTTTTGAGCTCCGCCCACTTTAAGGGGGCGTTTTTAGGAAAAAACTGTTTGTTTTTCGATATAATTTACGATTTTAACGCATTTCGCTACGAATCTAACGAAATAAGAAATAATTGATTCTAATTTTTAGCCCAGACCCACTTTTGGAGGCGTTACCTATACAAATTATATATGAAATCGGGACAAAAAAATTTAAGACTTGGTGTTACACGGTATATAGAAGTTTTTCACAGACGAACTCTTGCACTTACTCCTTATAATTGTTTATTTCTTTTCATGTTAGACAACGTCAAAAAAGAAAGAAATAAGACAACGACAAATATATTTTTTCGTGAGTATAAAAAGTTGGTTGACTGCAATAGCTATAAGGGAATTCCCCTATTAGTTTCGCAGTAGTGCCAACTCATTTTGCGGGTAGCGCGGAGCAAAACATTACTTGTGGTGTGACTAGCGCTCACTTTTAGAAATGTACTAAAAAGTTTAAACTTAAACATTTTGATGAGATTATTTCATGGTAAATGTTGCACACACACATTCATTTGAAAAAATACCGCTTCGATCTAAGTACATACATATTTTTAACGGTCAGAAAAACTTTGTGCGCGGGGCCCGTAGCATTTGCTACTCTTGCTACGTGGGTAGTCCGCCAATGCTCATACCATCGGGAACTCAATAGTAAAATAGGTAACTACAGTAAACGCCATATCATCATGTCCCGCCACCATCATCACTGGCTGGTACGGGCTAATACCGCTTCGGTTGCCCTCAAATTACCGCCCTTACGGGAACACCAGTATATATTCCCCCTGGTAGGGGTTCATACTGCTTCCCTCAGTTAAAAGCGGAACACATAACATTTCACCTGTCCACGATATCACGAAGAGCTCAGCCAGTTGGCCAACAGACTCGGTGAAAGCTTAACCTCAGATAAGATCATCAGACAGATGTTGAGCACTCAGGAGGCTTGGGTGTTGGGTATTAGTTAGTGTAACAGACACTGACCGTGATGAAAGAACAACAAAGACAGTAACGACAACGAAAAGCAGCGCAGGTTGCAGTCAACGTGAATGAGCCACATATGTAGGCTAGGTTAGGTTAAACACTGATGTGGTGAAAAAGGCCACACAGACACAAGGCACCAAAACGGTCGCGATTCTTGAGGAACCAGTTGAACTTAACATTCAAAAGACAAAACAACTTAAATATTGTGAAACTGACAATTTCCCTGTAAAAGACAAAAAGGCCTTTGAAGTTTCTGCCGTCTACTTCCACTAAACTTTCGAGGAAATATTCCGTGAAATTGTCCCGCATTCACACAGTATGTATGTTATATCCTCAACCAAGCATCAAATGTCCGTTTCAGAAAGCCTGAGCCTGTCAGAAATCCCACTAAAGCCCTAAGCTTGACCCTGCTCATTTTTAATAGTCCCTTCGATCCTTTTCCATAGCTACTTAGCCGGAGGGCCTTGGACATCCTGTGTCCTAGACCACCTTTAGTTGGCAGTCATTGTAATATTCTCCTCAATAGTGCCTCTTACTACGGAGTGGGGTGGTTTGTTTTCAAAAACCTCACTTTTTCCAAGGAGCCCTCCTTTTCTCGCAAGTTCGTCAGCTTGTTCGTTTCACTCTATACCGTAGTGTCGTGGTACCCAGCACAGTCTCACCCGGGTCTGACTGCACAAGGACTTTAGCATTGTGCGAAAGCCCCTGACTTTATCAGATTGGATGTTAATCGATTCCATTGCCTTGAGCGTAGCCTGGCTCATCTAACCTACATAAGCTCGGCCGCCCTATGTACAGCCAGAACCTATGATTGGAAGATACTGCTTTTATCCGGTCGTTTTTGCGATATTTGTAGTTTTGGGTCTTTTCAGAAGACACCGGAACTTGTTTGTTTCCCTGTTTTCGAGCCATCCGTGAAGACTGCAATTTCATTAGGCATGACAATTGCATTATTTTCCCAGTCCACTCTCACTGGATTAAAAATTTTATACGTTCTGTAGTCGAATATGTAAGGCTGAATCCCTCATGTCGATAAAATGCTTAACGGCGGTGCCGCGAGGATCAAGGGTAGTTTTCGTCTTTGAAAGATTCCTACGGATAATGCGGTTATTGGGCGAATGGATGTGTCTCCAGCCATTACATCCCATAAGCTGGAAGAGCCTTCGCGAACCGCTTTATGGAATAACGTGTTAAAAGTTGGGTTTGAAATTTTAAAACTTCCAATTCGCAACGGCTTCGTAACTCTTTAAAGACACTTAGCCCATCCACACATTTAAAACGATTCTGCTCAATTCCACTTGACCAAACCGTAAACGTTAAACTAGCTCTTCCCATTAGTGCTCTCAAATTCATGTAATCCCATTCAATCTGAGAGATCTACACACCCTGGTACCACTAAAAAATATAAGTCCCCGGATAAAAGTCTCGTTAAACACATCCACCATTACGTGTATGCGAACCAAAAAAAAACCCAAACATTGAATTAATGATACCACAAGTGCTGGCGGCAGTTTTTGTACTCTTTTTCGATATGATAGCCGTCATTGTGTCCTGATCCTAAGTGAATTAGCCCGTCCATTGCACCCCCTGAGGGACTGTGTTGAAAAATTTAAATTTATTGAAATCGAGAGCGAGACGCATAAAAAACGCCCTCCATTCACACAGCCCCCCAGTTGAACACACATTATGCAATAATAATGGCACTTTTCAATTTGATTTTACACACACAAACAATATACAAGCACAGAGACGATCCATTCTAATAAACAGGACCCAACGGGCAGAATAAGCCCGAGGGTAATTTTGGTATCACTAAGCACACGGACCTAAAACGGGGAATTTAAATGGCTTTAATTGCACGGCGAGTCCTCAAATTGAATTTAACATTTATAAGCGAGTGCATTTGATGTAATCAGGCAACAGGGGTTTGGGGGGGTAGTTGCAATCATGCGTCGGGGCTGGCTTTGCTGGCCAAGGCAAGGAAACAGGATGCGCCACCCAGCATGGGAAGTGAAAATTGGGTAATCAATATTTGTAATGTGATTTGTTAATCCAATTAATTTAAATTGAAAATGCCCACGGAACAATGATAAAGGCGAACGTCGGCGAGGCTCGATGATAAATCATGGAGCCTGGGCGGGTGGTGCACGTTACGCAAACGATAAATCACTGCCACTCAGCTGTGCTGTGAGGTAAAGAGAAGGAAATTCATTACGAGACTTTTTTTTCTCTCAGTTTTTCCATTTTAATTGACAACATATGGTGACAGAAGGTTACCCGGTGGACAGGTACAACGAGTACGCAACACGAACCTTAAATTGTTGACTCCTGCTGACAGGACGTTTTTCTTCTTTTTTTTTAGAAGCGCACGCGAAGTAACAACGTGGTCCTCGGACCTTTTGTCCATATGGGGTAAAATAAAATAGTCACAAGTACCGCGCGCCTACCTGCTGTGCTGAGAGAATCCAGTGAGTCCTCCTACTGGAGTGACTGAAAACAAAAGGAAAACTGAACTGAGTAACAGATTTGTAAAACTTCCCAAATCCTGGAGTCTGTGAAATGCGTCAGTTGGCAGCCCAATAGCTATACACCCCTGTTAATGATGAGCCAAGAGGTCGTCAAATGAAACTAGTAGCGCACATTATTTCGATGCCTAGAGCTGACAAGGTAGACAGGTAGATATGCAGGCTTCCTATGTCGCCAAATTTTATCACTTTTCCTTTTTAAACTGATTTGAAAAAAAAAAAAACTTTTCTCATCGTTAGTCCTTTTCATCACCAGAAGCAACAGCAGGAGAAGTAGGACAACACAACAGTCAATTGGACTTAAGCGGGAGGTAAAAATAAATTTGAAGTACTGTGCGTGTATGAAGATTAGAGAGGCAAAGGACGCGGCTTACATAAATAGGAATTTTAAGTTTCGAGGAATTGCAAAAAAAAATGCCTTTGAAATGATGCGTGTATGGAGGTATGAGACTTAATCGGCTTACCATCTGGATTATACTTGTTGAGAGATTTCTTTTTTCCTTATTTTTTTATACTTCGTTTTGTTTGGTGGCATATAATTGAATTTTGTGAAACATGTGCAAAGTAAATTTTTTCTTTCGAGGATGTCATACGAAGGTATGCATTGTAGCGTTGACGAGGAAATTCAGGATGGAACACTTATTTGCGTATTGGCATTAAATTGAGCGGAATATTTTTTTTATTTTTTTTTTTTTTTCGTGGGTAGGTAAAAACCTCCATAGGCACTATGAGAATCGAGCGCGCGTGCTCATAGTAGTGTGAGATTCTTACTCACTAAAAAGCCTCCCAATCTTTGTAAGACTACGACTAAGTTTCCTTAACAAGTAGTTCATGCTTCTGTATAGTAATCGCGTTTGGCAGGCTACCTTCCAACGAAAGCACCTGCAATACCGTCATTATGTGCGGTTTCCTCTTACGACGCTAGATCCAACGGTCTTGTTCGTTGTAGTCGGCGTGCAAGATTTGTCTGATCCAGAGTTCGGATTATTTCGTGGTTGCAATGGCCGTGAAGGCGAGTGTGAAGTTTGCGAGCAAAGTTTCTTACTTCGTCGGTCACGGTTGCGATGCCTAGATCTCGATGTAAATCGCTATTTCTTACATACCATGGAGCATTTACGATTGCTCTTAGTGTCTTATTCTGAAAAGTTTCTAAAATAGATATGTTGCTTGGTTTGGTACAACCCCAAAGTTGTATACCGTACGTCCAAGATGGTTTTAGCACTTGCTTATACAATAGCAGTTTGTTATATACGCTTAGTTTCGAATAACGTCCGATAAGCCAATTCAGTTCTCGTAGCTTGATTTCAAGTTCATCGCGTTTCTTTTTAACGTGTGGCTTCCACTTAAGTTTTGCGTCTAGGGTCATGCCTAAATATTTCGCCTCGTTTGCGTACGGAATTTGTACCGAGTTTATAAATAGAGGTAAGTTGATTACCCTCTTGCAAGTAAAATTTACATGCGTTGATTTTGTCTCATTTAGGAGGATTCGCCAGGCCTTTGTCCATTCGCATATTTTATTCAAAGCGCGTTGGAGTTTTCCCGTTGATAGTTCGACTGTCTTATCCGTAGCGAGGATAGCCGTGTCGTCAGCGAACGTGGCTATAGTCGTTGTCCCTACTTGAGGTACATCTCTTGTAAAAAGTAAAAACAGTGTTGGACCGAGGACGCTACCTTGTGGAACGCCGGCTTGTATTTCTTTGAATTCTGAGTATTCGCTCCCGTATCTCACTCGAAATAGTCTGTTGTCAAGATAAGACTCTAAGAGTTCATACATTTTTTCCGGCAAAACTTTCCGTAGCTTATATTTTAGGCCTTCGTGCCAAACTTTATCAAAGGCTTGGGATACGTCAAGAAAAGCGGTAGAGCATATCATTTTCGCTTCTAAGGCTTTCTCAATTTCATTAGTTATTCGATAGACCTGGTCAATTGTTGAATGTTTGACCCTAAAGCCGAATTGGTGATCCGGAATCAATCGTCTTTCTTCAATTATTGGTTGCAGTCGTTTGAGCACAAGTTTCTCAAAAACTTTAGATATAATCGGCAGAAGCGAAATCGGTCTATATGATTTTTTGTCGTTCGGGCATTTCCCTGGTTTCGGAACCATTATTACCTCTGCGATTTTCCATTGCCGTGGAACGTATGAAATTCTCATTGATGCGTTTATGATGTAGAGAAGCTTGACTAACGCTCTTTTCGGTAGCTCCTTCAAAATTTCCCCAGTAATTAGGTCATAGCCTGGAGCTTTGTTATTCTTCAAATTTCGGATTGTTTGACGAAGTTCAGACAGTGTCACGGTTTTCATTCGATAATTGTCTAATTCCGCATTGCGATACAGATCGTCAACCAACGGCTCCCCGTCAAACGGTTTGAATGTTTCTTCTAGATGTTCTGCAAATATATCTGCTTTCTCTTTGTCGCCTTTTACCCATTCACCGTTATCTTTTCTTATTGGCGCCGAGTGTACTATGGGCTTTTTAATGGACTTCACGGCTTTCCAAAGTGAATAGTTTGACCCTCTATCGGCAGTCAAGTTTTCGAGGTAGTTGGTAGTCTCGCGACTTTTAAAATCTTGAAGTAAGTGCTTTAATTTGTTAGATAGCCCATTCAGAATTGTTTTATCAGGAGGAGCTCGAGACAAATGCCACCTCTTTCGAGCCTTTCTCTTTTCGCGTATGAGCTCTTCAATTTCATATTCAGAGCGGAATATGAGAAGGCGTAGAGAGGTAGGCACGTATCTATTTAAATAAAATGGGGGCGTAGGATGTGTAAACTCATTTGAAGTACTTCGGCTCCTAGAATGCTTCAAGTTTCGAAAAGAAACATCAGGCGCAACAGCTCAGGCATCAAGATGAGTCAGGACTGAAATTATCACAAGCAAGGCTGCTGTGAGCGTGTTAATACTTCGCATACGTGCTTGACGACCTATGACTTTTCAAAGGCAGTAGTGACGAATTTCAGTCTCAAAGGTTTTTGTATAGGAGGGTTTGTGTCAAGGAGGTCGAGAATTTAAAACAAAAAGGGTAGAACTAAAGCTCTTGCAAAAGAAATTTTAGTGTCAGCTTATCTCTCATGTAAGTAGGTGCAAGCCTCACTGAGAATTTTTTTCTAATACTAGGGAGCACTTCAGGAAATGGTAAACCGACCAAATTTAGACCTGGAAAAGCCTTTTAGATCTGAGGCAAGCTTATAAGCTTTCACGGATTTACAGCCAAAGGACATTGAAAGCATGCATCGGCTCAGTAATAGGAAAGGAACCTACGTATCATACTGGCTTAAGGGCCAACGTAAATAGACTAAGATGCGCTTAAGACGGTTTTCATAAATGTCCCATTACACAAAATTCGCGTGGCCAAGATCATAAAAGACTTTTCCTCTATTTCATTAACTCTTGTTGGCTTCAGCTAGTTCCAACCAAGTTAGAGGTTGCACGCGAGAATTTGGCAGCTGGTGTGAAACATGTAACTCTCGTAGTCATAAGTCTATTATGGGCATCGCAAGCGTTTGGCAGAACTTGAGTGGGATTTTTGAAGCATTTTATATTGATACTGCATTGGTTGGTCCGTTAGAGCGCTGTAAACTTTTAGTCCAGCCATTTGAAATAACAAGCTACAAAATTGGTGAAAATGTCGAGAATAATGTCCTAATAAAAATCTCAACTGTCACAAGAGATCCAAGTTGGATAAAATCTAACATCTTGAAAAAACAGCCGTCATCATGAATTTTTCCGGTTTTAGACTGAAATTTGTCATTATTATTTTGCATAAAGCACTTTTTTTTATTTTGACTGGACTATAAGGCAACATCCCCTCTACAGGTCTAGCGACAAGGGTCATGACTTACAAGATTCCGCAACACATTTGGCAATCCTGAGGGGTACTGAACCACAAAAGAGTAAAGTGACTTGGAACATTCCAGATATCAGGAAGAGATACCCTAACCATGGACCCACTTCATACATACCGTAGGAAGGTATACATTTACAAGATATTTAATTTGAAATTGATTAAAAATCCTTCTATTTATAACCTTAAGTTTGATATATATTTTTTTTTTTTTCATTCCATTCCCCCCATTTTTTGAGAACATGAGAGTAGATTAAACAATATCGACCCTAAATTACAGCCCTATGGCCCTTCAATTCTATGCAAGAAAGCGCAATTCACCCTTGTGATTTTTCAAACTGAAACAATATTCTGTTAGGAATCTCTTAAGCATAAATAAGTACCCAAACAGTACCTGCCGAGAAAGCTTCCATAAAACGATGCAATATGCCAATGTATTTTTTTTTTCTATTTTTTCGCTAAAGGGAGCAAGCTTCAAACAAAATGGTGCAGAGAACGATTTCCCTCGGGTGATTGCAACGTTTTGTGTATTTTTCTTTTATATTGTTACCCCTAACTACACAATAGATTATAGGGGCTCGCCAAAGCCTTTTGCGAAAACGTTTTTCACGTTATACTGGCTCTGTTTGGCGCCCTTCCTAGATACTGAGTTCGTTTTTTTATTTTTTTTTGTAAAAAAAAGTCGTCGCCTCGAGCAAACCGACATTGGATTCGGCTGGATTATTGTGTGCACAGTGCGAAGTGTATAAAATTCAGAATCAGTTCCTAATACTCTACGGGGAGCGCTGAAGAGACGTGGAGAAAACCTCCAGCCTCACACCTTAGACTGTGTGCTACTTCCTGTTATTCGCGAAACAATCGATTCCAGCATAGCTTTGTTGTGTCTAGGAGCAAATGTGTACTCTATGTTCACCGGGGGACCGGTTTCATTTTCAACAATTTCGCCAAAAGGTTTGGAATATATATATTTTTTTATATTCTTTGATGCACACAAACAGAAAAAAATGCAGCTAGTGAGCCATTTATATCACTTTACGCTCAAGCTTGGTGCGCCTTTGGCAATTTCCGAAAATACCATATAGTCGATGGGACGTCGTTTTGGGGGATTGCACACTGATGCACACCTCAGTCTGTAAGTCAGGATGGCTGGATGAATTCCACATGGATTGCCCGTGAAATCGAGTGTCAACTATCAATATCGGAATCAATGGATTAGGACATAGATATAGCCTTTAAACGAAGCTAAAATGATGAAGGCGATGGGCAGGGAGGAGAGTAAAAGTGTTTATGGTATGTATGTGGATTGTAGCTTGGGCTTAGCTGCTGGGTTTGCTTTTGCAGTTTGAGAATTGGGAATTCAAAACCTTTCGCAAGGGTTGGTCCTTAACGAACCCAGACAGCTTTGGTAATTTAAAATCATTAGCAACAGATCGAAGCATCATTCTCTATGCGAAGCACCTACAATGAATGCCTACAATGAATGAGTATTTGTTGTTTGTTTATTCAGCAAGTAAAAATACGAAACAGGAGTTGAAAAAAAAAGAATTCTATAGATGTGAGCAATATCTTCAATTGGGCGGATGATACCTTTATTATATGATGGGCTTGTATTAAAATAATGCAATGTTATACTCCATAACAAATCTTATGCCGATAGTATGATTAGGATTATGCCCGAGTTTTAAGTTCGATTTTTAAGGATTTTTTAGTTTCATCAATGATCTCTCTCTTGAAAAGGCTTAACAAGTTTTAAATGAAACCAACGGCTGGGAAATGCTTTTCCAGTATTGTTATCATGCTTTACGATATCGTAACAGTTTTGTCGATTGGTTCTCACAGAAATAGGAATCTCGCTGACGGAAATGGGCACTAATACCACTTTCACACCGACCAAGAATCTAGATTCAGAGTAAAAAAGTCACAAATCTAATTAAAATCTACTCTATGTATGGGAACATTTGTGGAACTCAGAATCTAGATCATAATCTAGATTCCCACAAAATCGAATACAAAATGTTAGATCTGTATTCGATTTTGTGGGAATCACCCATTGTGAATGCATTGCAGATGACAAAACAGCTGATGAAGTTTGCTTACTAAATAAATGCAAGAAATATTTTTATTTCTTTGATAAAAGAAATTAAGAGTGAGATGATTTTTAAGTATTTTTCAATTGTTTTTTTACTCATTTAAAGCCTTTTAACTTGTGACAACTGTGACGAATTGGACGGCTGGTGTTCAATAAACCAAAACGTCAACGAAATCTTCATAATTTTCCAAGCCTGAATTGGATTTGGAAATCGAATCGCTCAGAATCTAGATTTAAGGCTCGGTGTGAAAAGAGCTTCCGCTGGCAAAAAATAGACACATTATGTCATCTCGCTCAATTTCACATAAGGGTTCTTAAGAAAATGCGTCACTGCTTGAGATGTCGAATAGAACAATAGCGGATGTTAAATTCTAACCTTAAAATCACGTGATCCTGGGTGGGGTATTAGGTATATGTAAATGGAGTAGGTATGTAGATTATTATTTCGGAAAACCCTTTTTTTATGGTACCGTAGTAATCAAGAGATTTTGACTAGCTAAGCTACTTATAAAACGCGAAAGCACATTTAGCGAGCAAGCATTTAGCCGAAAAAGACATAAGTTCCTAAATCAAAACAAATGCTGTTGAGCCGGTACGGAACACTTTGATGCGCCCATTCGAGCTCAGAAGAAAAGCGTTGTTGGAATGCATAGCTGGTTTGTAAATTCAATCATTCTTAAAATACGTATGTTTTTTCATCGCACGTAAAATATCGCGCGATGAAAAAACATGACGAAAAAAGAAAAAACAAATGAGTTAATGCAAGAGTTCGTCTGCAACGAACTTCTTGATTCACTATAGCCTATATATTTCCCCTGTACCTGAACAAATTCTTAAAGCTTCTTGGTCGGAATAGTGCATGCCAACTGCTTAAATTGGCCACTTCCCCCATATGGGCGCGGGATAAAAATTAAAATGCATTAATTTATGGGCAGTAACAAACTTGGCAAATGGTAATGTGTTTCCCACTTCTCATTTTATAGGGCTCCCGATCCCTGGTGGGTCTCTACCTAGTTCACAGTAGCCCTCCATCCAGCCTCTGCGATCCTGAGAATTCTGCTTCAAATTTTCTAGATCAAACGCTCGCCTGTGGCATCCGTAATGACTTAGTCTTTAAAAACCCAATCATAGCTATCATTGGTTTGCTGTCATTGATAATTTTATATTCATGTTTTAAGACGATTGGCCAACCAATGTTGGCTTATATTGGCAACAACATAAAGCTTACGAGTATATAAAAAATATATTAAGGCTTTTCTTTAAATTGGCTTTTAATATTTCTCTTGTTTTTTTAAGCAAAACAAATCTGTAACTCATAATCTTTATTGTAAGGCTAGGGACTCACGGCGACAAAAAAACGCGCGACAAAAAACAGCGCGATTTTCTGCAGCAAGCATACTCAACAAACGAATAATAATTTTCCGTGCGGCTCCTGTCATTTTTAGTGAAAATTTAATTTTCATAGTTGAAAAAAAAAAAGAGTTTGAAAGCTTTTTGTGGTAAACAAGCGGTTCTTGTGAATTGTGGTGAAATTTGTTATTTTCAACGTTGAAAAAAGAAAAACAAAAATTAAATTTTTTGTCGTGCGGTTTGAAAATGGCCCAAAGCGGGAATTTGTCGCAAATCGAGTCTTGCGACTTATGGCCGCAGCCGCAGTCGTGTATTTTTTACAATATAAACGCTTAAGCTTCCGGCTAGGACTGCAATTAGTCGCGTGTTTTTCTGTCGCCATGTGTCTCTGGCCTAAATCACCTGTTTTCCAAGCATTTTTGCGATTGCTTTTCGGAAATGTGTCAAAACGGCAGAATGAAAGCTCTTTTATAACAATATGACTAAAGTCCTTGGATAACTTTGAGCTATTTTATACGTGTTCAAATGTTATGGCCTTAGACACTTTGAAAAACCTCATCCATTTGTAGCTTTTCATTTCTCAAAAATTTCTTGATTATTCCATAAGAGTTTAGTGCTTACTAGAGCTTTATTTCGTTTTTCTAGTTCTTGCCTGATAAACTTCTTAAAAAAAGTTTTGAAAAACATTTAATCCATTTTACCACAAAACTTCAAACTGTAATTAAACCGTTATTTGTGCATGAAAAAAATTGAGTTCGTTGCCTATTTTCGAAGTCTATAAGTAATGAAAAAATATGATCCTTCAGCCATGAAACTTCAAACTGTAATTAATCCGTTATCAGTGCTTAAAAAATATATTCCCGTCATTGGGTTCTCTGACGATTTGCGCAGTTTGAAAGCACACCAAATTTTGTCTTTCAACAACTTACCGTTCAGAAGTAACAACGCGATTGGCCGGACGGACAACGTGATGCCATAAGAGGTACTTTTTCCATAATCATATAGTCCCAAGGCAAATAAATGATTTGATTGAAAAATAAAATAAGAAACTATATTAAGAAAATAAGGAAATGGTATCGAAATGGGTAAAAAAATTAAATTGTAAAAAAATAAATTAAAAGAAAAATTCGACAATCAAAACAGAAATAAATGCTCTTTCAGCTGCTCAGATTCAAGGACCAAATATCGATTTTTCAACAGCAACAGAAAACACCTTGAAAGTAACGGCTTCCGCCCAGCTTAATTGTAAGAAGTCTGGAGGAATCGATCCAGTTTAGCTGAAACCCTTGAGCTTTCTATGAAAAATTTGAGTGAGCTTCAAAATACTAATAGGGCTGCCCCTGTTTCTATAGTTCATCATAAAAGAGCTTAACATTTGCACCAAAGAACTTTGTTATTAGCTGGGTACTCACGAACGTGCGATGCCTAACGCACATGGAAAATACGCAGAATTTCGCGAGCAATCGTGTGCGGTGATTTTCATTCCTGCTCGCGCACACAAACCAGTGCTTTTTTAGATACACAACACCCCAGGTACGCTCTCCACCATGCGCAATAACGAGAGCTCAGGGTGATGTGCGCAAACGGGGTGAGATTCTATTAATGCACTTCCGCGTGCGCGAGCTGAAAAGGTACATTTACTGCTCGTGTGCGCTGCTCACGAATTTAAATAAATACGAAACCTAATTTTGGATGAATTTTCTTGTCCATGTTTTCCGAGTAATGCAGCAATATCAACATCCTGAGTTCTTTGCCTTGTTAATAAACAAGAAAAATTCTATTTGCAGTGCAAATTAATATCTTCATCAAGTAAACAATAAGAGAAGAATCTTTATTTTTTTTTTATAATATGCTCGTGATCGTGCCACGGCACCACTACATGGTTAGAGCTACACTCAAAATGCGTAGCACATCGCGAGCGGAAAGAATTTGGGGATAGAAAAGAAAGAAGAAGAAAGTTATTCTCGATCCAGATGACGTTGCCATTGCTGTATCGGGGAAGCACCTTAACACCCTCAAAGAACTCCTACAGAATGCTCTAAACAAGCTAACAAGATGGGCTGACAGCTGTGGTTTGGGGGTCAACCCTCACAAAACTGAACTAGTCCTATTCACCAGGAAATACAAAATCCCACATATCGACCCCCCCTCAATCAAGGGCACTAGCTTAATCTTCTCTGAGGAAGCTAAATATCTGGGTCTCATCTTAGACAGAAAGCTTAGCTGGAAGTCTTATATACAGGAAAGAGTCCGGAAAGCTACGGTAGCACTCTTTTCCTGCAAAAAAGCCATCGGCAACAAGTGGGGACTTCAACCCCGTATCACCCACTGGCTATTTATCTCGGTCGTAAGGCCGATACTGACGTATGGAGCAGCTGTCTGGTGGACCGCTTTGGATAAAGCGGTAAATCGTGATAAGCTAAGCAAGGTCCAAAGGTCAGCTTGCTTATCTATGAGTGGAGTACTTCGCACCACTGCCTCAGCAGCACTAGACATCCTACGGCTACTCGCCTCAAAGCAACCTCTCAGTGGACCAATAGTGAGATAGGCCACTCTGCTATTCTGAACACATTCAGATTCCCTTCTAGAAACATGGACCTCACCTTACCCCAATTACATTTTGACAAGAACTTCCAGGCAACGATCCCCCCAGGTCTTCCTGGGAGGACTGTGCGCCTCTGGAATGTGAATCGATCCACTTCTACACTGATGGATCGAAGACAAATGATGGGGTAGGCGGGGGGTGTATTCTCAGACCGACTAAATCTAAGTCTCGCTTTCCGTCCCCGGATCATTGCAGTGTTTTTCAAGCTGAAATTATGGCGATAAAGGAAGTCTTGTCCTGGCTTAAGAAAATTGTTATATCCGCCAAGGACATACGCATATTTTCTGACAGCCAAGCGGCCATC
The DNA here is from genome assembly GCA_947623515.1 of Neoascia interrupta. NCBI lineage: Eukaryota > Metazoa > Arthropoda > Insecta > Diptera > Syrphidae > Neoascia > Neoascia interrupta. Next base: position 133,723,228 of record OX392463.1, read on the forward strand.
AAGTGCCTGGAATCGGTCTCTATAAACTCTAATGTAGCCTTAGACTGCCATTCATCTCTAAAGGAGATGTCGGAGCAGTTCAACATTCTCCTGTGCTGGGTGCCAGGACATAGAGACATTCCAGGTAACTGCAAGGCTGACGAACTCGCCAAACTTGGAACTACCCTCCCAATTTTGCCTGATAAAGGCTCCGTAGGCATTCCAATTTCGACATGTAAACTCATGATTAAACTGGATGCGATAGAAAGAACAAATCTCAGATGGACTAGTGGCAGTACCTGTCTAGCGACGAAACAGATCTGGCCAAAGCTTGATCTTAAACGCTCTAGGAGTTTGATCGCTCTTAATAGATCGCACATTAGTGCTACAATCGGTGTCATTACAGGACACTGTCTGATAGGCAAACACGCGACAAGGCTTGGTGTCTATTCCAACGACTTTTGCAGGAGCTGCATGGATGAGGAGGAAGAAGAGACCACTCTCCACCTTCTCTGTACATGCCCCGCTCTTTCCAAGAACTGAAATCTTCACATTGGAGCTTTCTTCTATAATGATCTCAGTGATCTCAGCACGACTGACCCGAAACGTCTCTTACGCTTCATTAATAGCTCGAAATGGTTCAACGAGTAGGCAATAGAGTCAGATCCGCGTGGTATCACAATGGACCTACATAGGTCTAAGTGTGTTGGTTTCTTTGGATCCGACAGCCACTTCAACCTAACCTAACCTAACCTATTCTCGATCCAACACAAACGCTGATGAGCCAAACATCAAACCTCTGCATAGAAACACCTATAAGCTTACATTCGCAAGTGTATGCCTTTACGGACAAAAGCTATGGTATAACCAGCAGAATATTTCAGAAAAACCTCTGGCATGCATATAATTGTTGTCGATTCTTTTTGCATATTGGAAGAGAAAAAGGTGTATTGTATTCAGCCGACCCTAAGGCCCATTTCACACATACCAGGCAGCAGGCTAACCGGCACCGGTTACCCGGTCGTTGGGAATACGTTCTTATATGGGCGCGTTCACACCTGCAAACCCGGTTGCCCATACAAACACCGGGTAGCCGGCTGCCGGGTATGTGTGAAATGGGCCTAGCGTGGGTAACAGACTCCGACCAGAAAGCCGCTCATTAAATCTTTAGTGAAGAATCTTTAATGAATCAGATTCTTCGAAAATTTAACAAAAAATTATTTAATGCCAATGTCATCTTAATTAACGTTTAACGTTTATTTCCCTCTTTATATCTACCAAAAGAACAACTTGATAAACTGTTTTTTTGATCAAAACAAACATAAATGCACATTCGAGGGAACACATAATTCAATCCCGTCCCATTTACTAATCCGCGCGTGCGGTGATGTGCTCTGGTCACGTGCGCATACGACAGTCTCACTCGTGTATGTGTGCGGTACAAAACCAAATACGCACGCTCGCGACTTTGGAAAGGGCGCATGATAAACTCACTCGTGAGCAAGGGCGGTATTGAAAACAACAGTGGCGCACGCTCGCGTACATGAGTTTTTGGAAACTGCTCGCGGGCGTGAGCAGCTTATGAAACGTGAGCAGTTTAATGTGCGCAGGTGAGTGTGCGTTTCCGTACCTTTCTCAAAATTGTTCCCTTTCTTGTATTGTCGATGTTATTTATTTCTTCTGTCTGAACCTTTGATACATGTAACATTCTGAAAAAGTATGAAATTGAAAAAAAACAAAAATCGTCGTGCCAAAATGTGCAAAACCATTCAAGAGATTATAATTCTGGTGCATAGTTGAGTGCCTTCATTACTCACAAAAAAGCAACTTGCTACCGTATAACTGTGTCCCAACGAGTACACTTTGAAGCTTCAATAAACTCAGCCGTCCTATGACCCATTCACTTCGTATCTTGAGGTATGTATCCATTCAAATTTCATGCACTCATATATTCTGTACTCTGCATTTAGACACGATGTTGCAAAAAAAAAGAAACTCAATTCAAGCCAATAATTTAACCTAAATGAACCATAATTTATATTTACCATTAGATAGTGAAGTCTCGACTGGGTGCAATGACCTTATGCGGTGTAGCGGTTCAAATCACCGACAAGGTAAACATCTACGTCTCCCACAACCAAGAGTAACATTTGAATTACGTATTTGCATTCAGGATATTTCTTGCATAAAACTCAAATGGAGCGATTGAACGAAAGAGAAATTTTAAGAGCCACAGAACCACAAAACGCAAAAAAATCTATGCTAAACCAAAGAAATAGCAGACGAAGAAGGCACAGCACAGATCCCTGTTAAAATGTTTATTTCTTTCTATAATGGTACCGAAAAGTATATACTTGTACATTATCTACTTTTTTTCACTTTTAAATCTTACAAGGATAATTGTAATTTATTTGCTTTACAGTAAATTGACTTTTCTGAGTGCGCTCTTTCCCACATAACGTTTGCAGCCAACTTACTTTGAATTGCTAGTATGGCCATTACCTTGGGCACATTATCCTTTTTGCGATGCCTGCACATTCAATGTCTCGGTGTCTGCTTTAAATAAACAAAAAATTTTTATTGCTTTTTGTCCAAATGTACAGACAACTCAGTGTTTCGTATGAAACAATTGACCAGGTCCATTTCAAAAGAAAAAATTAGGGCGCTCATTCCCCGCACTTATCACTTTCACAAATGGGTTTTTTAAGTGATATTGATGCGTGAATGAACAGTTCCAGCCGAGTCCTAAATTCTCTATCAACATCAAAAAACCACCCATAAAATACAATCCGTTCTTGATGTGCTCGCTTATACTTTCCTATTTATTTTCTGTATTATTTTGGAAATTATTTGTTAAGGATGTTCAAAAGCAGACAAAGCGAATGCATTGTGTTGGCTTAACGACTCGTCTTCAAAGCAATTGAGCGCAGACAAGCCACCATAAACGCCAGTAGCCTATGCCAGTGTACAATAATAAAACATTTTTCTTTTCGTCCTTATACGGCCGATAACTTTTTAAATAAAATTTAATTGAATTTACAAAATGATTACCCATGAGGATGGGAGCGAGTAATATAAAAAGAATGAGCATAAAGGATCAACCAGAACAATGAGGCGAAGGAGTTTCTATTTTACAAATTTTACACACGAGTGAATATCCTTTTACAAAAACGCTGTTCTACTTCTTATTCTTTTCGTACAATATCCAAGACAATTCAATAAGGAGAACGAGAGAAAAAATTATCCTTGTTGTAAATTATCAAAGGACTCTTGTTCGATCGTCTAGTTCGGTTTGTTTCATTCTCATTTTCCACTTAACTTGTACAATAAGTTTGAGAAATTTTTCTTCCTTATTCCTTTTTTTGCTTCTTTCTGCAGTGAAAAAGGACGCAAAATTATTGAAAATGAATTGATTTCATCGTAGCGTAGGAAAAAAAGGTCTCCCTCTTCAGGTCCAAGCGTCCTGTGTCCTTTCAATGCATAAACATGAAAATGTTTGCATTATACTAGGCATTGTCATTTTGAGGACATTCCTCAATTTCAATTCGATTATTTATTTTCCATTTTTGTGTCCTTTGTGTGGCGGTATTCTATGTTTGGATAGGTAGAGCAAGGACGGCAGTTGACTCACTTGACAAAATGGGATTTGCCAATGATTTTTTTTTTACCTTTTTCATTGAATTAAACGTTTATCCTCTTTGCTTAGGCAGAGGGAATAGAACAGCTGGTTTTGGTTTTTGTGTGATGCCCGAAATACAATTTGTCACTACATGCACATGTCAAGAAGGTTTCGTATGATATCAGGATGCATGAATGCGGGCTAGATGAAATCGAAATCGTATTATATGCTACAATGAAGACTTCTACTTGTTGCGGGACAGTAGTGGGATTATTTTGTGGGACAGGACACAGCGCATATTGTGACTGGAATTTTTTTGTTGCAATCCATTTGTTATGATATTTTGTTGAGATATACTTTATTAGATATGCGTGTGAAAAGCATCCGAGAACCAAATGGGATAAAGGTATTTTGATCGGTAGTCGATTGGTTGGAATTTGATATGAAAAACAAGACCTACTTCCTCATGGGGGGAATAAAGGAAATTTGTGTTTAAAGTTAAATTTTTAAAAAAACATTTAAGTTTCCAAATACATAATCATAAGTAAATAGGTATGTAGTATGAAATAAATAAAAAAAATGTCTTTTAGAATACTGCATATCCAGATCTAGGGAATCCCAGTTGAACGGCCCGAAGGTGCTGCGATGACACTGGCGTCCTTAGGAATGCGAGATCCCTGATGGAACAAAAAAGACTTTCTCAGGGCCCGAACCGTTTTTTCTACGAAAAGTTAACCTGACTAAGCATAATATCTGCTCAAAGGAGGAAAAATGCTCAGATCGGTTCACAAGATATTATTAAATCAAGCAAATTTTTAGGTTGATGACGAAAAATTTCTTCACAATTGACGACAGTATTATGAAGGACTCTTGAACAAATAATTTTCCAGGATTATCGTCTTATCGAAAACAAAAGAGATGCCTACTCTCAAATTTACAAGGACCCAACAGAAAAGTTTTGGTGCCCAGTGAGACTTTTTAAGATTTTAATCTATTTAATAATCGTGCACATTCAAACTTAACTGAAGATCTGGTTAGGTATGCGTCTTTTATAAATAAACGATGCTGTTTCGAGGGAAGTTTACTTTACTTGTTTAACTCTTAAACCATTACTAGACATGGTATCGTCTTGCTTCCCAAAACCCATGTTTCATGTCATCGGCAGCTGCCATGTGTAGGTCAAACTAGTAGGAGCGTCTGCTCTGCAACAACCGGAGCTGATGTTGCAAAACTTTCTGCCACAGACACGAAAATCGTGTAAACAATCAACATCATACTCGTTTCTATCAAATCAAGCCACACGCCATACAAACTCACATACCCCCGATGGCTGACGCGTGACTGCAAGTGACACGACAACACTTCGAAACGAACAATGTCTTGGCTAAAACCGAAGGAAAGGGACGCCAAAATAAATCACCGTTCCATCAAAATAAACCCACAAAATTGACACCGTAGGACATTTGAATACGAAAAGATCGAAAAAGGCAAGAAATTAGGGGCGAGAGAACAAGGGGCATGTTTTGTTCGTCCTTTGTGTGTCCACAACACGAATTACCTCTATCGCCTTTGACAAACCTCGAAAAGTAAATTTAATTACGGCAAAAGGCCGCTGTATCCCAGCAGGAGAGAAATTAATAAAAATGCGCCTTCATTCGCTCACTCTGTTTCAATTAGGATCAAAAAATTAGGGACGACACGCCCGTGGTGGTGTCCAATGCGTGGACGAAATATGTTTGTCGTCCATCGTTTAAGACGAATGGGCACGGAAAGACCTCTCCTGAGGCGTAAATAAGTAAATGTTCTGCGAAATTGACGCGATAAATAGGAAAAGTAGAATCCTTTTCTTTTTTATCACTAAGTGTCCTTTTGCTCTCTCTCTGAGCTGCTTGAAGTGAAAGTAAACTTCTCCAATGTCTTTGAGATCATTAATCCTAATCGTTGTCGGTTGTCCCCTTGGTTCTCCTGCATCCTTTCCTGTTTTTATTTATGACTTTGGTGTCGCCTCTCGATTTGACTTTGGAATTCGAAAGCAGCCGTGGGGGTGATGGTCTTTTTCCGTCTTTAAGAAGGCAAAACCTTTGGGGCTATAGCAAGTTGAAAATTGAAGAAGGAAAGGATAGAAAATCTCTCCATGGGTCGCTTAATGCGACTCACTTTTTATTGAGCTTTATGTTGGCCCTCGAGCTGGGTCGGTGTAAGCTACCCATCTATATGCCCCCAACAGCCTATCATCGGGTCGTTTACGCAAAAAGGTCCCCTGTCCATAGTCCATCATTATTTTGTTTCGTATTTTTTTTTTTTTCGCTTTCTTCGAGACGAATAGGCACCCAAAGGAGAAAAAAAATACATGAAGCTGCTGGAAGAGAAAATTTAAAATTAATCTTAATTACCGAAAGGTTGAGTTGGCCTCTTGCTTAAGCCACCTCCATCTCTCTTATTTTAAGTGTGTTGGTATGTGTGCGTTGGGGTGTACAGAGAAGTGATGGATTGCCTTGTTTATAAAATTTGAACTTTGGGCCAAGGACTGGGGTAAGACATCCCTTTTTTGTCAGCAGGGTATATTTTGCAAAACTTTTATCCTGTACAGTATAGAGAACAAATTGAAAACATAAAAAAACCGCTGGAAGCAGGCCGTATACGAGTTCTGAGAAACCGGTAGGAAATGAAAACTTTTAGGCTAAAGTTAAGGAACAATTTTGAGATTCGTACATCAGATTTATGAATGAAACAGCAACCGGGACAAGTTGGTGGTGCTGGGCACTTACTTTTAAGTTTATTCTTGCTGACTTTGAGAAAGAAGGTCCTTTGTTTTTAGGTGGTTTTGTCGTGGGCCTTAAGAGTTGAGATTTGACTCGAATCATCTCGTCTATAGGGCTGCTATGCTCAGCACTTACGTGCAATCATATTTTTGAGTTTTACAAAAAAAATATCCCGGTTAGGGTGAAAATGTTGGTAAAGAGAAATTTTCCGCGACCGCCCGATTTACCGGTCTTCAGCATAACGGTGAAAAAAAACTATTTTGATTTTTTCCTCTTAAAATTTCACCGTTGCAGGTTTTTAACCTAGTATGAAAATATCTTTCACTTTTATCTCACAGCTCTAGTTTATAAAAATTATGGCCTATGGTCAACCGCATTAGGGCGGCTAGCACATTTTTCAGTCAGATTAACAAAGCTCAGAGCTATTACTTTTTTACCCTCCGACATTTTACCACACCCCGACACGGAAATAACTTACACCAATTACATTTGTGGTAAAAATGTCTCTAAAAAATATTAAAAACTGCGAAGTCGGTTAAAATAGTTTCTTTAAACTAAAGAGTCTTTCAACAGGGGCTGTTGAATATTGGAAGTTGATAGCGGACGCATTGTTGAAGCTTTACCTGTCAAATCGTCAGTATTGTTTTGGTCTGTTTTGCCATGGGCGGATATAGTGTCCAACAACACGAACAAACGCTGGAGCCATCATCAGTCCTTACTTTTTTGAAAACGACGTTGATCAGGCCACCAACGTTACCGGTGAACGCTATAGAAGATCGAAGATTAACTGAATTGGATAAAATGGACACCAACAACGATATGTGGTTACAGCAGAACGGCGTTACATGCCAAACAGCTCAGTGTCAGGATTAAACAATTTTTTTAAATAAAGTGTTCTCCAATTGGATTCTCGAACTTTGGAAGTTTCAACTTCTGCAGCTATCTGTCAAATTGATCTGAATTGTCATCTATTCAGTGTGTTTTGCCAAATAACCATGATGGATATAGCGTCGATATCAGCTGATAATTCTTTGAGAACGAGAGAGGCTATAAGCCATCGACCGCGACATCGGCCACAGGCGGTTTATGCCAAAAGATATGATTATCTTTGTACTGAATTGAATGAAATGGCTATCTTATGGCTATCTTAATGGCTATCTATCTTAGCATGGCTATCTTACGTGGAGATCATGTGAGTTGGTCACCGAGATCGTGCGTTTTGACCCCGCTTGACTTTTTCTGACTACAAAAACCAAAACTTAAAGTCACCCATGCGAAAAAAAATCCCATAAACGAACATTTAATTGCATTAAACACAAAGAAAATGCTAAAAAAAAGTTGTATTTTGAGTATAAAAAGACTTCAAGTGTGAAGACATACACAAGGCAATCCGTCGGCTTTTGTTGAAGGTTAGGCTCATATATATTTTTCTGATTTGTGTAAAATTCTTTAATTCTATAAGAATTTTTGCCTGATATATTTTACATTCTACTGTATACTTTTTTTGTAGTTTGAAGTCTACGCAGTAACTTCCATCTACGTAACTTCCAATATTAGAATTGGATGATTTTTAAGTTACCCTGAAAAGGGAGGGCAAAAAATGTGTCTTTACATTTTTTTCTATTCATTTCTTTAAAGCTGTTATAAGTTGATTGTATTTTTTTTAGATTCATGTGTAAGTTAAACGTTCATATGGTAGTGCTCGCGTCAAAGGTTGGTGTTGCATCATTTTAGTCAGTCAACTATTCTGTTTTCAAAGACATCTCGCAAACCATTAACTATTTCAAAACTGATAAAGCTTTTATTTTGAATCTTAAGAATCTTAAAAGATGGACTACTCCCGTTATTTATGTCAATTTTTTAGCTGCCTATATTATCGGTTTCGGAGACAAAGAGGGGCAGAAACGTTTTCTTTGCCTATTTTACCACTTTCAAAATTTCAAATCCATAAATCAGCCATTTTGCAAAAATTTTCAAACTACAGTTAAGGCCCAACCATAATAGACTTTGATGAGCTTAAGTCGGCTTTCCGAATAGTCCCATTACACGCGATTAGTATGCCACGACTAAAATAGCCTTATACTGGGTTTCGTAAGGTTTTCGTTAACTTGTGTTGGCTTAGAGTTTTGTTTTTGCTTGTCATTATCACAATATTGTTCACTCATTGTCATATTTAAGCCCATATTTATTTTTAAACCTGCTTAAAAAAATCAGTTAAGGAAGGGAATATACAAAGAATTGTACGCTGACCTCAAAAGTTTAAACGTATTTTAGATCTGACAATCGGTTTCGGAGATATTTACATCCAAAGTTAAAGAAAAAGTGACACAATTTTCAAATTTGATTTTAAATTTTCAAGGCAATGTGATACTCGAATTCCCGGAATTCATAGGCACACCAAACTTCATCTTTCTAGGACTCACCGTTCAAAAGTTATAGGGCGGGACAGAAGGACGGACAACACAGCGATACCAAGTGGTCTTTTTTTCAATTTTTGGACGAACCGTTAAAGAGGATATGCGTTTAAGAAAAAAGTAAAGCTGTTAGAAGTATAGTATTATTTTTTTCATATTTAGTTATTTTTTTCATAAAAATCCTTAATTTCAGGGAAAAAAAATCAATGTTGACCAATGTAGTTTAGCAAAGAAGTTCTCGAAGTTTGTTAAGTTAAACGTCTTCAACGAACATCCGAATACCCGAACCTCTTTCCTCTCTACCACCAAATTTTAATAAATTTAAAACTTATGTAAATTATTTGTCACGCCCCCAAAAATTGGCGTTAGTTGAAAAATTAAACCAAATAATTCTAATTTCGTTAAAATCATGTAAAATTCGTTAAAAGCGAATAACTTTACTTAAAAACAGATTTTCCGAACAACGCCCCCTAGTTTAGAGTTAATGTTTTGTATAGGCAATATCTTTAATATTTGTCATACATTTTTTTCGATTTAGAATCAATTTTCCGAAAAATCAGGTTTTTAAAGATCTAACATGTTAAAATTGGGCATAGCCAAATGTGTGGGCGGTCCAATTTTTGTCTTATAAAGGCACCTAACCACTACTGCTCTGCAATAAATGTCTATCATGGGTCCCCTAAATCTTCCTGACACTGGGTCGCATAGAAACGGTTGCCCCTAGCCTCCATTAACCTTTTCGGGTAAGTCTCTAACCAATCTATTGATTGGTGATCTTCGGCACAGGCTTATACTGTCACTGGTTTCCTCGACCCTTCTCACCCAAAACAGGTCGTTAGCATTTAGGTCCTCGGGCTGGTAACTCCAGTCTTACAAAGTGGTATCACAATGAACCTCCTTTGGTCTAAGTGTGTCACTGACTAGCAGGGACAGCCAACCAACCTAACCTATAAATTGTTCTGCATCCTAAGCCTAGTCTAACTTGGCCAAAAAGGATTTTGAAATAAAATTTCAAAAAAAAAGTCAATTGTGGTCGTGGCACAGCCATCAGGCGGATTTTATCTGTTTTTACAAATTGTCTGTACAAAATGAGAATCCAGCTACACAGTTTGAACTTTCCAGCACAATTTTGAAGACCTTTAAACTTCACTTTTACGGACAGACAGACGGACATAGCTTAGTCAATAGCTTAGTCAGCTGTCGGTCTCGATCCTATCTCTAACAGATCTTAGGGGTCTATGGTGACTATTTCACTGTGTTAAACTATGTATTAATAAACCCTGGATCGAGTATAAAAAGTGATCTTATTAAATGCAAACATTTCCTTCTTTCGATCTTTAAAACGTTTTTATGTAGCCTCACCAAGTCACATACTTTTTTTTATACCTATCCTTTTTCAGTAGTTCAACTTTTATACCCTACCCAGGTTAAATTAAGTTTGTTGTATTGTTTGTAATGCAGTGAAATAATCACCGTATACCCCAAAGACATTTTAGAGATTTCAATGGGACCGACAGGAGAATCGATTAAGCCATGTCCGTCCGTCCGTCAGCCCGTCCGTATGTAAACAACTTTTAGGCCTTAAATTTTAAGCTTGGCTGTAAGTCCAGTCCTCCAGATTAAGTTTGAAAATTAGCCGAATCCGCTCACAGACCACTACAGGCCTAATTTAAAAAAAAACTTTTTCCAAATTTTAGCTATGTTACATAGCAATGGTGCTAGCGCACTCATTTTTGGTATGTAACATTGCCTTGTTACTTTGAGGTGCCAAAAGGTCTGGCCTCTTCATTGACCACGGCCACTTTTTTGAGGGATTTTAGCTTAAAATGAAATTTGACTAAAAATTTTATGATAAAAGTTGTAGATATTAGTATTATCTAACTTTTTTATTATATATATTATATGCCTCTGCCGACTTTTGTGGGTGTGGCGCTAAAAAAGTAATTTTTTGAGTTAAGGGTAGGGTAGGGTATTTTTCAATTCGCCACAGACAGACTGAAGTTTTTACATGCACTGTTGAACTTTCCCACTTCTTTCCCACTTTATTTCATTTATTTCCATAAAAGTTTTTTTTAAATAATTTAGATCACTTTAAAATATTATAATCTTTCTATGTTAAATTTGGGCTGCTAGGAAACTAGTTAAATCTGGCGGCAACTAGGAAACCTGTTGCCACCCACACTTCAATATTAATCAGGCCTGTCAAAGTTCAAAAATCCTTTCCATAACCTTCTTCCGCTTTTAGGAAACACAGACCCCCTGCACAACTTCATTTTCTCACTTTAATCTCGGCCGCGAGCGGCAGTGCCTAACCCAGTTGTACTACCGCATATAGAAAGGCATACATCATCACTCCGCTGCGGAAAATTGGAAAATGTCACATAATACATTCTGCGGTTGTGCACGTACTTATGTAACATTCCATCAGCAACGTCATCATTGCCACCAGCATCCTTGATAATTCATTCACACCTTCCTCTGAACGCAAGGTGTCGACACAATTTCCACTCAATTACTTCTCCTGCCCCTGCCGCCGCCGGCGTGATTAACATGCGCACACATGCAATCACACAAAATAACATCCTGCTACTGCACCTAAGATTCTATTATATCCCTTTCACAAGCAGCCAGCGCTGATTTGGAATCCTGTTCCTTTCCTAGAACTAATCACACAATCATTTGATTAATTTAAATGTGGTTTTAGCATGCGAATCTCGCGGGAGTACACAATCCGCACACTCACACATTAGAAATCACAATGCCAGTGACTGCATTTGCACGCCAAGTTAGACAAAGCGAGAATGTGAATCCTTACAATTCACTTTTAACACACAGCACCTATCCATATATACCTATGCTCTACTCATGATTACAAATGGAGTGACGACTCCCACTTGAGATGCGAATAAATATTCAATCAGCACATGCAGATACGGGATTTAGAGGGAGACCATGACGACGAGGATGAATTCGACACAGATAAAGAGAAAAGAATGTAATCGAGGTTCTTGCCGTTTGTCTGCTCTACACAACCGTGCCGTCTATCAAATTCAATTAATTCCGGTAAATCCTTTTTTTTCACTCCTTGATCCCTTTTTTCTCATCTTCTCCCTATTCTTATTCATAAAATTGTAAAATTGGGTGCGCGCACAGGGGAATACATTTCTAATTAAACGTGCATTGTCTATACAGACTGACGAACAAATAACAAACAAGGATGTGATTTACATATGCGAGGAGGAGAATCAAGAACTTGTGAATTCGAATAGATATACATGTTCTCAAGGATCCTTGTAGAGTTGCAGAGCTTGGTATTCTATTTAGATTGATAGACAGTATCCTCGATGATATACCATCGGAAGAGATCTGATTAAATCAATGTGTTCCATCGACGAACCGTCAGTAGTTGAAGCACACTCTTATTTCATGTCCTTGTTCTTGAAGGAAACAAAGAGGGGTTTTTTGGTTGTTTTCTATTTTTGTTTCACTTTCTATAAAATCTTAAATATGAACACGGTGTGTGTATGTGCAGACTTTATTGATCTTTTGGAGCTAAGAACATTTTACAGCTAGAAAGCTCCTGTTAAACATAAAAAAAAACTATGAGTAACCATAAGGAGCCAGCCAAGCAAAAGGACTCTGTCGTTCTTTAAAATGAAAATCAAATGACACTAAAACACCTCTTGAGCTATGATGACAGCTGCATTTCGCCTCCTTTGGAAAATTAGCTGTTTTTCTTATCCTCGCCCATTGTTAGGGATAATGAAAAGAAAAGGTCCTCCGGTGAACACAATAGATGAGATAATGGTGCACAAATTGCAAAGCAAATGACAACTCAGGACAAAATGCAGTGCATTAGGCAATGGATGGAGGATGTTTTTTTTTTCGCTTCTCAATCTTAATACCCAGCAGGAGGGTGGATCTGGATATATCTTTTTAACGAGAAAATTAAAATAATGGCAGTAAACCAGTTTTGAAAAGAATCTTAAAACCAAGGGGAGTGTTAAACGTAAACGACAACATTAGTTTGGTGTAAGGGGCTCTATGGATACTGATGGAAACGTAGGTAACTGTTTTGGAGCGAAGCATCTCCTATATTTAATAGGGAGTGTTTAAAAAGAACTCCAGACCTTATTTAAAGAATTGGTCTTTGCAGCACCATCGACCGACTCAGTTGGTATTGCCACGTTTAAAGGAGAGATCCTACGAACCCCGTCAAAAAGGCAATGTCAATCAACATTCCAGCGCAATCGAGAAGGAGAGGTAGGCCTAAACATTCATAGAACACACGAATGCAACGACATCAGCATTTATTTGGCCTTAGTGAAGAAGAGATCCAAAACCGAGTGGCCTGCCGGTATATTCTGAGGTCAAATCGGCGTACCCCACAAGCGGACCATTAGGAATGCAGTAGAGTGGGAGGGTTATAATCCATCACTTCAGATTATAACCTCGCGCCTAAATGAAAAAGAAGAAAAAGAAGAAGTTCTTTGCAGAACCGTTGAATTATTCATTCTATTTAGAATTTTCAGACTTTCATACCGACTCTGGTGGCCCGCAAGGCCGCATCTTCAGCCCATTGCTTTTACTTTGTTTAGTTAATAGGTACCAAAGTTATTGAGTTATTTTAATTAAGGTATGTCGACGATCTTTTTATAAGATGACGTTCCTAAGCTCTAGCCATTATTAAAAATTTTACGATTATTGCGATCTTTGAAAATTTGAAAATTATTAATTTCTTTCTATCAGAAATCATTATTTTTAGGCACCACCATAAAATAAGTAGAGACAAAACTAGGAGCTTGGACAACTTAAAAATTTTGAAATCGTGAATAACTATAGTAGTTTCTCATTATAATAGTTTCTGGCCTGTCGCGTTCGAACTTCGGCATCACCGAAAGATTTCGGATTTAATTCTAAATAATGTGGAGCCAGTTCGTCTCAAACAAATATGTTGATTTGCCCTCTAAGTTAAGTGTTTTCGACACTGTCTGGCATTGTCGAAATAATTGTGGGCAGTACTGGAATGAAGCATTTGCAGTTAAGCATTTCCTGCTCTTAGATTTAACGACACTTTAGTTTTTAAAACTTTTATAAGAGCTCTCAATTGCAGAGGGTTTCGCGTTCGCGTAAAATTTTTTGACTTCTAATTCTTAGGTCTAAATAAGCTTTACCTAGGGTAAAACTTGTTTATGAATAACGAAAAGTAAAACCTGGCTTTTCGTTTTAGTTCAGTAGGTAATGTCAGCTATAGGCGCTACTATGAGTCTAGGCTTGCCACCTTATTGAAAATCTTGGGGAGGATATAAAAATTATTTTTTTGTTTTAAACTTAAAATGCGTTTGCAGCTTAATTATTAAAAAGTAAATAATAATCAGAAAACAATTCATTAAAAATAGATAAAAATAAATAAATATATATAAAAAAAAAAATATTCTTCACTAGCGCAACTAAATAAAAATATTCCTAATATTCCTTGTGTAAAATTGTTTTTCCTTAGGGCTTAAACATAGTTATCATTAAATAACATCATTGAAAATTTTATTTCCATGTTTTTCGACGACTGAGCAAGTGATGTGACCTTTTTCTGGTTTCAAAATAAAGCTCTCTAAATTTTTCCACTGGAATCGATTTCTGTCTGCCTTTTTTTATGTGCAGTTTCGAGTATTAACGCATATCTTATCAGCCTTTAATAAAATAAGTGGGAAAGAGCCAGTGCTACAGTGCGTATGTAAAAACTTCAGTACGTCTCCGGATAGTAAAATACCCTACCCTACCTAAAAAGGAATTTGCCACACCTCCAAAAAGTGGGCGGGATGTAAAAATATAACTTGCATACATTTCGGACCAAAACTCCTCCTTTTTAACTGAATAAAATCACTTTTTTTAAGGCACGCCCACAAAAGTAGGCGGAGGCATATACTTTCTACAAAAAAAGGAAAGATAATGCTAATATCTACAACTTTTGTAGGGTAAATTTACGTCAAATTTCATGTATATTTATTGAAAAACAGTAATTTAAAGTTAAAATTACTTAAAAAGTGGGCATGGTTAATATAAGCCAAACTTTCACTGCTACCTCAAAGACAATAACAAAGCAATGTCACATACCTAAAATTAGTACACTAGCACCGTTGTTATATAGCTAAAATATGAAAACAATATTTTTAAAAATGAGAGATGTCCGCACATACGCACATACAGGTCTGTAGTGGCCGTTTCTGTGGGCGGATTCAACTAACTTTCAAACTTGATCTGAAGGGCTGGACCTCCAGCTCACTCACGAAATGAGTCAACTCTCCGACTTAAAATTTAAGGCTTAAACGTTATGGACATACGAACAGACGGGCGGACATGGCTTAATCGATTCTCCTGTCGGTCTCAATTATGTTGCTTAAAGCTCTTAGGCGTCTACGGTGAATATTTCACTGCGCTACAAACTATTACATTAAAGTCAATATACCCTGGGTAGGGTATAAAAAAAAAGTCTGTGAATATTTTGATGCAGACAATAATCCGAAATTTGTTTTAGGTATTTCTTTTAGCATCTAGGTCAACATATTCTTTTCCTTAACATTCGACCTTGGCGCGACGTTTGAAACCAGAAAGTTGGGGCATATGTTATAGCTTCGGTTCGTCTGTAACAGACCGCGGTATACCCTATTCCGGTTCTTCCCACTCCTATTTTTTTTTTTGATTTCCATCCCCTTCCCATTACCATTCATGAATCATTAATTAATTAAAAATATATTTTACCCCTTAAAAGGTTTTTGAATTTATTTTTTAAAAGGGGCGTGACATGTCAAGCTCCCATAGCTAGAAATCAATATTAGCATAGAAATATCCAAGTTTGGGACTAATATGCACCCAAAAATTTAAGTGTTGGTTCAAATCTAAAAATTTGGTAAAACCGACCTTTATTTTTTTTTGGTTCTTCAAAATCTAGAATAAAGTCCGATTTAACTTATGTGCTAAGTTTTATTTCTTTTTCCTCCCTAGCTTGGTCTAAAAACCAGTCGAAATCCATATTTTTCTGTAAAATTAGAGATTTTTCTTAAATTCCGCCTCTAAAGATGGGCAGGGCTCAAAATTTAGTATAAACCAAATCAAGAATCTACTTTCAAATAAATGCCAAGCCCACTAAGGGCGATCTCTCGACTTTATATTTATTTCTTATTTACAGTGGTGTGCAAAACAATAGGTGTAGTTTTTGGAAAAATGATTTCACACAAAACAAAATATATATGAATTTTATTATGAAATAAAATTTCAGTAGAACACATGTCATACCTTTAACAATCAGGAGATGGTTACTGAGAAGTCAAGCTACCGGCAGCAGTTGACTTCTTACCTATTATTCGCAAACCAAAAATACACCTATCATTTTGAACACCACTGTATAACAGTCATTAGGGATGTTAGATGTTAAATTTCAGCTTTTCACTGAGTCTTGCAGTTTTGAAAGCACCGGAGGTAGTTGCACATTTAGACCGACTGTGGGCGGATTTAAAAAATGTTGACACCTGGATTGCTTCGGATAACAAAGAGCTTACGCACAAGATTTCGGCTTTCTAGCTCAAAAATTTCAGGTCTAAAAATTGGTGACATACGGACGGACGGACATGGCTCTTTCGACTCAAATTTCGGTTCGATCATATGCTCTTCATGTCTTCGGGTTCTATCGTTATTATTTCTCTATGTTACATTTTCGTCTATATCAAACTTAATATACTCAATCCCTGATGATAAGGGATAATAGGAGCGGTCTTTTGAGTAGAAAGCATTCCCTTACTTCTTCGTAGTTCACCATCTCGCTCGACCTCTCAATCACTTTTGCCATCTTTATTAAAACTTGATTCTAATGTATAAATTGCCCCAATTTCATATAAAATCGTATTCTTTGTTTTGTTGGATTTTTTGTGTAATTATGTGTGTGGAGGACATTTTTAAGGAGGACTGTCCTGCCCAAAGGAGGACAGGTGACAAATCTGTATAAGGCTCACTTAAAACTCGTAAGTCGCCTTTTGTTACTATTATATTAGAACAATTTTTTAAGGATTTCATAAATAAAAAGCTACACTCACCTTTGCAAAACGTTGAAATGCTGCAATCCCGCTCCGGTTATTCGTCCCGTAAGGGAAATATATTAGAAAATACACAAATTACCTTACATTCGTCGGTAACAACAAAGGCATAAACTTGTGTTTACATTTCTCTTAACAAGGCCGAAATAGAAAAAAATTATTCTTTTTACACGAACATCCGAAACGTAATTATTGCAAGAAAAAAGTATTTGCCGCGTTTGCCAAAAACCACTTTGTTGCACTATCGAAGCAATAAAGAAGAAACGAGCAGAAGAATTTGATTTCTGAAAAAAAAATTAAAGAGAAAGTTCAATTACACAGAAAACAAACTAAACGCTCAAATGAAAATTTAAGGAAAAGGCAATTAAAAGATTGAGGCCTTGGGATAATATGTCTGGAGTTTTCAGTTCCATGATAAACAAGTTCCGTTAAACAAGAAACAATATCTAGATTATAATTTTTTGTTAGTCGTTTACGATACGACACATTTTAATCAGAATAGTCGATTATAGTTAAAAAAATGCAACAGTGCGTATTTAAAAATTTCAGTCCGTCTGCAAAGGATTGCAAAATATCCTGCCCTACCTAAAAGGGAAACTGCCATACATCCAAGACGGTTGAATGCTTTATGCTAGGTGGCTGCATACATTTCGGACTAAATCTCCGCCTTTTTAACTAGAAAAATAACTTTTTTTTAGCCATGTGGTCAATTTAAAGGCCAAACTTTTTCTCTTACCTCAATGTCACATACCAAAAATAAGTGCGCTAGCACCATCAAATAGCCAAAATTTGAAAAGAAGTATTTTTTAAAAATTATACATGGTCGCACATACAGGCCTGCAGTGGGCGTGTCATACATTCACACATCCATATCTCTAAAAGGTCTTAGGGGTCTATGGTGATTACTCACTGGGCTGCAAGCTATATATTGAACTTAATACACTCTGGGTAGTGTATACATAGGAATAAATTTTATGGTCATACACGGAGCAGTCTGTCGCTTTCGTTGAGCTTATCAGTTAAATTTGTGCACTACAATCATTTGTTAATATATTTACTTACTTACTTAAGGTGGCGCTACAGTCCGGGGTGGACCTGGGCCTCAGCCAACAAGCTTCGCCAGCCAGCTCTGTCTCTAGCTAGCCGTCTCCAGTTTCGCACGCGAAGTTGGCTGAGGTCCCCTTCCACTTACGTGCGCCACCTGAGTCTCGGTGCTCCTCTACCACGCCGTCCCTGCGGTGTGGATTCGAAGATTTTCCGGGCCGGGGCGTTGGTGTCCATCCGCTCTAGATGACCCAGCCATCGTAGACGTTGTGTTTTGACTCTTTTGGCAAGGTTGGTATCGCTGTACAGCCCGTACAGTTCGATGTTATATCTCCTCCTCCACTCTCCGTCTATGCAGACGGGACCGTAAATCGTCCGAAGAATTTTCCTCTCGAAACAGCCTAAAGTGTTTTCATCCGCCTTTGACAGGGTTTATGCTTCTGCACCGTAAAGCAGGACTGGGATGATGAGGGTCTTATACATGGACACTTTAGTTGCCCGAGAGAGGGCTTTGCTACTCAATTGCCTTAGGCCAAAGAAACAGCGATTGGCAAGAGTTATCCTTCGTTTGATTTCAGCGCTGGTGTCATTGTCTGAATTGATAGCGGAACCCAGGTAGACAAAGTTCCTAACTACCTCAAAGTTATAGCTGTCTATGGTGATGTTTTGTCCAAGACGTCGGTGTTGGGTGTCTTTTCTTGATGACAGCATATACTTGGTTTTGCCCTCATAGACTGCTAAACCCATATTCGCCGCTTCCGTCCCAATACTCACGAAGGCTTCACTGACATCACGCTTTGTTCTACCGATTATGTCAATGTCGTCTGCGTATGCGAGTAGTTGAACGGACTTTTGAAAGATTGTACCTCTGGTGTTGGCGCGAGAGTTCTGCACAATTCTCTCAAGTATGATGTTAAAGAAGTCACATGACAGCGCGTCGCCTTGTCTAAATCCTTTTTTGACATCAAAGGGGTCGGTGAGGTCTTTGCCAACCTTGACGGAACAGCGTGAGTTTTCCATCGTCATCCTGCACAGACTGACGAGTTTGGCAGGGATGCCAAAACTTGACATTGCGCTATATAGCTCGTCTCTATAGTGTTAATATATTTGGAATACCTTAATTTAAGACCGAACGTATCGTTGGTTGGATCGGGGAACGGCTCCTGTTAAAGCCACACAAAATTATGTTTAATTTGAAAAAAAAGCGAAAGTTTACAAAAATTCATTATTCTACAAACATTATAATAATGGTCGTAACTGTCATAACTTCTAATGCTGTCATGCGAACATCATCAGGCACCTAATAGATTTATGGCCTTTTCGGTTGGTGGTCCGGGAGCGTCCGGGAGCCTTCTGAACTCTCCTGAACTTTCTTGAACTCGTTTGACAGTTTGTCTTCTGGATAGAAGAGAAATTTGCATCTGGTTTTGAATTGAGAAACCAGAAGCACTCACACGATCATACAACGCATGTGTCAAGTTGGATAAATGTCATTTGTCCCCTGTAGAATAGCTTTTGCTTCACAAATACAACGCCAGACAAACTTTAAAATTAAGAAAAACGTGTCTGGCTGTTCGGATGTACAGCCCCAATCCAGGAGAACAAACCCTGATTTAGGACCGCCAATTGAAAAGGCCATTAGATTTGTAGAGAAGAATTGACATTTATTTCATAAAGTATAAAACTTTTTTGCAAGGCTTTTTTTGGTACGAAAGTTCATTGGATTCACCATTTTGGGCGATTCACATTTGTGACTGAAAAATTAACAACAACAGCTATAATATAATATAATATGTTTATAAATATATTTTTTAAAAAGCTAATAGCATCTGCATCTATATTTTTGCGGAAGAAAAATAACTGTCTAACACTCGCTCTTTCAAAATTGTTAGGCTTGGTTGCAGAGATGCATTCTAGGTTAATCCGAGCACATTTATATTGTAATGATGCTAACGTTAAGTGACAATTCTTCCTACAGTTTCCCATAAGAGAAACAGAATTTGAAAAACAAATAAAAGCATAACCAACAGTATCAAAGCACACAAGTGCTTTGGACATGCAACGACGAAAGCATGTTATGGAGAACTATAATACCTACTGCTGCAGTTTCTCCGTCTTTGATCTTATCGAAACCGAGGTCGAAGCTTTTATTAATCTACTTGAAGTTATGCGTTCGTCATTTGCACCTTTTCTTACTTGTTTTTTTTTTTTTTTATATAACTTGGTGAGATTTCTTTTTTTAGGTGAAGCGATCACAACACCTCCTGCTGCTTACCGTCATTTTTATGGAACCGTCAAAAAAGAAAATTAAGAAAGCAAAGGTATCTGGGAGAATCAACTGGTACAATTTGGATAAGGAAAAGGCGAAGCATTTTTCAGCACGATGCAAAACTACCTCTGTATCATCATTGACGAAAGCGAAGATGTAGAGTGCAGAGTACAAAATTACTGGGATGACCTTAAGCGAACGAGAAGGCCAAATCACTCCTAGGAACTTTAAAAGGACACTGCTAACAGGTTAAAGAAACATGGTAGTGGTGAGGTGAGGTGAAACTAGTGATAAGTGAAAAGAAAGTGGCATTCAAGGCATGGAAGAAGTGCTCCTCGAACAACAGAGATGAAATTCTTCGACTGGAATTGGAATACAGACACTTCAGCAGTCTCGCTAAGAAGAAGTGCGCCCAGGTTCAAGTATAGAGCGGGGAGGGCCTGTATCAGGAATTGCAGGAAGCTTTTTCTTCCGCAGCTGATACACATCAGGTCACACAGGATATTCGACAAAGCACCTTGAATAAGGGGGCTAAGATATTTAAAATTTAAAAGAAAGCCCAGGTGATTCATTCGCCAAAGTTTATCAACAATGGTCAGGGACAGCTTCTTGTGGATGACGATCAATTTCTTTACAGATCGCGGCAGTATTGTGAAGGACTTTTGAACGAACGATTTTCCATTTTCCAGAAGAAACTACTCCTTACCGTTAAGAAGTACCAGACATCACAGTCGAAGAGTTTGGGAAGGCGGTAAGCTACTAAAAAATTAAAGAGCGGTTGGGCCTTATCAGATACCCTCAGAGTTCTGGAAAAAAATAGGAGACAGCGGGTCCAGATGGCTCACGACCTTCATCTCCAAACTAGTAGGAGGGGATTTAATGCCTAATCAGTGGAAGGAAAATTATCTTATTCCTTTGTTCAAAGAAAAGGTGATACACGAAGCTGTGTTAAGATCGTCGAGCGGGTATTAGATAGTAGACTGCAGAAAATAATAGGGATATCTGAAAACCAAAGTTGGTTTGTCGCTGGTAAATTAATCATTGATACAGTCTATAGTATAAGGATCATAATAAAAAAACATCGTGATGCCCTTAAAGATCTGCATACGGTGCAGGTTGATTTTGAAAAAGCTTCAGATAACCTTCCACGAGATCTGATATGGGTAGCTCTAAGAAAACGAGGAGTTTCAGAAGTCTAAAAGACAAGAGTGAGATGTCCTTCCAGAGTCACTGATGAGTTCACAATTAAAGTCGGTGTACACCAGGAAAGCATAAGTTCTTTGCTTTTCATTATAGTTTTTGATTACCTGCTTGCAGGAAAGCTGACAGAACAAAAGGTATATAAGTTATTCTTCGCTGACGATGGGGCCATCATAAGTGTAGATGATACATCCCTGCAGCGAGCACTTGCTATATATCAAGTGGATGTTTTGAAGGGGAGTGGGTATCGTATTAGCCAAAAGAAGACAGGGTACCTGTGCTGCCCATTCTCTAACCCACCCGAACCAATTCCAGACATTAAATTGAACGGAAATGTGCTTCCCAAGTGTGAAAAGTTTAAGTACCTGGGATCTATGATCAATAGCAAAGCAAACTGTAATGACGACATCAATCATCGCGTAAACGTAGGGTGGATGAAGTGGCGAGAAAACAACGCCATCTTCTGTGACCGAAAAATGCCCCTAACCTGAAAGGAAGGCTCTACACCGCAGTTGTGCGTCCGGCACTTGAATATGGTTGGACAGCGTATGAGAAATATGAGAGCAAATTAACGGCAGCTGAGATACAGATGCTTCGCTGACAGGATTAACAAAGCGAGATAGAAAAAAAAGTAAGAAGATCCGAGGAAGCATCCATGTAAAAGAACCTATCTCCGGAAAAATGGCGCACAACTGGCTCCGTTGGTATTGCCAAGTTCAAAGGAGAGATCCTATACGAACCCCGTCAAAAAGGCAATGCGAGTCATTCCAGCGCAATCGCGTAAAAGAGGAAGGCGTAAACATTCATGGATCACACAAATGCAACGACAACAGCATTTATTTGGCTTCAGTGACGAAGAGATCCAAAACCGGGTGGGCTGCCGGTATATTCTGAGGTCAAATCTGCGTACCCCACAAGCGGACCATTAGCAATGCAGTAGAGTGGAGGCTTATGATCCATCACTTCAGATCATAACCTCGAGCCTTAATGGAAAAGAAGAAGAAGGTGAGATTTCTGTTTGGTTTAGAGAGCTCCACTGTTACAACATATCTAAATATGGCTTCGATTAGATGACGGCTCTGCATCTGGTTTATAAGGCAACTTAACCTCATCTCTGGAATACGGAACTACTTAACTAACTTTAATTGAGCTAAAAGTCTTAACCTAGGCTCTTCCCCGAAGTACACATTCGAATGAATAAAGTAGTTTTATATTATTTTAAAACATAAAATTAATTAAAATGTTTATTTCCTTCCTAGTTTAGTTAAAAGAAACAAAACTTTTAATTTCAGGAACTCCTCTTTAAAAGATATGGACCTCAGTGAGCTTTTAAGAACTGCTCTTCATGAAACCGTATAGGATCAAATTGTTTGTTTTTACCCAAGGACCGAATGAACCAATAGACAGCAAGTAATTATAACTCCGAAAGTTGCCCTCACCATCAGACTGTAAACAACCTCTTCTTATGAATTAAGGCGACTACAATATCAAACATAATGAAATCTCCAGCCGTATGGATAACATTTCATATTTGCTCATGCAAGTGCCATGTCTGTGACAACTATTTCTAATCCTTGTCATACCCTTTCATTCGCGGATAACACTATAATCGACTCTACAAACAAAATCCACCAACCATTGCTTCATTGTCTTTGGGCATAAGCCTACAACCGATGGTACTGGCGTGATGTAGCCCCAATAATCCAGAGTTGCAAAAAAAAAAATGCAAGATACTGCATTCGCTGCATCAAACTTTTTTCAATTTCGCCCTCCTTCACATAGGATATTCACCCGAGTGAGTTTGATGACACCGAAGGAAAAACGAGAGCTGATCTAAATCGATCGTCGAACTTTTCAGTTGGAAGAAGGTTTTCATATCCGTTCGCAGCAATTTTCCACTCAAGTTTCAATGGCCCCCCAGTGTATCCCAGCATTGCCGCAAGGATGGATATAATGGTGACTAGGGCAACAGCAGTATGCTCTCGCTGCCAATAAAAACAGAATTTCTCTTTTTTTCAATTTTGCCTGTCATAACGATACCGCATGACCTAGATCTGAAATGAAGACTCATCGTTGTTCGAGGCCCGTCTAAGCTTTCATTTTGGATTTTTCATTTCCTTCTGTGTTCCATTTGCTCTCTTGCGAACCCATTGCTATGAAATTAAATGTCTCGGATGCGGATGCCCTTTGTTTTTGTCCCCATGACGTTTACCATTCCATTGGAGTAATCGATTGACCTTCCCTTGGCGCACATTGAAGGACTACTTTGGTATTTGTGTGACTCTCTGGGGAGTACTACAAATCACATATAAATCACAATCCCTATGGATGCATCTATCCGTCCGACAGTTGGTATTGCCTTTGCAAATCAATAATGCATTCAGGCGAGCTTTCGGGCAGTATTGGACTGGAGCACTTCTTTATTATTTGACAATTTGCTTGATAAATTAAAAAAATAAATCAACACAATGAATGGGGAAAAACGTCCATTGTGTGTGCACATATGTCCGGAGAGTCCGGCGGCATTTGATTGATTTGTCTGATGTTTATTTCCCTCTTTTTTCATTAAACCCTTGATATTTTAATTTTTCAATCAGTCATCATCGGTCTGCCTGAATTGAAGTAAAAAGCAATTTTAAACGATGTAAAAGGGCGCTAGGGCTTTCTCGTTCTATAATAGACCTCCGAAAGGGTATACTATAAAAAACAAGCTCACCAATCGATCAACACCAACACGTCTTCTATTACAGGAGGAGGATGGCTGTATCATACCGGCTTTCTGATAGCTTTACACCTTTTTGTTTGACGATTTCTCTTGTGTCAAGCTCCCTCAGGGTACCGAAATCAATTAAAAATATATTCAAATTTGGCTTCTTTGAAACCTACGTACCTACACCATTCTACTATGTGTTGATCCTTTAAAAATGTATATTTTCATTTCTGTTAATCAAAATAAACCATTTCCACTGCGAAAAAAACTCGATGCGAATTGAAATCCCATCAGAAAGTCCTTAAGCCTGAAGCCTTAATCTCGGAAGGCTCCCCTGTTTACATTCTACTGTTTCGTTTCCATAACACTCCCGACTCCACAATGAGGTTCGGTTTATTTGCGAAAAATTAATTTTCCCAGATAATATTCAGTGTGCTCCTCCGTTTACCCCCTCCTCCCCCCCCCCCCCCAACAAGCACACCCAGATAATTTCGGCGACTGGCAAAGCATCCTTGTTTCCTTATCCCAAAACAATAAACACGTAAACAGTTTTTAAATAGCTTTTTGCAAGCGCAAAAAAAACATCGGCTTGAGGGCGAGTACGCGGGGCAAAGGGAAAATCGAAGGATTTCCTTTTAATTCTTTTTTCGCCTTTACGAATCGGAAATCGTTTTCGCGAATCGTTTTTGATACCGTTAAAGGGACCTTTAGCAGCCATTTCACAGTTTAAACAGCGCGCGTACGGCTTCAACTGCTGTAAATAAATATTAAGTGGGTTAATCGAGAACCGGTAGGATTGGCAGAAAGGTTCCCCAATGAATAACTTAATTTTCAATTAAAGAAGAAACACAAAAAAGGGTTCGAAATCGTACAAGGTTTCGGAAATAGAACGGTAATTCTTGCTAAAAAAGATTTTTCGGGGAAGAAAAAAACTTTTAATTAAAGAATCGACAGGCAAGCGACCAACTGTTCAAGAGCAAAATTGTTGAGGGCTTTTCTTTAGGGTAGGATATTCGCAGTAAAAATGTGGTGTCCTTGGAGCGTTTTGTTGGTATTTTTTTTTTAATCAATTCGTCGAAAAACTTTCTTTAATTAACTGGGAAAACGAATTGCTGCTCGTTAGCAAAGTATTAAAAATAATATAATACGTATGAAAATAAATATTTTTGCACATCTAAGGCACTTCCTAAATCATTCAAGGGAAACACTCGATAATGCCATTCAGTTTCAGAATTTATGGCTTCTCCAACAAAAAGTAAGCACAGTATAAGTGGAAAGGATAAATGTAGAAAGAGTGGTGTTGGTGAACACTTTTTCTAATAATGTTTTAGGAGTTTAGTGTGATCCTATTAACCTATATAAATATTTTCTCACAAATTTTACAAAGTTCAGAAAACAACACATGGACATATGCCGTCTCTTTTCATAAATTAGTCAGGACTTTAAAAAACAGCTACTAGTGATTGCTTCTTCCACATTTCCACACACCGCGGCTAGGAAAGAAAACTGCACAAACTTCTGTACTCAGTAGTTTGTAAAAGGTATTGTTTATAAAGATCTTAATTTTTTTTTAGGACTCCCCAGTGTGTTGGTTTGCCACAAGTCGTTCAGCACTGATATAGTTGAACTCCATCAGGCTAGCAATAGGGCTGAAAAGATACTACATTCTTTTCACAAACTGACAAAAAGTTAAGCTAAATGAAGAATCTGTAGACATGATCTGTTGGCTGATTTCAAGCCTAATATGACAGTCCTTCAAGAGGAACCGACAAACAAAGATAATGTTTAATAATATCAATAATTTTACATAAGCTAACGACAGATCTTCGTGAGAAACAGAGCTGTCAAACACACAGGTTACAGGTAGTAATAATTCCTTGGCCTATTTTGATACAAGTGAGATAGAACAAAAATATGTCATCTATACTCAGCTGGTCAGTTTTGCATTCATGTAGGTCTAGTTGACTCTGCGCAAGCTTGCAGATTGTAGGGGGAGGTGCTATAATAAATCCCAGATCACTGCGGCCATAAGTGTGCCTGTTGTGATATCCTCCATTTATAGCTCATCCATGATGCCGCGGTTCGCTATAAAGGCGGCTAGCTTGTCCACTGCTTTAAGGTAGAACTTACGTAGAAAACTTTGGCGGGTTTTTATTAAACAGTTGCAGTCACATAATATGTGTTCTACTGTTTCTACGTCTTTGTTGCACAGTCTGCATGTGCTGTCTTGCCCTTAACCTATGCTAATTAGGTGTTTTCTTACTCGACAGTACCCTGAGAGGAAGCCTATGACCAAGCTTCCTGCGCAAGTTTACTAGGTATGGTCCGTCAGGCGTTGCTGATAAATACCCTTAAAAAAACGCAGGACGGTTCGATCGAATGTTTGGATTATATTTTGTGGGAGATTCGCAATTTTTTATGCTTTTAAAGCACGACAATCTCACAAGCGGATAGTTACGCCAGTTTAATAAAGCAGGTAGCACAAAATTGTTTATCTTTCTCTGGGCTCTATTTTCAGTCCAGGCAATTGTAACATAGACAAATCATGGTCGAGACCGACAGGTGAATCAATTAAGCCATGTCCGTTCGTCCGCCCGTCTGTATGTGTGAAAGTTTTAGGTCTTCAAAATCAAGCTAGAGAGCTGAAACTTGGTACACGGTTCTTCTGTTGCACAGACAAAGTGTGAAAATTGGCCCAATCCGTCAACGGCCACGCCCACTACTGGCTTAAATATGAGACAAGCTCTTTTCACACTTTTTTCAAAATGCCTTTTGGTCAAGGTAGACAAGGCGTAGGAACTGAAACCAAGGTAAAAATTGGACAGCCTACAATATCGACCGCTCCCCAATATAAGCAACGACACGTTCGGTTGGCTTTTTTATTAATGAAATTACAATCAATTGATTTTAATTGTTAGCCCGTACCCACTTTTGGGGGGGCGTAGTCTATACAAATAATATATGAATTCGCGCCAAAAAACTTTATGATTTGGTGTTAGACGGTTTTTAGGGTCGAGACGAATTCTTGCAATTACTCACCGCTTAGAAACCAAACAGAGTTTCGTTTGGAAAATGTGTCAGAAGTCGAAATGACACAGAATTTATCAGTTGAGTATCTCCTTCCTTAAGAAAGGAGCGTGGCAAAAAAATCGTTCCTTTTTTGTTTATATTTTTTATTGGATGTGGAATACACGTGTTGATTGTATTTTTATATGATAAATTTGGTTTATATCTAAAAACGCCCCCAAAAATGGGCGTGGAAAAAATTTATTCATTTAAGTTGACGCACATATATGAACATTTTTTATTGCAAGTTTTTTGGATTTAAGGCAAATATATCGCATAAAAACCGTTTATTAAAATGCAAATCTAATGTGATCACGCCCACATGGGGGCGGTTTTCGCCCTTTTTTTGAAATCACAATGTACTTTTCGCATACCAAATTTCAGCTTCGTACTACAACTTTAATTTTTATGCTAATAAGTAAAGTGGGCGTATTCAAAAATCTTTACACGTGTACTGCTTCGGGACTGAGAAAGAAGTGATATCAAGTTTCAAGTTACTAGCTCAAAATTTAGGGTCTAAAAACTACGACAGATCGACGAACATGGCTCATTCGACTTACGATTTGGTCTGGTTGATATGCCCTTAAGGTCCCGGGGGGTCTACGGTGATTATTTCACTGTGTTACAACAAACTATGAGTCAAACTAAATATACCTCCGAACATATGGGATGGGGTATAAAAATGCAGCCATAAAACTTTAAACATGAAAATTTTTCCATCTTCGACGGATTAGTTGGTAAGCATAGTCTCCACTAAACAACATCAGATAACAACGACCGACTAATAGATTTTGCAGCAGCTCGTAGCACTTTTTTAAGTAGCACTAGGTTTCCATGAAGGCTCAGGATCCACAAGGCAACCTGGCGGTCTCCGGTCGCTCGAACCGCGAATCAAATAGATCATGAACTCATCACCATGGGGCAAACATCTAACATCTCATATGTGCGCACTTTTCGAGGAGCAAACGTCGGCTCTGACCATTTTCTTGTGGTGGCTAGATTCAGAGCTCGACTTTTCAACGAGAAGATCCTGCTAGTCGCCAAGAAAAAGAATATCAATGTTAAACGCCTCAGCTCGCCTGGAGTAGCCGGAGCCTACAGAGAGCGCTTTTGCGAGAGACTCTCCGCTTTGCATTCACTCTTCCCAGACGTCAACGACCATCAGTGGAGCTAGCACCGCAACACCATCAATATAATCAACTTAAGGTATTCAGCCATCCATAAAAATAGATTTATAAAAAATCAAGCAACTAGCTGCTGCCTTTAGAACCGGAACACAGGCCCTTCGAAATAGAATAGCGAAGGAAACCTAGTCACCTGAACATCCGAATAGTTAAAGTGTTTAAGCAGTATTTCCAGCAGCTGCTTAATGGGAAACCTGTAGAAAGAGTAGGGGAGGTACAAGGAAAAAAAGAAACAGTACCAGAACAGAACGAAGGCCCAGTCGACCAAGATGAAGTCCCACAACCTAGTGTTGAAGAAGCAAGCTTAGCTATAATATGGTTTAAGAACCACAAGGCGGAGCTATTGAAATGCGGGGTGATGTCTTGGTGAGGTGCATGTACCAAATCATAAGCCAAGTGTGGGTTATGCCCTAAGATTGGACAATTAGTTCCATATGGCCCATCTTCCAAGAAGGCGATCATATATCTTGCAAGAACTATCGAGGCATATCCCTTTTAAATGTCTCATATAAAATGCTGTCAAACGTGCTGTGTGAGCGTCTTAAGCCGTTCTGCAACACACTAATCGGCGCCAATCAGGGTCAGATCTTTACACTTAGGCAAATCCTGGAACAGACGAATGAATTTCAAGTCGAGTTTCACACCATCTTTTCATCGACTCCAAAGCTGCATGTGACAGCGTTCATCGTAAGGAGCTCTACTTTGTGGTGGCCGAAGTCATGATCCCGGCAAAACAAATTACACCGTGCCGTAAAAGTAGAAAATACCGGTGCAACGTGCAGTTTAAGAACAGTTCCTCGAAACAGGTTCCGGCAAGACGATGCATTGTCGTGCATTCTTCAATTTCGTTCTGAAGATGATAGTCTGCAGGGCAAAGGTCAACACGGAAGACACTATCTTCGACGGATCCGATATGGACATCATCGCCCGTTCCAACCGTGCTGTGATAGAGGCTTTTACGGCAATTGAAGAACAGGTAAATTTAGTTGGTGTAGAAGTAAATGAGGGTTAGACCAAGTATATGTGATAAACGATAAAGGCTTGCGATACGTCGAGGAAATCGTTTCGCCTTCTCTCTTCTTCTTCAATCTTTTTCCGGTCCAGAGCTTTTTCAATTTCGTTTGTTTTTCGATAGTCAAACGTTTTTTCCTAAACTCAAATTAGTGATCCGAAATCAATCGTCTTTCTTCAAAAACTCCCCAGGAATCCCGTCAAGATTAAAGTTAAAAAGTCTTCCTAAGTCCGTACATTTGCAGAATTACACTTTGGGAATCGTGACGGGAGAATTAACTGATACATATGTAACAAGTTTTCTAAGAACTCTGAATTTTAGAGCTGACGTTTTTTCTGTTCCATTCTTTTATTCTAAGGGTATCTGTCCGATAATATAAAAAAGCAATGCTGAGTTATACTATACTTTTTGCCCACCTGAAGCAATTATAAAAGAACTAACCCGGTTGTTCACTTGGAAATTTTAACTTGGCAAAGATCAAGTCATTGTTGAAACTTTCATTTATATAATCTTCAAATTTAGATAGCGACCGAAAGAACGCATTAAAATGAGATTTCTGTGGAGCATTATTTATGTTACTCGTACGGAAAATATAGTCTTCATTATAGTATTAACGATGAAACAAAATTCTCTAAGATATCAGAAATTCGTGCGGTTAGGATGAGATCAAGGTCCAAGACTAGGACTCGCATGACGATCACGTCTCTTAAATGCACGCGTTAGTTCCGGGAACTAACAAAAATCGACAACATTTTATGAGTTGCTACGTTTTGTTTTTGTATAACTGATTACGTCGTTTGTGGGAGCAGTGAAAAAGATACGGCTGGAAAGGCTGCACAAGCAACCGCTGAATCAACTTTTTGCCGCTTTATGACCGCGACCAAAATTTAACGGTTAAGGCTTATATTTATTCCACACTGTAGGTCTACTGAAATTAATAAACAAACCGAAATACTTGAAAAACTGGTCATTTCATCTATGTTAAAGTCTCAAACAACTTAATAAGGATTACCCTCTGAAAGCCGAAAATTTATTCATACCCCTCGAAAGGATACCTAGATTATGCAAGAATGCTTTACAGATCTCTAATTATATCTCAGGGTAAAAAAATCATATTAATCCCTTTTCACCATCTGGCCATATCGAACAAAATTACTATATTTACCCAGCTCTTCATCCGCAAATAGTTTCCGCCTAGAACCGGTTGAAAACTAGCTCATTCCCGAAAATTTCCCAATGATTGCGACCTCAAAACGTAATCTCCTCCATCACCACTACCGACGGAAAGACATTATAAACCCTTTAATCGCCTATATCAACATAATTGCAGGGATAAACTGGAACAGTAAAGAGGGGTGCTGATCTGTATCTACTTCTCGACCCAGTGTTTTTTTTTAAGTTGAAGCATGGCTTATTGAAAATATTTTATTCAAACACAATTAATCCCTAAACATCACCACGGATTGTCTGAGGTTATCATCGTAAAAGTTAAAAATGGTACAAAATTCCAACAACAATGAAGGGAATTTAGAAAGAAGGGAAAGGAACGCAGAGTCAGGGGGAGGGCAAAAAATTTTACACGCATCAGTTACCGTGATATATTGAGGATGAAGAAAATTACTTCAACACCCGTAACGAAAAAAAAATCCCCGAGCACATGACAAGGAAAAATTCATTGCATCAGATCCTTCTTCTAAATTTAATTTTTTTCTAAAAACAGACCAAGAATGCTGTATCTCTGGAGATTAAAGATAAATGGATGGATGGAATGCCAGCGCCGATACCAGAGGACGAGAAGAAATTCGTTAACGTGCCTAACAAGTCACCTTCAATGATAGGGTCTTTCTAATTCCATTCCAATAGGATGATGAGTAGAGAGCATCTTCGCACCAACTCACCATATGCTGTGTGACCTACCCTAACTGATCGATGGTTACCAAACGCCATATGCTACCATAGAGGCGTGGATCCTTGCGTACAACAAAAAAATATTTCAAAAAGGAAAACTAATTTTTTATCCATTTAACCGAAACCCGCTGCACAAAAGGCAAAGAACAGAAGAAACCAATAAAAATTAAAAGAACAAGACGACGAAAGGAAAAAATGCTGATCATGTTTTCGGTCCGAAACGAATGAAATAAATCTTCCGAAACCCGAAAAAGGTTTAACTAAAAGAACAGACAGGTATAGACAACACCAGTTGGTATACCGGTCCCGGCCTCCTAGAACAACAATTTCGTTTCAAATGTTTTCTAACATTTTAACACGATCGTTTTAGATAGTCAGACGCGAGGATCATTCATCTGTTGTGAGTATCTGGGCAACACTAATGCGCGACGCTCTTAATCCGTGAGTTTGTTGTTTTAGAAAAACCCTTGGAAGGGTGTCATATTCGACATGTTGGAGTTTAAGTGGTTTCTTGGAGAATACGTTAAGTGATCTCGTGAAGATGATCATCGATAGTTATGATATGGGCCTATATGTCAACTGCCAAGGATAACAAACGCGCACAAAGGTATCAAATATCAAGAGAAGCAAACTTACTGGAAGGAGGCACTCAAACTGAAATTTTAGTAGGACCACATGGGTGAGGGTCTTCGATCTACTTCAGTCAAGGATCTGGTTAAGTTGGAATCAATTAAAGCGTATCTTTGCCAAGCGCCATTGTGGACATTTGCTTAGCGCCTTTTCTTATGAGTGTTATTGGAAACCAAAAGGATTATACCAAGACACTGAATATATTTTAACATATGTTGGTTGGTTGAACCTTTAAATATTATTTCAATGTAATTGACAGATTTATAGATATGTGCTCATAGAAGAAGCAAGCTATGATCCTTTTCAATGTATTCACTGGGCTCTAACATCTTTAGTGCCTTTTGACAATTAATCCATTTCAACATTTCTTGGCCCCAAAACCGAATCAGAATTCCAAAACACAAGACATTTATTTTGTGAGCACGGAATTTTATATATAGGGGGACCTTACCTAACCACACTTAAACAGATGGTTCGCTTAGTATTCTCTATAAGAATAGAGTTTGGCTATGCCAATGATGATTGACAAGTTGTACAGCGCAAAGAAGTGTCAATTGGGATGTGTCACGTGTTGTCTTGATGGGCGACTGTTCACTTCCAAGATGATTTCGGATAAAATTATTCATTTG
Organism: Neoascia interrupta; assembly: GCA_947623515.1. NCBI lineage: Eukaryota > Metazoa > Arthropoda > Insecta > Diptera > Syrphidae > Neoascia > Neoascia interrupta. Next base: position 133,755,738 of record OX392463.1, read on the forward strand.
ACTTGAGATAGATACAGAGATTAAGGACTTGTCAGAAGTGAATGATTAATCACTGTGGGGTAGTAAATGAAAATTTAATGACTGACGTTTGAAAAGGGGAAATACACGACTAGAGATGAAAACAACAGAGTAGTCGTAGTAGTAGAAAGTTACAGCAGTATGTTGAAATCGATTATGCCAACTGTCTTTTCTGAACGGCCACTGTTCTGTTCCTGGAGGTATAAGGTCTATTTGTAGATGTGGACAATGTAAGGACTTTTTAAAATTAGAGAAATGCAAATGAATACGTTGGAGAAGGACTGTAGGAAAGTAAAATCCTTTGGCAAAGTATTCCTTTCAATTTTGGTTACTTTTTAATGGGAGTTAATCTAGTTTCAAGTTCCCAGCTCAAAATGTAGGGCCTAAAAATAAAACTACCGACACACGGATGGACAGACGTACATGGCTCATGCGAGTTACAATGTAAAACTTGTAAAGGTGCTTACTCCAATTAGACAAATTTTACAGGAGAGTGAAAAAGCCACATAAAACCTGAATTAGGGTCACTTAAAAAAAAATCCCGTTTCTGTATGTTTTCTTCCCATTCCATTATGTATATAGACGAAAAACTTTATGTTTTTTTTGCATTTAATTCATTTAATCCACATTTTTTCTGGATTTAGAATATTTTCTTTTGTTGAATTTCATTGCGCGGGAAGATGTAGCAGGTTTTCCTTGAGTAAAATTTGTAAAATTGACTTTTTTACTCACAAACTAAGGGAGAAACCGGAACTTTGCAAATGTTTGCTAATAATTTTTTAAAGGTTTTGACATAACAAAAATACCGGCATACCGATTCTTTGGTAACCAAAGTCAAATTGGACTTACGTATCAAATTGATTTTTAAAGCTTTTTTTGTCTACAAAATGGCTTCAAAATCCCATTTTCACCCAAAAGTGGAAGCGACAATATAGACATTTTTTTGAAGTTCGAAAGAAACATGTGTATAAATATTTTTGAGAATATTTATATTTTCAGAAAATACATATCTCTGAAACAATACAATATTAGGGTTGAAATATAGTATGGTTTTCGAGATACGCTTAAAATCATTTAAGTTGATTTACTGAAATGGTAGTGCTGAGCTACTGATAAGAATTGACGAGTCTGTGATGCCAGTGTTTTGAGTTAAAGCCCGCCGGAGGCAGGCATGCCTAACTAGGCATGTGTCCAGGGAACTTCAATGCGACCAAGGCGATAAAAACTAATACTTCCTCGACTGAAATGGCATAAATGTAATATCGATGATATTTAAGGCAAGAGGAGAGCCGTTGCGGCTGGGTTATAGGCTGCACATAACCGAGGGAAAAGAAAAGGCTGAATGTTCCTTATGTAACCGTCGAACTATAGAACACGTGCACCATCTTATCGGAATCTGCCCAATACTTAAGGTGATAAGAAGGGCACACTGGGGAAAGCTCACATCATCAACGACCGATCTCAACTCATTCCTGAATGGCCAAAACTGGATTACACTATATACGTTCTTCAAAACTTCATTATTATACCGACAGCAAATTTTAGATGAAATATTTTTATGTAAATTATCTTTTTAAAGAATTATAGACAGTTTATAAATCTCTCTTTTCTTACTATGTTATGTACTGAAAAACTTTATGTATTAATAAATCACTTTTAGTAATTTAACTACTATACTACTACTACTTTACTACTAGTAGTCCTGAAAAACGCCTATTATTTCTGACTTAATATGAAGTCAAAATATGTTAAAATTTTGGAAACAAAAACTCGTTTATCATTTTTTTTTTCAGTTTTCTTAACAAAAACAGAGGAAACAAGTGGAAAGTGCAACAGTGCGTATGTAAAAACTTCAGTCCCTCTGTAACTGATTGCAAAGTGCCCTAACCTTCCAAAAAAGGAAACTGCCACGCGTCCAAAAAGTGAGCGGGATACAAAAATATAACTGTTGAATGCTAGGTGGTTGCATACATTTCGGGGTAAAACTCCGCCTTTTTAACTAAAGAAATCACTTTTCTTAAAGCCGCACCCAATAAAGTGGAGGCATGTACTATATATACAAAAATGTTGGAAAATTTTAATGTCAAAAACTTTTGTAATGTAATTTTTTGTCAAATTCCTCATATATTTAACAGTAATATTAAGTTAAAATCTCCTTAAAAGTGGGCGCGGTCACTGTAAAGGCCAAAAATTAATGCGATAGCAACATTGCAAAAATTTGAAAAAAAAAAAATTTAAAGTTAGAGATTCGTTACTGAACGAATTATCAAACTTGATCTGAAGGGCTGGACTTCCAGCCCTCTCGAACTTGCAGGTCTCTAGATTAATATTTAGGTGCTAAAAGTTGTTTACATACAGACGGACGGATATGGCTTAATCGAATCTCCTGTCGGTCTCATTCATGTATCTAGAAGTCTTGGGGTCTACGGTGATTACTTCACTGCGTTACAAACTATACATCAAACTAAATATACCCTGGGTAGGATATAAAGATAAAGACACAACCACAGTCAGTTTTGTCGATCGTAAAGGAAGGCTTATTTAATTTAATTCAATTTAAGCTAAGCTACTTTTAGGCTAAGAGACTTAAATGCTAAAGAGCTGAAGTTGGTAAATTATGTAACTGATTCGGCAAACCAAGTCTTTGAATTTTGTCTTTAAAATCAACTTGAATTACTCACTGTTTTTTTTTAGGGAGTTATGAAAACCCTTAAATGCGGAAGCGAATCGCGATCGGAAAAAAATAGACAAAAGAGAAGAAAATGAAAAAGGGTACCCGTACCCGATGTAGCACAAACAGTGAGGGGCAATGGCTGAACGTCAAAGCCTTTCATAGAAAAATCAAGGCTTCCTCCCGCAAGTGTTATGCCTTGAAGGACACAAGCAATGGTATAACCAGTCGATTATTTAGTTGCAGTCCGCCTAATATTTGTTCGAAATATTTTTTACTTTAATTAAAGAATTCTTCAAGCATTTCACAGTACTTTTGATTATATCAAGTAGGATTATATTACCGTAGGTTTCAAAGATAATTGATTTAAAAAATGAAATTAATATTACCCGTCACCCCAACATGTTATGTACGTATCTACGATAAGCCAAGAAACTTTAAAGCTTTGCGGAGGATTCACATTCGGCCAAAACCTATGAAAGTTCTTAAACGACAAAGTCTCTCAATTAGCAGTAAGAGTAAAGATGTTGGTGTTTTTCGCAATTACAATTGTTATTCTTGGCCCTTTTTTATGGAAACCCTTATTTCTATACGGTCCAGATAACTTTTATAAGTGTGCAAAACATAAAACACGGTAAAAATCAACCAATTGTGAAAATAAAGGTCACAGTCAAACCCCTTGTTTGGTCAAGATAACCGCAACGATTTTGTTGTGTCGAAACAAAATCAACAAAATTACAGATTTCTGTTTGGCAAACTAGGTCAAGGGAGGCATAATCATCACCGGGCGGTCCCTGCTGGAAAAGTGTTTCACGAGGAAATCATAGATTTCCAGTGTCAACTTATTACTAACTTTGCCACAGCACAGCAGCAAATAAAGTAGAATTTTGTTTGTCGAAAATAGTCCAACAAAGTTCCAAGGACTCGTGGATGAATTTTCTCAAAGGAAACAATAAGCTACAGTTCAACTGAATAGGAATTCGAAGAACGAAATCGTCCTCCAAACCAGTCATTGTAATGCTTTGGCACGGAGGTTTGTTATGGCATGATTCAAAAACACAACCTGTTGGGTAAAAAATAACGAAAGTTCAAGGGCGCTATTTTCATACACCAAGACAATATGCTGAACCAAAAATGTTTTGCAAAGGAAAAGATTTCAAGATTTATTGTCTGTGTGGGAGTGGTTGCATCGTGACTCCTCTTATGTGGCCATCGCCATACGAAACGAAATGTGGGACAGCGAAGGGAGGTCCTGTCACAAAATCCTGAAGAAGAAAGAAGGCGCCTCCGCAAAATCACACGAAAACGAGAGAAAAACCAAAAAGAAAACCGAAAAACTATTAAAAGTTCATTCGTTCAACTGTAGCATGGCGTGCATCTTCTGCTCCACATCAAGTTATCCTCCTCCCCCTTTAACTCATGTAGCAAACAAAAGAAACGGATATTTTCTTGTGCTGTCAGGATGAGAAATAGCTGTGATTATGACAAGGTCATGACCCCATTCGACAGTACTATACGACGAGAATCCTTTTTCCTTTATTTTTGTGTGCTATTGTGCCTGGGCTGTTCGTTGCCATTCTTAATGAACAAGAAGAGAAAAATTATAACAACCCTTGGAGCCATTTTTCACGTCCTGCAGTTAACCTCCTTGCCGGCGCGCGTGCTAGCATTCTTAAGTCACTTTTGACTTTTCCAAATGATTTGACAGTTTTGCGCCCGTTGGCGTTACTTTTTCGGGGGGATTTTGTTTCTACTCGTAAGGAATTCATATAGTGTGTAGTATCCATGTCAAAGTTGTGTGTGAATAGACAGTGACTCGTATAGTGAACGCGTAGCCCATCTTGATGGCTGTGTCAAGCGGTAAGGCCCTGGGGCCATTTAAGAGTACCTACACTACACCTAGTCTAATACAGTACAGAGTTAAATTAAGCAACCCACTATTCAGACAGAATAAAATTCATTAATACAAAAAACGCAAGTGCAGAAGAGAAAATAAATTTGCTCGTTTTCTTTCTCCAATTTTCTCTTAGCTCTCGCAACACAAGCAAAAGAGAGTATATTAAAAAAGAGAAAATTTCCCACATTTTCGGAGTTGTTTTCGGAGTTAAAGAGCATGTGAGGTGAGATTGCGTATGTATCGGAATTCTCTCGCCCAGCATCCCATTCCTATTTCAGGGATGCGAAGAAGGACACAATCCAGGATGTGAAATGTCAATAGGGAGTCAAAAGAGTCGCACTCGCACCGCATAAACAAAAGGGCGTATAGAACAATGGGAAATTTTCTTGTTTTACCCAAAATTCCTTTGCTCTCTTCTTTTATTCTTTTTTTCCATAGCGAATATCGGCACAATGTGGCAGCACACTTTTGTGGACCCCCAGCAGTTCAAATTGCATCAATAGATAACAGCATGGGGCACTGAGCGCAGGATACCGTGCCTGCTGTTACGCGTCGCTTGAGTGAGTTGTCTTAAGGTGCGAAAGGAAGATATCCCGCCAGGACGAAAGAAGTTGCTGTAAGGTCTACTGAAATGTGACACTCAGTGTCTAAGATTTAACATTGTAAAGGACGGCATAACATGATGTCTAATTAAGGGTGGCTTCCCCTACTGTTGTGCTGTCTTGTCGGTCCTGATATCCCTGACAAATCGCATTAGCTCGACCAAGTCAATAGGATATTGCAAGCTCATTGCATTGACATTATCGGACGCAGGGATATTATTGAGGTGGCACTACCGTACTGGAGGTGCTAACTTCATTATGCACGCTCCAGTTGAGAATACAACTCCGGAACACCCAGATGATGACGATGAGGAGCACAATGAAAGTGATGATTAGATGATGCTGCTGGTGCATCAGTGTGTGATGGCGGGAAATTTGAGATTTGCTGCGCCGAAGCCGGTGCAGAATAAGGAGCTGCCACAACAGTCTGAAATTCGATTCGCATTAATGCGGTCATAAGGAGTGATTGAGGGCATGTGGTGCGCTGGCAGAGCGGCCCTTTTGTAATGGAATTCGATTCGGATAATGGATTTGTAGGAGATGTCAGTTGGATCCCACGGCAGATGGACACTGATTTGAAAGGAATTGTTAGGATTCCACTGTATGAAGTAGAAACTAAGCCTTTAGGCTATAATTAGAGAAACTAGTTATGTGCCATTGCATCAGAGTTGGGTGTGCTCATTTTAATCCGTACTGGCTAATCGAAGTCGTTCAAGCAAAATTAGTGTATGTACGAGTATATCCCTTATTCTTATAAAAAGAGGGTAACACAAAGTTGTCTATTTATAAGTGGCACATACTTATAAAGGCAGTAATTTATATTCAAATAAACAGAAAATCTTTCCCCGGAAAGAAATTATTTAAGTTCAATTGCGAAAAAATTTAGTATAAAAATAGCTCAAGGACTACATCTTCTCATCATCAAAGCGTCTGGGCGTAAGAACCTGATGTCAAATAATGAAGCTCCGAGATCAAATATCACCACTCCATGTGTGGCTTTTCGCACGAAAATAAAAGCGAAATACACACCAGAAGAAGTGATATCCTTAATTGAGAGTCTCACGCTCGAATATGGAAGGAGAACCAGAAGCAGACAGAATGTCGATGAGATTGTTGTATACCTTAATTGATTGGCACGATTTTACAACCAATTTAAGTTTGAAATAGATTTAAAAACGAATTAATTGTTTATGAGTATCAAATTGAAAGCGGCCAAAGAAATTCTTATTCCGACCCAGTTTCTAATATATAAAAAAGACGTTGGTAAGATTTTGTAATAGCTTTAAGCTTATAACCTCTCTACACGTAATAATGGAACACGTCCTGCCCTGCGTTTGACGAAAAATATGCTCGGCGAAGAAATTATCCCTTTGACAAATCTATCCGATATCCCTCCAGAGAAGATTCTTGTCTTTCTGACTGCCTCCGGAGTAAAAAGGTCGCTCTAGGATTTTATCAGGGAAGGTACAATTGGTTCCTTTAAAGAGGCCGCAGTGCCATAGACCCAGGAGGGTTCTCCCGACAAACAATTTAATTTAAGCTCATAATGCTTCAGAGAACAACTGCCATATTTATTCCTTCTACAGGTATTTTATCTTCGCTTCGTCTTTTAATTCTGGGTAAAAGCGTCCTTTATTTACAACCAAGGCTAGCCCCAACAAGGAGTATATGTGCCTGGCAGCTTCACTTAAAACATGGTGAAGACTACTTTTTCCAGTGGATTTGAGTCGACCTTACCCCAAGGCCATTCTAACCCCGGCCTTGGAGGGGTGAGATGTAAGCGCGCCATCTCCTGGCAAGGGCAAGAAACAGGTGTTGGGAACGGGTAAAACTCATCTCCGAGATCCGCAAGGCGATCGCGTTTGTGTCTCCTGAGTTGGTGGCGGAGAATCGAGAACGACGGAAGGACCTTTTGGTCGAACTGTACGGGCTGTAAAGCGACACCGACCAAGCCAGAAGAGTCAAGATACAAAGGCTACGATGGCTGGGCCATCTAGAGTGGTGGATGGGCACCAACGCCCCGGCCTGGAAAATCTTCGAATGCACCTGGCAGGGACGGCGCAGCAGAGGAGCCCCAAGACTTAGGTGGCACGCCAGTGAAAGGGGACCTCTGACAACTTCGCGTGCGAAACTGGAGACAGAGCTGGTTGGCAGACCTTGTTGGCTGAGGCCCAGGTCCACTCCGGACTGTAACGCCACCTTAAGTAAGTAGGTAATGTGTCAAACGTAACATTTAAGAAGCGTAGAAGCCTTCAGAATGATAAGGAAGCTTCTAGACGACCAACCGAAGTTGTCATTACATTAGTATGATTAAGCACGTTGCAGTTCCATGTCTTTTCGGCATCCTGGATATCCGTGTCGTCGTAATATTCGATCGAACTGAATAATGGGGTATGTCGTATGTCTTTAGTGCAGAACAAAAATAGAATTGGACTGAGTACGCTTTCCTGTGGAAAACCGGTTGATATTGCTGTTCCTGAGGCGAAAGGGTTGATTGTCAAGGCTCATTTTACACAATTGCTCCGTTCAACGATGTTCGAAGATTTCATGTTGTACATTGTGTTTTTGTCAATCAAGAGGTGTAAGGAAAAGTCTTAGTCTTTTAATTTATTTTGTATATGAAACGACTAGCAATGTAGGGCTACGTATTTTTACGCATTATGGCTGTTTTCATAAAATGGTGGTTTTTAAGCACGTAAAAATCCGGCATAACCAATATCGGCTACTTCGGAATTATATACCGACCTATAGTGGTGATACCATATATCAATTTAAGATTTTGGAGTTTTAGTCCCTGTCCACCCCAGGTTAAAAAAAAATTGCTACCTTCTTATAAATGAGTTTTCTGCTAAGAAGTTTGTCTCGTCAAAAATCGTTTAGTGCCGGCTTCACTGATTGTTTTTAAATATTCAGTGTTAAATATTCATGATTATTTTTAAATAATCGATATATTGAATGTTTGAAATTATCATTCCAATTGCTGCAGTATTTTTTTTTCTAAATTTAACCTGCTATTAAAAAAAATCGTCTGATTAAAGAATTAAAAACAAATTAAGCCAAGCCTCTAAATTTTCAGCAAAAAAACGTTCTTATCTTTGTTTCAATCTAATGTACGAAATGACTAACTCTGAAGAAAGGACTAACATTTCTTAAGAAACCTCGATTTGACTGCAAAGCTATTTCTAAGAAAATGAAGACAAAGCGAAAAAGCCATCGAGGGGCTGATTTCCAAGAACAATTAAATTCAAAACCAACACCATTTTTACTTCTATTATTATTATTTCGAACAAAAAAAAAAAAAAAACAACAAAAGATATGATTAATTATAGCTTTTCCATAAAATATGATTGACATCTTTCCATCAGGAAGATTTATATTTCTCCAAAAAAAATACCCATAAAATAAGTCAACCAAGTAGATTCGGTGTCGTCAGCAGAGAGGCGCTCCAATAGCTGAAAAGAATATAACCGATGGATGACTTCATAATCATAATGTCTCACCCTCCCCAAAGAAAAGAAGAACAATAAAACACGGAGAACAACAATATAAAACCATTAACGCAGCAAAAATGAAATAACAATTAAAATATCGACTTTGTTCGTATGTTGTTTCTCGATGGAATATAAAAGAGGAATATACAAAACCCGAACAAGAACAGTGATTCAATAAAATCAATCAATGCTCAGTAAGAGAGAGAGAGAGGCAAGGAACAAAAGGACTTCATTAGAAAAGTCTGAAAGTAAGGAAACAAGAAATCAATATCTTCTCGGATTCTATGGAGGAATATTAACGGAAAAGGTACAAGGGTGCATCAAAATCTTGCCCTGGTGACTTAGTTCACATCAGAGAAGTGAGCGGTACAAAGATGAGAAACCGAAGATGGCATGAAAAGTGTTCAATTGTGGGTAACTAAAGGAATAGTAATGGAAGTTGATTTTGCAATGAATTAAATTTCCAGTCGTTTTTGTTGGAAATATAATTTGGAAGAAAATCTTTTAGGCGAGAGAGGTTGTTGAGAATGCAGTTGACAGAACATTTCGAAGTAACAATTGAACAATTGTGGTTAATTAAGGGTAGTGGTGCCCTTTTGACTGGGATATTGAAATCGAAAAAAAAATTATGTACGTGTTGAAAATTATTTCAAATACACTTAAAACTCAATCGACTATCTTGTTTGCTATTTGAAGAAGTGTAGCTCAAGTGACTCATAGAATAAGAGATCCTGGAATTTAAGTCATTTTTAGACACTCACCATTTGTTAAAGGAGTTGGATAAAAAATACAAGCCCAATCTTCATTCAATCTCTCAGGCAAAATATGCAAATTTTTTAATAACACGCAGCTTTACGTTTTAAATTAACAAAGCCGGAGCGTTTAGAGCCAAGATAAGAAATCTTAGGCAGACAGATCTTTTTTTGAAGAGCTAAACCGATGAGGAGGTGCAAATTACTTCTCACCACTTTGCCGCATTTGCCCTTCCGTATTTTAGAGACGGTGAGACGATCATACCTGTTACTTTATTAAAACTGACATCGAAAGTTAAATATGGTGTCCGTAGCTAACATGTTTGTAACCAAGATGCAAGTCCACTTGGACTATTATTCTTTCACAACAAAAGAGGTAAGTCGCTTCTTTTTTTGTAGAATTAATCTTTTTATTTTATCATAGTGGATATTAATTTGTAGTAATAATCTTCAAATTCTAAATAAACCCACTTTTCGAAACCGTAAGAGAGAAAGTTTTAGATCTTATGCTCTTGTCTCCTTTTTTTAGAAAACATCGTGGAAGGTTGGTACGTATCCGATGAAGCAGCTTTGTCTGACTATGTGCATATACATTTAAGAATAAAATGCAGCACAGAGCACGCGCCGTCTGATATGATAATAGGCTAACAAACTGGAGAACATATCGCGAAAACCTAGCGGTCAAGGCTAACCTCATACCGGCCGCAACAATAACAATATTGATGCGGAGTCGGCACAGGATCAGCTTAACGACTTCATTCTCTCATCCTTTAAAACGGTTGCAAGGTTAAGCGTACCGTGGTAAAAAAGGTCGTACCATGGTGGAATGAAAACTTAGGAACTATTCGGATAAGAGTGAGGAAGTTCTTTAACAAAGCAAAACGCACTGAGAAATGGGAACAATACAGATCCCTGTTAACCTCATAAAGCTTAGAGTTATGAAGATAAAAAAGAGCCTCTTGGCGTGCAAACTGCAAGTAGCTTAAAAAACTCCCTGCTGTAGCACGACTTCAAAGATGCCTCTCAAACGATCGTCCAAATTGAATAAAATTGTTAAGGAAACCCGATGGAACAAACACACGTAACCGAAAAGAAACATTGAAGTTTTTGCTTCGAGTTCATTTCAGACAGCTCACTCGAGCAGGACATAGAAATTTCACCTACGGGAAACCTATTGTTTGTCGGGGAAACTATTTAGCCTGGACAAGGTTAAATGGCCTATCAACTCAACTAAACCATACAAGGCACCAGCCAAGGACGACATTTTCGCATCCCTAGAAAAAGGTTAGATCTTCTTATACCCTGATAGCATTAATTAGGATAAAATTCAACTGGGGCTACATACCAATGTAGTGTTTATCCCCATACCGGCAACAGGCCTAGTGAACTATCTAAGTCGTACCGTCCCATAAGCTTGGCATCGTTTACCTGAAAACAATGGAGAGAATTATTCACGTTCACATCAAAGATTGGGGGTGCCGTGGCGTAGTGGTAAGTGTGTGTGCTTACTACGCCGGAGGTTCGGATTCGGCAAAAAATTGTAGGTCCCCTTGTATGTCATCATTCATCATTTTCGAATGCCGCTTATCCTTTAAAAGGGTCGCGGAGCGAAGGTGGCTAAATGGTCCTTCCATCTTTCTCGATCCTTCGCCACCAACTCAAGAGACTCCGGCGCAATCCCCAGGCGGGACTCAGTGAGGTTCTTTACCTGATCCCACCACCTGTTTTTTGGCCTACCAGGGAGGCGACGCGCTCGCATCTCGGCTAGCATGACCTGCCTAGGAAGTCTGTCAGGGGGCATGCGAACAACGTGTCCAAACCATCGAAGGATCGATCGCTCCACTCGGAGAAGTAGCTGCTCAACATTAAGATTCCTACGAATACTGACGTTTCTCACTCTGTCCCTTAGAGTAACACCAGCAACGCACCTCAGGAATCTCATTTCGGCAGCTTGTACCCGCGATCTAATTCTTTCGGTCATTACCCAAATTTCATGACCATATTTGAGGGTCGGAACGAACACTGAATTAAAAACTGAGATCTTTGCTTTCACTCCAATCTCAGCTTTTCTGATGACCGGCCGGCGCAGTTCCTTTACTATTGCTCCAGCTTGGCCAATTCTACAGGAAAACTCAGTATCACTCCTCCCATCTTTCGTGAAAAATACCCCGAGATACTTACCACATACATCACCACAGACGGCTGTAAGCCTATCCAGTGGTCGTTGAAGTTCCTCTTTGGATGATGCAAGGATGGCCAAATCATCTGCGAAAAGCAGATGGCTCATCCTGATGCCAGCCAATTCGAAAAATTGCTCGCCAAGACTGCGCTTCACCATCCAGTCCATATATGCTATGAAAAGGAGCGGCGACAGAACACAGCCCTGGCGAAGTCCAACGCGCACATCAAAAGGACGGGATTTGACGCCATTTGTCCGTAGCTTCTGCAGTTTCCATACAAAGACTGAATGGCTCTCAGAAGAGGCCCACTCAGCGCATAGTCCTGCAAAACTCTCCACAGTGCATCCCGAGGGACTCGGTCATACGCCTTTTCCAGATCTACAAAACACGCATAGACCGGTTTGGCATATCCCCAGGCCTTCTCAAGAATAACCTTCAGAGTAAAAAGCTAGTCGGTTGTGCCTCTGCCAGGCCGAAAGCCGCACTGTTCTTCCTGTAGCAAAGGCTCGATTACAGCTCTGGATCGCGTTTCCAACACCCACTTTTCCCGAAGGACTCAAGACAGATATGCCCCTATAGTTGGCGCAGTCTCTCCTCTTCCCTTTTTTGAAAATGGGCACTATAACTCCCGTTTGCCAATCGCTAGGTGCCTTCCCGCTATCCCAGACCACCTTAATGAGTGTTAGCCATTTAACACCCTCTTCACCCATTGCCTTGAGCATTTCTGGCCGGATTTCATCAACTCCAGCAGACTTGCTAACTTTTAGCGATTTAATCGCTTTAGTGACTTCGTCTACTGTGGGACTATTCTCCGCCCTTATCTTATCAGCAGTGGGAATGCCATCTTCAGTGCCCTGTTGGGGGTTGAGCAACTCCGAGTGCTCTCTCCATCTGCGCAAGACATCGCTCTTATTTGAAAGAAGTGTACCGTCCTTAGATTTAACCCCTTGAATGATATTCAACTTCCTTCCTCTGAGCCGGCGAAGGTCTGCCAAAATATCTTGTTTGCAGATCTGTAATCGTGCTCCGATTTCTCGCCGAACTTTTTCCATGACTGTTCCTTGGCTGTTCTGACTGCCAGATTGGAAGTCCTTCGCGCCTCATTGTACCGGGCTCGAGAAGTTGAGTTTCTACATTGGATCCACGCAATGTAGGCTCTTTTCTTCTCTCTGATGGCTTCTTGAACTCCAGGCATTTTAAACCAAGCAGTTCTTTTCTCACCACCAGCCGCTACCCCAAGCCGCTTCACTCCACAAACATTTCCTGCACATGCAATGACTGCCGATAAAAACAGCTGCCATTCCTCCTCTACATTCAGAAGGTCAGTTGGAATTTGTTCAAACTTCGCCGAAACATGCTGTGCAAAACGCTCTCTGAAATCAGAGTCAGCATCCTGCAACCTTTCACACCGTATGTGGGACACCAGTCTTGGTTTTCGCCTGGGTGGCAAAGGAATACTGTCACTGAAAAACAATTTACACAGCACTAAGTGGTGATCAGTTGACAACTCAGCTCCCCTGAAAACTCGAACATCACAAATCATTCTTTGAACACACGATGGTACAACAAAGAAATCAATCAGTGACTTCTGATTTAGACTGTGCTTGTACCATGTGTATTTGTAAATGTCTCTGTGTGGGAAAAAGGTGTTCATCATGGACAAGCCATATGCACAGCAAAAGTCCAGCAAATTCCCTCCGTTCCTGTTTTGATCCGGGTCACCGTGCCTCCCAATCACACTCCTCCAAGTACTGTCGTCTGTACCCACATGTGCATTGAAGTCACCCATCAGGAGAAAGAACTCTATTTCTGCCACTCTGTCCAGGGCAGCATCAACTTCGTTCAAGAAGGACACATACTCTGACTCTCGATTTGGTGCATAAACCTGAACCATTGCCAGAGTCGATCGTTCAAGCTTAAGCTTTAAGATCAGAATCCTTCCCCCTAACGGAATGACATCGAATACATTTTCTGACAACTGGGGGCTTGAGAGTATTCCCACAGCCGCCTGTGCAGTCATTTGTTTTGGGACGCCAGACCAGAAGAGCTTCCACCCACCATCGAAGTCTTTGGTTCCAGAACCCTCCACTTAGTTGAGGAGATGCCAGTTCCATCGAGCTGATGCTTTTTGGCCTCCTCAACCAGTTCAACTTCCTTCCTCGTTAGTGACGAGACATTCCACGTGCCAATTTTGAGTTGGTGCCGTTGTCGATTTGTAGAGTTTCCACCTAAGCCCTCATTTTGACTTGGCGCTGTCCCCTTCCGCCCCCCGTAACAGATAGCGGCAATATTGACGGGTTGCTCGTAACTTCTTCGGGTTAAACCCGGTCGGATGCCGAGCGGGACCTTCCGACCACCAATCGCTCGCATGCTGACACCCCTCAGGCCTAGCTCTAAAGGGTGACCTGGGTTACCAGGATCAACAAATATCCGAGGCTGTTTTCGTTTTCTTTTCATGGTTGGGAGGGGGTGCATTTTATACCTAGCTGCCAGGTTTAATTCGGCCGATCCTAACCCGGACAACAGACGCCGACCAGGAAGCCGCTCGTTTCGAAACAGACGCTCCTGGATTTCTGTTATTTAAAGTTCAGCCGTCCCTCTGGGATCAGACGCTGACCAACAAGCCGCACAATATGTAACAGACGCTGTTGGATTTTATTTAAACCCTCGGGTTCATCTTTTTCAGCTATAACTTTACTGCCAAGTGTATGGCCCCACAAGGAGTTTATACTCCTGCACAGCATCACTTATGCCTGAAGATTACTTCCTCCAGTGGATTTCAGTCGGCTCTTACGACAGGCATACCTTACCTCAAGGCTATTCTTAAGCCCGACCTTGCAGGGCATGTAAAGGAATTAACACACCAGCATACATTGTTGGGAAGTTGGCCCTGGTTCACCTCGAGCTGTTGCGCCATTCTATTTATTTATTATTTTATCAAAGATAAGACAAAAATAAGTGTATCTCTGCACCCCTGTCATTATGCATATGAGGAAGGAAAATCCACCGAAGGCGCTCTGCTTTAAGTCAAGAAAAGAGACCCCAAACGCTTTCAAAAAGAAGCTGCCATAAACTGGATCAAAGCGATGCTCGAAAGTCGGAAGATCACTTCTACATCAGTAATGACTTCAGTATCAGTTTCAGCCGTAAGAGACCGCCCATAGGGAGGTTTGATTGCTCATTGGATTTACACAATGATGATCAGGCCCCTTAAAACATAATGCATCTATCTACAGATTGGTGGAAGACCACCCAATATATCGCCATCCTTAAACTCAAGAAGAATCGTCTTGCGTGCCTGGATCTATCGGGAGCTATGCGGACGCGCCCACAGCTGCTATATAAGCTTTCATTGGGCTTACACCCATGCACATTTTTATGAAAATGGCAAAAATGGGAATTCGTATCATGGCAAGTCAATTAAAAGTTTAAGAGTTAAGTCTTAGCGAACACTCAGACATGCTTTTACCTATCTCTGAACTCCGGGAATTTGAAATTCACTGCACGGTCACAAACCGCATTTATAAAACTTTATCCTTCGACTAGAGATTCCCGACAAAGATTCCTTCTAGAGTAGCATGTATTGGCACTGTCTCAGCAAACAGCCAATGCGGCCTTAAATTGTATACGCTTCTAACAGGCTCCAAACCTCAAAAAAGGAAAAAAAACCTTGTGGTGGGTTCCTGGTCACGTAGGTATTGATGGGAATGAGAAAACCGACGAATTAGCCAGAAAAGGCTCGGAAAAGGCCGCCCCCAAATCGGCGATAAACGAAGTTATAAAAAACTTGGAAGCATGCTCGATGTATCTCATATAGGGTGAATACCCCAGGTCTAAGACAGGCCAAACACGCCACGGCCTTTTACCAAAAGTGCCAAAAGTTACCTTAATCTAAACAGGCATGTTTTTAAAAACCTTATATACCTTACAGTACACGACCGTTTAGAACACCACGTTTTTAAAATCAAAATAGTCGACTTTGGCTTAAAGGAGACAAAAGTGCTGAACATAGCCTGTGTGTATGTTTAGCTTATGTATTAGACGGAACTTATTCTTCAGAGGACAATTGAGTACGGAAGACATTAAGATTTATTCAGCAAGTAGCGTTATTAAATTCGCACGGAAAGTGGATAACCTCCTAGCCTATCTGTCCATCCTTCAGGTCGAACTGGCAATTTTTCCAATAGGCAAGTCAGGACTAAGTAAAAAAAATTATTCTTCTTCACCAAAAGTTTTTTTAAAACAGACTCTTTCTCCTGGAATGTTGAAACATACCATTCCTGGTGGATATGTATACTACTATTACTTTGCTTGTGGGGTGCCGTGGCCAGTGGTTAGTATGTGTGCTTACTGGAGGTCTGGGTTGGAATCCTACCATCGTCACCTGAAAAAAAGACTTGTTCTTTTTCACGGTCCCCACCTCCGCGAGGGTCTGACAAACCCTTCGAGAGTATTTGGCGTTGCTAATTTTTAGAGAAAGGTCGCTTAACTTTCCCCGTCTTCCTTAATTTATCAGCAGAAAAACGAGAAAGTCGTGTGTAAAATACTTGCCTTTTTGACGACGTCATTGCTTAGGAACGTCAGGAAAGTTGTTCGTAAGCAAAATTATTCTCTAACTCTCATCTCATATTTTCACGGGAATGGTAGACGTTGTAGTGGCATTAAATGGCATCAACCTAGTCGAAAGTCTGTGCTTTAGACGTCTGCTATCAACAACGTCTGCTAGCAACAACGGAACAGACGAATTCAGCCTCGCCTTAGAAGAGAAGCCAACGCAAAAAGTGACCATAATTTGGTATACGCAACTATAATCAGTTGGCTTGAACGTCTTAGACAGGCTCTTGCATGTTGACACCAAACACATGCATCGACACCCCAAATCGTTAGAGTTCTGAATATAATTTTGCACGGAATTGCATCTAAGCTAATTTGAAAAATAAAATAGCAATTTTACCTCACTAAGATTAATATGGACTTGTAACATTTATCCTCATACGTAAGGTAATGAGAACCTAAGACAATTCGGCTAAAGCCGCCTCTTATAGATGAAATACATTTTTCTCTTACTAGCTCTTCTGAACCAGCAAGAATTCACAACGACACAAATTTCCAACAAAATTTTAGTCGATTTCACTTTGATTTGCATTTCCACTGCCCAGCCAGCTGACCATCACCGATTCGCTGTCAAGAAGTGAAGGAATACGCCGGAATCAAAGAAAAGATTACAAAAAAGGACACCCTACCATGAAGCAAATGGAATTTTAAAAACCTCGGCCCGTGAGAGAAATTCCCGCACAATATTCACCACACCACTGCATACTAAAACTAGAAAAAGTCCCAAAAATAAAGAGATCTACACAATACACAAGCGACCGACAAATTGGTGAATCGAAAATGTGAAGGTAAACGTCAACAGAATATACAAGAGAGTATGCTGTCTGCTGTAGCAAAGCAAGCAGGAACATAACACTAACACTCTCTCTCCACATTCTCCCATCATCCTGATTCAACTACTCTATAAAAGCCATCTCCTGTGCTCTTTCTAATTCAGTCTCAGCTACGAATCGAAACAAGTAAGGACACACACTGAACCCTACGCGTACGGTTAAAGAACGGATAAAAAATTAAACACAAGTAAAAGATTGCAAAAAATATATATCAAAAGAATCCTTCCAACTGTGAGAAAGTCCTTTCGAAATTTTAGTTTTTCTTTTAATTTTGTTTTATTTTAACGTTTTGCTTTTGATCTCGCTCAATCAGTGTTGTGACTGTGAAGTGTTCCTATCTCTAAAAAAAAGAAGAATTAAGTGGAGAATCCTTGTCATAAAAATATTATCCTTAAAGAGAAAGAGAAAATTTTTTTAGCTAAAGAAAATTTTAGGCAAGGAAGTGAAACAAAACAAGAAAAAAACGAATATTCGGACTGCGCGAACTCACGCACATTTTTTTCTTCTCGTTCGTAATTTGGTGGTATTCTTCGTCCTTTTGCCTCCGCCTAGTGTGTTTTCGTGTACCAAAATTTGTTATAATCGAGAAAATTTGGAAAAAAAATCGCAAGTCTCTAGTAAACTGTGTGTGGTTTCGATTTCACTCAAAAATGTGTAAATTTTCGCCCACTTGGTTAAAGTACTATTAATTCGCGTTATCGAACGGTTCAAAAACTATGGATACGATGAAACAATTGTGACGAACTGAATAAATAAAAAAATATCGTATAGATTGTCCTGTAACGGTTTATTGGATACAAACAAAACTCAGCGAAAAACCGGAAAACAATGGATTTCACGAAAAACTTTGTTATTTTAATTTTGCTGACCACCCTGGCAGCCTCAGCGGATCAACAACAACAACAACAGTATGCAGCCAATCAGAACATGATGGTAGACAATACACAGCAGCATCTGAACTCAGCGGTGGACGGTGATGGGGGAGCGACTCAATCACGGTATGATGCACCAGATGACTGCCACTTTATGCTGGCCGAGCCGGGAGTATCCGATGACATTGCTTTGACTTGCAATCTCCGGACAGTGAATAGTGAGTTTGATACTACGAATTTCAGTGTGATACCTTCAGAGAATACAGTTGCGCTGCATGTGCTGTGCAACGATGAAATTATGGCACGTAGCTCTTTGGAGCCCCGCTCGTTTGTGCATCTTGCACGACTAAGGGAACTCTCGATTGAGTACTGCAAAATTGCGAAATTTAACCGTGAAGTCTTGGAGGGCTTGTCGGATCTTCGCAATTTAACTATTCGAACGCATAACATCAACTGGCCAACTTTAAATTTTGACATAGAGTCCGAGGCTTTTGGTTCGACGAAAAATCTAGAACGGCTGGACCTAAGCCAGAACAACATTTGGTCTTTGCCCGAGAACTTGTTTTGTCATTTGACCGGTTTGGCTTCATTAAATATGAGCGAAAATCGCCTTCAAGACGTTAACGAGTTGGGCTTCCGAGAGAAAACGAAAGACACCGAACTGCCCACCAGCACCCAGAGCACTCAAGAAACTTCGACTGCTGTTAAGAAAACAAGCTCGATTCCATGCTCATTGGATTTGGAAATTTTAGACGTTTCCTACAACCACTTCGTCTTACTTCCCGCAAATGGATTTGGAAATCTTCGCAGACTTAAATTTTTGCAACTTAACAATAATGAGATTTCCATGGTGGCGGACAAGGCATTGAGTGGCCTTAAAAATCTACAGATTTTAAACCTAAGTTCCAATAAAATAGTCGCACTGCCCTCGGAGCTATTTACCGAGCAATCACAGTCAATTCAAGAAGTTTATCTTCAAAACAATTCGATAAGTGTTTTATCGCCAAAGTTGTTTTCAAACTTGGACCAACTACAGGCTCTCGATTTATCATTCAATCAAATAACTTCTACTTGGATTGATCGAGCCACATTCACCGGCTTGATTCGTCTTGTGCTACTGAACTTATCTCACAACAAACTCACAAAATTAGAGCCTGAAATATTTGGTGACCTCTACACACTACAGATTCTGAACCTTCGGCACAATCAACTTGAGAACATCGCAGCCGATACTTTTGCACCCATGAACAATCTACACACACTGCTTCTTTCCCATAACAAACTTAAATACCTTGATGCCTATGCATTAAATGGCCTGTATGTTCTGTCCTTACTATCACTTGACAACAATGCATTGATTGGAGTGCACCCCGAGGCGTTTAGAAACTGCAGCTCACTGCAGGATTTGAATTTAAATGGAAATCAACTGAAGACTGTTCCTTTGGCACTGCGAAACATGAGGCTTCTGCGAACAGTAGACTTGGGGGAAAATATGATAACCGTCCTCGAAGAAGCTGCTTTCAAAGGCCTGGGTAATTTATACGGATTGCGATTGATTGGCAACTACCTCGAAAACATTACCATGAACTCCTTCAAGGATCTTCCCAGCCTACAAATTCTGAATTTGGCAAGAAATCGTATTCAAGTTATCGAACCAGGTGCATTCGAAATGACATCCAGTATTCAGGCTATTCGTTTGGATGGTAATGAGCTGACCGAAATCAATGGTCTGTTCAGCAATATGCCATCACTTCTCTGGCTAAACATTTCGGATAATCGTTTGGAACACTTTGATTATGCCCACGTGCCAAGCACATTACAATGGTTAGATTTACATAAGAATCGTTTGACGGAGCTTTCAAACAGATTTAATTTGGATGCTCAGCTTCGCCTGCAAACTCTCGATGCCAGCTTTAATCAGCTCATCAAAGTTACACCAAGCTCCATACCAAATAGTATCGAGCTCCTGTTCCTTAACGACAATTTAATCGGGTCCGTGGAGCCACATTCGTTCTTGCACAAGACTAACCTCACCCGTGTAGATTTATACGCTAATCAAGTCACAACACTCGACGTGAAGAGTTTAAGGATACTTCCAGTCGCTGACCACAGACCACTACCAGAGTTCTACATCGGCGGCAATCCCTTTCTCTGCGATTGCAACATAGACTGGTTGCAGAAAATAAACCACATGACCTCGAGGCAGTACCCCCGCATCATGGACCTCGAAACGATTTACTGCAAGCTGTTGCACACTCGCGAACGAGCCTACATCCCACTTATGGAAGCCGAAGCAAAACACTTCCTTTGCACCTACCAAAACCACTGCTTCGCCGTCTGTCATTGTTGTGCATCAGAGTCTTGTGACTGTGAGATGACTTGCCCAAGCAACTGCACTTGCTTCCACGATCAAACATGGTCAACAAACATCGTCGAATGCTCGGGGGCGGGCTACATTGAAATGCCCAAAAAGATTCCCATGGACACGACTGAACTTTACATTGATGGCAACAATTTCCCCGAACTCGCTGGACATACATTCATCGGCAGAAAGAACCTAGTTGTTCTCTACGTAAACAACTCGAATGTCCAGGTGATGTACAACACAACATTTGTGGGCCTGAAGAAGTTAAGTATCCTGCATTTAGAAGAGAACCACATGCAAAGCCTGCAGGGCGACGAATTTTCCCTACTCGAGAATCTAAGGGAACTCTATCTGCACAACAATAAAATAAATTTTATCGGCAACGGAACGTTCCAGGGAATGCGAAAACTCGAAGTACTCAGGTTAGATGGCAATCGTTTGATTCATTTCGAAGTCTGGCAACTGGCCTTAAATCCATATCTTGTCGAGATAAGCCTCGCCGACAATCCCTGGTCATGTGAGTGCGGCTACCTTAGCAAATTCAGGGGCTACTTGGGACAGTCGTCGGAGAAGATTATCGACGCCAATCGGGTAGCTTGTGTCTACAACAACTTAACAAGCATATTGAAGGAGAAAAATGGCACCAAATGCACTTTGAGGGATGACTTAGGTGCTTACGTGCGATCCAGTGAAATCGAGAACCTATTGCCCTTGCTCCTTGCGGCAACATGCGCCTTCCTTGGATTCTTTGGCCTGATAATGGGACTTTTCTGTTACCGGCATGAGCTGAAGATGTGGGCACATTCAAACTGCTTCCTTACCATGTGCTACAGATCGCCAGCTTTTATTGACAATTTCGTGGAGAACAAGGATCATCGGCTTTGCGATGCATACTTTGCGTACAGCCTCCAGGATGAGCACTTTGTGAGCCAAATATTAGCACATGCTCTCGAAGCCGACATCGGGTATAGGCTCAACTTGCACTATAGAGATACCAACCTTAACGCGTACATCGCCGATGCGATTCTTGAAGCCGCAGAGGGCTCCAAGCTCGCCGTCCTCGTACTGTCTAAAAACTTTCTCTACAACGAGTGGTCCCGCTTTGAGTATAAAAGCGCCGTCCATGAGATGGTAAAACGAAGAAAGCGTCTAGTCTTTATACTCTATGGCGACTTGCCTCAACGTGACATCGACATGGACATGAGGCACTACCTTCGCACGAGCACCTGCATCGAATGGGATGATAAGAAATTCTGGCAGAAACTACGGATGGCACTGCCACATCTTCCTCGGGGCGGTAACAAACGACATTGCCCTGGTCCTCCAGCATCTGCCGTGAATATCTACGCCACTGCTCACGACTACGGTGTCGGCACTCTGCCGCGACCCGCAACTGACTGTCCGAAACGATTTGGTGACTGCAATAACTACGCCACAATCAACGACTGCAGTAGGACATACCCGGCAGCCACAGGACCGCCTTGCAAGTTCAACTCCATGAACGAGAAAATCACCGACCGACAGCATGAGTATGCGGTGCCTTCACATTACTCAACTACACCATCTACGGGTGAATTCGAACGAGAAAAGAGCTGTGAATGCGGCAAGAAAACTGGGTCCTCATCCTCTCCACAGTCAGGCACCACAGCGACAGTGAATTCAGCAGCTGGCAGCATTAACGCTAGCTTCTCGACGAATTTCACTAATCAACCGCCTTCGACTATTCCGGGGGCAACCGCATCCAACACCTTCCACAGTTTTAACTGCAAGAAATCCTGCAGTTGTAGTGCTAATGGTGGAACCCTACGGCATCAACATCCTTCGAATCTGTACGAGTCGAACCTCTCACTGAACGACATCAGTAACAGCTTGGATAGTCGACCAGCTTCCACCAAGGATATTTGGGCGTAAGGAAAGTTTTTCATTTAAATTTTCTCACGTTTTTTATTAAAAATAAAAAAAAATACTTTCAAAGAATAAGAAAAAATTAACGAAACCATAACAGACTGAACGAAAACTAGTTAATTTAATTTATTTTTGATTTCTTGTGTACAGGGAAAATCATTTCCAACATAAAATGTGAATCTGTTAATCTTTGTTCATAAAAAAAAACTTTAATCGCAAATTGACCCACGATTGACTTTAAAAAATCATCCTTTGTTGTGTTTTTTGTATGCCTTCCCTACTCCCTACGATACCACAATTTCATTCCATTCAACAAAAAGGCAGCGAGCAATAAAGAGCATAAACATATATCAATCGTGCAATCAATTCGCAATTATCCTTTTTGAAATGATATCTTCATTCCGCGCTTGCTGTGAGAAGGATAAAATTTCACTCAATTCACTTTTTTCGACATTATTCGCATTATTCACGTTAATGCTTTGCCTCATTCCTTTTATTTTAAATTCATTCACGTAATGTGCTGGTATGTAAAATACTGCTCCCGGTACATAATGTACATACAAGCATACATCGCTCGATGTCTAAACTCATTCATTCACATCAAACAAAAAAAAAACACTTCAAAGGATCAATGGTATAGGTAGATAAATATTTAAACAAGATAACTATAGAATGGCAACGTACACACTAAGAATTCTTATATTCCACTATTTCCATTATTATTGAATTTAACTACTTAAAGAAATAATTAAAGTTTATAATACAGCCAAGAAAATTGAGGAAGAATGAACGAATTTATTAATTTAAAAAATTTAAAAAACAGAAATTCTAACTACTAATAAAAACCAGAAATCAACTTACTTATACTTGTAATATAAAGTAAAAACTAAATGATATTGTAAATTTTAAAGAACAAAACTAAGAAAAAACAATTATTGCATTTAAATATTCCATAAAAAAAGAAAAAGCAAGTAACCTAAAGCTTGTGCTCCACTTTAAAATTCTCAAGAAGGCTTATCCGCCTGAGTTAAGGAGAGAATACCAATAGATATTAACAAAACGAAAAAAAAATTATAACAAAATGGTTCCAGAGAGCGTATTTAATTAAGAAGTTGTTATTTATTTGTTCATTTTGTGTATAATTTGTAAAAAGCCTCTAAAAACTAAAGTATTTAAAAATTAACTTTAAATTAATTTCTTTTTATATATTTATAGAAATATTAAATTTTGGTTGTATATTATAATTAAATAGTATAGACTTAGGTTCTTTTGGTACTGTAAATTTTTATTTTGTACATATATATATTATTATTATCGTACTATATAAGAATAGTATTAAAAAAAAAAAGATAAAGCAAACAAATGAAAAAAGTTACCTAATAAATTAAAAGAAAAAGACAAATTTAAAATAAAACGACAGAAAAATTATAAAATATTAATTTTGCATTTTTTTATTTATTGAGACGGAATCTTCGGCGAACGGAAAAAACTAGATTTCTTTAAAATGGAGCGGAGCTATAAAATCTACTCATTTTTATTCTGCCGAGCGGAATATAGAGAAAAAAATATTTGAAGAATGATTTTATGCCAGCTTGCTTACGAAAGAGGCCCAAAAATTTTAATCGCTGTTAATATGCGACGCCCATGCGAAATAAAGCCGATTCGCTGGTAAAGACTGAAAGAACAAGTAATCGATTTAAACCATTAACATAATTAGCCATTGTTTTTCAAAGGCGTAGTTTCTTAATTTAAATTCGTACCGTAGTTCCTTAAAGGCGTAGACATGAGATTTGGGAAAGTGCGAGAACCTCATTTCTCTCTAAAAGTTTTGAATTCAATGTGTTTATTCGAACAGTCGGTAGAATGGAAAATATATGAATGTAGTGGGTGTGAAACAAAGTGGAAAAAAGGTCTTACAAAAATATGCACCTGTCACTCTTTTTGTAAAACCGTTTTTCCACTTTGCTTCAAATAAGTTTGTGGTTTAACTAGACTGGAGGAAAAATGGCACACTGCCCTTCTTGAACGAATAAGTAACATGTCAAAAGTTTAATTACAAACGAAAAAAATGTTCTAAAGAGTATATTAAAATTTATAAGCATATAAAATTATTCGATTCCCTATTTTTTTTAATGGGTCAAATCACAGAAGTAATTTTAAGCATAGAATTAAGGACATAAAACTACAGGGAAACACTCTTAGGCCGAGATATATTGTGATGTGCAATTGCAAAATATATTTTTTGTTTGAGGACTTTTTTGTGCACGATCCAAAGGGTGTTGCATCATGTTCATGACAAAAGGTTTAAAAACTCTTTGAAATATAAAAGACTTAGTTGTGGTTAAAAAGGATTTTTTTTATTGAACACACATGTACCTGGAATATCAGTTTGAGAGAAAAACCGAAGTGCGATCTGTACACCATCAAAGTTTTCAAAGAAACCATCACAGTCAGCGAACTCAAAGCCACGTAAATTGAGAACTAGGTGTCGCGAGGTCGCAATGTTTTCCCAGGAGAACCGGGCAATAACGAGTATCTTTGCAAACAGATCGGATCCTTGATTC
Source organism: Neoascia interrupta (assembly GCA_947623515.1). NCBI lineage: Eukaryota > Metazoa > Arthropoda > Insecta > Diptera > Syrphidae > Neoascia > Neoascia interrupta. Next base: position 133,780,502 of record OX392463.1, read on the forward strand.
CCTTATATCAAGGATAAATAATTAATTTTCTATGAATTTGGTTACTGTAAAGTGTAAATACAGTAACATGCGCTTGGTTGCAGTTCACTGGCAAATAAAGGAAAACTAAAAAAATTAGATTAATTCGATTAATAGATTAAAAATATATTAGAAAATTGTTCATATTTTTTCTATATAATTCACTCGCAAATTAAGGGATTGGCTACCCTGTAAATAGTTCACATCTCACGAAGGGAAAGATAAGAAATAGAGGAAAAGGAAGAGAGGCACCGGTGCAGTCTTGGTTTGAGTGCATCGTTGCAAGTGTAGGAAAGACTATTTTAAAAGGTTCTGAATCTATTATTTAACTTTGTTATGAATAACGGTACCTAAACATAATATTACAAACTCATTAATTTTATTAACAATGACGGCAGGCATTGAGAAGAGCTAGGGAAAGTCCAACAGTATTGACATACTCAGTAAAAGCTAATAACTTTTACGGAGTCCTGGTTAACATACGGACTTCTTTTGCTGAAAACACTCGATATAGTTGTGCTGATCGTTTTACTTTTGTCATTTTCTCGAAAGGATTTATAAGCAGTGATAGGCCCTCCCCAATAAAGACTTTATATGAAAATAATTTAAAGTTTCTGGTATTTCTATTTGCAATTTAGCCGCCCCTCTAGGAACCGACGCCGACCAGTAAGCCTGACAATATGTGTCAGACGCTTGTGTTTCTTTCTGTCCTTGAAACCTGCAGGTCCAAAGACAGGATGCTGACAACATCGGTATTAACATCAAGGGGACTTCTTCCGGCGGATTTTAGTTAACTAACCTCAAACCTATTCTAACCCGGACCTGCAAGGGTAGTTATAGCCTCATAACATATACTTAGTCTTGTCCTCATTTGGTTCAAAACTTAGTAACTTCACCTGTTCTTCAATTGCCATCAAAGCCTGTATCTTGGCACGATTCGAGCGGGCGATTATGTTGATGTTGACCGAGTAACCCAATGTTTGCAGGTATCTGTTGAAGATAGTGCCTTTCGTGTGGTGAATCTTCAACGAAGTCGGATGCATGCTTGAAGCAGTTTCTAGGAGCTGCCTTACTGCACAGTTCGATCAGTTTTAGCGGGATCTAAATTCGGCTATCGCCATGTCAAACTCCTGACCATGTGCTGTTATACAGTTATACCTTCCCGCCCCATGGAGAGTATCTAAATGGTGCTTTCTATCCCCTACGATCCTGGGCACGCTGGGTGCTTCCCAGCGTGTGACCCAGCGCCAGCCAATGTAGAATTCTCGTTTTGGCTTTTTGAACTACATACACGAAAATCTGGGTACAGACAGCACATAGAGTCCGCGGCTATATCTTTTCAAAGAGGACCATAAAATAGCCGTACAATTTTCCTCTTGTAAGAACGCAGTATAATGTCTCCTTCTCTGCTCATCGTCCAGCACTCGGCGCCATAGAGTAGGACTTGAAGTAACGGGTGATTTTTTAAGAGGTTGAGAACTTTTTTTAAAAAAAAAAACACAAAAAATTCGAAAAAATTATTGAAATATTTATTTGAATCGATAGTTTGAACCTTGCAATTTAATGTTTAAAGATAATTTCATGCAAATGTTGACCGCGGCTGCGTCTCAGGTAGCTCATCCGCTGAGTCCAATTTTGGCATACTCCACGTAGTGCTGTAACAAAGGCCTTACTGCTGGGAACGGCGCCGAATCGACATTTCGCGGTCTTCTGTCACACTAGCTGATACGGCCGCAATATTTTCTTCACTACGCACAGTACGTAAACGTGTTGGTGGTTTAATGTCCAACAAAGTAAATTTAGTGCGAAATTTGGTCACAATCTTCCGAATAGACTGCTCAGGAGGTCGAGAATGCCGACCATAAAATGGAAGCAGCGCGCGATGAACATTTCGAACCGAGCACGAATTTTGATAGTAAAATTCAATAATTTGCAAGCGTTGTTCATTTGTAAGACGATCCATGGTTAAATTGCAGTCCAAACTGAAGCTGTTTGACAGTGACACAAGGTACTAAACACACGTCAGCTGTCAAAACCAGTGTTGCCAAAACCAAACCAGCTAAAAAATCACCCGTTATAAGGGTAATCTGAGATCCAAGAGATGGGCTTTTTAACTACCTTGGAATTGCTGCTTTATATGCTGCTATGTGTGTTGTTAAATGAAACTTTAAAATCGATAAAACATCGTATGTTTCGACCTTTTATTTTATATAATTTTTGAATATTTGGAGCTTAAAATTTCAAAGAATAATAATTCTATAGGAGCAAGAATTTTGCAATAATTTATTGCAAGGTGCTTCAAGGTTGACACGGAACTGATGAGCTTATGTTGCCTGTCCAGTAGAACGTGCAAAACAAGAATTTTCTGGAACAAGAACTTTTCTGTCATTTGGCATAACAGAATCTGTAATAATAGCATAAATCGGCAACTTGTTTATGGTTACAGATAATAGATTCAGTATTAATTCAGACACTTCAATTCAACCAAACGATATCTTTTGGACAAGATCAGGAGTGACCAAAAACAATACTTCAGAGTTGGTCTGATTTGAGCTTTGTACGAGAAGGATAAATGGAACAGACCACAAGCTATCTCTTTGCTCTGTTGACAAAAAAAAATACAAATGTGGTTGGTTGGACCTGGAATCAAACCCACCAACCTTCCAACCGTCGATCATAGGTGCTTAAAATTATCACCAAAATTATGTGGTTACACGTAGTCAAGCAGCAATGCGTGGACTTCACTAACAAGAACAAGTGAGCTGCTCGAATATGGTGTTCACTGTAGCTGAACTGGTAGAGCATTACTCGCGACAAGTTAGGGTTAGCGGGATCGTACCCAGCCGGTGAACCACACACGGTTTTTTCTTTCGACATTGCCTCCGCCTAACATTTCAACTCCACTCTTATAGCAAACATATTATTTTTACTAGGAAATTTGGACAAATACGACTTAATTGTATTTGTCCAAATTTATATGGGAAAAATCCTTGAAGGGGTCTAAGCCAACCCGTTTGGGGCTGTTGTTGATTTAAGGCATGTGTCACTACCGGCAACACTATCAAATTAAATAAATTCGAACGCCAGTCGTCAACCGGAACGCGTTAGGAAGCCTTTGACAATGAATGAATAGCAAGGAAAAGGAATATACTAGAATCCTTGGGTTTGATGAAATCGTTGAAGTTAGTTTATTGCGTTGCTTTTTATGTGCAACGATGAGAGGTTAGGCGATATATCTTCTGAGCTAAAAGTATGCCAGTTAGGTAGGTTAGGTAGGAGATCAAAAAAGCAAATATTTTCTTGAGATTCACGTAACCAGGTCTGAGCCCAGTTTATACAAATTAATAAGAAGATGAATGCACTAAAAGAAACGCAGTATAACATTAATACCAGCTGTCGGAAAATAACCCTGGCGAAAAGTATAGCGGAGAACAGCAACGTTCCTAGCTGGTGGCGAAAATTGAGAAAAAAACACCTCCGGAATAGTAAACAAAACATCAGGCTGACAATCGTAAGGTCGTTGGATCTGTTACCAATCTTAGTTACCAACTAAACTGCCCTCTGAACAGTTTCTTCTCTGTCGAAATTCGACCATTTCACTAGTTTTTGTGTTACTTATACTAAATACTCATTGGTATTCTAAGTAATTAATTAATGATTAGAAATTGCACAAAAGAGTTTCGGTTTGGTATTTCTGTAAGAAGTCATATATACCCTTCTCGGCACTACGTATGCTTCATCGTCATTATAATTGTAGCACAGTGAAATAATCACCGTAGGCCTTTTAGAGATATGAATGGGACCGACAGGAGAATCGATTAAGCCATGTCCATCCGTCCGTCCGTATGTAAACAACCTTTAGGCCTTAAATTTTAAAGTAGAGAGCTGAAATTGGGGGGGTTAGCTGGAAGTCCAGTCCTTCAGATCAAGTTTGAAAATTAGCTTAATCCGCCCACAGACACGCCCACTAATGGCCTGTATGTGCGACCATCTCTATTTAAGAAAATACTTTTTCCAAATTTTAGCTATGTTACAATGGCGCTAGCGCATTCATTTTTGGTATGTTACATTGCCTTGTAATTGTATTAAAAGTAGCCAAACAATTTTAGCGTTTTTATTGACCATACCCACTTTTTAAGGGATTTTAGCTTAAAATTACTGTTTTTCAATATATATATATGAAATTTGGCAAAAAATTATATGACAAAATTTGCAGACATTAGCATTTTCTAACTCTTATATATTGTATGTGCCTCCGCCCACTTTTGTGGGCGTGGTTTTAAAAAATGTAATTTTTTTTAGTTAAAAAGGCGGAGTTTTAGGCCGAAATGTATGCAAACACCTAGCATAAGGCATTTAACAGTTATATTTTTATATCCCCCACTTTTTGGAAACGTGGCAGTTTTTTTTTGGTATGGTCGGGTATTTTGCAATCCGTCGTAGATGGACTGAAGCTTTTGCATACACACTGTCGCACATTCCCACTTGTATTACTTTACTTATTCCTTACAATATTTTAAAAAAGTTACCAAGTCTGCGTTGTGTATTCCAGCACTCAATAGCAAATATTAATTTTGCATTAATATTTATCTTTATTATTCTGGTTCATACATTATAATTAAATTTGATTTGATTTTTTGAATAGATAAAAATGAAAACAGAATAAATAAAATTGTTGGCTTATATAAGTTTAATAATGTTTAAAAAAAACTGCAATTAAAGTAAAGTAGGCCCCACAGTTTGAGACGGGGTTAATTGACCCACTTCAGATGCGTCTGTAAAAGTAAGAAAAATCTGTCTTAAAAAACTTTTTTGTTATTCGAACGATCACTTTTTCATGAAGGCCAAAAGAAACTTTTTCGATGTAAGCTTTGACATTTTTCGTACCTTTCATACTTAAGAAAAGAAGTGGGGTGCCGTGGCGTAGTGGTTAGTGTGTGTGCTTACTACGCCGGAGGCCTGGGTTCGAATCCTGCCATCGTCACCTGAAAAAAAAGACTTGTTCTTTTTCACGGTCCCCACTTCCGCGAGGGTCTGACAAGCCCTCCGAGAGTAGCAATTGTCTTAAAAACTTCTCAAGGTGTCGTTTTGGATTCGGCAAAAAATTGTAGGTCCCCTTGTATGTGAAGGAATCAAACACACGCAGTATACATTGTTGAGAAGTTGGCCCTGGTTCACCTCGAGCTGTTGCGCCACTCTATTTATTTATTTTATTTATACTTAAGAAAAGAAAAATAGAAATTGATTTTTTGAGTCTGCTCACCCCGCTCTCCCGTAAGTTCTTAGAAAAACATTTATTAATACTAGTGGTCGTAAGATAAGCCTGAATTTCATAGAACACAAGTAGCTGATAACTTTTCAAGGAAATCTGAGTCCTCTTAAGTACAGCGACGTTTCCTGGACTCTCGACAATGGCAGTGTCTTCTTCGGAAAAGTAAATATACACCTGATGGTTTTAATCAGTTGAAATTTTTCATGAGAAACTGACATGGATAACTGGAATTAGCTTTAATATAATATTTTATTTTTCTTACGTATGGGATGAGCCTAAGTTTTGTTCGAATTTCAAAGGGAAAGTAGCAAACATGTTTATTTTAAATTTTTTTTAGTCAGTTTAAAGTTTTTATTTTTTTTTATGTGAAAGATATTTTGCCGAAAAATAATTCAGAAATGAAAGACTAAGAAGCGATTTACACCTGGTTTTCAGAACTATTTGTTTAGATCGAAACCCTAAATATGTAATTTATAGAGCTAAGCCAGTCTTATACTTTTGAATAAATAAGTGAAATAAAAATATTAAAAAATAAGGCTACAAGTTTTTTTTTATTTTTTGAATTGAAACCTTAATGCCGGGTTTTGCAGCGCGATTTCGTACTCCGTTTAACCACGGCCTATGCCAGAACTTCCAGAATATCAGCGGACAATTCTTGATATTTTCCTTACTTTCATCGTTTTTTTAAGCGCTTTTAAAAATCAATATGGGCTAAAATATGACCATTGGCTTGTCTAAGAGGTTGTCTAAAAAACTTACGAAAACTATTAAACCGAAGTTAAGCTAAACGCCAAGTTCTATTGAAACAATACAGGTTTTAGTACTAAGTCTTAAGTTTTAGTACTAAGTCAGGTTTCTTACTAAGTCTCTTTTCATGTAAGTTCAACTAAATATTAATTTAAACGCTTACAACGTTTTATATCGATTTTTTAAGACAGTGTTCACATAAAATATCAACTTTAATTACTCAAGATAGGTTTGTTTAATAAAATGGTATTTTCACACAAATTGAACACTTTTTCTTGTTTTAACAAAATTTATTTCGATCCATTATAATATTAAACTCACGTCAATGAAACAATTCCTTAAAATAAATTTATACAATATTAAATGTTATTATTTTGCAGTTTATACAAAAGTTAATTAAAATTTTATAATTTTTCGACTGATGTTGGTGGCTTCGGTGAACTGGGTGAGGGTGTACTGCATATACGCGTCAATAGTTTTGTGCGTTATTCAGGCAGGAGATTAAACGGAAAAGTGGTGGCATGGAGTATTTTTCAACTTGGTTTATTATTTACGGTTGTGCTGGAATTCCTTTTTGCTTTTACAATAAATGAATCGCAATGTATAGGATTATATGGTGCGTAGATGCGTGAAATTAAGTTCAAATTTGAAAGTGTTTATTGTTTGTAATTTAAATGGCACTAATTTTTTTTTAAAGGGTAATTGTTTTTGTACGGTTCGTTATTTCCTTTTGATACACTGCTAGACGTAGAGGGGTTTCATAATGATCCGTAGCTGCAAGATTTTTAAACCCAGTTTACAGGGGAAAAAAATCTTATTTGGGAAGCCTAAAGTCACCGATAAGTTACTCATGCCTAGCATAGCATCAATTTTAAGTTTTTTCAGTCATGGAATAAAATACATTTTTCAAATAAATATAATTCAATATTTTTGTTCGAGATCAAAATTTTTTTCCTGAAAATATTATATTGCAAGAAAACACGTCTAATTCTACATTTTGTCGTTACAAAATTTTCGCCAACGCCCAAAATTAAGACCGAACTAAAAGAAACTACAATAATTATCAAAATCAATCAAACTTTGACTTTTCGCCTCAACCCATAATTTCAATCACATTAACGGTTTTTTGGCGGGACGAAGTTCGCCGGCCTAGCTAATTTCAACATAAATATAATTTTAATTATGTACGGTAAACCTGCTGTAAACGACTAAAGTGGGCGGGGTATTAAACAGTTCGTTATAAGCATCTGTGACTAGCTGGGATCTATTCCTTTGAAATGTGAAAATACCAGCTAAGCTAATCGCTACCGTGATTGTACTTTCTAGGAAATTCCGCAATAACTGAAACGATTTTGCAATAGATACAGAACATACATTTAGTATGTCTTTATATCTTTTGGCTGAATTCTATTTTAACTAATTTAATACGACTACGAAATTCATTCTTCGTTTGGTGCAGTAGAAACGAAACATGAAGCATTTCATGGAAATTATGTTGCCAATTAGTGTTCTACAAAAGATAAATTCTTAAAAGCTAAGGGCTTTGTGATACGAAAAAAGAAAAATATCCACCAAGTTTTGATATTGTATGCAATTTAGTCAATTGAAATATTTCGTGGGTGTAACACACATTTTTAAACACTTTTATTTATTTAATTTTTGTAAATATCAATTTGAAAGTTTTGGACTTTATATCACTCTCTATGGCATACTTTTATTGGTTGAAATTATTAGTTTCTTATTATTATATTCGTACGCCTTCAAACAACAAGAGCTTGTTCAGGTGAAGGGTTTTGAACAGAAGGCTTCCGCGAACCTTATCAACTTATACACTGGAAAGGGCAACGTAAACGCGCACCGGAAAACACAATACGAGTGGAACGTGCGGCCTAAGGGCGAAGCTAGAGTACAACGATTTCTAGTCAAAGTAGACAAACCAAAAACCCTTACCTAAACCAAATTCAAGGCTAAAACTCATGACAAGAGTTCTGATTTTAGTGCCTATTAAATTAGTTCCCAGCGATACCACTGTTAGGCTAAATACAGTAGACGAAATAAGTATAATAGCCGAAATAAGTATAAAGACAGTCATTGTCAAACTGTTTAATTTGACGTGGAGGCTTAACGGCTGAACATATGCAAACTTAATTTTATACTTAAAATTTTATCATTAATTTTGCCATTAACCGTTTGGAAGAGCATACGGTAAATCATCGCCAACAACCTAGAAGCAGTAAAGGGCTGACAGACTTAGAAATTAAATGCGGATTTCGAAAAGCCCGCTAGACTGTGGATGTTTGCCGTTAAGGTAGCACAAAGGGCAAATAGAAGCATTTCAGAATCGGCTCAGATATCGGTTAGTATTTATTGCAGCTTAACGTTACAACTGACCGCAAAAAAACCGCGGCAGACAAGCGTCTCCAGCTTACTGGCTTTAGAAAATAGAAGGTTACCAAGTAACTTCTGGACAACCTTGATGCTATCTATTCCTGACGGAGAATTATACTCGCAATTTTTCTCTTGTGATCATGCCTATCATATGAGGACCAATATACGGCCGAAGACTTCTCGTTCTTAGGTTTATTACGTCAAAACTTCTCTACGGGTCACCGTTTCAGCCGAACCAATGAAAGTGGCGGATAAGCAGTGAGTTGCAAAAGTAAGTAAGTAGTATTTTGCATAACCTCAGATGAACTGTTCAGTTATGTTGCAGGAGACCCATGTATGCAGCTTCAATAGCTTCAACTCGTTATGCCGAGAGTTGTGGCGCAACGCAAACGAGAGTGGGTAAGAAGAACGTTACCCACCGCACACAGTGACATACATGACGTGAGAAACATGTTTGAGTTTCAATCCAAAAAAAAATTGTTTGTACCCACAATGTCATTAATTTTGCCATTAACCGGAATTTGGAATTTTGGACATGCAGAAGTTGTTTTTTTTTAATATAAGCTTAGTTTCATGAACCGTCCAAAAAGGCAATTTTTTTTTCTTTCCTATACATTATTCACAATGGATCAAAAACTCTGTTTTTGCCAAAAAAAATTTACACTACCCACATCGGTTGATTAAAGTCTGCCGTCTGGCTTGACGGCCGACAGGAAGAAGCTGTTATAAGAAAACTTTAAGACCTCGATTGTAGTCCTCTGGAAGCAGAGGACGGCCGAGAAAACTACTTCGTTTGACAAGAGCGTCGTCGATACAGTTAAGAAAGGATGCGGCTGGTGCAGAACAGATTAACCGACCCTTGAGGATGATGAACAGTAGATGAAATTGGACTTAAGGATGCTTTAAACATTGAAACTTATGAAGAGTGAAAAGATCCAATGGAGTCAGTGCTGATCTAGTCTTATGAAGATCGATACTTTGGCGATTGTACGAAGAAAAAATTTTTCAGATGTTTTTGGATGTAGTTAAGTTCTTTTAAACAAACATGGCCCTGATGGTGCGATACAACGACGCAAGGCACGTCTTGTGGCAAAAGGCTATTTCATGAGACGTTCGCTCCTGTGGCTAGACTAGACACGTTACGTTTGTTGTTGGCCTTTGCTGTTCAATTACGTCTCAAAATATGGTATTTCGACGTAGTGATAGCATACCTAAATGGGTTATTGGAAGAAGAAGTGTTTATAAAAATGCCTCAAATGGTAAACGAAATTCTTGAGGGGATAATTTCTAAACAAGGAGCACAATCAGATCTCGGAGCTCGTGCAAGGAGGATGACTTTCCGGAGTAAATGTATGGAGACTACGACAACCCGGCCGCCAGTGGTATGTAATAATTGGTCAAAAGCTATTGAGCTAAGGAATAAAACCATCGGAAAACGAGCCTTGTCTATTCTATAGTATAATAATGGAGGTCATTTCATGTATGTACCTTTGATGATTTCTTGATTGCGGCACGAGAGTGAGGGTATATAACGGGTGATTTTTTAAGAGGTTGAGAACTTTTTAAAAAAAAAAAACACAAAATTCGAAAAAATTAATGAAATATTTATTTGAATCGATAGTTTGAACCTTGCAATTTAATGTTTAAAGATAATTTCATGCAAATGTTGACCGCGGCTGCGTCTCAGGTAGCCCATCCGCTGAGTCCAATTTTGGCATACTCTTTCACACATATCGGCCGGTATCTCACTAATGAATGCATGGATGTTGGCTTCCAGTGCGTCAATCAAAGCGGGCTTGTCCCTATAGACATTAGCCTTGACATACCCCCACAAAAAATAATCTAATGGTGTCAAATCGCACGATCTAGGCGGCCAATTGACCGGCCCGAAACGTGAAATTAACTGTTCACCAAACTCGCCGACCATAAAATGGAAGCAGCGCGCGATGAACATTTCGAACCGAGCACGAATTTTGATAGTAAAATTCAATAATTTGCAAGCGTTGTTCATTTGTAAGACGATTCATGGTTAAATTGCAAACCAAACTGAAGCTGTTTGACAGTGACACAAGGTACTAAACACACTTCAGCTGTCAAAACCAGTGTTGCCAAAACCAAACCAGCTAAAAAATCACCCTTTACCTGAGTTAAAGGACGCCTGCTGAAGGATTTCGAAATCAAGGATTTGGGACTGGCAAAATACGGTCTTGGGTTGAAGATTAGTTTGTTCCAGACGGGATATATTCAAGGGCTTCCTAAAGCCGCGTTCTCACAAGGAATAGCAACACAAAACAGAAACAGAATTTCATACATTAGCAACGCAAAAAGCATTCAGCGAATTTAGGTTTCAGTTGCAGTAGTATGGAATTCTGTTTCTGTTGCTGTTTTACGTTGCTTGTGACAACGCGGCTTAAGTAATTCGGAATGGACAGCAGGTGCAATCCGGTGCAGGCCCCATTGGAAGTAAAGAATTGTTGCGACGATGCATGTTCGGCCAGTACATAACAATTTTCAGTTTCGTGAGTTGATCGGAGCACTCATGTACCTGTCAGTGGCAAGACGACCGGATATCGCAACTACGATCCGGAGGCTTGCACAGTTCATTGCAGGAATGCTGCCAAAATAGTGGTGAGGTATCTTGCCGGGACTGCAGAGATTGGACTCACGCATACGAGGACTGGTGAGCTACTGGTTGGTAATACGGCTGCCGACTGGAGTGGTTGTGCTGTGAGTCGGCGCTCATATACAAACAAAGGACTCAGCGGAGGCCGAGTTTGTAAGTCTGCCGGAGGGAGCGAAGGAGACCCTGTACTTGCATAGTTTGTTAAAGAAACTTAAACGAACCGATTGGGCCGATATAGCAATTTTTTGTGGATAACCGAGGAGCTCAGTGTTTGGCAAATAATCCTGTTTTTCGTGCTCGTGCCATATTGATAATAAGCATCTTTTTGTCTGCGAGTCAGTTGGTGCTCGCAGTTTTGTTCCAAGCATGTTCCAACCGAGCATTATATTGCAGATGTCCTGACGAAGCCACTAACTATCGTGAATAACTGATGATACCTGGGGGGAATTGGGTTTTCCGATCGGGACGAATTTCAGAAACGACATTCGCATTGAGAGGGCGTTGTGGAGTTGTGGTGCCATCTTTTGATCAAAGCTCATACTTCATATGTGCCCATCTGTTTTGTCGCTTTGAGGAAAAAATTTGAGGAAAGAAAAGATTAGAAAAAAAACTAAATTCTTACAATCCAGCACAAACGCCGATGAGCCACTGCGGAACATAAAAACTCTGCCCAGATAGACTAAAGCTTACCCCCGCAAGTGTTATGCGTTTACGGAGAAAAGCAATGATGTAACTAGCAGAGTAGATGTTCCATAAAAACATCTGGGATGCATCTAATTGCTGTCCATTCTATTTGCATTTTGGATGAGAAGTAGAAAATGGAGAATATATCAAAAATACGCTGACCTCAAAACTGCAAGCCGATCTCGGATTGCCTATTGGGTTTTGCAGATATTTTCATCCAAAGTTGAGGCAAAAGTGACATTCCTTGCAATTTATATTTGTAATTTTTTTAATTGCAACGTGATACGCGTGGCGTTCATAAAGGTTTTGAACAAAAAGTAACCAAAAACCAGGAATTGCAAAAAGAAAACTAACTGGCACTTTAAACTCAGACTCAGACCCATCAACATCTGTTCCTTCAAAAACATTCTATAGCTGTGTGTGTTACAGGTACTCTTACACACATGGAAGCACCTAGCCCTTTTTGCCGATTCTGTACGGCGAAATAAGAGGTCTTTCATGGCATTTTTACTCTCGGAGGGCTTGTCAAAACCTCGCGGAGGTGGGACACTAACATTACTTTTATTGCCTCCCGTAGGGACTAGAACGCGGGACCTCGCGCACAGTGGTCCAACACATTACCCACTGCCTACAGCCCCCCAAAAAAGGGTTACAAAAATATAAAATTTGGGAAAACTCATGTCTTTGGAGGAGGTTATGCTAATTTACGCACAGGCTAAGTTTGCGATCCGCCAAGTGACTGTTTTTTTAATCAGTATAATATCATCAGGCCTATTATTTGTTCACCTGATGATAGGAATAAGAACGAAAGGTTAAAAGTTTTATAATGAAGTTGCTGGAAGGGTTTTGTCTCGTACCGCACACCTGGCTCTAGTAACTGAAAGAACACAAGCTATTTTTGCCCAAAGCCCCTTTTGCGTTAGTGACATAGAGGCGACATTATTTACGTTTGCGCATACAATTTCTGAAAAAATTCCATTCGTTTTTTTGTGTGTTTAAACAAAACATTAATTTATTAAAAATGTTTGCTATCTTTAATGTTTGTTTTTCCGAATTTCCTGTATACCTTTTTTTATTAACATAATATCGACAAAGTATGTTGGCTTCATTGCAGTACTGAGGTTATGCAGAATGGTCAATTAAAACTGCACGCACACATACACATGGTCACGTATAATCAATATTTAATCCAATTTCATGTAGTATGAGCACGAGGAATTAAATGAGTTTATTCAGATATTTTATTTATTTATTTGTGTGTTTTCGTTTTGATTTAATTTTGACGGAATTTACTCTTTTTTGCAAGTTCCCTTGTTAATGACTTTGAATAAGCGTAAAACGAAAATGTCTAAAATAAACGCAGTATATACTACATAAAACAGTCTATGCTTAAAAGTAAAAAAAAAATAATTGATAATTAATTGGCCTATTAATAGGATATTGATTTGGGCGTTGAGCACAAAAAAAATTAATTCTCTGTTTGAGTATGTCAAAAATATTTTGAAAATACTTTTGGTCAGCAAGAGAGATAAAAGGCAGCTGCCGAAAGGATTTTATCAAATAGGATTGAGTTTAAAATTATTTTCTGACTGACGTGGGTATTTGAACCTTTTGACTATTTAATTGAGTTTAAATAAGTTTGCAAATACTATGCGTTTTAATTAAGCTTAATCGTTTTAATTTTAGAGTTGTCATTCTGTGAAGGTTTTTAGTGAATTAAATGGTATCAAGCCTACCAAATGGTCAGGTACTTTGGTTTGAGCATATGAAACTCTCTTTCATTAGGAGTATTTATGTGGATGTAGCCTTTCGAAATCGATGACAAATTATGTGAAATGTCAAAACCTTATACGATACTAACAGAAGGACGTCTGGCAACCTTTGAACGTACAGTTTTCATTGTAATGGTTGCCTTAAGTAACCCCTTTAAAGATTATTATTTGTCCAGCTGAACCCTTTTGCCTCTATGAAATCATGAAATTCCGATCCACTGTCAAATACCAATTATGAGTGACGTCTCAGGCTCCCTGCTGTTCCATAGATTAGTTCCCCCATAGTATGTACAAAAACCCCCACCGTTTATTGTCGACACTTATGCCATTAGCTGTCATAGAAAATTTTCAGCAGGATCCATTCGGAGAGAAAGTGTATCTTCTTTTATATTCTTCTATCGATTGCTAATTGTATTCCCATATTCGGGTCCACCGCCGAAAGGAAGGGTTGCTTCCTTGGTAAGCTATTGTATGGCATTTTGTTGGAAATATTCGGGAATTAATATTTTAGGGCGACGATGATGATGGTGGCGGGCGATAATGGTTATTTTTGTATTCAGCTTTCGGCATTGGTGTTTTGTTGTCCAGTCTAAATGAAATGTCGTTCGTTGTGTTCAGTTCTTCTTTATGCCACACAGGCGGGGTTCCCCTGCGTTGAAAGGATGAAAGGATTTTCCGTTTTCGGAAACAAATAAAGGGTTTCTGCTCAATATGGTGGTGGTGCGGTGCGATCACGAAGGAAGGAGCAAATGGATACTTTTGTCATGAGGGTATCAACGACATATTTACATTTTGATTAATGATTGATTGCAATTGGACGGAGGCTTGTATTTTCTGGTAGATTTCTCAAGATAAAAAGCAAGGAAGTGTTTCCTTTTAGACGCGATGACAACTTAAGTCGTACATTTTACAGAGAGTGGTTGTCGCCATAGATATTTCTTTTGATTCTTATTTGAAGCGGTCGCCTTTGATACAAACAGAAACGCTTTATGAATATCGTTTGATAAAGACGCCCTTGGTAACAGAAAGGAAAAAGAAAGGAAAAAGCGTTCTTTACAGGAATTGAATGTACAAATACCTAATATCAGTCTCGTACTTCTTGCTGTTCATATCGCAGGAATAGGACAAGGAAACACAACTTATGGGACGTAATACCTATGTTATTATGAACACATGACAAGGAAGTCTATACTACTTTGTAGTTTTTCAAACAACAAATTAATACCTTACATTGACTCGTAAATCAAAGAAAAAAAAGAATGAAAGTGAACATTCATGTATTTAGCCGGATGTATTGAAGAATAAATTGCATGCGTTATTAAATCTCAAAAACTTATCAAATTGTGGACTTCTATATATATAAAACAAAGTCGTGCGTGTTACCCTTATTATAACTCAAGAACGGCTGAGCCGATTTGAATGATTTTTTAATTTTTTCATTCGTTTCCACCCATAATAGGTTGTAGGCTATTAAAATTTTAGAAAAGTTCATGGACAAAAATTAACAGCAAATTTCCACTTGTATATATAAATTAAACAAAGTATACAGCCTGTCAGTAAATAAAATGTGAATCAGAAAAACGGGGCACAGAAAATGAATTTTATAGGAAATATTTTTAGGGATTCTTTTGTATGTATTTTTGTAATTATTTTGAGAATGGTACTAATTTAACAATGAGAATGGTTCTAAGAATGGTAAGAATGGTACTTTTGTTATTGAGGGTGTAATACTTGAAGGAAGATTTCAATTAAACAACGCATTGCCCTGATTGCGAATATGTTCATTACATACATACATACATACCTACATGGACTTGGTATTCCCTTTGGTAGTACCACTAGAAGTTAGTTTTTTTTTTGGCGTCTGGTGATGGGAACCTGCATTAGGAATGGCTAAAACCTATGTTCATACCTATTTATTTGCAATTAAGACACCGTATTTCTTATTTTGAGTCAATAAAAGTGGTTGGACCTACGATAATAAGGGTACCATTCTTTGTGTATTTTTAGTGTCTTTTATGTTACATTTGTACAACTTATAATCGAGACCGACAAGAGACTTTATTAGGGCACATGTCCATCCGTCAGTCAGTCTGTACGTAAACAACTCTTAAGGCCAAACCATAATAGACTTAAGTTGAATTAATCTAATGTCAAAATGCATTGAAAATTCCGCTTTAATTTCGCTAAAAGGTAGCGATGCCCCATAATATACATATTATATTAAGTCTATAGAGAGTTCGTTTACTTAAATATTTACATACATAAGTAAACGATCCGGAAATTGTATTAGATTTGTTTGTCAAATTTCACCAGCTGTGGAATTTCCGCGTCGAACCTCTCACTTGATTGGGTTGGGACTAGCTTAAGCCGTGGCATACGAATTGTGTGTAATGGGACATTTATAAATGCCGACTGAAGCTCATCTAAGTCTTTTATGGTTAGGCATTAATGCTTTTGATATGTTGAGTTTAAATTTGGTAGTTGGGCTGAGTGTAAAGATAAGTTAGAAAGTTATTTGAATCTGTCCACAGACACGCCCACTAGAACCCAGTATTCGACCAACTCTATTAAAAAAACATTCAGATATTTATCCGTTTTGTTATAATAATTACTCCAGTTAATTTGCGCGGGGGGGGGGGGGATTTTAAGTACTTAAATCAATGACTAGACAAAATTAAACATAAAACGAACCATATATTGAGCTGTGTAGTTGATACCAGTAACAACATGAGAAAAGAATAAGTTTTAACAATAATTTCAATTTCAATTCAAGGTCAATTTGCTTAATTGACTTTTATATAAAATACTTAGACTTAATTAAAATAAGAAAACAATGAGTAAATTTATAAATATAATGCAACGCGTGATTTATAACAAAAAAAATAGAGTGGCGCAGCAGCTCGAGGTAAACCAGGGCCTTCACATACAAAGGGTCCCACAATTTTTCTTCGAATCCGAACGGCACTTTGAGAAGTTTTTCAAGACAAATGTTACTCTCGGAAGGCTTGTCAGACCCTCGCGAAGGAGGGGGCCGTGAAAAAGAACGAGTCTTTTTTTTAAGAGGTCATGACTTTGGTAAGTATGCAACTAGGTAAAACACTCTTCTTTTCGCTCTTCTAAGGGAGGAAGTCCAGCTTCTGCCTTGATGTTTATGATCTGCGACGTTCAGCATTGATGCTTTTTCTGGCCGCATGATGATAGGGTGCTTTTGGGATGTTAAAAGTCGTTTAAGACCATTTGTGATATATAAACAGTCCATAGTCAATTTTGCTTAAAGCTAAAGTCCGGTTGATTTTACAAAGAGTGTTTGTATGTAGGTACATTCATTTCTTATTTGCTTAGCAGTAGCCAATAAGAAAGAGGATCACACCAAAATAAGCTTCGTTGTCAACGACAAAGCTTTTGCACACCCTACGTTTTCATTAAGGCCGAAATGAGCTAATTAAGAAATTCGGGAAAAGAAGTGTTTTCATTTATAATTTTCGTATAAGCTTTGCCAGCTGTTTCAAGGTCGGACCCATTTTGTTTTCATCAGCATGTTTTTTTTTTACCAAAGTGCAAAGACGATTGAATCAATTTGTAATCTGATTGATTTATCATCAGTGATTTGTTCGTTTCTGTAATTCTCAAAAATTTATGAAAACGGGCGATTTTGTTTTATACATTTAGTATCAGTGACATTACCAAAACGTAAAGTTCTGTCTATATATTTTGTTAATAGGACAGTTTAACTGGTATATTGCACTTGAGTAAGGGCAAAGCGAATTGAATTTCATTGCTTTATATTTAAACTATGAGGTTGATTTAGATAGAGTCCATATATTTGCTTAAAAATTTCGTGTTAAAGAAAAATCGATCACTGCAAATAGCTTTTGTAAAAAAGAATTGAAAAAAGAGATTAAGTAGAAAGCCTGCCTTAAACATGTATATGCCGCTTGTTTTTAAAAATCTGCACACATTTTATATGATTAATGTCATCATAATCTATAATTTGAGCGGGCCCTTTAAATTCAGAACTCGCAGCGCCGCCTCCGTGGTCCCTGCGAACTATCAGCAGCGCCACTGGCTTTTTCATTTGTCAAACAAAAAAACGCCAATCAAAGCGTTTAACTTAGTTTTGTTTGTTTTTAATATTCCTCATTAACAACCGAATTAATTGCTAATGTGATGATAATGGGGTAGTTTCATTATGTGAATCAGTATGGGAAACGATGTCGTATTTCAAAATATTGCGCGAAATGATCTCATTCGCTCTAACGAAAACATAGTATAGCAGAGCAAAGGAATTACCAGGGCGTGGAATATCTGCTGCAGACTAGCAATAAGAAAATTCGTAGTCACTTAAACAAGGTCGAATACAACCCATCAGCAACTAAGAAAAAAGCTAATTTTTTATTCGACGTAAAATGTATATGAAATCACAAATTATGCTATGTGCTGATGCCTTATCTTAAGATTTTTGAACCATTATGACTTCGGCAACATTATATTGCCTTCGAACGTAAAAAAGTCTAAGAGAATCATTTATCATATTCATATACATATTATTTCAAGATTTCGCAATGAATCAGGTCGTTTCCTGGGGCTTTATGTTTTTATGTTTTGAAAGTATAAAAAAATCATAGAAACACTCACCATTTGCGTTAATATCGTTACTTCCCCATTGTGTGCGATGGGCGTTAGCCCAACTCCATCAGCATCCGATCATTCTTCCTTGCCAAATTTTCTAGTTTTTCATGACTTACACGCGGATTTCGGTGCTCGGTAGTAATTAAATCTGTAATAATTCCCCAATACAAGAACAGTAAACTTTAAGTAAAAGTGGATGAAACAGTTTTATAAAAGAAAAAAAATAGAGAATAGTTTTATCATATAAGTATGTACTTTTTCTTTTCTTTTTATACCCGACCGAGGGTATATTAATTTTAATGCATAGTTTTTAACACAGTGAAATGATCACCGTAGACCCCTAAAAACTTTTAGAGATATGATCGAGACCGACAGGTGAGTCGATTAAGCCATGTCCGTCTGTCCGTATATGTTAAGTTTTTAGGTCTTTAGAATTGAGCTAGGACGCTCAAACTTGGAGCATATCTTGGTTCTTATTTTATAATAAATTAGTTAAATCCGCCGACGCCCACTACTGCCTTCAATTTAAGACAACCTCTATATCAAATTTACTTTCAAAATGGCTTTTGGTCAAGTTAGACAAGGCGTAGGAGCTCAAATTTTGGTATAGAGCAATAATGACCTATAAATAAATGAGCAAAATGACAAAACCTCTAAGAGAGCAAAAATTGGACCGCCCACAATATCGACCATGCCCACTTTTACCATGTTAGATCTTTCAAAACCCGATTTCTCGGAAAGTTTACTCCAAATTGAAGAAAAAAAAATTATAACAAATATTCAAGACATTACTACTTGCTAGGTTTGCTCCATACATAGTTTTGAGCTCCGCCCACTTTTAAGGGGCGTGTTTAGGAAAAAGCATTTTGAAAACAAACGAAATTACAATTAATTGATTTTAATTTTTAGCCCAGACCCACCTTGGGGCGTGGCCTATACAATTAATATTTCATATATTCGGGACAAAAAAAATTAAGATTTGGTGTTACACCATATATAGGGTCGGGTATATAAATAAAAGTTTGTCACAGACGAACTCTTGTTTTCGTTGCAGTCAATTAAAAATATTTTAATATAGTAGAAAAATATTAAGGTTTCGAGATACCAACTGCGTCAAAAATTCTCCCATTTACCAAAGTTTAACATCCTAGTCCCAACTTTATTTTAGCCTGGCCTTACACGCGCGATAAAACAGTTTTTGGGTACATTGAGTCTTAAGAGAGGCCTTACACGAGCGACAGCTGTCGCTCCCATAAGACCCAAAGTTATCTCAACTTTCAACGGCGACTGTTTCGTCGCTTGTGTAAGGAGGCTCTAAGATTGTGAAATATGTTTTTTGATAAATTAGAGGCGAAGATTTAAGACTGGTTTAATAAACAAATTCTGACACACATCAATGCCGACAGCTCTGTCTTATGCTGCTCAATATTTCACACAAATTATAGAAGTAGGATGAAGCGTATTTTTGAAAATTCGTTTTTTTATGAATCTTAAATTGCTAAATTCACTTGAGCCTTGTATGAAATTCGGCCCACCCAACTTAGATTTCGGGCTACATTTAGTTAATAGATGTTTTTTACGGGCTGATTTCTGCCCCTGACTCTTCTTTTAAGTTCATCCCACGGTTATTCAATGGGATTCTGGGTCTTTGCTGGCCATAGTTTGTATTCCCACGTCATGTAGGTACTGCAAAAGCTTCTGCGGTATATAGTCGGGCGTTGTTATGTTTAAGGCCTGATCAGAACGTAGCTGAAGCTAACACTGTAGCTGCAGTTAAATAAAAATTTGAATACACGTATTCTTATCAGAGCGAACACTGAAGGTTCATTCGATGAAAAACCTAGTCCGCCATATGGCGCAACAGTGCGCACTTTTTCCCTGTTCTGCGTTCGATGAAGCTAAGGCAACAACCCAGTCCATTTTGCACTTTACTCCATGAAAGCACAGTGGCGCACTATTTCAGCACTATTATAGTGCCCTGAGGATTTTCTCGGGGCAGAAAATTCAGTGCTTTGAAAATTTGTCATTTCAGTTGTTTGTCAGCTTGTAGAATAAAACAATTTCTGCGTCAATTTCAAAATCCTAGTTTTAGGTGCATTTTTACAAGGGAAAAAACAACCATCTTGGATTCTGCGAATGGAGTGTCAGTGAGTTTTACGAATGACAGAATCCGGCGTGCACTTTTGCGTTTGAAGGATAGTGCCCTTTTCAGGTTTGCCCTGAATTTTTGACAATTAACTGATCGCACTGAAAACTGCGAGTACATTTTCATTCGGAGCTAGTTTCATCGAATGAACCAAATGTGAAGCTGAAGCTGTGGCTGAAAATGTTGAAAATTTTGTCAAATGTGTCTTAAACTTCATTAAGCAGAATTAAACTTCATTAATTAAGAATCAAAAGCATAAAACGGCTCCCTTTACTTGTTACACAAAAAAAGTTGGATCAGTTTTATCAGGCAATATTCGGGCAATAAGCCGTAAGAAATGTATTTCTTATCAGAATTCATAATAATAGGAGTGTTTGTATGCTTTGGAAAGTTATGTACTTCCAAAAAGGAAGTACATAACTTCCTTTTGGAACTACAAAGGCATTTGCGTACTGGGGCAATTTTTCAAAGAGGCAAGTGCGTAATTATTAAGAGTGTTTCTCATAGGAAATAAATAAGTAAGGATAAAATATTATGCAGTCTAGTAAATATTTTAAGTTTTTTTTTGCAGAATTCTCATAAAATAAACTTTTTTAAATTCTGTATTTACATCCTTCTACTTTACGAATTATAGATTTGCTTCCCATATTATGCAGTTATCCCCTCAACAACAATTGATTCGAGATCGTAAACTGATGGCTTACATATAGCTTTCTGCTTTTGTAATAATTCCACTAGATTAGACAACAGTCAATGGAATTACAAAATGCTTCTATAGAACACCTTAAAGTTAAGTCCCCAAACCAAAGCATCAAATCGGAACCCACCTCCACCTAATTACCAAATCTTCTTCGGCATAACACTTGATTGAATTCAAATCGATGGCAAAGCCGAAGACGGCACTCTGGCTGGGGCGAATCGACCCGCCACACCCCTTTTTTCTCATCCCATTGAATTTTCAGCCATAAAAATGTCAAACGGCTGTCACTGTCGTTGGCAACAAAAAAAAAAGGAAACGAAATGAAATCCAGTTTGGTGGTCGACTAATTTCCAAGACTGCTGGGCTGGGTTGCCCATCAAACGCTTGTTACCGATTCCACCTGTGTCGTCGTTCCGTCTTGGGTTTCCTTTGCTCACCTGTACCTCTGTGTGTTCGCCCTCCCACGGTTGGTTTGGTAATAATTTGTGGATCATAAATTTCGCGGCGTCTCTTTCTTCAGCAGCGCATTCAAGGTGAGGAAATGTGTCAGGTTAAGGCTAAGGAATCGAACTTTGTAATTCGTTATGGATTTTCATGGGCGCACAAATGCGTCCGCCGAATGATGGTGGTCTGGGTGCGTTCGTGGTGTGTGATTAGGAGTTTTATTGTTGCGGTGTTTTGAGTTTTATTTGGGTGCCATAAAATTCGACGGGAAAACAATTGAGCCGAGAGATTAATTTCAAGAATTTTCTATTTAGGCTAGCAAATGGGATATCGGCCTTTAAGAAGGATTACAACAAGCCGTCCATTCCGGGGGTGCAGATGTAGGATGTGTGTGCATGACTTGTGTTTTGGTAATTTGTGGGCAATAAAATTTAAATTTACACAAGACAACAAAGTGTAATGTCGGTGGTGGGTGTTTAGAAATTAGGCTTGCGGATGACTTTTACGTGAATAGACCAGGTAGAGCATGGTTTTATAACAATAAAATAAAATATGCTGATTATTGACGAATCGGCTGCAACGCATGTCAGGAAAAAGCCTAGGCTTTAAATTTTATTTTTTTTATAGAGCAGGAAATTTCGAACCAATAAAACATCACAATCGATTAAGTGTGTAAATATTTTCGAACTTCTCATTATAAAAAGGCAGTTGTTTTATTAGGTATTAAAACTTAATCTTAGAAAATGTATTATTAATTAGAAACTGAAAAATGTAAAAATGAAAATATACTGCTTTCATATTTTGACACCAAGTAAAGCAGGAATAGGTATGAAAATATGTGAAAGGGTGCTTTTACTTTACCACCGAACTGAAAAATGTGGGAATGAAAAAATATAATTTGAATGTTTTGACAAAAAGTTATATGAAATGTGGAATATATGTATGTATGCAAAAGATCTATAGGGAATGGTAGCAGGTGGGAAATTATATGGGTCGACTAGTTAACTAATCAAGACGATCTCAGACAAAAATCTTTTGTTTGTCGGTGGAGATTTGACGACGCATGTCAGAAAATCAGACAAGATCAATGGAAATCAGACTGTGGAAGACCATTATGCATGACAAGTAACTCTCCTGAGAAATACTTTTATATAATCATTGCACTATATATTTCTGAATTAGCGGTTCGTCTTTGTAGAAAATATTACATCTTATAATATCGCTCCGCTGGGAGCGGGTCAGAACTGCATTTTAATGGATTTTTTTTAAGTAAAGCAATATTAAGAAAAGAAATGGGCAAGGGAGTGCAAGGGGATGGCAGGAGGTGTGTCGCTATGCAAAAGTTGCTTTTACAGAATTTTGGAAACAGAATTTCGAAAAAATAATTTTGACCACGGCAGAATTTTGATCCCGATGTAAATAAAGTCTGTTCCCAAAGTTAAAAAACACTTTACTGCTTGAACTTTCTTTTACTGTTAGATCTTGAGTAGGTTCAATGTTGGACATACAAAATTTGGTGTTAGATTAAAACCTTAAATGTTGTATAATCAAATCTTATAAGCTGATTCGGAGCTTGACATGAGGCAAATGGGATGCGGTATCCAACGGTTAACATAAGCGGATATAACATACAAAAAGGAACTTCATTTAAATTTTTCGAAAATATCATTCCTAACCTAAGTTTTTTTAAGGCCATTAAAAATGTAAAAATTGCATATATACCGTTTTCTCAAGACCCGTAAATATACGAAAAATGGCGATTTCTGTTCCAGCTGGTTTGAATATAAAGAGCATAAAAGTATAAGAAGAAGAAATTAAATATTCGTTGGGATTTGGATTTGAAATTTAATAAATGGTAAAAAAATATCAAGCAGCTCGATATGCAAGATTTATAGACGTATCATATCAGACGATTTAAAACGTATCAATACTTTGTAGTTAAAAAAAAGAATATATCTCACTACGTATATCAGCTAGGCTCTTGTGCCGTCGACTAATGAGGCTATAAGCCGCCTTTTCTTTGGAAAAAAAATACCGACTACATCGCAAATCCATTTCCGTCATTTCAGATGTCGACTTTGCTTCTACTGGCCTAGCCAGTAATAATTTCCCAACGATACAGGCTTCCTCGTTAAATGACAATCTAGCTTCTTCTTTTCCAGCTTCCTTCCTTCTTGTCATTTATCCTTCCTAATTGGACAGCAACAAACATTTTGGTGGTATGGCTATTAAAGTTGAGCTAAAAAAAGACACACCAACCAAGCTCCTCAAATGGTTGTGTTCACGCATTAAACCCCTGACATAAGCGGATTAAGTGCTAGAATTGTCGAAAAACTAAGAAGACACAACGACCCTCAAAAGAATTCAACTTGACCATAAAGGACGCAAAGATGAAGCAAAAAAAAAAAATTCATTCCATTTCATAAATCAAACATCCATAAGCCACTTTATTTATCAACGTATCGAATTTCGCTGCCGAGAATGTTCGAAGGAATACACCAGCGCTGGTAAAAGGACAAAATTAAAGCAGAGTGAAGGACGCAAAAGAAGCGAGGGAAAAAATAAACCGCCACACTCCATACCAACGACAGTGTCCTCCTTTAAGTAATTGGACAACATTTTTTGGAAATCAGAAGGATCTCAACGAGAAGGCGGCGGATTTCCCGGTTGTGAGGGAACAGCAGGGAAAAAATTAACTTCAAGTACTGTTTGCATTGGGATTTTCCTCGGCCTCAAAGAGGATCTGTAAACAAGGTAGAGAGTAAAAACCGCAAGGACCCTGTGAAGGAGAAGTCTCTCACCTTGTTCAGCAGACGGAATAAATTCGAATCAAAATTTTTTAAGGATGAAAAACGTATTTGCTATAAGAAAGCAGTTTCTTTCATCTGGCTGAGAGCCGGCACGGCAGATATACAAACACATCTTGACATTTGGGTTGGCCACGGTAATAACTACCAACTGTTATCGCTTCGTAACACGATAAAAGAAATCTTATTTCACTTTCATTGCTCGCCACTTATATTGTACATATTTGTGTGTTCAAACGCACAAGCTGCGGCCCAGGCAACAGACGAAGAAACAGAGGAGAAAATCCTATTAATTTCCCATCGATAAAAAGGACATTCAAACAAACTTCCACTAAAGACAATCACATCGGCTGACCGCCTCATAATAATTATTATTTTCCACATGAAGAAGGATACAAAGGAGACACATAGCTTCGCACACACAATCGGCAGTAATGAAAGGCACCTGTCATTTAACCCGAACAAAAGGACCGCACACACAACGGACGACACGGATGGGAGTGGGCGTGTGTGTCCTTATCACTTGTGCATGCGAATACAATATTGATCCTGTTTGGCATTACATACTTGCTTTTTTCGACTCTCTCCATTCGTTGTTGGCGGTTAGTTGGTCCGTCAAGCTTCGACACATCAACAGCAGCATTGACAAGGGTTTCCGAAGGGATGACGGTGTTGAATGAAGGACTACCCGCGCTACAGGGTGCACTCGGGTGAGTGACACGCCCCATTCTGGTTGGTAAGTATTTTGTTGTTTTTGATGTCCTGGAAACAGTTATCACCTTAAGAGTAGTGGCGCGGTGTGTCCTTTGGGTTGCTTCGAAAAAAATAAATCAATCCACAGCGGGAGATTCTTGCAATTTTGAGTTTGTCTTTCCCACTTGAAGAGATTTTTTTTTTGCTATTGATTTAAATATGCAAGTTTTTGCGCTGCTCATAACAGGACAAAGTTTTTCTCTCTTTAAATAACTAGGCATGTTGGCACAAATCATTTAGACAGAAGGCACAGAAGAAGGATATGACCTACTTTTCTATTTCGATTTGTAGATCCTGAAAGTGATAGGGGTGGTGCCTGTGTATGAGAAGCGATAAAACAGACGGCTCCTTTACCATTTTCGTTTTTGTTCCATGTGTGGAAACGACAAGTTGGGCCTAGGTTCGCTGGTTTGTTTGATGCACTGAGAATAAGGTTTATCAAATTATACCAGAATATTGTATGATGTATTCTTATGATTAAATAACGATCGATGAGGCTAACAAACGTTGCATGTATTAATTGCTAACAAAGATTATTTAAAAAAAAAAAATACCGTCAAGAATGAAGACATACGCGGAGCGGTTTGTCCGTCAGCTTTTGTTGAAGGTTATAGTCATCTATATTGCGCAGTTTGTGTAACATTTCATTTCTTTATTAAAATTATTTCTGGATATATTCTACAGTCTGTATATACTTTTTTCGTAGTGCGGTCTACTGTTCTTATATTGGGTGATTCTGAATAATCATCACCCAACATAATAATCTATGTATTATATTGGGTTTCGTTACTCTAAAAATAGGCGGACCGTTTCGAAAAGAGAGGGAAGGACACACTCTTTTTTGGCCTTTTTTAGGATTTTCATAATTTAAAAACCAAAAAACAGCAATTTCAATTATTTTACAATACCGTTAGACTTTTTGATCAATTTTACAACCACCTGTGCTAGCATTTGCCACTTTTCCCAAATTCTGCGGACATGGATTTCTGAAAAAACGGTGAAAATATGCTGTTTTCTTTCTCGCTTGTTTGAAATATTTGAAATGTTTTCACGTTTTTCAGTTAAATCTTCGAAGTTTTTGAATATTCGAAGTCTGCCATAGTTTTGTATAAAATTTAAGAAGATGGACTATGCCCGGCGTTAATTTAAAAATTATACTTTACACCGTTTGTGAGATAGAGGGGGAGACATGCGTTCTTTTGACCTTTTTTATAATTTTTTAAATTTCAAATCCATAAAACAAATATTTCGAAGTTTTTTCCAGTTCCCGTTAGACCTTTTTCCAAAAGCACAACCAGCAGCACTAGCCTTGGATGTTATTTTTAATCCTATGGCCACGGTTTATGCGCAAATGGTAAAACAAGCTCTTTTTTTATTTTGTTTTTTTAAATAGGCTTCTAAAAACTTAGGTTAAAAATGGCAATTTAAAAAAATTTTAACGCAGCCTTCCTTCTTTTTGTAAACTTTGTACTTTAACCGAATCTGAAAAAGATCGCTTATACCGTTGAGCTTCAAGAAGACTTAAAAAAATTGTTTTTGAAAATGCTTTTTATGTTTTTCAGTCAAATCTCAGAAGATTTTGAGATTTCAAAATCCGCTATAATTTTCTTTAAAATTTTGAATTATTTCTGGTACGTGTGATTATTTTCATAGAATTTCACCAAACAGCACCGGAGATAAGGGGGGGGGACACGTTATTTCATGCATTTTTGCGATTTTTTTTTCGAAAATGCGTTAAAACTTCAATACTCAAACTGTTTTTGAAAAATATGACCTAAGCACTTGGTTTACTTTGAGTTGCTTTATACGTGTGTTCAATATTGATTTTGAGCGATAAGCTGTTCAAAAGTTATGGCCTGCAATATTTTGAAAAACATCATGCATTTTCGACTCTTCATTTCTCAAAAACGTTTTGATATTTTCAAAAAGCTTTATTTTTTGATTAAAGATTAGTATTTCTTAAACCTAAGTTTCTTTTTTCTAGTTCTTACCTACTAAACTTCTTGAAAAAAAAACATTAAAAAAAAAACATTAAGTTCATTTCCACATGAAATTTCAAACTGTTATTTAAGCGTTATTTGTGCTTAATAAAACTGCCCTCTTTGGATTCCCTGACTATTTCCGCAGTTTATACGCACACCAAATTTTGTCTTTCTACGACTTACCGTTCAGAAGTTATAAAGCGATTGGACGGACGGACAACGTAGCGATACCATAAGAGGTCCTTTTTCCATTTTTGGACGGACCGCTAAAAACAACATTTTGCTGCGAATAAGTTTCTCTCTAAGGAAAAGCAACGGATGTGGCTTTGTATTTCCCTTTCGATTTTGACTGTTACTTCTTACCCCTGTTACTTCAAGCCCCGCTCTTCCCTACTAGAACTGCAGTTTTATACAATTTTTTTTTTCTTGGTATTTATGGTGATCTCACTGTGAGTATAATTGTTGATGACAGGTTCATCCTTGTGAGTAATGAACAGCACATTGGGACCGAACCGTTTGCCCGGATTAGATTTTAAAATATCCCAGCAATCAAATTTTCGAAATAAGAATCCGGAAAATAAAATATGTATGTGAGAAAAGTCCCGTTGAGAGGAAGGGAAGCACAGAGTGTTTTTTTAATAATCACCCAAGAACTTTTTTACCCACGCCAAATTTAAATTGGGTGATTTCTATCTCTTTAACTAACAATACGCCGCGTAACAGCCAGTGGAACCCTGAGCACCTGCATGTGAGGTGCATGCCACTGCATGAGTCGAAAAATCCATAGTCCTTTATTAAGAACCATCCAAGAACTGTTTGAACCTCTCTGAACTTAAATTTGGTATATTTGGAGCCCCTGCATGTGATGCCGACCGTGTAGATTTTGTATGCGGGTTCCTCGCTCAAATTTTGCGAAATTACTGCAAGTCTATTTCTTTAGCTAATTAAGTTAAGCTAACCTACTTAACTAAGCTAGTAAAACTAAAACCATGGCTTTCACACTCAATATGTAACAAAATTAGGGAGCGCTCATAAAAAGACAGAAAGAAAACTACTATCACAGGAAGTTTATGCAAAACAAGTCCAATGCTAAGCAACAGTGGAAAATAGTTAACCATATTCTAGGTAAACAAAATAAGCACCCTTGTGCAATAAAACTTCGACTTCGTGACAACTCTTTTACCACCGATCCAAAAGAAATTGCAGATAATTTTAAATCTATTTTTAAATGAATGCTGTAGAAATCCTTGAACCGTTTGCGTGTGTGCGAGGTTCCCTGCCATTTTATGACATGTTTTTTGGATTTTCAATCGTCCTGTTCTTTTTTCTTAGGTGTCGTGGCTGAAAAGGAAGTTGCAAGAGCTATTTCTTGCTTTAAGCCTAAATCTTCTTGTGGTACTGATGAAGTAAGTATGTAGCTTGATAATTAAAAAAATAAGTCTCATGTCTTCATGTGATCCTTCAATTACAGGCCTTTTTCGCTATTATTCGCTTTCCCTAAGAAAAGGAAAAAATAATTTAATTAATTTAATTTATCGCTTTATAAATTTATAAAGCGACTTAGGCCATGGAGCTCGTGTCGGTGTTCCTCAGGGTTCAACTCTTGGACCGGTGTTCTTCGTCATTTACATAAATTCTATATTTTAACTTCCTCCAAAAGGCAATACTGTAGCTTTTGCTGATGGCTCCTGTGTTGATAATGGCTCCTGTGTTGATTATATTAAGAACAAAATGATTCACGATCTATGAATATGTATTACGTAACTGGTTTCTTTATCATAAGATGTTGCTAGGTAATAATTCTATAGTCATGTCATTCTAATTCTCTATCCAATTCCCCATTAGTGGCATCCAGACGCCGACCAGCTATCACCCAAACGGTTTCGTTAACTAATGCACAGATGAGTGTATCAATCTGGAATCTGTGTCGGAGTTTAATTGGGTATTCTTTTCAACACGGAATAGTGAAACTGGTGTGGAATACAGAAAAAAAACTGTTCTCTTCTCGTACACCTGAACGGAATCATGCTTTTGTAAATGTTCTTTTGAACTCCGAATTAGTTCGGTGTCGACATCGAACTCCGAATTTCACCACCGTCATATTTGACAGAGGAGGCTGGGTTCAGCTTTGATTGGGTAAGTGAAGTGACGTTTCGACTCAATTTTCATTCGTGAATTTTTACAACGTGACTTTGTATTATCGAAATGTTATTATCGAATTGTATGAAATCGATAATAACATACTAAATATTTCAAACTCAAAGCTGTAAAAATTCATTTTAAGTTAAAAGTACAAAAAACCGATGCCAATCAAATCACGCTACGAATACGAAATAAAAAAAAAAAACAAATTGCAGTCAAGGCAACAATTAACTTGAAAAGTGCACCGGTGCAGTATTTGTCGTTCTGAACACAATTAAACCGAGTGTGGACCACGCTGGAATTGTCGCGAACACCAAGAATTATTTGACAGCTCGGTGTGGCAGTTCGGCGTGCTAAAATCTTACACACTTCTTACTGTTACTGGCTTCCACAAAGTGTTGTATTTTCTCTTATATGTAAGTAATAAATAAATAGAGTGGCGCAACAGCTCGAGGTGAGCCAGGGCCAACTTCTCAACAATGTATGCTGGTGTGTTAATATCTTTACATACAAGGGGACCTACAATTTTTTGCCGAATCCGAACGGCACTTCGAGAAGTTTTTCAAGACAAATGATACTCTCGGAGGGCTTGTCAGACCCTCGCGGAGGT